>OY992532.1:113016866-113670386 GCA_963921185.1 Dasysyrphus tricinctus
ACAAATCACTATAATTTGTTATTTCGTTGAGCAACAATACACTGTAACCATTGACTGGATTCTGAAACGATAGTAAGCGGACCCCAAGCAAAGCAAACAAATTATCTTCAGTGACAATAACTATTTTAGGATCGTACCGTACCCTGATTATAATGGAGCTTCTGGAAGGAATTTGGGAGTCAATATGACTCTGAAAAAGATATGGCAATGATTCTAGTGGCTGCATGCAAAATGACGTCGAAAAGTGATGCTAAAAATGCTTGTAAAGGTCTGGATTTGAATAAAATGCAGCAGTATAACACTCTTTGAAAGGATTGTAGTAGACTTAGCAGGCCCCTTCCTTCAGTTCATCATCGGAGGCAGATATGTCTTGTTGACATGGATTACTTCAATAAGTTGCCATTCAGAATTGGAAGCCAGTAAGGTATGGCTCAGTTTATTGTATTAATTGCGTAGGTCAAAGCATACACTCCATTGCACTCTTTGAAATACAATAAACTTGTTACCATTTCTCCGTAACCTTTCATAACTAAGAAAATCTAGGATAGTATAAGGATTCAGGAAGGATTCCGAACCTTCGTTCCATATGTCCCATCTACAAAAAAAAAAGAGATCCTATATATCCTCCAAAATCTATTGAGGCATATTCCGGATAAATGTTGCATACAAGATAATATCCAACGTCCTAAACTGTTCTGTAATAGCTTAACGTGATGTATTGTGCAGTTAGGGAAAAGCTCCTCTAAACTTGCACAAAATTCCAGCAAGGATATGCGCTGTTAGAAAACCCAAGAATTTAACGAGTTTAACTTTAGAGTTCCTGCTAAACTGGTACGTCTTATCAAGATGACGTTGGAGAATGTTCGCTGATACGTTCAAATTGGTAAGGATTCTACCGAAATCTTCGACACCAACAGAAGGCTAAGACAAGGTGATGCACTGCAATGCAGCTGCTTCTACTTTGTGCTTGAAAAAGTAATACGCAACTCCCATGCCAGTACATCTAGAACTATCTTTGATAAATGCCTTCACTACCATGAAGTCAGAAGCAAGCAGAATGGGAAAAGAGGACAAGACAAAGTATATTCTTTAATTAACAAACCACCATGGACTTGGCCAGAACGTGACCACTGATAGGTATAACTTGAGGTAGTCAGGGAATTTGTCTACCTGGGCAATGCTGTAAGAAACAACATCAGCGCGGAAAGCCAACGTAGAATAACTTTTGCTTATTGCTGTTTCTTTGGGCTATGTAAGCAATTGAGGAATAAAGTCCTATCGCGAAGAACCAAGGAGGACCTATACAAAACGCTCATTACTTCGGTCCTGCTATATGGTGCAGAAGTATGGACCTTTACAAAGTCGGAAAAAAGTCCCTTTTAGTATTCGAGAGAAAAGTCCTACCAACAATTAATGGTCCTGTCTGTATTAACAGGGAAAGATACATATGGCGAAGAAGAAACAACGATGAACTATGCGTGTTGAAAGTAAAGCGACATAAGCCTAGTCAGAAAAATTCGTATTTAATAGTTAAGATGGCTGAGCCATGTAGAGCGAATGAACATCAACGCAACGGGCGTCAGAAGCCAAGGTAGACCTCATCTTCAAAGGGGCGACCAGGAGACTTCCGACTAATTAGAATCCAGGCAGGCTAGATATCGAGCCGGCTGGAGGTGCAAAAGTTAGGCACAGGAGCACTACGCTATGAAGCACCATCAAAAGTAAGTAAAAATGCGCTGTCACTGTGATTTATTCAATCTCATTCTGAATCAAATAGTGCACAGGGCAGGCGTTAACCGATAAAACTGAAGGCACGACCGCGACATAAACAGCCGCATAGAGTTTTTCAAGCATGACAATTGAAGAACAAGGAACACTTGTCTTGAAGAAAACGAGGGCTAGACCAAATACATTATGCATCAACTATTAATGAAATATCTGTCAACCAGCTAAGGCAAAACGTCAATGTTGATAGCAACAACTTCGAAGTAGTAAAGGAGTTCATCTACCTCAGAGTAAACATTAATCCACCGAATGAAATCTTAGCAGCAAACCTGTGCTACTTCGGTTTGGCTCGACAAATTGGTTCAAAACTCCTCACAATTAGGACGAAGTGCACGCTCTATAAAACTTTTATACTGCCAGTACTTTATCGCACCGAGTGATGGGCGATAACCAGAAACGGAGAACTAATACTGGGTTCTTTCCAAATAAAAATTCTTCGACAGATATATATTTGGACTTGTGTGCAAAGAGCGCGATTGGCATTGGGGGAGCAGATACAACTCCAGAAAATCAAAAGATGTCAACCACATTTGATTGGCTTACCTACATCGAGTGAATGGACAATAATGCTCCAACCAAAAGAATCTTTGAATTCCAGCCCTCAGGTTTGAGAGAACGAAGAAGACCGAACCTATAGTTTAAATACCAAGCCATCGTGGATGTCTTGGTCCAGATGACTGGAAGAAGCGTGCTCATGTAGAGGATGGAAGTACAGAAATCCCGAACAATCACATCAAAACTCCCCGTTCTTTACTGTTCCCCTCCATGGCAATACAACACAAGCAATCACAAAGGCCAACCAAAACCCTAACCAACATATAAATAGCGTCACCTTTTAGCCTTAACTCCTGTGAAACATAATAAAAGCTGCAATGTGCTTGAATTGGACCAAACAAACCCATTTTGACATGTTCCAGAAGACGGCTAGTTATTTAATGTTGTAAGTGGCTTAAAAAAAATATTTATATTTATAACTATGTTTTAAACTTAAGTACTTACTTGACTCAATCGTTTTGTACTTTGCCTTGAAACCTTTTCCAAACAAAGTATAACCGCCATTGAATTGTACATACAAAGAGTGGCCAGAGCTTGTTATAGTAAGATTATTTCTTTTCCCACAGAGCCTGCCCAGGGAACGACTCATTTGAGCCGTGTTCCAAATCTGTTCAGATTAATAAAAAAAATATTTGAACGCTTAACACTTTGTTCAACAAAATTTGTATAAATACTCATAATAATTTGAAGAGAAATTATAAATAAAATCCACCCTCAACTGGTTGCAGTATTTACCTCAATATATCGATAGGTGCAATTTACTGAAGTCTCAATGTCTATTTCTGTAAAAACCAATTCAATGGCCTTTCCAATTTCGGTTTCTATCTGCCAGCGACAATCAACAGCCATAGGATACGCATTGGGATACCCTGGTGAAGTAAATTCTCCAGTCGGTCGGTGGAAATTGCCAACGCATCCTTTCATCGAGTATTCCATGCTGAAGTAGATCGAAGTGCTATTGAGTACTATTTCCACTTCAGACGAATGTGATTCAATACGTTTTGCTTCAGTCAATCGAGTTACTGTGCCATTGTCATCTTTAACATAGACAAAGTCTAATTTTGACGAACTATCTTTTCTGCCAACAATAACGAAGTCCATAGTGACTCGACTTCCTCTGGGTGCTTGTATTTTCCAAGTGCAGTTTATAGTACTCGGATTATTGTCTCCGAAATTAGGACTCTCAATGGCTCCAAATGTTGAATTCAAAATTCGATTGCAATTCGTTTTATAAACTATATAGAATCCCCGTTCAGTTTCGGAACTATCACTTTGGAATCGTATCAAAGCATTATTTCCGGTTGTTTCGAGAGTTATTGGGGATCTGTGTTTTCGCAATAGCGACCGATTTTATGTTTTTCTGGTGTGAGACTATCAAAAATATCAATAAAATCAAATGAACACGACAAAAGAGTTTCAAGGATGAGGTCTTCGAAGACGATGGCAATTGTTGAGCCCTTGCTGACGCTAATTCTCCACTCACACTGTACATTAGTAGCGTAATTTTGTGGATAGAATGGTGATGCAATCGAACCATGGTCAGCTGTTAGAATGCCTCCACAGCCGGATGATATTGTTTGCCATTTAATACGAAATCCACTCTTGACAATTTTTGAATTGGATTTGAATGTTAGATGAATTTGGTGTGTGAATGATGGGATGCGACTTGGGATGCTTTGTCCACAATATTTTCCAATCAATGGTGATGAAAAAGAGCCACCATTCCTGTAAAAAAAATAAAATTAGAATTAAATTAAAATAATGTTTCAAATTCAAAGAAACCAAATCGCTGAAAGGAGCAAAACAGAGTTAACAATTTTACTATTCTGTTTTCTAGACCATTTGCGTTGGGCGCCATTTGGGATTTTAGGCTAATTGGTTGTTATTGTATTTTGTTGAGCCTATCAACATGCCACGACTTACACACGGTGATTCCATAATTTTGCCTTTGACACACATTAAGCTTTTTCACAACAATCTTTGTAATCCGGTCAGGAAACCGAGTCCCGTGCGTTAATTAGCGGGGACCTCTTTCTATGACTGATATTCATTCTTTATAAATTAAGGATGAAATTAAGATAAGAAGTCATATCGCTTGGACGCCATTTTGAAAAATGCGCCCAATTGTTGTCCAGCTAGGAAACTTAAATCCCTGCACTTTTTGTGGGGAACCTAATTTTAAATTTTTTTGTATTTGTAATGTTCTTTTGACCATTGCCCAATCTGTGGAAAGTGGTTAGTTGAAAAAGACTTGTTAATTATTTGGAAAATTAACATGACCAAAATAACGATTTATGTCTTGAAAGAAAGGTTTAAAGTAGACGCACCTTCGGCTAAAATTTCAGTACTGCCACTCTTTGAGAACATACTTTTTTATGTCAACGGGTCGAACTGAAATATCATTTTAAATACTTAAAACATGAAAAAAACTTGCGAAAATGCCTCCAGAACGCGTATTGAAAAATTAACGATTGATATCGTAAGAGATAGGTGTTGACTAAAAGCACCTTCAGTTTATATTTCAGCTTTGCCACTTTGAGGGGACATACTATTTTGATGTGAAAGCGTGGGATTTGCATTTTTTTGTTAATTTTTAATATTTGTAACGTGAGGAAAGAACTCCAGATGCCAAACGCATGTTGGGAAAAAAGTTGCAAGTATTCCTGTCCGAAATATTAAAAATTTACAAAAACTTGGAAATCCCACCCTTTGACTAAATAAAGTACATATTCCCAAAAAGTGTCAAAGATTAAATTTTTAACGAAGTTGCTTCTAATCAAAGCCACCTTTCCCTTAAGATGTCAACCGTTATTTTCCCAATACGTGTTTGGCATCTGGAGGCGTTTCCTTAACTTTTTTCATGTTCAAAATATTAAAAACTACCAAAAAAAAGTGGAAGTCCCAACATTTGACATAAAAAAGTAGCGAAAAGTAGCAAATCAATATTTTACCTAAAGGTGCATCTACTTAACACTTATCTTCAAAGATATTAACCATTATTTTACAAAGACACGTTTGACGTCCAGAGGCGTTTCCGCAACTTTTTCACGTTAAAAACTACCAAAAAGGGAAAGTCCCACATTTTGAGATAAAAAATGGTATGAAGTGGCAACATTGAAATTTGCCCCGAAGGTGCGTCTACTGAAAACCTTTCTTTTAAGACATAAATCGATCTTTTGATCATGAACATTTTCCAAGTAATTAACGAGTTTTTTCAATTTACACATATTGGGCGCCACTTTTGAAAATGGCCTTCAAGCAACAGGATTGCGAAAATGACTCCCAAGCTAAATTACATCCTTAATATGTAAAAATAAAGGACAAATATAAAAATAAGGTCTCCCCACAAAAAGTGCATTTCCTGACTGGACTACAGATTGGGCGCCATTTTCCAAAACGGCACCCAAGCGACAGGACTACGAAAATGAATCCTGACGGGACTATTTTACTAAGTTTCATAAATTTCAAAACATTAAACATGCTTTTTCCATTTTCTAGGCTTCGAGATCGTTTTATGCCTTGCTTCATAGGTAATTATTCAAATTGAATCTAAGGCATTTTTATTTAATTGTTAACTCTGATATCTATTACTCATTTATATAACTGTTAATTTATTCATGTTGATATTTATTATTTTATTTATATATTTGTTTATCTATATATTTATTTTGTTTTGTTTAATGGTCAATTTATTCATGTTTTATTTATTCACTATGTACCTAATTATTTATTTAATTCTTTATATATTTATTTATTTATTTATTTATTTACATTTATATTTATTTATTCATTACTTTATTTATTTATTTATTTATTTATTAATTAATTAATTTATTTATTTATTTATTAATTTATTTATTATTTATTTATTTATTTATATATTTATTAATTTATTCGTCTATTTATTTATTTATTTATTTATTTATATTATTTATTTATTGATTTATTTATTTATTCAAATTATTTATTTATTGATTTATTTATTTACTAACCATCTACTAATATACTAAATTCTATTATTTATTATTATTCATACTAACTTCATTTTACTAACCTGCTTCAAAAACTATAGTTTTGAAGTTTAAATTTTATCCGAGTCAAAATGTACCTGCCCTTTTCAATTTGCATTGAAGGTTTTGTTTGTATTTTCCTTCAAAATTAATATCCTTACTTTATAAAATTTCAAAATAAATTAATATACTTATTCAGTAGAAAGATATCATAATGTAGTATATCAAATCTCTGTATGTAAACTGTGCGGTAGCTTACCAAATGTAATTGTTAATACGAAAATAAAGATCTATTTATCTATCTATCTAAGGCATTTTTGGATGAAGTTGAGGCATCACTTCAGCAGACTCTGCGGCCTAATCTGGAAGAAGTCATATTCGATGATACAAATCCAGCAAGTAACTCAATCGACAACCCACATCTGTGTTATTTTCAACAACATCAGCAAAATACCGGAAGAAGTAATTCTCACGAGGCTCAAGAGGTTCTACAGTGAAAACTTGATCATCCCTGACATGCACTTCGGTTTTCGAGAAAAACACTCAATTCTTGCATCCGCTGCTAAAGTTCCAACACGATATCACTACAGCCGTTAATAGTCACAGTTTTACTGTTGGATTGTTCCTGGATATCGAGAAAGCATTCGACAGCGTAGGGATAGAAGCTTTTATGCACAAAACTACATTTATTATATCCATGGAGGTCGTGAAGAACCAGGTTAGTGAATTCTTAAAACATTTAGAAGGTCGGGGTTTTTGTTATATCATTCACAAGGCCTTACTAATGTGGGAAAAAGTGCTCATCATGTATTTTCAGTTGCATAAGGAAAGCATTACACAACGGTTAAAGATCGTTAGATATTGTTAACTAAAGATCGTTAGATATTGTTAACAATTTATTTAAGAATTATTAATACAATAATAATTCACTTCAGCTAACTCGACTTCCCTGGTTCTTCACGACCGCCACAAATATTTTTCTTCGTCACTTTTCACAATTCTTTTTATTTTTCTTTCTTCCAATAAAATTTTTGTTCAACTGGACAACTATAAATCACACGTAAAGACAATCAGAGCCGGAGTCCCTCAAGGCTCAAAACTTGGTCCCTTCTTCTACAGCTTGATGAGATATACTGTATGCTGATGACTCGCTCACCTAAGCCACATCAACGACACCGTTACTTGCCATCCGGAAAGTAAGAGGCCAACATCAACAGACTCTTTGAATACTACGTAAAATGGGGCATCTGAATCAACACTACTAAATTATAACTTGTCTGCTTCAGAAGACCCTCAATGGAAAGATGCAATCGCACCGCAGGAAAGTGCAGAAACATTGTTCTGAAACTCCCAGACGGATCCACCATAGCTGCCAAACGGAATGGAAAATACCTGGGAGTTTACTACAATGAGTTGCTTAGGTTCGTTCAACCCACACTCAAGAAGTGTGTTCAAAAGAGCCAGCTGGGCACTTGAATTGGTCTTTACTAACTCTATAACAGCCTTAAACTAGCTCCGTGATTGGTGTTATAACTGGACACTGTCCTATAGGCAAGCATTCAACGCGTCTTGGCGTATTCTCTAACGATTTTTTGCAGAAGCTGTATGGATGAGAAAGAGATAGAATCGATCCCTCATCTTCAATGCATGTGCCCTACTCTATGTCTTAGACGAAAACTTCACCTTGATGATTTCTACTTCAATGATCCTTGTGATCTAATAAGCACATGAAGACTGTTGCGATACATAAGAAGCACCAAATGGTTCACCGAGTAAGGAAAAAGGTTTCCTAGATTACAGTCTGTCAGTCTTTACGTCTGACAGCAACTTCAATCTAACCTAACCTAACACTTTGACTGGCAGTGATGGAAACAATACAGGAATGAACACCTTTACACAGGAGCAAACATAATCCTTCTGGAAAGGTACCTATTGCTTTCTACAAAGATGCTAGTGGAGAACATCATCCAAATCAGTTAATGAACATGAGTTCCCGCATCTCGATATATACAAGGGCAGATGGAAAATTCCTGGTCAATCAACCGCCAACCAGATTGACCACATTGCGATCATCGCAAGGCACTCCTCCAATATCAAGGATGTCTGAACGTTCTGGGGAGCCAACATTGACTCGGACAACCACCTCGTTGTAGCCAAAATAGTGCTACGGATATCCAGACCAAAGCCAAAACAAGGAAATACTGTGAAGAAGTTCGACGTTGGACGGCTACACTCGCAAGAAATTGATAGGTTTTTTTCCGATCGAGTCTCTCGCGCCCTCTTAAAAAGTCCTTTGCCACCAACTGCAAGTATCGAGAACCAGTGGAAGAACTGCCAGGAGGAAGCCATCAGGCATGCCGTCTCTGACATGCTGGGCCTTACACGACCACCACATCGAAACTCCTGGTTCCTAGAAGAATCCTGGCAAGTACATGCAGCCAATTAATAGCTATACAAAGCGGCCCTCTATAGAAGAACGAGTGCTGCTCGCGAGCTCTACGAGCAGGAGAGGAGAGAGGAACACAAGCTTCTAAGAAAGAAAAAGGTAGAGCATGAGAAGCGTGCGATCGAGAAATTAGAGGGACGCTATTGCAGGAATGAAGTTTCGATGTTCAACCAAAAAGTAAAAAGAACCTCCCTGGGTTACAAGGCCCGAACCGAAGTCAGCAAGGATATGATCAGGTAGAATCACAGTTGATATTGAGGATGTGGAAAAATCATTTCTGCAAATTGTATAAAGGCAATGACGAACCGAATTCCGCTACCATGCAGATTGCACCATTCAACCTGGACAATGTAGGTCAACAATTCAGTCCACCCAATCTCGACGAAGTAAAGATAGCTATATCTTACATGCCGGCTCCACTGGGCATGAGCCATGCTTAGACTATGAACATGTCTTGAAAAAAAAACAATGGAGCCTCAAAAATCCATGTCTGAGCAGTGAATTATCCATACAAATCAGACTGCTGATTGGATTGTGGTTTGGATGTTGGGCATCGCTCATGTCTAGTAGAACCAGCATGTTAAGTCCAATAAAGCAGCTGGAACTAATGGCCTTGCGGCTGAGCGGCCGGCGATGAATTAGTTAGGGGTATGCCGTATGCACTACGGCAGATCTTGGAAAAAACCCAGGAGTTTCAAATCGATCCCCACCACCTTTTCATCGATTTTAAGGCTGCGCATGACAGCGTCTATAGAGACGAGCTATATAGAGCAATGTCTAGTTTTGGCATCCCTCCCAAACTCGTCCGTTTAAGCAGGATGACGATGGAGAATGCACGCTGCTCCATCAAGGTCGGCAAGACCTCACCGAAACCTTTGATGTCAAAAAAAGCTTTAGGCAAGGCGACGCGCTGTCATGTGACTTCTTTAACATCGTTCTTGACAGAATAGTGCAAAACTCTGACGTCAACACTAGAGGCACAATTTTTCTAAAGTCCTTCCAATTACTCGCTTACGCTGACGATATTTACATAATCGGACGAACAAAGCGTGATGTCAGTGGTGATTTTGTGAGTATTGAGAAGGAAGCCAAAAAGATGGGTTCTACGGTGAATGAAAGCAAAATGAAATATATGCTGTCAACAAGAAAGGACATCCAACACCGACGTCTCAGGCAGAACGTCACTATAGACAGCTATAATTTTGAGATGGTCAGAGACTTTGTCTACCTAGGATCCGCTATAAACTCAGCGAGCGATACCAGTGCTGAGATCAAACAAAGAACTTGGGCTAAGAAGCAATTGAGAAGCAAAGCCCTCTCCCGAGCAACTAAACTGTCCCTGTATTCCTGTATAAGACGCTTATTATCTCGGTTCTGATGAATGGTGCAGAGGCATGGACACTGTTAACGGTTGATTAGAACGCGTTAGGCTGTTTTGAGAGGAATATTCTCCGGGATATTTTTGGTCCCGTCTGCATAGATAGCAAATGGAGGAGAAGATACAACAACGAACTGTACGGGCTGTACAGCGATACTGATCTAGCCACAAAAGTGAAAAGCCAAAGACTGAGATGGCTAGGTCACCTAAAGCGAATGGACACCAATGCTCCAGCCCGGAAAGTCTTTGAATCCAATCCCGTGGGACAGCGCCGCCGTAGAGGTGGACAGCGCATAAGGTGGCGCACGCAAGTGGAAGAGGACCTCAACCAACTTGTCGTGCAAAACTGGAGACAGCTAGCTAGAAACCAAGCCGGCTGGAAGAAGCTTGTTGGTTGAGGCCCTGGTCCACCCCGGACTGTAGCGCCACCTTAAGTAAGTAAGTAAGTAAAATTCAGTTCGATGAAAATGGTGAATAACAATCACCGAAATATATGGTTGCATTCCTTAAAAAGTACCTAAGTACAAACTTTTCTCTTACCTTATTTCCATCCAATCATTTGTACAGTTTTCCGATTCTTCTAGATCGAAAGAAATGATAAGCAATTCGATTTGATGAGATGGTTTCACTGAAATTGTCCACGAACAATTCATATCGTTTGGATATTCATTTGGCCAGTTTATCGATTTAAGCTGACCCGTAGCAGAGAAAATATTGCCACTACATACTGAAATAGGATTTTATAATATATTTCAGGTTATTTTGCTTTAGAATAATTCAAATAACTTACATGTTGAAACATCGACAAAACTATATCTTGCAACAAAACCATCATCCGAATCTGAAGAATCCGAGGTGAATCTAAGAGTCACTAAATTTGAGGTACTAACTAGAGCTGGTGGCATTGTGGTACCACAGAACCTACAAACAAAAATTATCGTTACATCAATATCTCACTTTTCTATTCTCTGACTCACTTATGACTTGCTGTAGTCTCAGATGTTAATTGATCAGTATCAAAGATTTCTACATAGTCGTACAGGCAATCGTTGGACTCCTCCAATTTAAACGATTCCCAAGTCAATTGAATACCATATCCTTCCGGTGCCATTATGGTCCATGTACATGATAAGTCATCCTTATAGTTTCCATGCGTAGGATCAGTTGGTAATCTGATAACCCCAGAAGATTTTCTCAAAAGTCCACCACAGCCTTTGCTCGTATCAATAAGGGCGTAATTGGCTTTGAATCCCTTGCCAGCGTTGGTTGAATCTGAACGCAGCGTTAATTTCAGCAAACTCGAATTGGTAACAATTCTTGGAGGAATTGTTTTCCCACAAAAAGGCCCAGCAGCTGTGTCATTAGTTCCATCGGTTATCTTTAAATTAATTTTATTGATTTGTTAGTGAGTTAAGTATAATTCATTCTGATTAGAAGTTTGAAATACTAACGGTTATATAATCAAACCAGCAATAGTTTAGTCCTGCATGGTTTTCGATATCCATGTCTTCAAATTCAAGAGAAACTACTTGATGGGCATCTCCAATGATTTCATAGATGCAAATTTCGTCAGAGGGATAGGCACTAGGATAGTTTGGAGATGTAATTGTACCAGTTGGATCTTCGAAAGTGAATTCGCAAACTTGAAATAAGAAAATAATTGAATGTAAAATTTATTCAATTAGATTAATTTTAGAGCGAAATGATGAAAAAAGATGTTCAAAAGGTAGACATAGTCATTCAAGAGGACACAAGCGTCTACAAGTTTTTTTTCGAAGCGAACCTCTGTCTATCAACTCCTACTCTCACCTCCCCGTGGTAAACATCGGGTGCCTAGTACATTTAACTGAAGATGGGGTTCCAATCTCTATGGAGGGTTTTAGGCGGCAGCAAACGAGAGGGGGGGGAGGAGTGTTCCCACTAAGGCATTTGTCCTCTACCCAGGCGGCAGTGGAAGAATTCCCCAGATGTAACCTACGATGCCGTCTACAGTTCCAGTTAGGTTGAACTACTTAGTGAACAACTTATATGGGCTAATACGACATATTCGTAGCTCAGGCCTATAAGGAGCGGTTTATCTGGCTCCCCACCTTTGGAGTTATACTAAGGGTCTGGTCCTCCAGGTTGGGGGCTATGCGTCAGGTAACTTCTCTACCACGGAAAAACAAACTGGTTCCGAAACAACCATAACTGCCTGAACAGAATGCAAGACGGAGCTGGAATAGATGTCAAAAATGCTGCAGCCGGAGCTGCAAGAGTTGAACAATTTTTAACTTTTACTGCAGCATTTTTGACATCTACTGCAGCATCTTTGACGTCTATTCCAGCTGCGTCTTGCGTTCTGTTCAGGCAGTAAGCCTCGGATATGGATGATTTTAATGTTGACGACCCCAGCAAACGAAACCAGGACAATGAATCTCGGATCTGCACGTGAAATTTTCGGACCTAAAACAGGCCACGTACAGCCGAACAACTAGTGGAGAGCCTGGATAGGCTAAAGGCTGACATTACAGCTATCCAGGAAGTGCAATGGGATGGAGAGGGCATACGAAGGATGAAATCGTGTGACATCTACTTGGGCGAGTGCTGCAAGGAGCAGGGTCAGCGGCTTTTTGGTTGTGGTTTTGTGGTAAGGGGAAAACTTAGGCAAGAAGTCTTATGCTTCTGAAATGTAAGCGAGAATTTCAAAAACATCACGTTGATCTGTGTCCATGCCCCAACGGAAGAAAAGGATGACTAAACCAAGGAAGAATTCTACGATCTCCTTGAGAACACGTATGATAGGTGCCTCAAGTACGATGTCAAGATTATTCTTGGCAACTTCAACGCCAAGATCGGAAAGGGGGACATCTTTGGTTCGATAGTCGAAGGACACAGGCTGCACGACAACACTTCCGGCAACGGACTCAGGCTGTTTGACTTTGCGGTGGGACGTAATGTCATCATAGACTCGATTGCCACACCTCAATATACACAAAGGGACCTGGCGAATGTGAATATCCATGACGCCACAAAGACTAGTGGATGCTGTGAAAAGATTTAACGTCGCGAAGTAAAAATCGCAAGTAATTGCCAGGACTTTTGCAAACCACGTCTCTCTTACTCCCTCAGGAAGCCTGCCACCAGCATCATCTGCAGAGGGCCAGTGGAAACACTGCTAAAATGCCATCAGGAGTGCCACGACTGATGTGCTGGGTTTCACTAGGCCACCACAACGAAACCCCTGGTTCGATGAAGAATTCAGGCTGGCACATGCAGCAAAGAATGAGGCCTACCAATCAATGTTGCAAACTAGAACCAGAGCTGCTGAGAGCGCAGCCCGGGAAGGCTATGGAAGGGAAAAGAGAGAGCATGTGAAGTGGGTGGTCCAGTCAATTGAGGACAGCAGTGGCAGGGGAGATGTTCGACAGTTCTATCGAAGGGTGATTCAATCTACCCAGGGTTACAAGGCCAGAACGGTAGCCTGCCGAGACGAGGGTGGGAACATGGAGGTAGATACACGGTCCGTGCTAAGGATCTGGAAACAACACTTCTCTTGACTGTCAAACGGCAAAGATGGCCAAATTCCGCTGTAAAACAGAACATTCCATTCAACCTGAAAGGTCAACGTTTCAGTCCACCTGACCTAAATAAAGTGCGGTTAGCGATAGCCAAGCTTAAAGCGTACATGGCTGCTGGTGTGGATGGCCTGCCAGCCGAGCTATTTAAAGCAGGGGAGATGACTTGGTTGGGAGCATGCACCAACTTATGTCCAAAATTTGGTCGGATGAAAGTATGCCCGATGAATGGAACCTCGGTATAGTGTGCTCCATCCTCAAGAAAGGAGATGCTAGTACCTGTGCCAACTACAGAGGTATATGTCTCCTCAACGTCGCATACAAATTCCTGTCATATGTACTGTGTGATCGCTTAAAACCGGTGTTATTTTAGAACCTATCTATCTGTGTTATTTTAGAACCGGCAAGTCAACCGTCGATCAAACGTTCACACTCCGACAGATTTGGGAAAAAACCCAGGAGTTTAAAATCGATACACACCACATCTCTATCGATTTGAAAGTCACATAATGATAGCGTAGATAGAGAATAACTATACAGAGCCATGTCGCATCTTGGCATCCCTGCCAAACTCGTCCGCTTGTGCAGGATGACGATGGAGAAATCTCGGTGTTCCGTCAAAGTTGGTAAGAACACCACCGAATACTTTGATGTCAAGGAAGGTTTGAGGCTAGGCGGTGCGTTACCATGCAACCTGTTAAACATCGTACTTGAAGCAACTGTACGCAACTCGCTAGGCAACAACAGAGGCACAAATTTTCAAAACTCCGTTCAAGTACTTGATTATGCAGATGATATTGACATCATTGGCAGAACGAAGCGAGCTGTTACCAGCGCGTTTGCAAGTATTGAATCGGATTGGCTGTTAATGAGGACAAGACGAAGTATATGCTATCATCGAGAAAGGAATCTCAACATCGTCGACTCGGGCAAAACGTCACGATAGATAGGTACAACTTTGAAGCTGCCAACGACTTTATCTACCTTGACTCCACTATTACATCGCAAATTGGCACCAGTGCACAGTTCAAACGAAGGATTACTCTTGCTAACCGCTGTTTTTTTAGGCTAAGAAGGCATTTGAGTAGTAAATCCCTCTCTCAAATAACCAAGGAGACCTTATATAAGACCCTTCTTATGGGGCAGAAGCATGGACCCTGTCAAAAACGGATGAGAACTTGCTTGGGTGCTTTGAAAGGAAAATTCTTCGGGTGATCTTCGGTCCAGTATGTATCGATGGAGTATGGAGGAGAAATTTCACAATGAACTTTACGGGCTTTTCAGCGACGTCTACCGGGTCAAAAAGCTGAAAATACAGCGGCTAAGATGGCTGCGACACTTGGAGCATATGGACACCGACGCACCAGCCCAACGAGTCTTCGAATCTGCCCCTGATGATCTGCGCAGCAGAGGAAGAACCCACCTTAAGTAGCGCACACCAAGTGGAGAACGACCTCAACCAATTTGGAGTGCGTTACTAGAAGCGGCTAGCTGGGGACCGAGCTGGCTGGAAGGGCTTATTGGTTGAGGCCGTTGTCAACCCTGGACTGTGAGCGCCATCTAAAGTAAAGTGAGTAAAAGAAGTGATAAAAACTAGAGATTCGGAAGGCTCAAACCACCAATAATATTCTCTTATATGAGGAGCACATGGACTCCTTTGAACTTGACGAATAACCTAAGTCAGTTCAAGAGATTGAGGATGTCCTTGTTGATGTTTTGGAGGAATCGAAACAAATCGAACATAAGCAAAAAATTAAAAAAGATGTCTCGTGGTTCGTGGATCTTATAAACGTCATTGATGAATTGATGATGTTGTAAACTCTATTTATTGCATTGCCTCAGCTGAGTATGGTGCTCAATGAGTGCTATTTTTGTTGTATGTGCATAAGTTTGTATCTCGTCTAGGATAAGTGTTAGCCCATAATAAGTGTTGGACTGCACTTAAATTCTTTTCCCTCTGTACAAGTGGCGACCCAAGTGTTGTAACACTTTCTGACCTATATCATTGGAAAGGCCTTTCTGAGTATATACTATTTTTCGATGTATGGACCACATAACGCATAAGGTGTATCTCGTGCAGGGAAAGCATTACAATTTACAACCCAATAACTATTGTATAGAGCGTAGTGTAATAGTTATTGGGTTATAACACTTTCCCTGCACGAGGTACAGACTTATGCCCATAAGACAGAAAATAGCTCTCACTGACACCTTTCGAATGAAATCAGTCAGAAAAGTTTTAAAGGTTACAAAATATGGAACGAAACACCCATTCTCCTTTGCCGTGAAAACAAACAAAAATCCCGTTCTTAGGGTTTGCTCATAAAGGGCAATCACGTAAATGTTAATTTTTCGGTTTTTCGAAGAACCGGTTACTCAATCGAAATGCGCTGACAATGCATTCAAACGGAAAAGACTGTAATTATATCGACAAAAAAAAATGTTCTTGCACTTGTGCTAATGAAGCTAGTTGGAAATGAGAAGAATACTAGTTTCGGATTCCATAACTAAAACCTAAAGGTATATGTATTTGTTTTGTTTATTTTGAGCTTTGACGTTTTCCCGACGCCGACGCCTTCTTTGCACAAAGCTACAAAGTTCAATTTGACCGTCGAATTCTATTCTTGTCCACTGGATCGCGTTCTGTTAAATCTAAAAGATATGTTCCTTTACAATACACAGAGAACGTGACAAGCTGAATTATAGATCGCATTGCCTGCTCGCACTTTGTTTTACCAGGCCTTAAGGCATGTTGAAAATATATGTTTGACCAAAAATTAAAATTGTCATACTTGTTTTGTTTTTACGGCATATTTACTGTAAGTAATCGGAAGTTACTGTTAGTTGTTTAAAAATAATATTTTTCGAAAGTTGTCATGCTTACACCTTGAATTTACGTGATTGGCCTTTGTAGGCAAACCCAAAGAGTGGACATTTTTTTGTTTTCCCGTCATATTTACAGCAGTCAATCGCCAATTTCTAGCGTTCTCAAAACTTTTTTGTTCTCAAAAGTCCTAATGCTAACTTTACACCAAAAATTTACGAGATCGCCGTTTATGGGCAAACCATAAAAACAGAAATTGTTTGTTTTCACAATATATTTAAAGTAATTAAATGGAAGTTAATTACTAGCGTTCTCAGAAATATTTTTTTCGAAAGATGTCATGCCAATTGTACATCTAAAATGAACGTGATTGGCCTTTCTAGGCAATTCGTAGCAGAGGAAAATTATTTGTTTTCATGACAAATTAACGGCAATCAACTGGCCATTGCTGGAGTTTTCAAAAAGAATTTTTACCGAAAACAAAAAAAAATATACCACACTAAAAATTTACGATAATGCCCTTTATGTGTGAACCATAAAAACGTATTTTTTTATTTTTCACGACATATTTACGGTAGTTAATCGGGAATTAATTGCGTATTCAAAAAATCATTTTTGACCAACAATTAAAAAATGTCCAGCTTATTTTACAACTAAAATTTACGTGATTGCCCTCTGTTGGAAAACGGTGAGAGTGGCAAATTTTTAGTTTTCATGGCATACTTACGGCAATTATTCAGCAATTAATTGCGCTTTCAAAATTAGTTTTTGACTGAAAACAAAAAATTGTGATTCAAACATTTTAGACTCAAAATTTACGAGATTGCCCTTTATGAGCAAACCATGAAAGGGGTAATTTGTTTGTTTTCACGGTATATTAAAAGTAATTAATTGGCAATTAATGGCCTTCTCAAAATTTTTTCCCAAAGTTGTCATGGTAACCTTACACCTAAAGTTTACGTGATTGGGCCTTGTGGACAAACTGTAGGAGGGCCAGTTTTCTGTTTTCACTGCATGTTTACGGCAATTAATTGGACAATAATGACGTATTTGAATATAGAGTTTGAATTTTTTAGAAAGTTGCCATGCCAACTTTACATCTCAAATTTACGTGATTAGCCTTCGTTGGCAAACCGTAGGAATGGCAATTGTTTGTTTCCACTGTATATTCAAGGCAACTATTCAGCAATTAATGATGTTTTTAGAAATAATTTTTGACCGTAATCAATAAAGGTGTCATTCTTACTTTACACTCAAAATTTACGAGATTGCACTTTATGGGCAAACCACCAAAATGGCAAATTTTTATTTCGAAACTAGAAACTCGAAGTCTCCACAGAACGAGTGCTGCCACAAAACTTGTTTTGAAAAGAGTTAATAATACGGCTGAAAATAGTTGAATAAATCCTTAAACTGAAATCTACTTCAACTTACTAGTTCCGTAGGACAATTTAAAGGTTCCTCCTTGCGAATAGTAATTTATTTGAACTGCATTGCCCGTTGATTTGAAAGTTGGAACATGCATCTTTCCACACCATTTTCCTGCACTAGCTTTATCTCCCGAACTATTTACATCGAATATCTAAATTCATAAAAAATAACTTAGAACAAAAAAAACAATATTTTCAAATTAAAAACCTTCATTAATGCTTACCTCAATGCAGTCTTCATCGCCCATTTTAAATTCAACTACATCTATCTGAACTCTAAGTCCCAATGGATATCGAATAGTGTACTCGCAAGACATTAAACCTTGGAAACCAATTGGAGACATAATTTGACCACTTCTTTCGGTATAAGTTCCACCACATCCCGGAATTCGTTCAATAGTCGAAGCATGTATTTGGAAGCCAACATCACTGCCTTCGTTGTCAGAGTGAAAATGTATAATTATTTCGCTCGAGGGCACCGTAAACGGCGATGGATTTGAAGAATTACAAAATATTTCCAGTCTTGTATTGGAAACTGCATCTGTGATCTTAGAAGCAAAAAACAAAACGTATGAAGATCGGGAGCGATAAAACTGATCGAAGTCAATAAAAACGATGAATCGTTTTGTCGCATTCTCTTAAACTATCAACATGTTGGTTTACATATTTATCACCTTTTACCTCCATACCATGTCAAGAGCAAACTTTGTAAGGTCTTCAATTAAGTTTTGAGAATACGACATAAACCATACCTACCTCAAGATAATCATGATTGCAGTCGGAGTGATTTTCAATTTGCAAACTGAAAAATACCAATTTAATTCGATTGATGTAGGGAACCTTCAAATGCCATTTGCAATCTCGATTCCGGGGATAGTTTCCTGGTGATCCGGGTGACGCAATTGTCACATGAGAATCAAATTCTTTGACGCCACCACAAATTGGATCAATCGATGTCCAGAAGAGGTCAAAGCCTGCTTTGGCGGTAGTGTTATCTGACTTGAACCAGAGATGAACAGTATTCGATGTTGTTATAATATTCCCTCCCATGGGAGCAGTTGAACCGCAAAAACGACCGATCAATTGCGAAGCTACATTTTGGCCATCATGAATTTGTAGCCAATCGAATCGGCAGTCTAAGGAGTCCTCGATATCAAATTTGGTAAAAGTTATGTTGAGAACCTTTGTTTCATTCGTACGAATCACCCATGAGCACTTCGTATTGTGGTTGTATAGATTATTTAGAGGATATTTCAAATTTCCCTGCTCGGCCGAAATGAATTGTCCACATCGGGATCTCTGGCTAGCACACAATCTGCCACCATATCCTTCGACGCAATCGCAAGTAAAGTTTGTTGAGGTTGGTCGACAAGTTCCGCCATTACGACAAGGATTTATCGCACATGGATTTGAAGGGCGATCACAGTTTGGAGGTTTAAAACCGAGAGGACAAATGCAAAGGTATGAGCCACTTCCAATATCCATGCACGAGCCCCCATTCTAGAATATAAAACAAATTGGTTTAACATTTAATAATATAAAAGGCGAAGGAACATTAAAGACTTAAGAACAGTGAACAAAAAGTCGGGCAGTTGAATGATGAACTACCGGAACTTATACGTCCAGTCAATTTCAACAAAGGAAATAACACCCCCAAGATTCATTTTTAACTCTTTTTATACACGGGAAAGAGATTCTCCCTTAAAGAAACAGGTTTTTGTTGTTTAATTTTAGCATTGTATATCAGTCATTGTGTCGCTCCGATTCCACGTTGGTTTGAGGTAGCCTTGAGTCTGAAAAAAAACTGTATGCTAAGCAACATTATTTAGCTGTAAATATATCAAGACTTGCATCTTGCCTGACTAGGAAGCTATTGATTGCTCATAATATGGTTTGGGCCAGGAGTGCAACAATAAGTCACGATGGAATTCTTGTTTTACCTTCCCTTGGTTGTCCCTGGGCAACTATATTTGTATATCCCTATATATATATGTTAATAGGCTAAAATTACAAAAGCAGAAGGTCTAGTTTTCTAGCATACGTTACGGAGATTAGCATTTCTCGGAACTGAAATCAAAACTGCTTCCAAAACCGACACTAAGCCTCGGATAAGAAATGATAACATGTTGATGACTTTGTTCTATTGTACCCGGACAAAGATTATGGTTTCGGGAATGTGAAGACGGTTCTTGTAACGGAATTGAAGATCATTAAAATGCCAGATTACTAAAATCAGAGATAGAATCCATTCGGTGTGAGATGTACATCTTAGGGATTAGTGTAAAGGTAGATGGTTGGGCTCGGGAAAGTTCAAGTTTCCAACTCATAACACTGTACTGCTCTACTCCGGAAAGATACATGAAAGCTATCGTTAATATGGCATTGGATTATACTTACTTATTAACTTAATGGTGCGCTGCCGGGGTGGACCAGGACCTCAACCAACAAGCTTCTAGCTGCCTCCAGTTTCACACGCCAAGTTAGTTGAGGTCCTTTTCCACTTGCGTGTGCCACCTTTTACGCTGTCCACCTCTTCTGCGCTGTCCCACGGGAGAGATACCCGCAGAGTAGAGTTTTCCTCTCAAAACAGCCTGACGCGTTTTCATCCACCGTTAACAGTGTTCATGCCTCTGCACCATACATAAGGACCGGGATCATAAGTGTTTTATAGAGGGACAGTTTAGTTGCTCGAGATAGGGCTTTACTTCTCAATTGTCTTCTTAGCCCAAAGAAACTGCGATTGGCAAGAGTAATCCTTCACTTGATCTCAGCATTGGCATCGTTTGCTGAGTTTATATCGGATCCTAGGCAGACAAAGTCTCTGACCACCGCAAAATTATAGCTGTCTATAGTGACGTTCTGTCCGAGATGTCGATGTCGGGTGTCCTTTCTTGTTGACAGCATATATTTCATTAGCCCCATCTTCTTGGCTTCCTTCTCAATACTCACGAAAGCACTACTGACATCTCACTTCGTTCGTCACATTCTGTCAATGTCGTCAGCGTGTTGACGTGAAAGTTTTGCATTATTCTTTCAAGAACGATGTTGAAGAAGTCGCACGACAGCGCGTCCCCTTGCCTTAAGCGTTTTTTTACATCAAAGGTGTCGGTGAGGTCTTTGCCAACCTTGATGGGGCAGCAAGCATTCTCCATCGCCATCCTGCACAAACGGATGAGTTTGGCAGGGATGCCAAAACAACACATTGCTTTATATATCTCGTCTCTATAGACGCTGTCCACTCCTTAAAATCGATGAAAAGGTGGTTGGGATCGATTTAAAACTCCTGGATTTTTCCAAGATCTGCCATAGTGCAAATATTTGGTTGATGCTGGACTTCCCTGGCCTGAAGCCTAACTGACATGAACCTATCAGGTTGTTGACGAAAGACTTCAGGCGTTCACAAAGTACGGCACAGAAGATCTTGTAGGCGATATTAAGAACACTGATGCCTCTGTAGTTGGTGCAGTCCAGAGGATCGCCTTTCTTGACGATTTGGCAAACAATGCTGAGGTTCCAGTTCCATTCATCAGGCATGCTTTCCTCCGACCATATTTTGCAGATGAGCTGATGCATACCCCTAACCAATTCATCGCCAGCTGCTTTTAATAGCTCAGCCGCAAGGCCATCAGCTCCAGCTGCTTTATTGGACTTAAGTTTAGATAAAGCTATCTTTACTTCGTCGAGATCAGGTGGACGGAATTGTTGAATGTTGAATGGTGCAATCTACATGGTACCGGAATTCAGTTGGTCATCGCCGTTATACAATTTGAAGAAATGATTTTTCCATATCCTCAGTACCGACTGCGATTCTACGATGTTCCCCTGATCATCCGGCATTCTTGGTCAAACCAGGGGTTTCGCTGTGGTGGTCGTGCGAGACCCAGCACGTCAGAGACGGCATCTCTGATGGCTTCCTGGCAATTCTTCTACTGGTTCTCGATACTTTCAGTTGGTGGCATAGGATTATTTAAGAGGGCACGAGGAACTTTATCAGAAAAGGACCTGGCGATTTCTTGCGACTGTAACCGTCCGACGTCGAAGTTTTTCACAGCATTTCCCTGTTTTAGCTTTGGTCTGGATATCCGTAGCATTACCTTGGCTACAACGATGTTGTGGTCCGAGTCAACGTTGGCTCCTCGGAACGTTCGGACATTCTTGATATTGGAGGAGTGCCTTGCTTCGATCGCAATGTGGTTAATGTTGTTGCCGGTTGATTGACCAGGAATTTGCCACGTCCCCTTGTGTATATCGAGATGCGGGAACTGCGTACTAGCTACGACAGCGTTTCGCCCCGCAGCAAAGTCGAATCGCCTGAGTCCCTTATCGGAGCTATATCTTCCGTTTGTGCCATCAAAGACGTCTTCTTTTTCTAGCTTCTCATTGAAATCACTCAAGACAATTTTAATGTCATAGCTAGGGTATTGCTTATGTATATGTTTTGTCCGGGAGCTCGTAGAACTCATCCTTGGTATCGTCATCCTTCTCCTCTGTGGGGGCATGTGCTCATATGAGGCTAATGTTGGCGAATTTAGCCTTGATGCGAATTGTCGTGAGGTGCTCGTTCACATAGTTGAAACTCAAGACTTCTTGCCTAAGTCTGCCTCTACAGGCGAGTCCGCATCCAAAGAGATGCTGTCCTTGTTGTCGGTAACAGCCACCGTAGTAGATGTCGCAGTCTTTCAGTTTTGTTTGCCCGGCCCATCCCATCGCACTTCTTGGATGGCGGTGATGTCTGCTTTGTAGCAGCTTAGGGCTTCCGCTAAATGTTAGGCTGCACGTGGTCTCCATAGAGATAGAACATTCCACGTGCAGATCCGAAGTTCGTTGTCCTTATTTCGTTTGCTAGGTTCGTCAACAGTAAATCCGGCCGTATCCGAGCCTTGTTGTTGTTTCGCAACTAAATAGCTTTACATGGCCGGGAAGTCACCCCGACAGCACGACCCCCAATCTGAGGGACCAGACCCTTACAATATAACTCCGAGGGCCAGGAGCCGAATTAACCGCTCCTTATAGGCCTGAGTTCCGAATATGTCATAGAAGCCCGTATAAGGTGTTCACAAAGTAGTTCAACCTAACTGGAACTGTAGACGCCACCGTTGATTCCATCTGGAAAATTCTTCCACTGCCGCCCTGAATAAAGGAGAAGTGCATTAGGAACACTCCTCCCCCCCCCCCTCTCTCGTTTGCTGCCTCCTTAAACCGTCCACAGGGATTAAAAACCTATCTTCAGTTAAAGGTACTAGGCACCCTATGTTCACCACGGGGATGTGAGAGCAGGATTTGATAGACAGAGGTTCGCTTTTAAAATAAGCTTGTGGACGCTTGTGAAAGCTCGTGTCCTCTTGAATGCACCGTGTCTACCCTTTGAACATACCCAACCCACTATAATACCTCAATGTGTCTTACAATCGATCTAGTAGTAACCGAAATATCTGTACCTTGGTTCTAAAAGGGCCAATGTCCATTTTTTACAATATTGAATTAAGTTCACTTTTTGACTCAGCGGAAGATGTTCTAAGACTGTAATAAGAGCAAATGTGCTCCATAGTTAAATTTTCAAAAGTAATAAGTATTTTTAGAAATAATAAAACTTTATTTTCGATTTCCCAAAAATTATCAAAATGGCTATTGGTCCTTTTAAAACCAAGGTACAGATATAGCCAATGAGCAATGTGAGGTTGTAATTTACCATTTTTGAGTGTAATGACAACTTTTACTACTCTTCATAACAAAGTTATTTTATTGACAAGTTCTTAGCAGCCATTTAAAATAATTTCCAGCAGAGAGAGAATCACTTATGAAGTCATTTAGCTGATATAATGCCATCTAGTCTTGCAGACATGTATAATAGTTTGAAGCTGTTGAATACCCATTACAATTTGTCGCTTAAAATTAAACTGCTAGATAAGTTAACCTACTATTTCCTTTTTAAGTAAGTGCTATTAAGAATTTTGAGAACTACTTAAGCTATTTTTTTGAAGAATTGATTCAGGAACATCACCATTTTTCAACGAAGATATTTCTAAGCTTTCTTCTATTTATTTCCCCACAGATGATCCTTTAAGAAGATCATTTCATTTTTTTCATTGTTCAAAATTTAAAATAAAAGGCTTCTAGTTCTTATCAAAAATATTAATTTATAAATAATTTTTCAACTTACCAAGCAAGGATTTAATGCACATGAACTAGTACCAGATGTTCTGCAGCCATTTGGTCCAACACCATTGCCTATTTGACCCGATGGACATGAACAGACAATTGAATTCGCCACTTCCGAACACAATGCCATTGGATGACATATATTGTTTCTTGTACATGATGCACCAGCAGTTCTTGTACAGACACGTCCATCACCAGACCATCCAATTGGACATTCTCCACAATGGAACGATCCCTGAAATCGAATCGAAATCAATTTGTTTCCTTCGTAATTATAATAATTTCTATTAATTTCAATTGTCATACATAGCTGTTGATACATGGAACAAATGGGCTAACACTACATCCACCATTATCGGTGGCGCATTCATCGATGTCCCGACAAGATAGTCCATTACCGGTATAACCAGCTTCACATGCAGCACACATATAACTTCCAGGAAGATTGATGCATTTAGTTGCACATGGACTACTGTACTCCTTACACTCATCAACGTCCACATTACATGCTGGTGTCAAGCCATTGGTTGTCCAGCCTTGTTCACACATGCAACGATATCCGAAATTATTGTTAACGTTTACACATGTTCCATGACCACAGAGTTCGGTATTTGAAGAGTGTAGGCAATCAGTTTTTCGTTGGGTACAATGCATTCCTTGCCAGCCCGATGGGCAGATACAACTAAAATAATTAAAATTTTGTTTTTGATAAGAAATTTAGTATAAAATAACTGGTGTTTCGTACCTGTAACTTCCAAACTGGTTAATGCATTGGGCGCCATTTTGGCAGCCCAAGTCTGTTCCAATAAAAAGTGCACATTCGTTTACATCCGCTGAACATGTTGGACCCTTAAATTAATAAATGGAATACAAAATATATTCATAATTTTTTACAGATATAATTTTATCTTACTACTTTAAACGAGTTAATCTTGTTTATATACATCTTTATTTATTTAGCTTTTATTTAGCTTAGTACAAGCGTGCACTTAAGTGTCTACTTAATTCTAAACTTAAATCTAAACTTAATTCTATGGTGGGTTTTTCGTTGTTTTTTTTTTTTGCTTGTTTTTTTTTACTTTTATTTCTTTTATTATTGATCTAGGCCCGTAGGCCCTCCCACCAGTTTTTTTTTACATAAAAAAACTTAAAAATAAATTCTAAAAATAAATTAAAGGCAACAGGGGCTTTGAAATTAGGACGAGTTATAAAGAGAGGCTCGGAGTGAGGAAGAACTGATATGGAAGTCAAAGATGTCCTGTGAATTATTGGCTAGACGCAACATTCTTGAGATTGGTTCAAACCGACCATAGCTTGTGCGGTGATGAGAAAGGCGGAAGAGAGAAGTGGATCTGAGAGAACGTGGGTTAGTAGTAATAGGAATCATTTCCAAAAGATAGGACGAATCAATAGTCCCAGCGAGGAGCTGGTGCAGAAAAAGTATGTCAGCATATTCTCGACGTTTTTTTAAGGTTGGCAAATTGATCAATTTTAATCGATCTTCATAAGGGGGTAAGATGAGATTATCAGACCAAGGAAGACCGCGGAGGGCAAATCGAAGAAACCTACGTTGCACAGCTTCAATTCTTTGGGAATGACAGTTCTGATATGGCGACCAAACTTGGCTAGCGTATTCAAGGAGGGGTCTAACAAAAGTTATGTAGAGGGACTTAGTGACATAAGGGTTCGAGAATTCCTTAGACCAACGTTTTATGAAGCCGAGTGAAGAATTGGCCTTGTTAATTATATGGTCAAAATGGGCACGAAAGTTTAGCTGACTGTCGCAAATTACTCCCAAGTCTCGTATAGAACAAACAGATGGAATAGCTACATCATGAAAGTAATAGATTCGGGAATGTAGGGGTAATCGCTTTCGGGAGAAAGTTATGAACTGGCATTTAGCAACATTGAGTTCTAAAAAATTTTTGTCGCACCAGGTTTGGAATGAAATAAGATCGTTTTGAAAGAGAGTCAGAGGGAGTAGAAATGACCTTAATTATTTTATTATTAAAAAATATATCATCAGCGTATATGGAGAGATTTGAATTATTAATTACATTGATGACGTCGTTTATTGTTAAGACAAAGATAAAAGGTCCGAGGTGACTCCCTTGAGGAACACCCGAAGTAGCATAAATGGGATCGGAGACTGAAAACCTAAATATAACTCTATATTGGCGGTTCTCTAGGTATGAACTGAGCCATGAGATGAAAAAGGGTGGAAAACCGAGGGCTCTTAGCTTAAGGTAAATAATTTGATGACATATTTTGTCGAAAGCTTTACTAAAATCTGTGGTTATAACGTCCACTTCATTTCCTCTCTCTAATGCATTTAGAGTCTTAGAAACGAATTCCGTAAGGTTTGTTGTGGTAGATCGGCCTTTTAAAAAGCCATGCTCTTGTGGAGAAAAGATAGATTTGCAGTGAAAGTAAAGAGAGTCGTACACAATACTTTCGAAAAGCTTAGGGATAGAAGAAAGTTTGGCTATGGGACGGTAATAAGCAATATCGTTCTTTACACCTTTTTTATGAACGGGAAAAATAAAAGAATCCTTCCATAATTTTGGGAATATGGCTTGAGAAAGTGAAAGGCGGAATAATGCTGCAAGTGGCTGGCAGAGGGAGTTAGCACATTTTTTTAAGAATATGGCAGGTAGACCATCTGGACCAGGAGAGAAGTCATCCTTAAGCAAACCTATCTTTTTGATGATGACATCAACACTAATTTCAACAGTGGCAAGGGGATCTGTGGGGTACTTTTAAGGTAGCTAAAAAAACAGTGGTCAGGTTCTTGTGGGTGATCACTGTACGACTGCCTGAAAAAGGAGGCAAAAAGGTTTGTGATAATTTTAGGGTCGGCAGATGTCGTGTCCAGTCTTACGTTTGACGTTAATGAATTGATAGAAGCGTCTAGGGTCAGAGATCAGGCAGTCTTGCATGCTGTCAACGTATTCAAGGTAAAGAAATTCGCAGAGGGTGGAGAAGCGGCATTGAGCTTGCTGATAGTTCGAGAAGTCGAAAGCAGACTTGGATTGCAGGAAAGTTTTCCATAGTTTGTTTCTGACATTACGAAGGGTACGCAGTTCTTTATTATACCAAGGAGGGGAAGAGGAGACATTTTTACGGGGTACGTAGGGGACAGACTGTACAAGACAGTTAAAGATAGACTTGTAGAAAAATTCCAAGGCGATATCGATTAATTTATTATTATTCAGGAAGGAACAGAAATCAATATTTTTGATTAGATTATTAAGATAAACGAAGTCAGCGTTGCGGAAATTGAAAAAAGAAAGAATTTTCAAACAGTATTGAGTCTTTATCAGATTCAAAGGAAAATGTGAAGGAAAGCGGAGGATGGAAGCTGTCGAGGGTAGAGAGTAAATGACAGCTTAGGGAAACAAGGGAATTACCGGCATCAGATGAAAAAATTAAGTCAAGCTGCCTCACTAAGTTGTTAGTAATGCCACTAACCTGGAAAAGACTTAAGTCGAAAAACCGATCGGTAAGCAGGAGCTCCTTTTCAGAGGAGGCATTAACAGGTATAAAAGATGCTTCATCATCTGACGGAGCCCAACGCAGTTGTGGGAGGTTGAAGTCACCAACAATAATAAAATCATCTAGGGGATCTGCGACTTCAATAAGGGAATCGATTTCATCAACAGCAAGTTGGTAGGCTTGGGTGGGCTGCGAAGGGCGAATATAGCAGCAAACAAAGTATAAATTCCGATTTTTCAGAGATGTTTTTACGCACACAAATTTAAACGAAGATGCCCAAGACTTTTTGATTAGGCAAGCATCAAAACGATTGTGTACTGCTAAAAGAACACCGCGGCCAGAGATATCATTTTAGTTACCTTGACCATCAGCACGAAAGACGGCAAATTCGGAAGAAAATAGTTCTTCGTTGAGGATAGAGGGGCAAAGGTTAGTTTCGGTTAAAGCAAAGACATCATATGGAAGTTCTTGAGAATTAATATAAACAGACGTCGTTTTGGTACGAAGGCCCCTTACGTTCTGGTAGTAAAGAGACAAAATACAGGGGACTAGTTAGGGTCTATAATAATTTTTAAAAGTGTTGCGTGTATTTTGAAGATATGAAGTGCGCTTAGAACCGATGTGAGAGGCATACGTTGCAAGGTCTCTAGTGACTGTAGCGGGAGAAATGTTGAAGCCTTCATGGTAACGGATATAGATCTTACGAAGGCAGGCAGGGTCTGTTGGAAGGCCTTCTTTTTGAATAGATACTATTAGATTTGTTTTAGTTTTACCTTCAATACAAACAGAGTCTGGTTTGTCAAATAAATACGCTAGATAAAGCCGAACGTTGTCAAAAAGTTTACTGTCTCGTAAACGAGCCATCATATAACGGCCATCTAAAACTCCAATTTGGACATTATTACTAATCTTATCTTACTCCTCTTACTAATATTATAAATGTGAAAGTTTGTTTGTTTGATGTTTGTTAGTCAATCATGCTCAAATGGCTGAACAGATTTGATTGAAATTTTGAATTGGTGGCTGTTATGTATTGGAAGAAGCTACAGGATACTTTTTACTTGCGATATAGGTACTATAGGGCAAGTTTTGGATTCGTGTAAAAAAAAATTCGAGATAACAATCAAACATGACATTACGATGATAGAGATCATGAAAAAAGTGGGTGGCACAATTCTGTGTGTCTGTCTGTCTGTCCGTACCTCAACCTACAGCCTAAACCACAGAAGCGATTTTCTTCAAATTTTGAACTTAAGAATTTTCTGTAACTCCCCAGAATGGAAATTGAAGTTTTTTGTAGGTCAAAAAATAACGGTACCGTACAACCGTTAAGGAAAAGCTTATTTATCTCAAAAACATTTCCAAAGATTTTGATAAAAAAATCAGTGCAATATTGTAGATATGGTGTACTTTCTTGTAAGAAAAAAAGTCACCAAAAACATTTATTAACGGTTTTTTTTATTTTTGGTTTTCTCATTTACCGCTCATCCGATTTCAATAAAATTTTGTGCACAAAAGCTTTGTTAGAATATAAATAATACTGCATACCAAAATTTTTGAAAAAAATAAATTTTGGATTTTTAAAAAAAGATTCAATTTTTTTTTTTTGAAAATTCAATATTTCAAAAACGGTGATGAATTGTTGTATAAAAAATTAATTTTTGAGAAAACGGCTCCAACGATTTTAAATTCTTTTTTGGCATAAATTCATATTTTTTCAAGTAATAAAATGGCATACTTTTTTTTGAGCTCTAAGTTATTTATTAGACTGTTTATACAATTAAAAGAACGATTCAAATGCTTGTTATACTTTTTCTATAATTACTTGAATATTTTTTAAAGCTCTTAAGTCCCACACAACTAGAACATAAGAGCAAGTACGTGCTATCCAGTCGTGCATTTTATTTTTAATGATAAGAAACAAAAAAAGACAAAAATATTTGGTACAAAAACAACTTCATTTTACAAAAACAAATCAAATAACGTTTAAAATAAATCAATCAAGTTTGAAATTTCATTTCAAAAATTAAATTAAAAAAAAGACATATTACAGTCGACTCTCGATTATCCGGAATCTAGCCGAGGACCAAATTCACAGAGAAATTTTTTGTTCTGCAATTTTACTGTGAATTATCTGAATTTCCAAATCCATTTAGTAGACCGAGAGCCTACAGCAGATATTAGGTGAGAGTGATACCAAAAAAAGAGATACATGCGTTGAAAACATTAGCTAGGCTATTCAAAAATCAAAGTCTTGCAGTCCACAACAGGGGCTCTAATGATAAGACAGTGCATCAAAAAAAAAAAAATATGAATGCAAAGTCGAGGGTAATCTTGTTAGCGGAAATTGGATTTGAACTCTCCCACAATTAGCTCTTTGGATCACATATCACATAATCCGAGACTATAGTGAGTGTAAAGTTCGCCCTACCAGGCCGTTTAAAAAATTCAAAGAAGGTTTTTTTAAACAATGTGGCAAGGCGAACTATACGCTCAAACGATTTCAGATTCCGTGATATGATCTCAGATTCCGTGATATGGGATCCGAGGAGCTTATCTAGGGAGGAGTGAAAACTAATTTCGTCTAACACGAATACCCTCGAAGTTGCATTCATATTTTTTTGGTGCACTGTTGTGGAGTGCAAGACTTTGATTTTTTGAAAAGTCTTTACTTCAGCTTTCGACGCCTTTATACTTCTTCTATTGCTATCAATCACACCCAAAATATGATGTGGGCCCTTAGTCTAACTTTGTTATGTTTATTTGAAAGTTCATAGCGCCATTCATAAAGGTGCCTGTGTGGCAACTGGACTGGATATAAGCATATTCAAGCAGAGCAACAGGGTTATGTTAGATGTAGAAAGGACCTTAAGATTGAGTTAAAACCTTTAACCTCCAAGGAGAGGGTCATCCAAGTTACTATTGTCCAAGAAAACCTCGAAACGGGTTACTAGTGGTACCGTTTAACTGAAAAAAAAAACTTGACAGCGTATAATTTGTACGGTGATTTCGTAAAATATTAATTTTAATACTGCCAATTCTTTTATAATTAACAGTACCTTAGGAATATTCAATTTTTTTGTTTGGGTCTTCCGTCCCGCTTAGCTTAGTCGAGGGTGTTCTCAATCACTAAGAAAACGTCTATACAGGGTGTCCCGGACCTGAGTGGAATTATTTAAGGAGGTGGTTCTTGGGGTTATTCTAAGAAAAAAATTGTATGGGGGGAAAGTTGTATCTCCCCTCCCTGAGGCAGGGGGGGCAATTTCTGCAACATTGACTTATAATGCAAAAACAAAACATAAAAAATCAACGAAACCACATCCAATAAACGTTCTATAGTTTTTTTGAAAGCTAATACTCCACTTTTGCATTAAGTTTTTAAATCAAGTTGTTTAACCAAATAGTTTTTGAGAAATTTCAACGTCAAAATTAAAAAAAAAAAAAAAAAAGATATTTTTTTTTTCTTCAGTCAATATTTTTCAAAATTATACGTAATTAAGGGCCTTTTTTGTGTTCAATATTCAATGCCCTCATTACTTTTCAGTCCATTATTGAAAACCAAATGTAAAAATCATTCTTAGTTTTTGAGAAATTAAGAAAAAACCAAAGGTACATTATTGGATGTGTTTTCGTTGATTTTTAATGTTTTTTTTGCATTTTAAGCCAATGTTTCAGAAACTGCCCCCCCCCCCCCTGCCTCAGGGAGGGGAGATACAAATTTCCCCCTACACAATTTTTTTTATTAGAATAACCCCAAGAACCACCTCCTTAAATACTTCCACTCAGGTCCGGGACACCCTGTATATAGATCAGGGTTGTAAAAGAATGCAATCTTTTGAGAATGCAATCTTTCGTTACTTTTACTAAAAGATTGTAATCATTGATTTTACTTTGAGACTGCGACTTCAAATTCTGCAATCACTTCATTTGCTTCAAAATGATTGCAATAATTTGTTCCTCCAATCATTTAACACCAATCAATTGATTGCAATCATTTGGGAATGCATGCATTCTTTGCAGTCATATGCATTCTTTACATTCATTTAACAATCTTGCATTCATTTGCATTCTTTGCAATAATTTGCATTCTTTTGTTTTTAAAACAATAAAACGAGGAATACACAAATTAAATGTAAATTGTTGTTTGTTTTTATAAGTTTTTTGAAAAATTCTGTTTCTTGCTTACCTCAACAACACATTTTATTGTTTTTTGAGAACCAAGAAACCCAGGTTTTTTTGACAATTCTTGTGGTTGTCAAAAAAAACCTGGGTCAACCATGGGTAAACTTCAACTAACAAACCTATTGACTTCGGGTTATTTTTATTCGACACACTAACTAAACAATGTTATTTTTTGTTATATCACGAAAGCAAACCAATCCTTGGTGTTCACTTGATTGCATGTTAAACACTTTTTCGAAGATCTTGAATTAGCGACTATTTAATAATAAAATAACATTGGGCATCTAGATTCCGCGAGGGCAGCATGGAAAGTTTTCTTTTGTGATGACTGTATTTGTTCTTTGAAAAACAAATTCCGCAAAATCTATTTTTTTTTTATTTGAAAACATTAAGCCAGTTTATATTTCTTGAGCGCTCAGTAATTTTTCTCCTTTCTTTGACAGAGCCGGAGGATAAAATATAAACAGGATTCCTCAAATAGAAGTCAATACATCTCTCTTTTTCTTTTCTTCTTATGTAATTAACTGCGACAAAATATAATTGAGCAAGCGAATCCAAAAAATTTCAGTCTCAGTTTTAAGGGGAAATGTGAGGAATTTTTGTGAGGAATCGTGTTTATATTTCAGAGTCCTCTGAGCCCTCTGAGATCTCAGAAATATAAACTGACCAATTTTTATTGAATATAATAGGCATGCTCAGATCTCGGAGGGCAAATTTTATCCGTCAAAAACTGAGCAAGCAAATCCAAATATTTAGCCAGTTTATACGTATGTATTTCTTGAGCGCTCAGTAATTTTCCTCCGTTATTTGACAGAGCAAGAGAATAAAATATAAACACTAGACTGATTCAAAAAAATGAAAATGTCTTCGATTTTCGATGCCACTAGCTTTTTAGTTAAAGTTTAATGAAATACTAATCCTGGCAAAATTTCAGCCCTTTAGGTCAATATTTAGAGGTCGCTCATCGATACTTTCTGTTTTCCATACAAATCGTATGGGAACTTTTTTTTGATTCCTTCTTTATTTTATAACTTTAGAAACGGTTCTCATACAGAAATAATCAAGGTAGAATCTGAAAGAAGATTTGATAATCTTTAAAAAAGGTCCTGACTTCTTATCTAATTAATGTACTCCTTCCAAAGTTATTCAAGGTCAGAGTGGTATTCGTGGTAAATTAAAAGTTTTTTGGATTCCGTGTTGAAAAAATCTGCTATAATGCAAAATGTTTTGCAAAAAATGTAACAAAAGACAAGTGCGTGTAAGTTGCACTCAGACAAGAAAAAAATCGTTTCAGAGTGGGGGTCTTTTTCCCCCCATTTAGGCGGGAGGGGCAATTTCCTAAAAAAATGGTTTTAAAAAAAAAAAAAAATATTTAAAATCAACGGCAATACTTATGGTGTCATGCTATTAATTTTTTAAAGACAACAATCCATTTTTTAATTAACTTTTTAAAAAAAGTTGTTTTTGTAAATATTTTTTGAAAAAATTAATTTCAAACTTAGATTTAAAAAATGAAAAAGTGATTTTAGTTTTTAAATATCTTTTTGAAAAATTTTTCGTTACCAATTACAATTTTTGTTTATGGATTTCAATACCTTCCTTAATTTTTAATCAGATGCTGAAAACCGCAGGCTAAAATTATTTGTAGTTTCCGAGAAAATTGAAAATAACAAAAACCAAGTTTCTTGTTATTTGACGCCCTGGAATGTAAATTGTTCCTTCCTACAAACACCCAATTTCCAGTAGTAGTAGTAGGTATTTTAATTTTCAATTTTCTCAGAAACTACAAAACATTTTAGCCTGCGGTTTTCAGCATCTGATTAAAAATTAACTAAGGTATTGAAATCCATAAACAAAAATTGTAATTGGTAACGAAAAGTTTTTCAAAAAGATATTTAAAAACTAAAATCACTTTTTCATTTTTTAAATCTAAGTTTGAAATTAATTTTTTCAAAAAATATTTACAAAAACAACTTTTTTTAAAAAGTTAATTAAAAAATGGATTGTTGTCTTTAAAAAATTAATAGCATGACACCATAAGTATTGCCGTTGATTTTTAATATTTTTTTTTCTTTTTAAAACCAATTGTTTTAGGAAATTGCCCCTCCCGCCTAAATGGGGGGAAAAAGACCCCCACTCTGAAACGATTTTTTTCTTGTCTGAGTGCAACTTACACGCACTTGCCTTTTGTTACATTTTTTGCAAAACATCTTGTATTATAGCAGATGTTTTCAACACGGAATCCAAAAAACTTTTTAATTTACCACGAATACCACTCTGACCTTGAATAACTTTGGAAGGAGTACATTAATTAGATAAGAAGTTAGGACCTTTTTTAAAGATTATCAAATCTTCTTTCAGATTCTACCTTGATCATTTCTGTATGAGAACCGTTTCTAAAGTTATAAAATAAAGAAGGAATCAAAAAAAAAGTTCCCATACGATTTGTATGGAAAACAGAAAGTATCGATGAGCGACCTCTAAATATTGACCTAAAGGGCTGAAATTTTGCCAGGAATAGTATTTCATTAAACTTTAACTAAAAAGCTAGTGGCATCGAAAATCGAAGACATTTTCATTTTTTTGAATCAGTCTAATAAACACGATTCTTCACATAGAAGTCAAAACAACTGGCGACAAATAATAATTGAGCAAGCGAATCCAAAAAATTTCAATCTCAGTTTTTAAGGGGAAAAGTGAGTAATTTTTGTGAGGAATCGTGTTTATATTTCTGAGTCCTCTAAGCCCTCTAAGATCTCAGAAATATAAACTGGCTAATTTTTTCTCTCCTCAGTAATTTGGCAGCAAAACTTCTGAGGAATCCTGTTCATGAGACTGAGATTGCTGAGGGCCCTGAGATCTGTATTATCCAATACAATGCTGTTGCATTAAAACTTGTATTTCCTTTTTCGAACAGAAGACTTTTCCAGTTTGCGTTTGAGAACGTTCTGCAAATGCATTTTTGATGCATAGATGAAGTTTTCGAAAAGGATTAGGTACGAAATCCTGAATGCCAAAATACCAAAATGGCAAAAAATCCAGGATGCCAGAAATCCGAATGCCAAAATCCCGAATGGCTTAATACAAACAAAACAGTACTAGGCCATTCGAATTTCTAGCCTTCAAATCGATTTATTTTGCGCTTACTAGAAAAAAGTTCATAGATACTTGATGGTTTTGATATTCAAAATAAGTTGAGACATTTTTGTACTATACAATTCGTGATTTTTGTACACTCTAGATTTTTGTTCGTTCGAATTTTTTGCATTATGTATAGAGATTTTTTTCATTCGAGATTCTTGTTATTTCAGATCCCAAAATGAACAGAAGTCCATTAACAAACATAGCAGTTTGGTATCTTCGAAAGTACTGAAATAGTACTAAAAAAGTATTAGAATTCGGGATTTTTAACGAAGCATTTGGGATTTTTGGAATTGGGGATTTGGAATTCGGGATTTTGTACCCTTCCCTTTCGAAAACGGCCCACAACTCACTTAAAGACAAAGTACTTGTTTGATTCTTTCGCTCATTCTATTTGACTTAAATTTGTGTTCAATAAATCTTAATTTACTCACCTCAAATCCTTTGTTGCATTTACATAAAAAATCATCAAATAAATTAATACAAGTTCCGCCATTGTCACATGGATTGCTTTCGCAATTATTACGGTTTAGCCTTCTTATCATGCTATTAACTCTGGTTTCTAAAGAAGTTAACCTGCGCTGAGTTCTCCTCAAAACATTCGCAGGATTAGAGATCGTTGTTCTATAGATGAAGAGAAACAAAATTTCTATGAATATGACAACGCAATGCTAAAAAATACTTCTCAACTACTCATACCTATTTAACAGACGACTTAGTCTGGAATTTAGTCCACGCCTTCCTAATAGTTTGCTTTTCAGCAATTCAACATCTTCCTGAAGAATCCGAAGACCAATGCCACCATTGGGAAAATCACTGCTCGTATTTGTTATCCAGAATTTTTCACCAACCAATAACCCCATAAAATCCAAGTCATTGACTAATAGTCTTGAGCGTCCTTTCAAACTAATGGTAATGTTTTTATTGATTCCAGCTTCGAGGATCACATTTCCTTCATTTGTTATAATTTTCGGACTGAATAACGATAGAACATAGGTTTCAAATTAAAACAAAGAAATTGTATCCTTTTTCGATACTTAAAAAAATGAATTAACGTACGATTTTTCTATGCTCGCATTTGCAGAAAATAAAATTGATGTAAAATAACAGAGCAGGATAAGAACCCGCCCATCACTTTTAAAACTCATTGCAAAAATAGGACCAATAAGTTCAGCACTTTGATCCGAATTCACTGAGATATAATTTATAACTAAAGGTTTTTGAAGAAGTGATTTGAAATGAAGAAAGTTTTGGGGGCGTATTGCATTATCTGGTGATAGCGGTTGATGGAGCATACGCCCTATTTGATATAGTTATGGTTGTATTTATTTTTGTATTACGTATCTCCAAGTAAAAAATGATTTGCATGTAAAATTCAACAACAATTCCGCTTACATATCAGCGATTAACATCTCCTCGTATAGGCTATTGATTATGTCATATAATAAGGAACTAAGACGTTCATGGGATTTTATTGTAAAAATCATCCAAGGGGTCATTAAAGATGAGAAAACCGCGGAGTGCTATTAAATTGGAGGGTGCAGTTCTTAGAGGGGCGTGCAAAAGCACCCTTTTTGGGTTTTTGCATATAACTCGAAAACGGAGCAAAATTTCGAGATAATTCTGAAAATCTTTTTTTTGTAGAAAATAAAATTTACCATCGAAATGAATTAAAAAAAAAAAATTAAAATTCTTACCTCGCTAAATTAAAAAAAAAAAATCATTGGAAAAAATGTGAAAAATCGCATTTTTTGTCTTTTTTTACTTATTTGCTTATAACTTTTTTACCAGCCGAGATAGGTAAGGGCAACGCAGCATATAAAAGAAAGATAATTAAATTTTCTTTAAAATGAATTATTCAAAAACCGGTTTGGATAAAATCGACCGAGAAATAGTCGTTCAAACTAGGCTTATTTTAAGTGTTTAAAGCTTTATAACGGGTGATTTTTTAAGAGGTTTAGAACTTAAAAAAAAAAAAAACACAAAAAATTCGAAAAAATGAATGAAATATTTATTTGAATCGATAGTTTGAACCTTGCAATTTAATGTTTAAAGATAATTTCATGCAAATGTTGACCGCGGCTGCGTCTCAGGTAGCCCATCCGCTGAGTCCAATTTTGGCATACTCTTTCACACATATCGGCCGGTATCTCACGAATGAATGCATGGATGTTGGCTTCCAGTGCGTCAATCGAAGCGGGCTTGTCCCTATAGACATTAGCTTTGACATAACCCCACAAAAAATAATCTAATGGTGTCAAATCGCACGATCTAGGCGGTCAATTGACCGGCCCGAAACGTGAAATTAACTGTTCACCAAACTCGCCTCGCAATTGTGCCATTGTTTCGCGTGCTGTGTGGCATGTGGCACCGTCTTGTTGAAACCACATATCATGCAAGTCAAGAACTTCCATTTCGGGCAAAAAAAAGTTTGTTATCATCGCTCGGTAGCGTTCACCATTGACAGTAACGCTGCGATTCGCATCATCTTTGAAGAAATATAGCCCAATAATGCCGCCGGCCCATAAACCGCACCAAACAGTGGCTTTTTCGGGATGCATTGGTAGCTGTTGCAATGCTTCTGGCTGATCTTTGGTCACAATCTTCCGAATAGACTGCTCAGAAGGTCGAGAATGCCGACCAAAAAATGGAAGCAGCGCGCGATGAACATTTCGAACCGAGCACGAATTTTGATAGTAAAATTCAATAATTTGCAAGCGTTGTTCATTTGTAAGACGATCCATGGTTAAATTGCAAACCAAACTGAAGCTGTTTGACAGTGACATAAGGTACTAAACACACGTCAGCTGTCAAAACCAGTGTTGCCAAAACCAAACCAGCTAAAAAATCACCCTTTATATGGCATTTTTGGCTATGTTGATGGACTTGTAAGATTATACGCTCAAACTGGGCGTACTAGTTAGTCATGACCAGTTAAGTCAAGAATAAAAGTCAAATTTCAAATTTTTCACAGTTTTAGGGTTGCCATCATATTTTTTTCAAAATATTGAATAATTGCCAAAATCAACCAGACCAGTTTTACGGTTGAAAGTCCTGGCCAGACGAGCTCAACATTTTCTAAGTAGGTATCAGGGCCCGATCTATGGGGGGGGGGTGAACCGGGCATTATGCCCCGGGTGGCAAAAGTTGAGGGCGGCAAAATTGAAAATTTAGGCTCGTTAAAAAATAATTTTATAAATTTTGTAACTGCCCGGGGCATAAATAATTGTTCCGATACAGCTATTAATAAAAAAAGGCCTTTCAGTAAACTATACATTGACAAACTCTTCGTACTGCTCATGAAGCTGAAAAATAAAAGACCGACATTTGAAAATTTACTTTGAACGAATGCGATAAAACGTCAATGTCAGTACAACAACTCTGTATTTTTTTGGATTTTTAACAATGTGTCGTTTCCTACTTGAATTGTCATATGCTTGAATTGTTTGTATACTTTGTTATATTTTGGTTTGAAGCATAATAGTTATAAGCATTGTCAGACGTTCCGATTTACCCGAGATGTCGCAGATTTCAGGCATAAAATCAACTGTTGGGACAGTTTTTTTCCCCGGTTTTTTGGAAATAAATTTTTAGTTTAAAATAAGTATTTGTAATAAATCCGCAAGTACCTTAACAACAAGCTTTGAAATATTGAAACAAAAATGCCAAAAAAAAAACATTTTTTTCTTTCTAAAGTTTTTGTTTTCAAATTATTTTTTTTTCAAAAAAAGCATACATAAAAAACTATATTTAAAAAAGAAATAAGAGGATGGATTTTAGGATTTAAAAATGGGGAGGAATAACGTTTTTTCAGTTTGTTTCTTGAATATTCTCAAAAAAAGTTTGATTAATTTTTTTTATTTTTCAGAGGATTATTATTTTTCTGGCTTACATAATTTTGCGTATTTTTTTCAATAAAACTTAAAAAGAAATATTTCCATTTAAAAAGAAGGCAACAATTATTTCAAGTAAGTCGATGTTTGAAAAGATACATAAATATAAACTGATCTTAAAGCATTTTAATCTTTATCTTCTAAACTACTGAACCGATTTTTATAGATTTTTTAGGTCAGTAAAAAAAAATTATTTAAATGCTGTATGTACAATACATAAGTATACTAGGGTGGGCTTTAAAAAAAGTTTATCCTGGATGGGCCCAAATTGGCTCTAAATGAACAAAAAAAAAATTCCCTAATTTTTTTAGATTTTTATTTTAATCCCGTATAGTCGCTGTAGGGGTAAATTAAATTTCCCCTTTTTTTTGCATACTAGAAAATTTGCGTAAGATCTACCAACAAAATTCAGAGCATGTAGGTGGGAACTGGACAAGAAAAAAATCCTAAAAGAGGGGGGTAATATCTCCTCCCGCTTGGACGGGGGGGGGGGCAATTTAATAAAATATTTGCATAAAATAGAAAAAAAAAATAATTACAAAACAACGGCAATACTTACAGTAATGTTTTGTAGCTTTTTGGAAAGCCAGAGCCAGAAGTCCATTCTTACGGCTTGTTTTTAAATTAAGTTTTTTTGATGAACAGTTTTGGCAAAAAATTGTTTCAAACTCAACGTTTTGAAGAAAAATTATTATTTTTGTTTTTAATTATAGGTTTGAAAACAGATTTAGCTGAAATTGTTTATTCAAAGAACTTTATTTAATAATCAACTATTGAAATGAACTTCTGGCTTTCCAACAAGTTACAAAACATTACTGCTGGTGTTGCCGCTGTTTTAATTATTTTTTTTCCATTTTATGCAATTATTTTATTAAATTGCCCCTCCCGTCCAAGCGGTGGGAGATACTACCCCCCTACGCATAGGCGTAGGAAGGGGGGAGCAGAGGTGGGCAGTGCCCACCTTAAAAAATTAACTGCCCACCTTAGAAAAATCGGCAGTTAAACTTTTCTGGTTCTACATCCCAAGAAGCAAGATTGAACAACTTACTGTGAACGAAATTTCAGACACCAAGTTTAAATATTGCCTACAGTTACAGTTGGTCGTCACATAAAAGCAATTTTGCCCACTCTTTTTGTTTGTATTTACACATTGCATCACTGTCTGAGAAGCATGAACTCGGTTTATTAATCCGATGCAAGCACAAACCTAGTTGTACCGGTTTAAATTTGTCTCAAACCAACAAGTTACCTTGAACCTTGAAGATGAGTAGTTTGTCAGGTTTAAAAAGTGGAATCACCAAACGTAAGATATATTTTAATCGCCAAAAAATCGCAAAATTTCTAAATTTTCCACTCTATAAAGAACCAAATAAAAAAAAAACTATTAAAATTAATTTAGGAATAAGAAAGAAATCGTTTTTTCAGTTTTGGGGTGGTTCAGATTTAATACTACGATAGCTCCATCTAGCAAAATATTACATTATAAAACGAATGTTAAGTTTAGATAAAAGCTTGAAAAAAATATAAAGACTTGAAGTCAAAAAATTAAAATCACCAAAAGCTAAAATTATTGCCTGTTTTGGGAACATCGCCAAATCGATTTTCTTGCCACCAAATGAAATTTCAAATCGTTTGTTTTGCGATAAATCGCTACATCTGACAAATTTGGAACATGAACCGAAACGTAATTCGATTTGGTTTGTTTAAAATTAAAGCTTACGGTTCGCTTTGGTATGTATCAACTCGTTTGTCATCGACTCAGGGTTATGCTACATTTCCACCTAACGCTAATCTGGGATTTAATAAGAATAACCTCAAATCTCCTTCAAATCTTTGAGATTTACCATACAAATTTATTTCGTAAATCTTTAAGATTAGAAATTAATCTTGTTAAATCTTCCTAGGACAAATAGTCTTACAAATCGAACTAACCTATTCTTACATGGTGCTGAACGATTCATTCGAGACTCGCATTCGATTCTTCATTGTTTGACACGAATCAAACATTCTGTCTCATTCGCACTTCATAAGAAAAATTGAAACGCCATTTACATTTTTGAAGATGCTGTCAAATTTAATCTTTTTTAAATCTTTTTGTGCGGTGGAAACACCAAAAAGATTAATTTAATCTAATCTGAGATAAACCTTTGGTGGAAACATATAGCATAAACTCGTGGCAACAGCCAAAAAACTCTGTCCGACCATTGCTATCGAGTAGAGGACAGTCGAAGCTTTCATTTGATACCCCATTTATATAAGTTGCTTATATTATAGGTACATTTAGCGGAAAAATGAAACCTGAAAAGTGCATTTTCTAACCATTGCGACCAGATAAAGCTTGTCCGACCAGCAGTTTTGTAAATGTTTGGACTAAGGCTATCGGTTGGCATCAAATTTTTCCGTGGCCGCGATGAAATAGGTAATCTTACAGTGGGCTCCCAGACTATATAGAACTAGTTTTACGTTAAAACTAGTTTTGAATCGTGTCAATAATAGGGCTGTAAGGAATGATTTTAAAATTTGGTTTGAAATAGAAAAAAATTCACAAAAGTAAGAGATTTCTTTAAAACCTACGAGCATCAAAAAGGAGACGTCAGGAAAAACAAATTTACTTTCCAGCAACAGTTGTGGCAAAAGCGATACAATTGGAGAATAAATATTATAATTTGTACCCAGGTAGATTTTTTTAATCAAGATTTTTTTTTTTTGATTTCTTAATGCAGCTTTGATTTGTTTTTGATGGTCTAGTATTTAAATTCATATTCAAAATGTGATCAAAGCTTTAGTGGAAAAATTTATTTTTCTTTCTTTTCAATAAATTACTCAAAAAACAAACTCTTTGTTAAAGAAAAATCAAATTGAATAATGTTTATACTCTGAATTTAAATTTTATAGACGGTTGAGTAGTTACACAGTTTCTAAAAGTTCTTAATAGTTGGAAATATGCTTTGTTTAATTAAATAAAATGCAAAGTTTGACAAATATGCCGTTGTCCAAGTAACATAACTTTAGGACAAGGGTTAACAAAAGTTTTTAAAAACTTTTTGGAGTAGGACAGCTATCAAATTTTATAAATACGACCGTATAACTTTTTTTTCGACTAAGGCGATGGATAACATATCGTCGACTTAGAGTGAAAAGCGGCTAAATCCACATTTTGTTATTATAGACCATTTCAAAATTTGCTAAAAAATACAAAAATCTATCAAATCTTTTCAATTTTACTGATCTCGCAATAAAGTGTGTTGAAAAATACTTAATGTAATTTTAGTTTAATTCAAATAATGCGAACACTTTTTTTTTTAATAATTTATTGTAAAAAATGAAAAATAGGAGTTAGCTGATTTTCACTCTAAGCCGACGATATACGTCAATTTCAAAAGGAGATTTGAAAATACATATTCTATGGGCCCATTAATTATGGCCTTTGTCAAATTATATATGAGTACTGCAGACAAATTTTATCAATAACTTTAAATATGTTTTAAAATGAATTCAATAGCACTGAGTGCAGAAGTCTAGATTATGAAAAAATATGTTCGAATTAAAGAACTATGAAATAAACCTGATAATTAAAAAAAACACATATGGATATTTTCACATGTTTATACAAACTGCAACGGGCCGCATTACCGCTTCCACTTTGTTGCGCCAGTTTTGAAAGAAATTTATCGGCAGTGCGGCGAATAAAAACTTTGTTGAAAAACTAATTTTACCCAAAACCATTTATTTTAAACGAAGATACATCGTAAGACATTGTTGCAGAGTTGAGTTTGGTAGCACTTTTAACGTTTGTTAATTTGCTTAATTTAGACGTCGTTATCGGCTTCATTCATTAAATCTCTTTTGAACAAATTCGGGAATTAATTAAATGCTCAAGCACCAATAAAAACATAGTTATTGCGGAATCACTTGTACTGAAAAAATGTTTAATGTTTAATGATTAGGTTTGGTTTGGACTGGTTGCCCACCTTAGAAAAAATTCCTTCCTACGCCAATGCCCCTACGGTAGGATTTTTTCTTGTCTACTTTTCACCTACATGCTCTGAATTGTTCGGCTGATTCTACGCGAACCTACGGTAGGATTTTTTCTTGTCTACTTTTCACCTACATGCTCTGAATTGTTCGGCTGATTCTACGCGAATTTCCAAAAAAAAAGGGAAATTTAATTTACCCTTACAGCGACAATTGGGGATGAAAATAAAAATATGAAAAAATTAGGGAATTTTTGTATCTTCATCTAGAGCTGATCCCATCCAAATATTAAAACTCAAAAAAAAAAAACATTATAACGACCACCCTAATGTACACACTCATAAAATTTGATAAACCTGTTTAGAAGCCCTAGTTTACTAACATATTGATGTGAATACCGCACAATTTCAACCACTTTTTTAAAATTTGGTTAAAAATCGCTGCATCTCTGCAGTAACATATTGTTGGGCGGCAAATATTATTTTTGCCCAGGGCGGCGAAAAGCCCTGGTAGGTATTAAAGAAATAACTAATACACTCAGTTTGAGCGTATAATAATTTTGGTATGCAGATTAATTTGCCTTAAATTATTCTGAAAATTTTTAAATTGATATTCGTCGAACTATTTTTTTTATCAAGAAAAAACTGTTCTCGCTGCCTTTTTTCAAAGTGCTACTGTGGTCAAGTTTTCATATATTTTAAATTTGTGACCAAGTTAGTAATTAAGAGAATACTAGTAAATCCACCAAATTTTAATCAGTAATCATTAAATACCAAATTTCTGTCATAATTTGTAGTTGTTTCGATATTACTCTACTTAACATAAGATATTTGATATTAAACTTAAAACTTGGCATATATTTTAGATCTTATTACTTTGTTTGGCTGGATTTTTTCGCACAGGTTTCTTGAACATATAAGAACTTGGCCTTTGTTTAACATTTATGTTTTGGTTGTGATTTCACTCCTTTTTGCAAAGTTTTTATTGGCCGGGTGAACATCAAGCCCTATCGGTCAACATGGTTTCATAATTCTATGATAACCAAAAGTACTCCACATAAATAATAGCGCCTAAATGGAAAATTTAAATTTTGTATTCTTCTCTTTGTATGCTCTACTAATTTTCATCGTTCTACAACGATTGGAAGTGCTCCATATAATTTATAGAAAGTGGGTGGATGCCACGACCCCTGAATAGAAAATTGCAGATTTTTTATTTTTTCCATTGTATGCACCACAAAGCCTACCATTGTGCGAAATTTCAAGTTTCTACGGTGTCGGGAAGTGCTTCACAATTTTGATGATATGTCAGTGAGTTAATGAGTCAGTGGGTCAGTCAGTCAGTTACGGTTTTTGCGATTTTTGAAAACATAATCTCGGGAATTACTAACGCTAAAGAGGTGAAATTTGTTCAGCCAACTGTGTTTGATCAGTTCAGAAAATACTGCGAATTTGAAGTTTCTGACTTTATTGGTACTGAAGTTAGAGGGGGGTTGAGAATCGCATTTTGTTCCTGTAAAAAGGGTGAGGTGCCGCGAGCTTGGCTGGGCACTACCCTACCCTTTGATTAAAAATAACTCTACAGGTATTGAACCAATAACCTTTTGTCTGCCTACCAAAATACGTGTCGAACAGGTGTAAAATTAATATACATTTCTTATAAATAAATAAATAAATTGGGTGGCGCAACAGCTCGAGGAGAACCAGGGCCTAGTGACTTACAACTCACAACCATTCCTGTGTGCGTGTTTGTTGGGCAGGAATGGAGGGGACCTACAGTTTTTTGCCGAGTCCGAACGGCTAAATGAGAAGCACTTTTTCATGACAAGTATACTCTTGGAGGATTTGTCAGTTCCTCGCAAGAGGCAGTACCTCGAATAAAACATTTCTGTTTTTTGGTGGCACGGCTGGGAATCGAACCCACACCTTCGGCATGACAGTCCTACGCACTAACCATCAAGCCACGAGGTACTACAACATACATTTCTTACATCGATTTATTTCAATGCCTATTTTGCAGAGGGAAAAAGTGTGCATACAACAACTATTTAGCTTGCAATAGTGAACAATCGCTGTCATAGGTCAAACTCTCTTTAGTTTGATAATATTAAATTTGAAAAATAAACAAAAATGATCTCTCACATTCACCATACCAGTTTTTCTTATTTTTAAGTTGCGTAGTGACTTTTATAAGCAACACGTAAATTGCCAAAATATTATAACAAAAATTTGTAAAGACAAGTCTTGCCATTATACCAATTAATCAATTAAATATTCTACAAGTTTAAATAACAATATAATTATTATCATCATAAAAAAAATTTTTAGCAAACAAAAACACGTCATGCTTATTTCTTAAATAATTATTATTAATTTGAAATGAGAAGTGGCCTTGGTATCCAAAATTAGAAAAAAGAGCTTCAAATAAGTAATTGATCTGTAAAACTTCCATTCAGTTGTTTAAAATATAAAAGAATTAATTCCAATGAAAAACACACAAGTAATGTATTTAATGTTTGACAAGTTTATGATCATCACTTCACTTTATCATTTAATAAGTCACTGTTCACATTAATTAATTTAATGTATGAACGTGAAGGAGAGAAAACACCATAAACAATATCCTTGTGCGAAATTCTCACGCTGGCGCTTCACTTATAGTTTTGTTTTTATTTTTTTTTAAGAAAACTTTAAGAGGTTCGAGATTATGGGTGCGTAGACAAGCAAATATGATTCCTTGTATTAGAGTAGTCTATTGAATATACAATATACAAGGAACAAGGAATGGCCACTTTTCAATATGTTTGGTATAACTTGGAAACTAGACCGAATTTGACAATTTTACACTTAAAAGTAGGAAAACAAAGTAGGAAACAAAAAAAAACCTTAACGAAATCGAAAAATAAAGAAGTTTAAGTGAGCTCTACTCCGTATAATACGTTTCACCCAGGTACAACAGTTGGGCTCATGAGTAAGATGCTGTTGTACCCTTCTAAGACGCAAATTTTGGTCGATGTTTACTGACTCATATAGAAACTCACAGCATGAATACTAAGGTGGGTCTTATTTAACGAACTTGCTTTGATTTTCTTGATACCATAATAAAAAGTAGGTATCTTGAGGGTAAAAAAAATGTTTGTAAAAAAGTGAGCTCAAAATTTTCACATTCAGAGGTCCCTCATCGCAATTTTGTGTTTTCCATACAAATTATATGGGAAAAAGTTGGAAGAAACTTTCGAATTTTGTAACTTCCTAACCGTTAAATCTGGAAGAAATCCGTTGACATATTTGAATAAAAAAGAATTTTCTAAAAAAAAGATCTTAATCAAAAATAAGATATAGGCGTTACCGTATAGAAGATATTTGGTTCTAATATAAAACTTGGTGAGATTTCATTATCTTTTAAATGAAATAGGCCGAATATTTGAATTGTATTTAATAACGCTGGTCAACAAGGCTTTTGTTATAGAAACCAAAACCTGCTTTTCTATAGGCTTTTGGTGTGTTGAACTCGATTTTGAAGTCAAAAATAGCTCCTTACATTAGTGATATGTCAACTCGGTCAAGCACAAATCGAGTTGAAATCATTTAAATTTTTCTTAAACCGAGTTAGCTTGAACATGGCAAGGATGTCAGGTTAAAAAAGTGAAAACACCAAGGAACGTAAAACATAAATCGCCAAGAATGGCAAAATTTCAAAATTTTCAAAAATCAATAAGTGAATTCAGAAATTATAAAATATGTCATGAAATTAATTTAGGAATGAGAAAGAAATAGATTTTAAGTTTTGGAGTGCGTTCAGATTTAGTACTTCGATTACCTTATTTAGCAAAGAGAAATAATAAAGAATGTAAGGTTTAAGTAAAACTAAGGAACAATACAAAAATACAGGGATTTTGATTCAAAAAATTATAATCGCCAAAAGTTCAAAATATCTCCTTTTCTGGTTACGTTGCTAAACCGATTGTCGAGTCAATGCTTACGGCTTGGTTTCGGTATGTATCTGTATATGAACGTACTTTTTATTCTGTAGCAGTCGAACGGAATCAAATAACTGGAATATTAAAAAATATTTATCGAGTTGTCTTCGCCTGTTTCACCAAACACTTTTCACTTTTACTTTGCAAATTCTGTTTCACCGAACGCAAATTTGCAAAGAGGAAATTATTGAAATGAAAAGTTAAAAAGTTTTCCTTTTTGCAAAATACGTTTCACCAAACACAAATTTGAAAAATGAAAAGATCTTTTCTGCAAAGTGAAAAGTTTTGTTAGTTTGCAAAGTATTTGTTCTTTTCGTTTCACCAAACACATAAACTTTTCAAACTAATTTAGAATTTTGAAAAGCTTTTCAGTAATATGCAAAGAGAAATTTTCATTTGCAAATAAGCGTTTTATGTAAAAAGTTGTCGAATCGAGTAATAATAAACAAAATGAAGCGTTTTTAAGAATTTTTTTAAAGCGAAGAACAAATAATGGTGACCAATAGTAGTTGAGCTAAGAAATAATTTTTGATATCGGAATAGTTTTTTTCAGCAAAAGAGAGTTTTTGATTAATAAAAACAAGCATCGAATTAGTTTTATTCAAAAATGGAAATAAACTCAAGTTCAAAAGTCAAAGGAATATGTGTTTAAGTCCATTGCAACAACTTTAGTGTACGCTACATTGGGTTAAGAATGAAGCACAATATCACGGTGTTGTATCTTTGCACGGTATAAACAAAACAGCCGTCTGCAGAGTAGTTCATCGAGTGTCGACCGACTGTAATCATATTGATGAATCTTATTACTTTAAACGAGTTAATCTTGTATATATATATTTGGGCTCTCGGAAACGGCTCCTACGATTTGAATGAAAATTTCAGAGTTTGTTTCTATGACTGAGAAAAAATTACAAAAATTAAATTTTGTAAAATCCGCCCACTGCCACGCCCAATTTTCTTATTTCTTGATTTCTCGAAAACGCTATATTTCATGGAATCGATTAAAATGACTTGGATGATATTTAAAGTGTTTATTCTAATGAGAAAGACAAAAATTGAAAAATATTTTCAAAAAAATCCGCCTACTGCCACGCCCATTTTTATTTTTTATTGGTTTCTGAGAAATGGCTTCGACAATTTCGATGAAATTTTCCAAATTTGTTTGTATGACCAAGAAAAAAAAAATTAAAAACAATTTAAGTAAAATTTGCCCCCTGACACGCCCACTTTTTTAATTTTTTGATTTCTGAAAGAGGGATAAATTTATTAAGATGACATTTTCAGAGTTTTTTCTTATGAGAATGAAAATAAATATAAATTCATTAAAATCCACCCACTGCCACGCCCACTTTTATTATTTCTTAGTTTCTCGGGAAAGGCTCCTTGTTTTGATATTATGGCCAATGCCACGCCCACTTTAATCATTTATTTATTTCTTCGAAATGGCTCCAACGATTTGAATGAAATTTTCAGAGTTATCGATCTGAAATGGTTGTAAGGAATTCAACATTACATTTAAAAATAATTAACTAACAGAAAAAAAGGTTCCTTAGGTAAATAAAACAAGAAAAAAATATAAAAAAAATATGCAAGAGTTACAGTGCACCATTCTTTCACAGTGTGACGAAGTCACCTTCTTGACAATAATTAATAAAATCTGTCGCTAAGGTCTAGAATGTTATAACTTCCCTTGTTTGCTTATATTTATCTTCAAAAAGATTCAATTTTTAATCATAATATGAGGCAGTGAGAGCCATAGTGGCCTAACAGCATTTTTCATTATTTGCACTAGAGCAAAAATAAGGAGCAGATTCATTTTTAACACTTGTAATTTTAAAAGAATTAAAAAATTTGTAGTTTTTAAATAAATGAATATAATATTGATTTTTTTGTTTGCAATATGATAAAAAATAAAAGGTTTTTAATTTTGTATAAATGATTCTTCAAAATACCATTATAATTGATCAGATAGGTCACTCTAGCACTCAAGCTTTTAATTTTCTTGTGGGTGGTTTCTAAATGCATGAAGCTATCCATTCAAAAAATTTAAATATGTAAATATTTATATACATACAGATAAAATTTTTGTAAAAACTCAATTTCGATAAAATTGCAGTTAGGCAACTATGGCTCTCACTGCCTCATGTCCTCAAAATTTAAAACAAATTTTGGAAGAAAATATTTGCAACTTTTACAGCGGAAATTATTTTATGAGGGTGGGGTGCAATTAGTAGAGCAGTAACATTACTGCCATGTTGATAGGAGAAGTAGCGTATCACCTCGATTTATTTAAAATATTAATACGAATAACTACAAAAACAAAGCGGAGCTCGGTCGCGCAGGTACTTTCTCTTAAACACCATTTGCTGGCCACAAAATTCTTCAGAAATAGCATCGAAAGTACTTGCTTGTAGCTGGATGTGTTGAGGGTACAATGATTACAGTCCGGGAGGCCACCGTAAGATTATCTATATCATCGGGTCCTAGAAAAGAGAGGATGCCAACCGATAGCTTTAGTCCAAACATTTACAAAACTACTGGTCGGACAAGCTTTATTTATATGGTGGCAATGGTTCAAAAAATGCACTTTTATGGTTGCATTTTTGGTGAAGTCTATTTACTTATTATTAAGCAACTTCCATGAATGGGGTATCAAATGAAAACTTAGAATTTACGATACCAATGATCAGACACATTCGTTTTGGCTGTTGCAACGAGTCCAACCGCTTTAATTAAAAATGGTTCTTTTTTAACATTGGGTTTTATATTAGGGAAAACTGAGTAAAATCATACCATAGAACGTAACCTTAACCACCTTTTTTCATTTTCATTAAAGCATTAACAAAATCCCTAGTTTTGTAAAAGTGGTTGGACTTGTGGCAACAACCAAAAACAGTTTTTCCGATCATTGATACCTTTCTTGTAGAGGACATAGAAGCTGCTTGTGTAATAGGTATAGGTAAACTTAGCCAAAAATGCAACCTAAAAAGTGCATTTTTTTATAAGGCTTGTCCGACCGGTAGTTTTGTTTGAACTAAAGCTTTTGGTTGGTATCCTCTTTTTACATGGACCCGATGATAAGATATGTAATCTTACGGTAACCTCAAGGTTCCCAGACTATTAATATCCATTTCGATTCTCCCAATAAAAATGAATATTTTGTAAACAGGCATGGAAACCATGTTTTAAATGCAATAATGGTTTGTCACTTAGATCGGTATTTCTATATTAACGTAAGCTGGCCAGGTTGCTTGCATGATGCAAGAATGCTGAGGAATTGTCAAAAAATACCTTTTAACATTTTTTACATTTACATTTACATTTTTTACTTTTTATTGATTTGTCTGCTCGAATTATTTTTTATTATTTAAAAAGAAAATCTTTAATTTGCAACGTACATAATTACTGTCCAAGTGTCCATGATTTTCTTTCAATACATAATCAGCTACATTGATACAATCTAAGTTTCACTTTGCAACTTTGCAAAATACGAATTTAAATGCCAAGTTCTTTTTTAAATTGGTGAAACACTTTTACTTTTCAAAAATAGTCTGAAAAATTGAAAAGTGAAAAGACTTTTCACTTTGCAAATTTCGGAAAACACATCGCACTTTTACTTTGCAGGAAATTTTTTTATTGCAAAGTTGCAAAATGAAAAGTGAAAAGTGTTTGGTGAAACAGGCCCCAGGTCTAAAATACTTCAATAAAAACAGTCAATTTTACTAAAAAAAAAATATTTTCAAACTATTCTATTTTATTAGAAAAAAATTAAAGCAGACACCTGGTGCAGTACTTGAATTAATAACAAAATTAAAAAAAAAAAGCTTAAACTTTAATTAAAAAGCAATATGTCTGCTTCTCTGATCTGTGAATCCTTATACACACATAAGTACTCAATTTCATTAGTAAATTATAGAAAATACCTGATGCAGTACCATAAGTCTGCGGACCACTGGCTCTTAGAGAGACTATTTTATTATGACATAACCAGGAAAATAGCGAAAAAAATGTTTTTTTTTTTGTATTTTATGACGGGAATATCTCAAAAACGGGATCCTATGAAATATTTCTGACTTCAAAATCGAGTTCAACACACCAAAAGCCTATAGAAAAGCATGTATAACAAAAGCCTTTTTGACCAGTGTTATTAAATACAATTCAAATGTTTGGCCTATTTCATTTAAAAGATAGTGAAATCGCACCAAGTTTTATTTAAGCACTAAGTATCTTCTAAGCGGTAACTCCCACCTAATTTTTGCTTAAGATCTTTTTTTTTGAAAATTCTTTTCTATTCAAGTATGTATGTCAACGGATTTCTTTCAGATTCAACGGTTAGGAAGTTACAAAATTCCAAAGTTTCTTCCAACTTTTTCCCATATAGTTTGTATGGAAAACACAAAATGGCTGTAAGGGACCTCTAAACGTTGAAAATTTGAGCTCGTTTTTTAACAGACATTTTTTTGAGTCCCCAGCTACCTACTTTTCATGGTATCAAGAAAATCAAAGCAACTTCGTTAAATTTTAACCACACTATAATGAATACCCTGTGAATTCTATTTATCCCAACTGCTGTACCTAGGCGAAACGCAATATATGGAGTAGAGCTCACTTAAACTTCCTTATTGAACTTAATTCATTCCTTTTCCTTCCACTGGAACAGAAGAATAAATTGTCTTCCAAATGAAAATCGAAAAATTAATAATTTCTAAATTTTAACTAAACTGCGCATAACAGGTTTTTGTAGCAAAAATAGGCTCAAGACAAAAAAAGAAGAGGCTAAAGACTTTAATTAGGCATGTTCAAAAAGTTTTATTTAAAATTGACAAATATAGGTATACCTATTCAAACTTTACCATTTCTTTCTTTTTTCTTTCTTTCTTTCTCTTTTCGGGAAAACAATCATGGTAAATTTTACACCCGTTAAAATATTCGAACTAAAGATCTTGATCAAATATGACATAGACGATTTAAGAGAATATTCAAAAAGTTTGTAAGTCCATAATTTTGTTTTCCGGCTGTTTTGAACTGTTTCCAGACCTACATACTGAACGGTTGAGCGGATTAATATAAGGTGCAAGGAATTTTAAATTTTTCATATAGTACCAAAAACTAGGCTTTCGGTCAAAAATTGCGAAATAGATAAGAAATGGAAAAGTTTGAGGGTATGTCTCTATCAGCTCTAAATAAAAATTACTTTCTGATGTTATATTAAAGCCTTGATCCTGTACTTTATTTTGTTGGAGCATGTCTTGAGTGTATCCTTGCTCGTTTTATTCAATAGCCTATTAAATTTTTTTGACTGTAGTTCACCCTGTCAAAAACTCTGTCACTTCAATAATCCTTCCAATACATCCCAATACGACCCAAACGCAAAATAGTTGGTCTATTCATCAATTAACCATGAATCTTTTTTTTCGTACTGAAATTCACTGGTTGTTAGTAGTGAATATTTACAGATTTTGATGTCAATGTGTAAAGTAATTTATCTGATATAATAGGTACAAACAAAAATTTTTTTAAGAAAGCACACGGCTAAAATTTGTGCATAAAATAGTTGAACTACTTTGTGTGAAGGAAATACTTTTGGAGCTTTAGATCGTATAATTTCATTCCGAAAGCGTGACAGATTTGCTTCAATTTATCATTGCTTAAGCTTCTTTCCCAGTCATCGAAGTACAACTGAGTCCCTTAAAGCTTTTCTACATTTTTCAGAATGATTTGGGATTGTTATCACTATAGTCTGCCCACAAAAATTATCAGTACAGGGCTTATGAGAGAGCTTTTTTCAAAACAATGGTGCCTGTGTATACCATCACAAAACTAAAATAACAAATCTGCCACTGAAAAAGATACTAAGCCACTGATAAACATACAGGAATTGTTGTTGTAATTCTTTGAACATTTTCTACGTTACAACATGACCTTTATGCCAAAAGCATTCTGATATCTGATCGTATACTCGCTTTCGCTTCTACCTTCGCTGTTTGAAATCAAATTAATATTCCAACTGAGTTGCCTTTGCCAAGTCGCAACAATACAACAAATTTGTACAATTTTAGTCTTTAAGAAAAAAAAGATATTTGTGCTAAGTTTTAAAACGTTCACAAAGCGTTACGTGATCAAATTCATTTAAAAGGGTGTGGTGTAATTCAAAGCATGGAAACCCTATGAGAGCTTTAACTTGAGACAGATGTATGCAAGCTAATGCAACCAGACTGAGAGGCAAACGTCCTATCTTCCCTGTACTGACAATTTTCATGGTCCTTTTTACGGGGCTAATTATGGTAAAAGTGAAACTGTATCCCATTCCTTTATGATCAAGCAATCCCTACAGTGTGTATGGGGGATGAAAATAAAAATCTGAAAAAAATTTGTGCATTTTTATTTTCTTCATTTATAGCCGATTTAGGCTCATACAAGATGACCTTTTTTAACGACTACTCTAATGTTTGTGCAGACGTACATTTTACATATTATTATTAAGAAAAAAAACTTGTAATAAGTATTGAACATCTTTGACATAGTTGTTTTGTATGATTCCTTGGCTTTTTTTTACTTGTGGAAGGGAAAAGGCCTTATTATTATTATTATTAAGCTTCAAAAAAGTTATGACACATAAGTAAGTATTATTAATATTAAACTAAAAAACGAATTCTAAATATCAGGGATCAAATTGTTCAATTGTTTGGTTGCTGGTTTCTATATTAGCACAAATGTGCAAACCAAAATAATATTTAAGACCACTTTTTGGTTACTAGGTATGAATGTATATATGAACTTTAGTAGATATCAAGGTCGTGTTTTATTGCTTATAATAATTTGGTGTTATATTCTCTATAGTACCAAAAAATTAACATGGTTAAAAGCTTTAACAAACATTTATTTATGTCTCCAAATACGAATGGAATTTAAAATTTTGACTTTACTCTTCACTACACGCGCTTGATATGAATAATACGAACAAATTATTAGTATAAGCACGTAATCAAATATTTATTTTTAGTTTGATTGTTGGTATTTAAACGAAAACGAACTGATCACGCAAATATCTCCTGCAGTATTTTTGTTTTTAATGTTAGATACCTATCTCATGTTTTTTAACATGATCACAACAAAAAAAAGTGGTGACCCACACTGGTAACTTCCCATTGGTGCCCTCGGAAGCTAGAGACTCAATGTTATTTTTTTATTAGAAAATTACAAATTCAAAATCTTTGAAAACTTTATTAGATATTCAAAATAGAGTCAAAACTGTTAGATTTCGAGATAAAAAACACTAATGGTTGTTTGTAGCTCTTTGGTAAAAAAGAACGTTTATTGAATTTTGTACACACCTTATCAATTTTTAATAGCGATGCACAATGCAGAATAAAATTAATGTGAAGTCTTTATCATTTTTTGTTGTCAAGATTTTCGAACCAAAATATTTGGCATTTGTTTAGTATTTTCTTACAAAACTACGAATTTCTACGAATTTAGCTCAAAGTTCTGTCAAAGCTCATATGAAAACAAAACTACGCATTTCTACGAATTTTACGTAGAAATTCGTAGTTTTTGAAAGTAAACGAACAAACATATTAAGGGTATTCATACAAAAGCGGTAAGCCGTCGAAAACGTTGTAAAGTTTTAAACTTCATTGTCATAAAAATATCCACGTAATATCGGCTCTGGACCTATGGGACAAAATAATGCCATCTAATTGGTCAGTAATTAGTCAGAAAAGGTCAACTAGTCCTAGAAATTGGTCAGCCCTGGATAACTTGTAATCAAGTCTTAAAGTTTCACAAGGTCACGCGTGATTTTTGGTACCTCATTTGTGGGAAATTTGCGAAAAATGCTTACCATCTAAAAGATCTCTAAATCATGATGAAAGGTCAACTATTTTCAGTAATTGGTCAGCCATAGATTTTTTTCTATGAATTTTTAAAATTCGTTTCAAGGTCACAACAAAAAAGTTGGCAGTATTTTTTTACGAAGTTCTAACGAGACCTAAATACACTGGAGTCAAAGTGTTTCCATACGCAGATGACCTAGCATTACAAGTGACATGTAAATTTCCCTCTACAATCAGTGAACAGATAGAGAATGCCTTATCAATAGTGAAAATTTGGACTGAAAACTGTGATCTAGCGGAAAGTCCTTTTTGCGAACAAAAGGAAATTACCGAGTTTTAAAATTCCGTTTATTGGGACCCAACTCAAAATCTCCGATCACGTGAAATATCTTGGTGTGATCTTGGATAAGAAATTGAACTGGATTCTTAACATTAAAGAAAGAACGAATAAAGCCATGTTTGCTTTCTTATCCTACAACAGGATATTTGTCAAATTTGGGGTCCAAGCCCAAAAATTATCAAGTTTATATTCACGGCCATAGTTAGACTTGTATTGACATACGGTAATGTAGTCTGGTGGAATGCACTGAGCAAAGTTACCAACCTTAACCAGGATACAAATAATGGCAAGTATTGGTATCAATGGGGCAATAAGAGGACCACCCCCACAGCGGGTCTGGAAGCTATATTTAACTTAAAACCCCTGGATCCATTTATACAGGAATCCACTGCAAATAACACACTTCGGCTTAAACAAACTTTTAGCTGGAGAAAGAGTGCTAAAAGTCATGCGCTGCTTACAGAAATATGCGGGAAATATGGTATGCACTGACTGCATAACACCCCGCTTAAAGTTCCACAAACCGTTCACGACCGCTTTTCCTAGCAGAGAGGACTGGCAAATAAACGAGCCGTCAACCTGCGAGTGGATGATAGCCATATACACCGACGACGGTCTCGAGTTATCCATCTCTGGTGTTGGTTGCAGAGTTCTTTTTAGAAGCTCTTGGACAAGCCAGCTCATTCATACTTCTTGACAAAGTGACAAAGCTGCTATACAAGTCTCAATAATGGCAATACCAGAAGCTGATATCACCTTTTACATTGATAGATAAGCGGCGATTTATTCTATTGAAATCAAATTGGAACTTGTTACTTGATGTCGCAAAGAGCTAAGCGTTCTCTGCTAGGTTCCTGGTCACAGTGGTATCCCAGGTAATGAAAGCGCTGACGAACTGGTAAGAATAGGGTCAACTCTAGATTTTGATCTTGATAATAGTTCAGGTCCCACCCTGTAATCTTAAACAAGTAATGGAGAGCAAAGTTTTAACTACGACAAACAAGCGATGAAGCTCGCTCAATACCTGGGTTATAACCAGAAAATTATGGTCTAGTTTCAACAAACAAAAGACAGACAGCATCATCCAACTGAGTAAAAAAAGTCTTTATCTCTTCTCGTGAGCATCACCCACTGGTCACAACCACCTGGGTTACCACAAGAAAAAGATTTAACTCAGTTTGAACGACTTTGCAGGGCATGTGTTGACGTAGAGATACAGGAGGGTACTCCTGACTCCTGTGGCTCTGCCCTGCGCTATACCATCTGGAAAATAGGCTCCTAGGGAGACACTTTAACGATTTGGAAGATCTCTCTAACATTCTAAGCAAAAACCTGATGAAATTTATTAACGCTACCAAATGGCTTTAAAATTCTTAATCTCTATCAACCACCCAACCACAAGATTGGGAAATTCTCCAACCACAGTCAAGGATATAAAAAGGGTCCAGGACGACAATATAAAACGAACAAAAACTGAACGTCGCACGTGTTTATTGTAGGAGCGGCAGTACAGGGAGAATGGGCAATGAGCGTCAGTGAGTTGATGGGGCAACCTCTCCCTGCGATTGGTTAAATTCTTTTGGGGATAAGGACAGTCCCTTCAACACATTTAGTAATCCTAACCAAACGAACGGACCCATACACCAACCACTTACCCATCAAACTCATCTACCAGACGTTGCAAGGAGCCACATGTTCCTGCTAGTCCAGTAAATAGAGATGTTTAACCCTACAAAAGGTCAGGTAGTTCTAAATTTTTGATATGTTATTTGGTATAGTTGGTAGATCAAAATTCCAAATTTCCTCAACTAGGCCTCCTCCGCCCCCTTCAAAATCCTGGAAAAACCACAACGCACTTTTTTCAGGTCCTTGCCTTAAACTTTTTTTCAGGGTATTTTAACGGAAAAAAAATTTATACGAAAATTTGTGGAAAACAAAATTTCCTACAAATATTTTCCAGCAAGTATTTTTCTACAACCGTTTTTAGGGCCTATGGAGCTCCCAAAAAATGCTAAAATTTCGTATTTTGTAAGATTTTCAGAGTCTTCCCTCTTTACAGCACAATATATTCCTTAACCGTCGTCGAGGTTAGGGCAAAACTTTTCACAATCAATCTTGTAAATAATTTATTTGGCTGCCAATCGCATGTATTTATAATCTTCTCCCTCTAATTGACGAGATTAAAACCAATTCAATTAATTTCTACCCACTGCCACGAACACTTTCTTAAGAAAATATTTTCGGAAAAAATTATAAAAAAATTCGGGTGTTGTTTAGATGATACAAATATTTTTAGTAAACTGTCCGTGGTTTTTACCACGCCAATTTGGTGGGCTTTTTTGGTGCAAGTTTTAGTTCGAAAAAACCTTAATCAGAATCCTTTTTGCAGACTTCAATACGGACAATAAAAAGAATAATCACGGAAAATTTCCACTAAGCGACATAATCCTCGTAAATGTATCTTTCCATTCCTCTGGAATTTTTGCTAAATATTGTTTCGACGCATTAAAGGCCGAAGCCACAAGTGCTTTGGTGATGGCTTACCCTCTGAATCAGATGTTTGATCTTCTTTATTGCATTCAACCTGGGATTCAAAAACTCAATAGACTGGAGCATTGTTTCCCATTCGCACAATGTGGCTTAGCCAAGTCGACGTATTATGACTTTTTCGACTACATTTATATCTTTGTACAGCTCATTGGCCTCTTAACGTATTTTTTCGCTGAATTTAACGTCAAGGTTTATGAAATTCTTAACTCCTTCGACATTCTCAACTACTTCGAAGCTGCTCGTGACGTTTTGAGCACCACGGGCATATATATATTTTAACGCGGACTGCCATATTAAAATTCACCCTTATTAAGATAGTCAAAAGTTGTGTCAAACTTAGATACGTCCCTACTAGCTGGAGAAAGGTTAAAGTTGTCTTTATTCCAAAAGCTGGAAAACCGACACACTCGACTGCAAAGGATTATAGACCTATAAGTCTCTCTTCGTTTCTCCTCAAGACACTGGAGAGAATTATTGATCTGCATGTCAGGGACCTTCTTAATCCAAACATTTTGTGCAGCTACCAACACGCTTACCTCAAAGGTAAGTCAGTGGAGACTGCATTGCACGAAGTCGTTACACAAATTGAGAAAAGTCTCGAACACAAAGAACACACCCTTGCAGCATTTTTGGACATTGAAGGAGCGTTTAACAACGTAAAAACGGAGTCCATTAGATCTGCTCTGGAAGAGGTTGGGGTTGAGTCTGCCATTGTGGACTGGATTTATACCATGCTCAATGGTAGAATCATAAGCTCGCAACTTGGAGATACGATTGTTGAGAAAACAGTAACAAGAGGCACTCCACAGGGAGGGGTGATTTCACCTCTTCTTTGGGTCCTGGTTGTTAACAAAATTCTTACAAGATTTAGGAATCAGGGCATTAAAATCGTGGCCTATGCAGACGACATAGTAATTTTGATATCGGGTAAGTACCTTACCACCATCAAAGATATTATGGAATCCGCACTCAAAGAACTATCTTCGTGGGCAGTACAAAACGGTCTTGGGGTTAACCCTTCAAAAACTGAGCTAGTTTTGTTCACGAATAAAAAGAAATTAGAGGACTTTACTCCTCCCAGGCTTAATGACATTCCTTTGAAACTTTCCAAAGAAGCTAAATATCTTGGCGTAATCCTTGATTCCAAGCTAACATGGAAACAGAACACAGAGGAAAGAATGAAAAGAGCACTATGCGCTTTCTATACATGCAAGAAAACCTTCGGTACACGGTGGGGAATGCGACCGCACGTCATCCAGTGGATGTACACAGCGATTGTTCGTCCTATACTAACCTATGGTTCTATTGTTTGGTGGAAGGCTGTTGAAAAAGTAAGCTATCTCAAAAACCTGAACAAGGTACAGAGACTAGCCTGTATAGGAACAACGGGGGCTCAGAGGTCTACGCCACAAGCAGGGTTGGAAATTATTTTAAATCTTCCGGCACTTGACGAGTACATTAGATGCACAGCAGCCAAGAGCGCACTTCGACTCAAAGAACTGGGCTCTTGGAAGCAAAGCACCTATGGTCATGGGTCTATCCTCCAGAGGTATGACTCAGTGGCCGCACTTGATGTGACGACTGACTACATACCACCTTTTATAGATTTTAATAAACACTTCTCTATTTTAATACCCCAAAGGCATGGCTGGGAACCCAACTCACTAACCAGGGAACAGGGTATCTCATTCTACACCGATGGGTCTAAAATGGAAGAAGGAACGGGAGCTGGGGTGTTTTGTGAAGCTCTGAATATTAGATATTCGTATAAACTCCCAGATGAGTGTAGTGTCTTTCAGGCTGAGATTTACGCTATTGAAAAAGCGGCAGAAATGGTACAAACGAAGAAACTGAACTCGTCGGAGATCACATTTTTCGTTGACAGCCAAGCTGCTATCAAAGCTTTAGCCAGTTAGACTATAAGATCCAAAACTGTAGCAAAATGCCGAGGCAAACTGAATGATATTTGTGACACTAACTCTGCTGGGTTCCTAGACATAGCGATATAGAAGGGAACGATATAGCAGATGAACTGGCAAGGAAAGGGTCAGTATCAAATAGAAACAGTAGTAGCCATTTAGATATGGGACTTAACATCCCGATCGGCGTGATTAGAACGAAAATAGACCTAATAACAAAAGAGCAAATCAATGAATCCTGGAGGACTAGGAACGACTGTGTTATCTCTAGAAGTTTATGGCCTAGAATTAATGAAAAGGAATCTCGGTATATTTTATCACTGAGTAAAAAGAATATTAGAATCTTGATAGGTGTACTAACGGGCCATTGCGCCATTGGCACAATGGCCATCAGACTGGGTGTATTTGCACCCGATTTCTGCAGGAGCTGTCAAGACGTAGAGGAAATAGAAACCATTAAACACCTGCTCTGTGATTGTCCAAACCTCCAAACAAATCGACTCCGTTATTTTGGAAACAGGTTTTTTGAAGAACTGGAAGATCTGGCACAGGTCTCAATGGCAAACATGAGAAAATTCATAGAAAGCACAGGCTGGTTCGCAAACGATCCAGTCTATGTGAACCATTAGTTTGGGTGCATCTCTGCCTTCTTTTTTAAGGGGATCACAATGGACCAATAGGCCCCCGTGTACGCAACAGCCTCTGTGCTGTGCACGCCCCTCTTAACCTAACCTAACCTAAGATAGTCATTTTACTCAAATGACACGTCTCTAGAAGCGACACTTGGCGTTTCAATGAAACGAATAACGTTAAAGTGGTGAGAATAGTGAAGAGCGAAGAGAACGCTTAGCTCTTAGACAACAATAATTGTGGTTTCTGGAGCCTTGTCGTTTTACTGGCTTTTTAGTAAAACGACTATCTAGGCTATCGGTTCTGTCATATAATAAAGAACTAAGACGTTCATGGGATTTTATTGTAACAATCTTCAAAGGGGTCATTGAAGATGAGAAAACCGCGGAGTACTATTAAATTAGAGGGTGCATTTTGGAGAGGGGGTGCAAAAGCACCCTTTTTGGTTTTTTGCATATAGGTAACTCGAAAACAAAGCAAAATTTCGAGATAATTCTCAAAACCTTTTTTATAGAGAATAAAATTTACCATCGCAATGGATTTTTGAAAAAAAAATTACAAAGTTTTTAGTTAGCAAAATTTAAAAAAAATCATTGCAAAAAAATGTGAAAACCGCTTTTTTGTTTTTTTTTTTTTACTTATTTGCTTACAACTTTCTTACCAGCAGAGGTAGGTAGGCATTGCTCCATATAAAAGAAAGATAATCAAATTTCCTTTAAAATAAATTATTCAAAAACCGGTTTGGATATAAATCGACCGAGAAATACTCGTTCAAACTAGGCTGATTTTAAGTCTTTAAAGCCTTATGAATAGCATTTCTGGCTATTTTGATGAACTTGCGCAAACTGGATGTATTAGTGAGTCATGACCAGTTAATATAAAAATTAAAAAAATAAAAATCAAATAAAAATTTTTTCACAGTTTTAGGGCTGCCATCTATTTTATGTATTTTCAAAAGTTAGAATAATTGCCAAAAATCAACACACATGCTATTAAAAAGCCGGGTTTTGAACACATGTTAGCTTATACCTTCCCGAACATGAAAAAAAAAATAGTTCCAGACAAGTTTAATGGTTGAAGGTCCTTGCCAGACGAGCTCAACATTTTCAAAGTAGATACTATGCATAAGAAACTACTTTTTTTATTTTAAATAACTGTCAAACCTTGTTTTACAAAGCCGGGTTTTCAATATATGATAGCTAATGTTTCCTTAAATAGAGACAAAATTGTGCCAGACGAGTTTGGCTGTCGAAAATGCATGCCAGATGGCCCTAAATATTAAAAAGTTGGTGATTTTTTTCCTTTCGTTTTCTAATTTTTTAAATAATTGTCAAAACTAACAAATCTACTTTCACAAACCGGTTTATTTGGTAGATTATGCCTTTCGTTATATGGACAAAATAGTGCCAGACGAGTTAGGTATTCCAAAATAAAAAAAGTTATTTCTTTAATACCCACTTAGGCGCCAGTTATAGCTATCATATTGAAACTCATCATTAAAAATTTAAATGATTGATTTTGATGCGCTTAGGAAGTTTAATCATTTATTATTTTGATGGAAAAATAAAGTTAAAAACTTAATTAATATTTCTAGCCAAAAAAATTGTTCAAACAGGCCCAACTTTCCACATAAAAAGACTTTTCTTATTTCAATGATTGAACTACTTTACCAATGATCATTGAAAAATTAAAAGTCAATTTTTGTGACAAGTTGGGCCTATTTGGATTTTTTTGTTGGCGTTAGGAAATAGCGCCCAAGGAAAAAGCAGCATCCCCCCCCCCCCCCCCTTACCTACCTCACTGTTTGTTCGTGAATTTGTATCTGCATTTCACAAACCTAATAAATCCTCTCCTTTATTTGGTTTGTGAAATTTTAAAATTTGCTAATAAACAGCGAGTGAAATGTAGATAAAAATTGACGAATAATCACTGCAACCCCCCTGCTTGGGCTCGTTATAGGATTTTGGGTGGGTGCGAGGTTGGGTGTATGCAAAGTTTCTTTTGCATTTAAAGAATCTGGATTTAAGGAAACTTTGAATTTATCCTATACATACATATATCCAGCAATAATTGTAACTATCATTTTGAGATCTTAAGGAAATATTACCATCACAAAAATTTCTAAAAACTTTTCCTATTCATTGAAATAAAGTTTGGAAATACCACATGCAAAATATTTGGCCGATATTTCCATTTTATTTTTTGGGTTCAAAGTTGTTTTGGGCAATATTTCCAATTTCTTCTCTACTTTTGGGTGATCAAATTTTTTTTTAACGATGTTTCCAAATTGATTTAGGCGCTATTTCCTTTTTTTTTGACTAGAAATATTAATTAAGTCTTGAGCTTTGATCGTCCATCAAAATAATAAATGAGTTTGTCTCCTAAACGTCTCAAAATCAATTATTAAAATTTTCAATGATGAGTTTCAATAATAGCTATAACTGGCACCTTAGGCAGGGACCTTCAACCGTAAAACTGATGTGACACTATTCTTTTCATGTTCGAGAAGGTATACGCCGACATTTGGTCAGAACCCGGCTTTGTAAGAGCAAGTGTGTTGATTTTGACAGTTATCTTAAATCTTGAAAAAATTAGGGCTGCCCTAAAACTGCGAAAAATTTGAAACTTGAATTTTATTTTTGACTTAACTGGCTATGACTCACTAATACACCCACTTTGAGCGTATTATCTAACAAGTCCACCAAAATAGCCAAAAATTTCAATTAATAAAGCTTTAAAAACTTAAAATCAGCCTAGTTTGAACGACTACTTCTCGGTCGATTTTTATCCAAACCGAAATTTAAATAATTAATTTTGCAGGAAATTTGATTATCTTTCTTTTATATGATGCAATGCCTATACCTCCGCTGGTAAAAAAGTTATAAGCAAACAAGTAAAAGAAACAAAAAAAATATGTTATTGTTCACATTTTCTTGCAATGTTTTTTTTTAAATTTAGCTTACTAAAAAATTTTGTTTCAAAAATCCATTTCGATGGTAAATTTTATTCTCTACAAAAAAGATTTTCAGAATATATCTCGAAATTTTACTTCGTTTTCGCGTTATATACAAAAAACCAAAAAGGGTGCTTTTGCACCCCCCCTCTCCAAAATGCATACTCTAATTTAATAGCACTCCGCGGTTTTCTCATCATCAATGACTCATTTGAAGATTGTTACAATAAAATTCCATGAAAGTCTTACTTCTTATTTCCCTGTTTTTTAGGACATAATCAATAGCCTAATCGTAGGTGATTGTGTTATTTAAAAAATAACGTGAGGTGCAATCATACAAAATAAATAGATAATTAACTGTGTTTATTTGATCATAATTAACTTAATCAGATGACATTTTATTTTTTTCAGGAACCCATTTTCTACTTTTTGATACAAAAGTTTTATGGTACATACATCCCTATAACACTATTATAGTGTTATTATAGATCTATGCTGGTAGTATAAAGATGATGTCTATCAAATTATAGTGTTTATATTCTTAACGATTACAACAAACCAATCGCAGTTTATGAACTGAAAGTCACAGAAGTAACAGGAATCGTCTAATCAAAAAGAATGATAGCACTGTTTTTTAGTGCATATTATATTGGCTTAAAAAAAATAGCATGTGAAATACAACAACAATACGGAGTTATACCAAATTGTCGTTGTATTTAACATGCTACTTTTTTGTAAGCGAAGATAGAAATGCAGTAAAAAACAGGGCTAATAATTCCGAATGCCCACACTGTCACTCGTCAGACAAAACTGTTGTAAATTCTTACAATTTGAATTTTGCCTTCGTCGCGTTCCCTTAACCTTCCCACTTTCTATTTGATAAGGCAACGCAATTCGTGAATATTGTATTCCTGCGGTAAACAGCACAAAGAACGCGGCTTGCAGATTTTTTGATCGCAGCATTAGCCTCTCTGTTTGAACATGCCCTTAATTGCAACTTCCTTTTCCCCAGTTTGTAATAGATTTTTTAAGTCACAATAGTAAACTGTGTAGGCAGCAAATAGCAGAAATAATATAACTGTCTCTCTCGAATTAGAAACGTGCAGCTCTTTCAGTATCTAAGTAAACTTATGTATGTCATATTTAATTTTATTTTTAATAAATTGTGGGGTAGTTTTGATTTGTTCGCTCATTTATGTTTTCGGGGGTGCTGAATCCGAATCTGAGGTTTGCCAACAAATTTCGTGACGCAACATGGAAAAATGCAAAAAAATGCATTTTTTGGGAGTTTTTCACTAATGGCTCGAAAACTACCAACTATTCGAAAATTACGTCAAAGTAAATAATAATAAAACAATAAATCCCTATCTAAGATTTTTTTCTGCGACAACCAATTTGAACTCAAGCGCTTGTTGAAAATTGACGTATTTTCACTTTTTTTCGAAAATCCACTCGAAAGCTCTAAGAAATTACTTTGGGTGACAAAATTTGAATTTTTTGTCTGTGACATGAACCAAGATATGCTTTTATGATGGTCTTTGATGCGCTGAGTTCGAATCTGGCTTTGAAATTGCTCTATCACGTCACTTTTTTGAGATATTTGAATCTAAAAATTAAAAACAAAATGCATTTTTTATAACGGGTGATTTTTTAGCTGGTTTGGTTTTGGCAACACTGGTTTTGACAGCTGACGTGTGTTTAGTACCTTGTGTCACTGTCAAACAGCTTCAGTTTGGTTTGCAATTTAACCATGGATCGTCTTACAAATGAACAACGCTTGCAAATTATTGAATTTTACTATCAAAATTCGTGCTCGGTTCGAAATGTTCATCGCGCGCTGCTTCCATTTTATGGTCGGCATTCTCGACCTTCTGAGCAGTCTATTCGGAAGATTGTGACCAAATTTCGCACCAAATTTACTTTGTTGGACATTAAACCACCAACACGTTTACGTACTGTGCGTAGTGAAGAAAACATTGCGGCCGTATCAGCTAGTGTGACAGAAGACCGCGAAATGTCGATTCGGCGCCGTTCCCAGCAGTTAGGCCTTTGTTACAGCACTACGTGGAAAATTTTGCGGAAGGATTTGGGTGTAAAGCCTTTTAAGATACAGCTGGTTCAAGAACTAAAGCCAGCCGACCTACCACAACGCCGAATTTTTGGTGAATGGGCTCTTGAAAAGCTGGCCGAGGATCCGCTTTTTTATCGAAAAATTGTGTTCAGCGATGAGGCTCATTTTTGGTTGAATGGGTACGTAAATAAGCATAATTGCCGCATTTGGAGTGAAGATCAGCCAGAAGCATTGCAACAGCTACCAATGCATCCCGAAAAAGCCACTGTTTGGTGCGGTTTATGGGCCGGCGGCATAATTGGGCCATATTTCTTCAAAGATGATGCGAATCGCAGCGTTACTGTTAATGGTGAACGCTACCGAGCGATGATAACAAACTTTTTTTTGCCCGAAATGGAAGTTCTTGACTTGCATGATATGTGGTTTCAACAAGACGGTGCCACATGCCACACAGCACGCGAAACAATGGCGCAATTGCGAGGCGAGTTTGGTGAACAGTTAATTTCACGGCTAATGTCTATAGGGACAAGCCCGCTTCGATTGACGCACTGGAAGCCAACATCCATGCATTCATTCGTGAGATACCGGCCGATATGTGTGAAAGAGTATGCCAAAATTGGACTCAGCGGATGGGCTACCTGAGACGCAGCCGCGGTCAACATTTGCATGAAATTATCTTTAAACATTAAATTGAAAGGTTCAAACTATCGATTCAAATAAATATTTCATTCATTTTTTCGAATTTTGTGTGTTTTTTTTTTTTTTTTAAGTTCTAAACCTCTTAAAAAATCACCCGTTACAAATTTGGGTTTTTTTTTCTCGGGGTGACTTTTTTCGAAAAAATGTTTAGCTATGGTCATTTTGAAGTATGAACATTTTACTTCAAAATTCTTTCTGAATCTTTCAAATACCTCCATTCGTCTTCGAGAAATGTCAACAATATTTGATGAGGTTTTGTTCCCCCTATTAATATAAAAATGTAAACAGGATTCCTCACATTAAAGTCAAAACAACTCAATTTTCTTTTCCTCTTATATAATTTACTGCGACAAAAAATAATTGAGCAAGTGAATCCAAAAAACTTCAGTCTCAGGTTTTAAGGGGAAATGTGAGAAATTTTTGTGAGGAATCGTGTTTATATTTCTGAGTCCTCTGAGCCCTCTAAGATCTCAGAAATATAAACTGGCTAAATGTTTTACTTATGCTAGGCGTCCCGCGATGGCTCACTTTTCTTATAAAGAAAACCCTGGAAGTCTATTATTAAAAACAAGCTTCAATAGTTCTATAGCCTAAAATAAAATCGTAAGATCGTGAGATGTTCTTGAAATAAGGTTCATTGCACTTAAATAGTCTTATATTATAATAGGTATTATTAGCAAAGCCTTATAAAAACATTCAATATATATAAAAATAGAATAATTTTATCTTCATCTTGATTCACTATGTATTAAACAACAGAAAGAAAAAAAAACTTATTATAGTTAATAAAGATACGAAATGTGTGGAACCTTTAAAATCATTTATAAATTATATTTTACTATTATCTGTTTGTTGATAATTGTGAATTAACTAATTTATTATTTTAAAGATTAAGCAAAGATAAATCACGAGTCAATGCTTTGGCGATATTACAAGCAACAAACTTGTTTCTAATACAAATTAACGCCAGCAATTTAAAAAAGCATGGTAAATAATATTAAACAATTTCATCAAGTGTTTGCAATCAATAAAACTTCAAATTAATAATATTATTACCCTTGTATGCTTAGCATGACAACTTACAGACAAAAATAACGTTTGACTTGCCCATAAAAATAATTTTGATATAAAACATAACCCCATGCAGTAGGGTGTTTCAGTTTGTAAGACACAAAATAAAATGTAAAATTTTACCTGAGTTTTCTTACGTCCCGAGTCTCTCTGATGTAAAAGATATTTAAATTAAATTTCAAGAACATTGGAGAATATTGAGAGGTTGCTTATTTCGATCAATTTTGGGATAGGGGTAAGTTGAACCCAAGGTAGTTCATGCGGCAACAGCATTGAAAATTGGACCTCTCGGATCCATGTCACCGTGCAAAGTCGCGCGGGATATTTTTGAACAATGTCATACTCCATACATAATGGCATAAGTATATATTTTAAAAAATAAAAAGAATTTTGCTAGCTTGACAGCGGGAAAGAATCCAAATACTCACATTGGAAAGCTATAAAAACAATGAAAATACTTCAAATGCTACGCTCGCCAAATCTAGCAGAGGAATGAAGAAGCTAGAGTCTAATAAAGCTCCGGGTATGACTTAATAACAGCAGTAATATTAAAAATATTTCATCATAAAGGACTTATTTAACTTACCTCCTTTATATAATAAATGCCGCTCTAAGACTAGAAAATTTTTCGATCCAATGGTTTTGAAACCGAGGAAACCAGCACATGAAAATAATTCTTACGAAACCATTCCGCTTCTTCCTGTAGTCTCAAAAGTTTTTGAGAGAGTATAACTTCTTCGGCTACAGGCAATAATAGAAGAAAACCGTTTAATACCTGAACGTCAGGTAACTTTTGAAACCCATGGTTTAGAGCTTAATGGCTACATAATAAGATGAAGTTCTCATAATAACCTTTTCAACCATGTATGACACATTAGTGTGTAGTAGGGAGTCCAGCACCCAATGCAGAATGGCATTAATTTTCTCTTTGCCTTTTTTTATGCCAAATATCTCTCGAACACCATGGTCTACCAACTTAACGACTATATAACAAAATGAAGTACATGCAATAACCTTTCCAACGATGTACAACAAATTTCTGTTGACTTGATAGACCAGCTCCAAATGCGGAGTTGCATTATTGTTCTATAATGCGTTTTTGTCAATATCTCTCGAACCCCCATGGTCTACAGCTTAACGGTCACATACAAAAATAAAGTACATTCTTTAAACTTTCCAACGATGTACGACACATTGATGTTGAGCAGGAAGACAATGTCCAAATCCGGAGTTGCATTATTGTTCTTTTTGGTGCTTTAAAGCCAAATATTTCGCGAGCTTAGAGCTTAACGGCTATATAATAAAAAAATGTATACACAATAGCCTAGCCTTTTCAAAGATGTATGACACGTTCGTGTTGAGTTGGGAGACCAAGGTCCAATGCAGAACTGCATTGTTTTTCTATTCGCCTCCTTTGAAGCAAAATATCTCTCGAGCCGTTTGGTTTACAACTTAAAGGCTATATAACAAAATGAAGTACATGCTAAAACTTCTTCAACGATGTACAACACATTAACATTACTGTTGACTTAGTAGACCGGCTTCCAATGCAGAATAACATCATTTTTTTAAAATGCGTTTTTGTCAAATATCTCTCGAACGACACTACTTTCACCTTAACATCCTTGAAAGAAAATAAAGTATTCGCAATAACCTTTTCAATGAAGTATGACGCATTGCTGTTGAGTTGGCAGACCAGCTCCCAATGCACAGTTGCATTATTGTTTTATTTGCCTTTTTTGATGCCAAATATCTTACACACATACAAAAATACAGTTTATGCTATAACCTTTCCAACGATACACGACTTATTGATGTTGAGCACGAAGACAATGTCCAAATGCGGAGTTGCATTATTGATCTTTTCGGTGCTTTGAAGCCGAATATCTCACGAACCCCATGGTTTAGAGCTTAATCAGTGGCGATTCCTCTCAGTTGGCTAGGTTGTCTGCGCCAACCCTAAAATTTCGTCTTAAATACACGTACTACAAACAATTTTATTGTATTTAAACTTGAGAATAAAATATCCTTTTATGTTCATAAAAAAACAACACCCCAAACCGTTTAAAATCACTATAAAACCAGCAAAACCTATTTAAATCGAGCCATTCACTGCAACCCCTACGTGATATATTAATCCCACACAAAGTAGGAATCTCTTTTAATATTATTTTTCTTTCAATATTGGCCGTGTTGGCTACAAAAATTTGCGCCAACAAATCTCATACAAACTACATATTATTCCCGATGTGCTGTGTCACTCTATTTTTAAGAACAGACTCACAAAAATACCCAGACAGGTTGAAAGAGCCAACTCGTTTGTAGAAAAATGTGAGTTGATTGCCGACCAGTACCCACCAGTGGAGAACCTAGTTATCAGAAGCAAATGTTTTAGTTCGAATTTTATATGGTTAACCTGAAAAAATCATAACTCCCATTCTACTCATCCTATCTTCAAGGTTAAGGTCTTTAAATAAAGCCAAAATGACACGCTACATTGTGTGAAAAAATCATTAAAAAGGGGTAAAAAAATTCATACTAAAGGGGTGATTAAGTCTGCCTTCTATTCGATTTGCAGCATTCTAAATTCAAAAGTTGATGAAAAATTTCACAATTTAAAAAAACAAAAAATGCTTATTTTTTGCTTATTTTCTCTTCTTAGATTATGTTATACAATATTTTACCATCAAACCTACATGAGTGGTGCTTAAATTTTTTTAAATGATTTTTTACAAATTTAATTAAAAAACTGATCGACATAGCTTCATTAATATAATGATTACTCAAACAAATCTGCATGAATCTTTATAATTAAAGTTTTAAAATACTGCCAGTATTTTTTACATGATAACTATGAAAAAATGTAAAAACAATTTGAAGTAATGTTTTTTACACCTACTTAATGGCATTAATATCTAAAAATTTCATATAAATATTGAACATAGAAAAAAAAATAGTGAAAAGTGGAAATTGCAAAGTGAAAAGTGAAAAGCGAAAGTTAAAAGTGAAAAGTGCAAAGCGCAAAGTGTAAAGTGCAAAGTGAAAAGTGCAAAGTGCAAAGTGAATAGTGAAAAATGAAAAGTGCAAAGTGCAAAGTGCAAAGTGCAAAGCGCAAAGTGTAAAGTACAAAGTGAAAAGTGAAAAGTGCAAAGTGCAAAGTGAATAGTGAAAAATGAAAAATGAAAAGTGCAAAGTGCACTGTGTAAAGTGCGAAGTGCAAAGTGCAAAGTGAAAAGTGCAAAAAGCAAAGAACAAAGTGCAAAGTCCAAAGCGCAAAGTGCAAAGTGCATGTGCAAAGTGCAAAGTAAAAAGTGAAAAATGAAAAGTGAAAAGTGCAAAGTGTAAGGCACAAAGTGAAAAGTGCAAATTGTAAAGTGCAAAGAGCAAAGTGTAAAGTTAAAAGTGAAAAGTGCAATGTGCAAAGTGCATGCTAGACTTTTCACTTTTCGTTTTTCGCTTTTCACTTTTCACGCTTCACTTTTCACTTTTCAATTTTCGCTTTTCACTTTTCACGCTTCACGTTCACGTTTCATTTTTCACGCTTCACTTTTCACTTTTTACGCTTCATTTTTCACTTTTCACTTCTGACTTTTCACTTCTTACTTTTCACATTTTACTTTTAAGTTTTCACATTTTGCTTTCGACTTTTCACTTTTAACTTTTCACTTTTCGCGCTTCACTTTTCACTTTTTGCTTTTCACTTTTCAGTTTCACGCTTCACTATTCACTTTTTGCTATTCACTTTTCACGCTTCACTTTTCACTTTTCACGCTTCCCTTTTCACGCTCCACTTTTCACGCTTCACTTTTCAAGTTTCACTTTTCATTTATCACTTATCACGCTTCACTTTTCACTTTTCACGCTTCCCTTTTCACGCTCCACTTTTCACGCTTCACTTTTCAAGTTTCACTTTTCATTTATCACTTATCACTTTTCGCTTTTCTCTTCTCACTTTTCACGCTTCACTTTTTACGCTTCACTTTTCACATTTTGCTTTTCATTTTTCACGCTTTCCATGCTCCACTTTTCACACTTCACTTTTCACTCTTTACCATGCTCCACTTTTCACACTTCACTTTTCACTCTTTACATTTCACTTTTCGCTTTTCACTCTTCACTTTTCCATGCTCCACTTTTCACACTTCACTTTTCACTCTTTACCATGCTCCACTTTTCACACTTCACTTTTCACTCTTTACATTTCACTTTTCGCTTTTCACTCTTCACTTTTCGCTTTTCACTTTTCACTTTTCGCTTTTCACTTTTAACGCTTCACTTTTCCACTTCACTTTTCAAGCTTCACTTTTCACGCTTCACTTTTCGCTTTTCACATTTCAATTTTCACTTTTCGCTTTTCACTTTTCACTTTTCACTTTTCACTTTTCACTTTTCACTTTTCGCTTTTCACTTTTCACTTTTCGCTTTTCTCTTTTCACTTTTCACTTTTCGCTTTTCACTTTTCACTTTTCGCTTTTCACTTATCACTTTTCGCTTTTCACTTTTCATGCTTTACTTTTCACGCTTAACTTTTCACTTTTCGCTTTTCACTTTTCACTTTTCACTTTTCACTTTTCGCTTTTCGCTTTTCACTTTTCACTTTTCACTTTTCGCTTTTCACTTTTCACTTTTCGCTTTTCACTTTTCACTTTTCACGCTTCACTTTTCACACTTCACTTTTCACTTTTCGCTTTTCACTTTTCACGCTTCACTTTTCATTTTGGCTTTTTACTTTCACTTTTCGCTTCTCACTTTTCACGCTTCACTTTTCACGCTTCACTTTTCACTTTTCACTTTTCGCTTTTCACTTTTCATGCTTCACTTTTCATTTTGGCTTTTCACTTTTCGCTTATCACTTTTCACTTTTCACGCTTCACTTTTCACTTTTCACTTTTCAATTTTCACTTTTCACTTTTCGCTTTTCATTTTTCGCGCTTCACTTTACACGCTTCACTTCTCACTTTTCACTTTTCACTTTTCGCTTTTCACTTTTCACTTTTCGCTTTTCACTTTTCATTTTGGCTTTTCGCTTTTCGCTTTTCACCTTTCGCTTTTCACTTTTCACTTTTCACGCTTCACTTTTCACTTTTCGCTTTTCACGCTTCACTTTTCATTTTGGCTTTTCACTTTTCACTTTTCGCTTTTCACTTTTCACGCTTCACTTTTCACGCTTCACTTTTCACTTTTTGCTTTTCACTTTTCACGCTTCACTTTTCATTTTGGCTTTTCACTTTTCGCTTTTCACTTTTCACTTTTCACGCTTCACTTTTCACTTTTCGCTTTTCACTTTTCACGCTTCACTTTTCACTGTTCGCTTTTCACTTTTCACGCTTCACTTTTCACGCTTCACTTTTCACTTTTTACTTTTCGCTTTTCACTTTTCGCTTTTCAATTTTCACTTTTCGCTTTTCACTTTTCACTTTTCACACTTCACTGTCAAAATTGAAAAATGAAAAGTGAAAAGCGAAAAGTGAAAAGTGGAAAGTGAAAAGTGAAAAGCGAAAAGTGAAAAGTGGAAAGCAAAAAGTGAAAAGCGAAAAAGTAAAAGTGAAAAGTGAAAAGTGAAAAGCTTTGCACTGCACTTTTCAGTTTTCACTTTTTAACTTTTCAGTTAACACTTAGACCTATAAACTTTGTACTTTTCACACTTCACTTTGCACTCAGCACTTTGTACTTTTCACTTTTCACTTCAATTTTTCACTTTGCACTTGCACTTTTCACTCTTCACTTTGCACTTTGCGCTTTTAACTTTGTACTTAGCACTTTGCACTTTTAACATTGGACTAAGCACTTTGCAGTTTTAAATTCTCATTTTCTCACATTTCAATTTGCACTTTTCACCTTGCACTTTGCGCTTAAAACTTTGCAAATTGCACTTTGCACTTTTCACTATGCACTTCGCACTTTGCACAACTCACTTTTCACTTCACTTTGTACTTTGCACTTTTCGCTTTTTACTTTTCACACTTTGTCACGGTAAGATTTGCCGTGACAAAAATCGTTCTTTCTGTTGTCCGAATCCGCGTTCCTACCTTTCCAGTCTTTTTCTTTCCTAACAGGTGTTTCTTTCAATGTACTGAGAGAGAGATGGGCAGCCATGGTCCATCAGCCATTGGTTCACTCTCTCAGTATCTTGATGAAACAAAAATCGTTTATCACTCCTGGCACTAAAGTGGGTGAGTGATCCACTCCATACTAAATAACAGACGGGCGGTCTGATTGTATCCAAAGCGCGGGTGACAAATGGTCCCCGAATATTGACAAGTAACTGACAGACGGGCGGTCTGTTCTAAACCATAATCCAAAAAGAAGCTTGGGTGACAAATGGTCCCCAAACCCATGATGTAACTCCTATGAGAATGGCCGAGTGCCCAACACAACTTCGCACTATCGAAACATGAAAATTTCGGTGAACATTTGGTTCCCGATTACGATGTGACTCTCAAGAGAATGGCCGAGTGCCCAACATATCTTACTTAACAATAATACTGTAAAAGATGGAACGTTATCGTCTTATCCCCCAAGTCCCTCAAATCTAACAAAAATCCACCGAAGTAGTTTGCTTAGAATCGCGAGTAGGGAAATAATTGCCAACTTACCTCTCCGAATTTAAAAATACTGGTTATGGTTACTTATTGTTTATTTTCGCTGCCGAAGTTCTCTTTTGATTTTTTTTTTGGGTTTTACTTGAGAATTTTGGAGGGGAAAAATGTAGTCTTTATTCGAAATTGAATTGTTTGACCTTTTGCGCTTTCTTTTCTTCTTTTGATTTTCTCAAAAACAGTGGGAAAAATAGTGGGAAAATGGTGGAATGCGTTCATCGTATTCGCCGCTCCTGGAAGTGAAACCAGCGATCGGCGAATTAGAGGATGACGAGGCATAAACCAAATATATATGCGAGTAAGTAGGACCGCCGGATTGCGTAAACGGTAGCGCTCTTCAGCAGCTTAGCTGAGAGTAGCTTACAAATGCCGTGATCGAAATCCGCGGCTTCCGATTGGCTGAAAGCACGGGGGATGAGAACAAGAAGTGGTTCGAATAGACATCGAAAAATCTGGACGGACACTTCTTGTCAGAAGAGCATTAAAACGAGTCGAGAAATAAGAGAAATTCGGAAGAGGAGGAAAAGTGAAAAAGGTTGAAAGAATTTAATTTTGGTCATTAAAAGTTAAGTACAGAAAAGTAGTTTGGAGAAGAAAAAAAAGTGAAACTAGTGGTTGGAGTCAGGAAAATTGAAGGAGAATTTCGTAGCAGGGAAAGGAGAAGTTGGCAAAAAGGAAATATTTTCTAGAGGAGAGGAAGTTGGCAATTTTTCTTTATCCAACAAAGAAAAAAAGATAAGTACAGTGTATTATTTAGTAGGTAGATTTTTAAGTCATTTAGTTCGTTATTTGGTGGCAAAATTGTGCTAATTTAAAAAAGTTCGGTTGGTTTTTGTTTCCGCTATTTTATCCTGGAATTGCAGGACTCGTGACCCCGTAATATTTCCTTTGTTCATTCGGGACAAAGAGATAACGTTCAATCTTATATATTTCTTTGTTATATTTGATTGAAAAGATTTTGGGTTTTAGCCCTCCGTTTAGCAAGGTTTCCCAAACAAATAAATAATTTCACTTCCCAATTCGGGAATATAAACTTGTTCGTTTTATTTTATTCAAAAAGCTTTCACCGTCGGATTCGCTTCAGAAGGTTTGTAATTTCCTTCAAAAACAAAAAAAAATTGCTGGCGCCCTTAATTCTTCTTTCCAGGTACTACGCCCCTGTGGCAATCAAAATCCTCTATTTCAATCCAAATTAATTGGAAAATAATTAATCGCGATCAAATTAATTGGTGAAACCCACCCCTTAATCTGAATTAGCCGTGGTGGTAGCATCCAAGTGCTACTCGGGGTTACACTTCGAATTCGATCTTCGAATATCGCTTTGTCTCTTTGTGTTGACATTCGTGTTGCAACCAAAAGACATAAGTCTTTATTTCCTCAACGTGCCGGTCGGGTATTTCTTATCGTCGTTCTTTTTTTTTTGGTAAATAATAGTTAATAATAAACTATTCGGTTCGCGTTATAACAAAAAGTGTAACAAATTGGCACCCAAACGTGGGGCTTTTCGTGGAAAAAAATCGCGGTAGAAAGCAATTCAGGCGAGGAATACCTACCTACCCATATTTGGCTTGTGATTGTGTTTTGTATAATTTTTTTTAGGGAAGTTTTCGTTTTACCCTGTTTTTTTTCTTTTTACTTTCCTTGTTTTATTTCTTTTTCAGTTAATTAATTACCTACCTACATACCTAATTGTGTAAGGAAAACCGAGTGAGCTAATCTAAATAAAAACCACCCCAAAGTGGCAGTGTACAAGTTCCAGTTTACAAAGATAATAATAAACGTATCTACAGGTATACCTAAAAGGGTTACAGGATTTGAGAGTGAGTCTTTTTTGATCTGATTTATCTTCATTTTATTAGATTGTTGTTTGCATTATTTATTGATATTTTATTTAAATCTTAAATTTCATACATATATTTGCACATATTTATCACATTGTACCTACTGTACATAAATGTGATAAAGTTTTTTTTTGTTTCGAAAATTACGGTTAGTCAACACCTGTACATAGTTATAGTTGCGGGGCTTATATACTAGTCGTCGGTTAGATATCGGTGTTTTTTTTGTCGCTACAGTTGTCCCTCTCAGACAAATTGGTTTGTTTTAACTTTTTTCCTTTTGATTGAAGTTTTTTTTTTTTCTCTCATAAGGATTTTGTTTACCTTTTGGCCTTGAATTGAATTTCAATTAAAAGTTAAGTGATTCGAGTTTTGGTGTGACCATAGTTGTTTTTTCTTACTATCATAATTTGTTTTCGAAAATTTATTCTTTTGTGTTGAATTTTTTTTTTGAAATTATAAATCAACTGGGTGTTGATTTTGATAATTTCATATCTACAATAGTTAATGCCATATTTTTTTTTTTTTCTTCCATTTAGGTATTAGTAAAAATAAAAACAAGAATAAAAAACGTCATCTGCAAGTGAAATAAAGTGGGTGTTTAAATTTTCTTATTTATCTCGGAGTTTTTTTTTTCCTTTTAATAAGAGTGGTATTTTAGGAACAAATCAACTGGGTGTTGATTTTTGAACTTGTCTAATACGGTTGCAAATACATTTAAAAAAAAGGATTAGTTTTATTGTTTCTTTTATGGTTTCGCTCAGTGATTTTGAAAGGAACTATAATTGTAATTGAATAATCAACTGGGTGTTGATTCTGTTTATTTTTGAACGATTTTGATAATTTTGTTTGTACTTTGAAGTCGTGAATTTGGTTGGTTAAATTTATTTTTGAGTTCGATTCAATTATTTTCGGTTGTTTTACTGTTTTTTTTTAATAATTCATTCGATAATCGTTTTGTATCATGGATGTGAACAGGTTAAGCAAGGAAGAACTCATCTATGAGTTAGTTGCACGTGGGTTGAAAGAAGGCACCGTCGATAATATGAGGGCGACTCTCAGAGCATCGCGCACTCTAGAGCGCTCGGGTTCTATTTCGAGTGAGAGTCCGCACTATCCATTTTCGTTTCAGGATGACTCGAAAGCCGTTCGGGCCAAGATGTTAGAAATTAGGGACCTGTTAAAAACTCCGCCAACAAATCCAAAGTCGTCGGAATATTTGAAGGTTTTGGCCAAAATTGAATGGTCGTTAGGTAGGATAAATAGGGCGAAAGCAGAGTCTTCTGAGGAGGTCAATGAAGTGGCCGATATTAGGGGTGAGTTATTGTTGCTGATGGCGACCTTAACTGAAGGGAGTGAGGAGATATCCCAGGATAAAAACAAAAATAAACAACAACAAAACATGTCGATAGCAGGCCTGGATGCGTTGCCAACTGCACATGTCGGCCAACGTGCGAGTTCAGGATTCCAACTACAGGGTGAGCCCTGTGACCGGAATCCTGAGCGTATTGAAAAATGGAATTTAAAGTTTACTGGTGAACGGTGTGACTCAGTAAACTCATTTTTGGAAAGAGTAGAAGAGCTACGAGAATCCCGAGGGGTTTCGCAGCCAAGACTTTTTAGGTCAGCCGTCGATTTATTTTCTGGGAAGGCACTTCTCTGGTTTAGGGCGATCAGGGAAACAATAAGCACATGGGAAGAGTTAGTTAAGGAGTTGAAGTTGGAGTTTTTACCCTCCAACTATGACGATCTCTTAATGGATGAGGTCAGGCGGCGTACCCAGGGCAAGGATGAGTCGATGGGGATGTACATCGCACTCATGCAGACCCTTTTTAAGCGATTTACGGAGCCTCTGAGTGAGAATAGGAAGTTATCCATTCTCATGAAGAATATTGCTCCATTCTACCAGACGCAATTGGGGTTGGCTGATATTAAATCAGTCAACGAACTCGTTGCGTTGGGTAGAAAATTAGAGACGATTAGGACCAACGTGGAAGCTTTCATCCCTCCTCCTAGTAATCGATCCAGACAGGCTTTGGAACCTGATGTTGCCTATGTTGCTTCCGTTCAGGAAACAACAGCAACAGTTGCAGTTGATAGAAACCCTCCACCTCGTAGGACCATTCGCTGCTTCAACTGCAACAGGGAAGGTCACCTTTCAAATAGTTGTTCCGCTCCTAGGCGATGTTTTGGTTGTGGAGCTATAGGGACAACCCGACGCGAATGTAGACGCTGTTCGGGAAACGGGCAACGGACTCTTGGGCCAGCAGGACAAGAGCGCCGTCGCGTTTAGATAGGTCGCCTGCTGACGACCAGCTGGCGACACAAGTAAAACTCGGTTTCACTTTAGAGACAAGTGGGGATGATAGGCGGCCATATTTAGGAATCAATATTTATGGGATTAGGTTCTTAGGACTTTTAGATTCGGGGGCTTCGCGAACAATAATTTGTAGGGACGTTTGGAGGGTACTTAAAGATTTAGGTTTAGGCTTAGAAGAAAGTCACATTAGGCAGGTTCAGTTAGCAGATGGTGCAGGTGTAGGAGTTTTAGGGATAGTAAATTTACCAATTGTAGTAGAAGACAAATCGGTTCTTATTGAGTGTTTAGTTATACCCTCGCTCCCACATGCAATGATACTTGGTGCGGATTTTTGGGCACTATCGGGAATCGTCCCGGATCTTCGATCAGGCATGTGGAGTTTTTCAAACCAGGAGATGGTGGCTTCGATTGATAGCACGTCTATCACAGAAGTGTCTGAATTAGACGATGGGCAGAGGGCAAGGCTGGACACATTAATTGAGAATTTATTCAGGAATATGCCAGAAGGGCTTGGAGTTACAAATAGGGTAGAACACGTTATTAGGACGACGTCAGAACCAATAAAACAAAGGTATTATCCGGTTTCACCGGCAGTGCAGGTTCACATAGATAAGTCTCTTAAAGACATGTTGGAGGAAGGGGTGATTGAAAAATCAAACAGCCCTTGGGCATCCCCTATAGTTTTGATAAAGAAAAAGGATGGTACCTTTAGGTTCTGCGTCGATTATAGGAAATTGAATCAGGTTTCTGAGAGGGATGCTTACCCACTCCCGATAATCTCGGCCATTTTGGATAAGCTTAGGAATGCTAGGTTTCTTACTTCGCTTGACATTAAGTCAGCTTATTGGCAGATCCCTATGTCGGAAGAATCGCGGAAGTTTACCGCTTTCACGGTGCCGGGTAGGGGTTTGTTCCAATTCAAGCGTATGCCTTTCGGCTTGCACAATGCCCCTGCAACTTGGCAGAGGTTCATTGATAGCGTGTTAGGGCCAGAGTTGGAGCCATTCGTTTTCGTGTATCTTGACGATATAATTATCGTCACAGATACATTCGAAAAACATTTAGAAGTTTTAAACGAAGTTTTGAAAAGACTTCATGAAGCAGGACTTAAAGTAGGACGGGATAAATGCAACTTTTGCAGACCATCCCTTAAGTTTTTAGGCTACGTTGTAGATCGCAACGGATTACATGTCGATCCGGAAAAAGTCGAGAGTATGGTTAGGATACCTGCACCGAAAAATGTTAAAGAGGTTAGGAGTTTTGTAGGGACTGTTTCGTGGTACAGGCGTTTCGTACCGAATTTCGCAACAGTAGTTAAACCTTTAACCGATTTGCTGAAGAAAAGCAAAAAATTTGTCTGGACACAGGAATGTGAAGACTCTTTTAGGAAAGCAAAAGAATATTTAATAACGGCTCCCATTTTAACATGTCCCGATTTTAGTCTTCCATTCGTGGTCCAAACCGACGCATCAGATTACGGTATCGGGGCCGTACTTACCCAAACTTTTGAGGACGGTGAAAAGGTTATTTGCTATTTAAGTAGGTCGTTAAATCGAAGTGAAAGGAACTATTCCACTACCGAGAAGGAATGTTTAGGAGTTTTGTGGGCGGTTGAGAAGTTGAGGCCGTACATCGAAGGAGTTCGATTCACGGTCATAACAGATCATTACTCACTAGTTTGGTTGAGTAACCTCAAGGACCCACAAGGTAGATTAGCGCGCTGGGCAGTTCGCCTTCAGCAGTTCGATTTTCAAATCATACACCGCAAGGGAAAAGATCATGTCGTACCGGACATGCTATCTCGGGGGGTTCCAGTAGTGGCTGGAATTTCAGATGAGGATTTAGACCCTTGGGTGGTAAAAATGATTTCGGCAGTTGAGTCGAATCCTTTAGGGTACCCAGCTTGGAGAGTGGAGAATGGTCGACTTTATAAGTTCGTCAAATCGACGCATATAGTCGTACATGACAATAATGAGGAGTGGAAATTAGTGGTAGGCAAAAGGGATAGGTTAGACATTTTGAAGGAATGCCATGATAGTCCATTAGCAGGACACATGGGGATTAGGAAAACGTTCGCGAGAGTAGGAGCTAAATATTACTGGCCGAAAATGAGAAAGGATGTAACTAATTATGTAAGAAAATGTAGGATTTGTCAGCAAGTGAAACCAGTTAATGATAAACCAGCCGGTCTTATGACTGAAAGGATAGGAGTTTCTTCTCCGTGGGAGATGATAAGTGTGGATTTAGTGGGTCCATTACCCAAGTCGAGTAGGGGTTATATGTACATATTAACAGTAGTAGATTACCTAACTAAATTTCCGTTGTTATTTGCATTGAGGTCTGCCACTGCAAAGGCAGTGTGCAAGGAGTTAGAAGACAATGTTTTTCTGTTATTTGGGGTTCCAAAAATTGTCATTTGCGACAATGGTCCTCAGTTTAAGAGTAGGGAACTTAGGGCACTTTGTGAGGGATATTCATCTAAGATAAGATTTACCCCACACTATCATCCACAGGCTAACCCCGCGGAGAGAATCAACCAGATTATAAAAACCACACTAAGAGCTTACGTTTCCGAGAATCACAGAGTTTGGGATTCTCAGCTAGCAAAGGTAGCGTGTGCTATACGCACATCTCAACATGAAGTGTTAGGAGTTTCACCGTATTATGCCAATTTCGGCAAAAATATGTCCACCAGTGGTAGAGAGGAGGTAACACTTAGTGATCAGGTCATAGATAGGAATAATATTAACTTTGTAGGAGAGGTGGAAGATAGATTCAGGAAACTAAGGGGTGATATAGCTGCTAAACTCAAGGCAGCAAGCAAAAAATCTGCGGAAGCCTACAACCTCAGGAGGAGAGATATTCAATATCTACCTAATGATGTTGTATGGCTCAGAAATTTCGATTTGTCGAACGCGGCAAATTATTATGCAGCAAAACTGGCTCCGAAGTTTGTCGGACCGTTTAAAATCCGAAAGCGGTTATCTCCTTGGACTTATGTCCTTGAAGACGATAACGGAAAAGATCGTGGCACTTGGCACACAAAAGATCTTAAACCTTTTAACGGATATTATGAAAATGATTAAGTCTAAAAGTCCCAAAATAGAGTAAAAGTTGTTTTGGTTTTGATTAACTTTTCATTTGTTTTGTTTTGATTAACCTTTTAATTTTTTTTTTTGTTTTGATTAACTTTTTCAATTTAAGTTTTTATTAACGTTATTTAGTTTTTTTTTTTTTTTTTGGTTTTCATCTACATTTTTGACTTTGAAATAGACTGCCATATTTGGCCTGATGGTTTCCTTTGTTGTGTGTTAACCAAGTTCATCCGTAGGAAATGGTTTACTTTTTTCAAAGTTAAACACATTTCCAAGGAGGAAAGGGTGGAGTTTGTCACGGTAAGATTTGCCGTGACAAAAATCGTTCTTTCTGTTGTCCGAATCCGCGTTCCTACCTTTCCAGTCTTTTTCTTTCCTAACAGGTGTTTCTTTCAATGTACTGAGAGAGAGATGGGCAGCCATGGTCCATCAGCCATTGGTTCACTCTCTCAGTATCTTGATGAAACAAAAATCGTTTATCACTCCTGGCACTAAAGTGGGTGAGTGATCCACTCCATACTAAATAACAGACGGGCGGTCTGATTGTATCCAAAGCGCGGGTGACAAATGGTCCCCGAATATTGACAAGTAACTGACAGACGGGCGGTCTGTTCTAAACCATAATCCAAAAAGAAGCTTGGGTGACAAATGGTCCCCAAACCCATGATGTAACTCCTATGAGAATGGCCGAGTGCCCAACACAACTTCGCACTATCGAAACATGAAAATTTCGGTGAACATTTGGTTCCCGATTACGATGTGACTCTCAAGAGAATGGCCGAGTGCCCAACATATCTTACTTAACAATAATACTGTAAAAGATGGAACGTTATCGTCTTATCCCCCAAGTCCCTCAAATCTAACAAAAATCCACCGAAGTAGTTTGCTTAGAATCGCGAGTAGGGAAATAATTGCCAACTTACCTCTCCGAATTTAAAAATACTGGTTATGGTTACTTATTGTTTATTTTCGCTGCCGAAGTTCTCTTTTGATTTTTTTTTTGGGTTTTACTTGAGAATTTTGGAGGGGAAAAATGTAGTCTTTATTCGAAATTGAATTGTTTGACCTTTTGCGCTTTCTTTTCTTCTTTTGATTTTCTCAAAAACAGTGGGAAAAATAGTGGGAAAATGGTGGAATGCGTTCATCGTATTCGCCGCTCCTGGAAGTGAAACCAGCGATCGGCGAATTAGAGGATGACGAGGCATAAACCAAATATATATGCGAGTAAGTAGGACCGCCGGATTGCGTAAACGGTAGCGCTCTTCAGCAGCTTAGCTGAGAGTAGCTTACAAATGCCGTGATCGAAATCCGCGGCTTCCGATTGGCTGAAAGCACGGGGGATGAGAACAAGAAGTGGTTCGAATAGACATCGAAAAATCTGGACGGACACTTCTTGTCAGAAGAGCATTAAAACGAGTCGAGAAATAAGAGAAATTCGGAAGAGGAGGAAAAGTGAAAAAGGTTGAAAGAATTTAATTTTGGTCATTAAAAGTTAAGTACAGAAAAGTAGTTTGGAGAAGAAAAAAAAGTGAAACTAGTGGTTGGAGTCAGGAAAATTGAAGGAGAATTTCGTAGCAGGGAAAGGAGAAGTTGGCAAAAAGGAAATATTTTCTAGAGGAGAGGAAGTTGGCAATTTTTCTTTATCCAACAAAGAAAAAAAGATAAGTACAGTGTATTATTTAGTAGGTAGATTTTTAAGTCATTTAGTTCGTTATTTGGTGGCAAAATTGTGCTAATTTAAAAAAGTTCGGTTGGTTTTTGTTTCCGCTATTTTATCCTGGAATTGCAGGACTCGTGACCCCGTAATATTTCCTTTGTTCATTCGGGACAAAGAGATAACGTTCAATCTTATATATTTCTTTGTTATATTTGATTGAAAAGATTTTGGGTTTTAGCCCTCCGTTTAGCAAGGTTTCCCAAACAAATAAATAATTTCACTTCCCAATTCGGGAATATAAACTTGTTCGTTTTATTTTATTCAAAAAGCTTTCACCGTCGGATTCGCTTCAGAAGGTTTGTAATTTCCTTCAAAAACAAAAAAAAATTGCTGGCGCCCTTAATTCTTCTTTCCAGGTACTACGCCCCTGTGGCAATCAAAATCCTCTATTTCAATCCAAATTAATTGGAAAATAATTAATCGCGATCAAATTAATTGGTGAAACCCACCCCTTAATCTGAATTAGCCGTGGTGGTAGCATCCAAGTGCTACTCGGGGTTACACTTCGAATTCGATCTTCGAATATCGCTTTGTCTCTTTGTGTTGACATTCGTGTTGCAACCAAAAGACATAAGTCTTTATTTCCTCAACGTGCCGGTCGGGTATTTCTTATCGTCGTTCTTTTTTTTTTGGTAAATAATAGTTAATAATAAACTATTCGGTTCGCGTTATAACAAAAAGTGTAACAACTTCACTTTTCAGTGTTTACTTTGCACTTTTCAAAGCTCACTTTTTAATTTGTACTTTTCACTTTTAAATTTCCAGTTTTCACTTTGTACTAAGCACTTTGTGGTTTTGACTTTTCACTTCCCACTTCTCACTTTTCACTTTGCACTGCACTTTTCACTTTTCACTTTTTAACTTTTCAGTTAACACTTAGACCTATAAACTTTGTACTTTTCACACTTCACTTTGCACTTCAAAACTTTTCACTTTGCACTTAGCACTTTGTACTTTTCACTTTTCACTTCTCATTTTTCACTTTGCACTTGCACTTTTCACTCTTCACTTTTCACTTTTCGCTTTTCACTTTTCACTTTTCACTTTGCACATTGCATTTTTCACTCTTCATTTTTCGCTTTTCACTTTTAACTTTTCACTTTTCACTTTCCGCTTTTCACTTTTCACTTTTCACTTTTCGCTTTTCACTTTTCACTTTTCGCTTTTCACTTTTCACTATTCGCTTTTCACTTTTCACTTTTCGCTTTTCACTTTTCACTATTCGCTTTTGACTTTTCACTATTCATTTTTCAATTTTCACTTTTCACTTTTCGCTTTTCACTTTCCACTTTTCGTTTTTCGCTTTTCACTTTTCACTTTTAGCTTTTCACTTTTCACTTTTCGCTTTTCACTTTTCGCTTTTCACTTTTCGCTTTTCACTTTTCACTTTTCGCTTTTCACTTTTCACTTTTCACATTTCGCTTTTCACTTTTCACTTTTCGCTTTTCACTTTTCACTTTTCACTTTTCGCTTTTCACTTTTCACTTTTCGCTTTCCACTTTTCACTTTTCACTTTTCGCTTTTACCTTTTCACTTTTCACTTTTCACTTTTCGCTTTTCACTTTACACTTTTCACTTTTTACTTTTCACCTTTAACTTTTCACATTTTGTTTTTCACTTTTCACTCTTCACTCTTCACTTTTCACTTTTCGCTTTTCGTTTTTCACTTTTCGCTTTTCGCTTTTCACTTTTCACTTTTCACTTTTCGCTTTTCATTTTTCACTTTTCACTTTTCGCTTTTCACTTTTCGCTTTTCACTTTTCACTTTTACTTTTCACTTTTCACTTTTCACTTTTCACTTTTCGCTTTTCGCTTTTCACTTTTCGCTTTTAACTTTTCACGTTTCGCTTTTCACTTTTCACTTTTTGCTTTTCACTTTTCGCTTTTCACTTTTCACTTTTCGCTTTTCGCTTTTCACTTTTCACTTTTCACTTTTCACTTTTCGCTTTTCACTTTTCACTTTGCACATTGCATTTTTCACTCTTCATTTTTCGCTTTTCACTTTTCACTTTTCACTTTTCGCTTTTCACTTTTCGCTTTTCACTTTTCGCTTTTCACTTTTCACTTTCCGCTTTTCGCTTTTCACTTTTCACTTTTCAAATTTCGCTTTTCACTTTTCACTTTTAACTTTCCACTTTTCAAATTTCGCTTTTCACTTTTCACTTTTAACTTTTAACTTTTCACTTTTCGCTTTTCACTATTCGCTTTTCACTTTTCACTTTTCACTTTTCGCTTTTCGCTTTTCACTTTTCGCTTTTCACTTTTCGCTTTTCACTTTTCACTTTTCACTTTTCACTTTTCACTTTTCGCTTTTCACTTTCCGCTTTTCACTTTTCACTTTTCACTTTTCACTTTTCGCTTTTCACTTTACACTTTTCACTTTTCACTTTTTACTTTTCACCTTTAACTTTTCACATTTTGTTTTTCACTTTTCACTCTTCACTTTTCACTTTTCACTTTTCGCTTTTCGCTTTTCACTTTTCGCTTTTCGCTTTTCACTTTTCACTTTTCGCTTTTCATTTTTCACTTTTCACTTTTCGCTTTTCGCTTTTCACTTTTCGCTTTTCACTTTTCACTTTTACTTTTCACTTTTGACTTTTCACTTTTCGCTTTTCGCTTTTCACTTTTCACTTTTCGCTTTTCACTTATCACGTTTCGCTTTTCACTTTTCACTTTTTGCTTTTCACTTTTCGCTTTTCACTTTTCACTTTTCGCTTTTCGCTTTTCACTTTTCACTTTTCACTTTTCACTTTTCGCTTTTCACTTTTCACTTTTCGCTTTTCACTTTTCAATTTTCACTTTTCACTTTTCACTTTTCACTTTTCGCTTTTCACTTTTCGCTTTTCACATTTTGTTTTTCACTTTTCACTCTTCACTTTTCGCTTTTCGCTTTTCACTTTTCGCTTTTCGCTTTTCACTTTTCACTTTTCGCTTTTCATTTTTCACTTTTCACTTTTCGCTTTTCACTTTTCGCTTTTCACTTTTCATTTTTACTTTTCGCTTTTCACTTTTCACTTTTCGCTTTTCACTTTTCACTTTTCGCTTTTCACTTTTCAATTTTCACTTTTCACTTTTCACTTTTCGCTTTTCACTTTTCGCTTTTCACTTTTCACTTTTCACTTTTCGCTTTTCACTTTTCACTTTTACTTTTCACTTTTCGCTATTCACTTTTCACTTTTCGCTTTTCACTTTTCACTTTTCGCTTTTCACTTTTCACTTTTCGCTTTTCGCTTTTCACTTATCACGTTTCGCTTTTCACTTTTCACTTTTCGCTTTTCACTTTTCACTTTTCGCTTTTCACTTTTCACTTTTACTTTTCACTTTTCGCTATTCACTTTTCACTTTTCGCTTTTCACTTTTCACTTTTCACTTTTCGCTTTTCACTTTTCGCTTTTCACTTTTCACTTTCACTTTTCGCTTTTCACTTTTCACTTTTCACTTTTCACTTTTCACTTTTCACTTTTCGCTTTTCACTTTTCACTTTTCGCTTTTCACTTTTCAATTTTCACTTTTCACTTTTCGCTATTCACTTTTCGCTTTTCACTTATCACGTTTCGCTTTTCGCTTTTCACTTTTCACTTTTCACTTTTCACTTTTCGCTTTTCACTTTTCACTTTTACTTTTCACTTTTCGCTATTCACTTTTCACTTTTCGCTTTTCACTTTTCACTTTTCGCTTTTCACTTTTCACTTTTCGCTTTTCACTTTTCAATTTTCACTTTTCACTTTTCACTTTTCGCTTTTCACTTTTCGCTTTTCACTTTTCACTTTTCACTTTTCACTTTTCGCTTTTCACTTTTCACTTTTACTTTTCACTTTTCGCTATTCACTTTTCACTTTTCGCTTTTCACTTTTCACTTTTCGCTTTTCACTTTTCGCTTTTCGCTTTTCACTTTTCACTTTCACTTTTCGCTTTTCACTTTTCACTTTTCACTTTTCACTTTTCACTTTTCACTTTTCGCTTTTCACTTTTCGCTTTTCACTTTTCACTTTCACTTTTCGCTTTTCACTTTTCACTTTTCACTTTTCGCTTTTCACTTTTCACTTTTCGCTTTTCACTTTTCAATTTTCACTTTTCACTTTTCACTTTTCACTTTTCGCTTTTCACTTTTCGCTTTTCACTTTTCACTTTTCACTTTTCGCTTTTCACTTTTCACTTTTACTTTTCACTTTTCGCTATTCACTTTTCACTTTTCACTTTTCACTTTGCACATTGCATTTTTCACTCTTCATTTTTCGCTTTTCACTTTTCACTTTTCACTTTTCGCTTTTCATTTTTCGCTTTTCACTTTTCGCTTTTCACTTTTCACTTTTCACTTTCCGCTTTTCGCTTTTCACTTTTCACTTTTCAAATTTCGCTTTTCACTTTTCACTTTTAACTTTCCACTTTTCAAATTTCGCTTTTCACTTTTCACTTTTAACTTTTAACTTTTCACTTTTCACTTTTCACTTTTCGCTTTTCACTTTTCATTTTTACTTTTCACTTTGCACATTGCATTTTTCACTCTTCATTTTTCGCTTTTCACTTTTCACTTTTCGCTTTTCACTTTTCGCTTTTCACTTTTCGCTTTTCACTTTTCACTTTCCGCTTTTCGCTTTTCACTTTTCACTTTTCAAATTTCGCTTTTCACTTTTCACTTTTAACTTTCCACTTTTCAAATTTCGCTTTTCACTTTTCACTTTTAACTTTTAACTTTTCACTTTTCGCTTTTCACTTTTCGCTTTTCACTTTTCATTTTTACTTTTCACTTTTCACTTTTCGCTTTTCACTTTTCGCTTTTCACTTTTCACTTTTCACTTTTCACTTTTCGCTTTTCACTTTTCACTTTTACTTTTCACTTTTCGCTATTCACTTTTCACTTTTCGCTTTTCACTTTTCACTTTTCGCTTTTCACTTTTCGCTTTTCACTTTTCACTTTCACTTTTCGCTTTTCACTTTTCACTTTTCACTTTTCACTTTTCACTTTTCACTTTTCACTTTTCGCTTTTCACTTTTCACTTTTCGCTTTTCACTTTTCAATTTTCACTTTTCACTTTTCACTTTTCACTTTTCGCTTTTCACTTTTCGCTTTTCACTTTTCACTTTTCACTTTTCACTTTTCGCTTTTCACTTTTCACTTTTACTTTTCACTTTTCGCTTTTCACTTTTCGCTTTTCACTTTTCACTTTTCACTTTTCGCTTTTCACTTTTCACTTTTCGCTTTTCACTTTTCAATTTTCACTTTTCACTTTTCACTTTTCGCTTTTCACTTTTCGCTTTTCACTTTTCACTTTTCACTTTTCACTTTTCGCTTTTCACTTTTCACTTTTACTTTTCACTTTTCGCTATTCACTTTTCACTTTTCGCTTTTCACTTTTCACTTTTCGCTTTTCACTTTTCACTTTTCGCTTTTCACTTTTCAATTTTCACTTTTCACTTTTCACTTTTCGCTTTTCACTTTTCGCTTTTCACTTTTCACTTTCCGCTTTTCACTTTTCACTTTTCACTTTTCACTTTTCGCTTTTCACTTTTCACTTTTACTTTTCACTTTTCGCTATTCACTTTTCATGCTTCACTTTTCACTTTTCACTTTTCGCTTTTCACTTTTCACTTTTCACTTTTCCCTTTTCGCTTTTCACTTTTCACTTTTCGCTTTTCACTTTTCACTTTTCGCTTTTCACTTTTCGCTTTTCACTTTTCGCTTTTCACTTTTCGCTTTTACTTTTCACTTTTCGCTATTCACTTTTCACTTTTCACTTTTCGCTTTTCACCTTTCGCTTTTCACTTTTCGCTTTTCACTTTTCGCTTTTCACTTTTCACTTTTCACTTTTCGCTTTTCACTTTTCACTTTTCACTTTTCAATTTTCGCTTTTCAATATTCACTTTTCACTTTTCACTTATCACTTTTCACTTTTTGTTTTTTTTTTTTTTTTCTTTTTCAATTTTATTGAATATCATACTGAATATTTTAATTTATTTTTTTTTTATTTTATTAAAAGTGAAACGTGAAGCGTGAAAAGTGAAAAGTGAAGCGTGAAAAGTGAAGCGTGAAAAGTGAAAAGCGAAAAGTGAAAAGTGAAAAGCGAAAAGTGAAAAGCGAAAAGTGAAAAGTGAAAAGCGAAAAGCGAAAAGTGAAAAGTGAAAAATGAAAAGCGAAAAGTGAAAAGAGAAAAGCGAAAAGCGAAAAGCGAAAAGTGAAAAGTGAAAAGTGAAAAGCGAAAAGTGAAAAGTGAAAAGCGAAAAGTGAAAAGTGAAAAGTGAAAAGTGAAAAGCGAAAAGTGAAAAGTGAAAAGTGAAGCGTGAAAAGTGAAAAGTGAAAAGCGAAGAGTGAAAAGTGAAAAGTGAAAAGTTAAAAGCGAAAAGTGAAAAGCGAAAAGTGAAAAGCGAAGAGTGAAAAGTGAAAAGTTAAAAGCGAAAAGTGAAAAGTGACAAGCGAAAAGTGAAAAGTTAAAAGTGAAAAGCGAAGAGTGAAAAGTGAAAAGTGAAAAGTTAAAAGCGAAAAGTGAAAAGCGAAAAGTGAAAAGCGAAGAGTGAAAAGTGAAAAGTGAAAAGTTAAAAGCGAAAAGTGAAAAGCGAAAAGTGAAAAGTGAAAAGCGAAAAGTGAAAAGTGAAAAGCGAAAAGTGAAAAGTGAAAAGTGAAAAGCGAAAAGTGAAATCGAAAAGTGAAAAGCGAAAAGTGAGAAGTGAAAAGCGAAAAGTGAAAAGTGAAAAGTGAAAAGTGACAAGCGAAAAGTGAAAAGTGAAAAGTGAAAAGCGAAAAGTGAAAAGCGAAAAGTGAAAAGTGAAAAGTGAAAAGTGAAGAGTGAAAAGTGAAAAGCGAAAAGTGAAAAACGAAAAGCGAAAAGTGAAAAGTGAAGCGTGAAAAGTGAAAAGCAAAGTGAAAATTGAAAAGTGAAAAGCGAAAAGTGAAAAGTGAAAAGTGAAAAGCGAAGAGTGAAAAGTGAAAAGTGAAAAGTTAAAAGCGAAAAGTGAAAAGCGAAAAGTGAAAAGCGAAGAGTGAAAAGTGAAAAGTGAAAAGTTAAAAGCGAAAAGTGAAAAGCGAAAAGTGAAAAGTGAAAAGCGAAAAGTGAAAAGTGAAAAGCGAAAAGTGAAAAGTGAAAAGTGAAAAGCGAAAAGTGAAATCGAAAAGTGAAAAGCGAAAAGTGAGAAGTGAAAAGCGAAAAGTGAAAAGTGAAAAGTGAAAAGTGACAAGCGAAAAGTGAAAAGCGAAAAGTGAAAAGTGAAAAGCGAAAAGTGAAAAGTGAAAAGTGAAGAGTGAAAAGTGAAAAGTGAAAAGTGAAAAGCGAAAAGTGAAAAGTGAAAAGTCAAAAGCGAATAGTGAAAAGTGAAAAGCGAATAGTGAAAAGTGAAAAGCGAAAAGTGAAAAGTGAAAAGCGAAAAGTGAAAAGCGAAAAGTGAAAAGTGAAAAGCGAAAAGTGAAAAGTGAAAAGTGAAAAGTGAAAAGTGAAGAGTGAAAAGTGAAAAGCGAAAAGTGAAAAACGAAAAGCGAAAAGTGAAAAGTGAAAAGTGAAAAGTGAAAAGTGAAAAGTGACAAGCGAAAAGTGAAAAGTGAAAAGTGAAAAGCGAAAAGTGAAAAGCGAAAAGTGAAAAGTGAAAAGTGAAAAGCGAAAAGTGAAAAGTTAAAAGTGAAAAGTGAAAAGTGAAAAGTGACAAGCGAAAAGTGAAAAGTGAAAAGTGAAAAGCGAAAAGTGAAAAGCGAAAAGTGAAAAGTGAAAAGTGAAAAGCGAAAAGTGAAAAGTGAAAGGTGAAAAGTGGAAAGCGAAAAGCGGAAAGTGAAAAGTGAAAAGCGAAAAGTGAAAAGTGAAAAGTGAAAAGCGAAAAGTGAAAAGCGAAAAGTGAAAAGTGAAAAGCGAAAAGTGAAAAGTGAAAGGTGAAAAGTGAAAAGCGAAAAGCGAAAAGTGAAAAGTGAAAAGTGAAAAGCGAAATGTGAAAAGTGAAAAGTGAAAAGCGAAAAGTGAAAAGTGAAAAGTGAAAAGCGAAAAGTGAAAAGTGAAAAGTGAAAAGCGAAAAGTGGAAAGTGAAAAGCGAAAAGTGAAAAGTGAAAAGTGAAAAGCGAATAGTGAAAAGTGAAAAGTGAAAAGTGAAAAGCGAAAAGTGAAAAGTGAAAAGTGAAAAGCGAAAAGTGGAAAGTGTAAAGTGAAAAGTGAAGCGTGAAAAGTGAAGCGTGAAAAGTGAAAAGCGAAAAGTGAAAAGTGAAGCTTGAAAAGTGATGCGAAAAGTGAAAAGCGAACAGTGAAAAGTGAAGTGTGAAGTGTGAAGTGTGAAAAGTGAAAAGCGAAGAGTGATAAGTGAAGTGTGAAAAGTGAAGCGTGAAAAGTGAAAAGTGAAAAGCGAAAAGTGAAAAGTGAAAAGTGAAAAGCGAAAAGTGAAAAGTGAAGCGTGAAAAGTGAAGCTTGAAAAGTGATGCGAAAAGTGAAAAGTGAAAAGCGAAAAGTGAAGTGTGAAAAATGAAGCGTGAAAAGTGAAAAGCAAAGTGAAAATTGAAAAGTGAAAAGCGAAAAGTGAAAAGTTAAAAGCGAAAAGTGAAAAGTGAAAAGCGAAAAGCGAAAAGTGAAAAGTGAAAAGTCAAAAGCGAATAGTGAAAAGTGAAAAGCGAATAGTGAAAAGTGAAAAGTGAAAAGCGAAAAGTGAAAAGTGAAAAGCGAAAAGTGAAAAGCGAAAAGTGAAAAGTGAAAAGCGAAAAGTGAAAAGTGAAAAGTGAAAAGTGAAAAGCGAAAAGCGAAAAGCGAAAAGTGAAAAGTGAAAAGCGAAATGTGAAAAGTGAAAAGTGAAAAGCGAAAAGTGAAAAGTGAAAAGTGAAAAGCGAAAAGTGAAAAGTGAAAAGTGAAAAGTGAAAAGCGAAAAGCGAAAAGTGAAAAGTGAAAAGTGAAAAGTGAAAGGCGAAAAGTGGAAAGTGAAAAGCGAAAAGTGAAAAGTAAAAAGTGAAAAGTGAAAAGCGAATAGTGAAAAGTGAAAAGTGAAAAGTGAAAAGTGAAAAGCGAAAAGTGAAAAGTGAAAAGCGAAAAGTGAAGCGTGAAAAGTGAAAAGCGAAAAGTGAAAAGTGAAGCGTGAAAAGTGAAGCGTGAAAAGTGAAAAGTGAAAAGTGAAGCGTGAAAAGTGAAGCGTTAAAAGTGAAAAGCGAAAAGTGAAAAGTGAAGCTTGAAAAGTGATGCGAAAAGTGAAAAGCGAACAGTGAAAAGTGAAGTGTGAAGTGTGAAGTGTGAAAAGTGAAAAGCGAAGAGTGATAAGTGAAGTGTGAAAAGTGAAGCGTGAAAAGTGAAAAGTGAAAAGCGAAAAGTGAAAAGTGAAAAGTGAAAAGTGAAAAGCGAAAAGTGAAAAGTGAAGCGTGAAAAGTGAAGCTTGAAAAGTGATGCGAAAAGTGAAAAGTGTAAAGCGAAAAGTGAAGTGTGAAAAGTGAAGCGTGAAAAGTGAAAAGCAAAGTGAAAATTGAAAAGTGAAAAGCGAAAAGTGAAAAGTTAAAAGCGAAAAGTGAAAAGTGAAAAGCGAAAAGTGAAAAGTGAAAAGCAAAAAGTGAAAAGTGAAAAGCGAAAAGTGAAAAGTGAAAAGCGAAAAGCGAAAAGAGAAAAGTGAAAAGTGCAAAGTGCGAAGTGCAAAGTGCAATGTGCAAAGTGCAAAATTCAAAGTGCAAAGTTCAACGTGCAAGGTGCAAAGTGCAAATTGCAAAGTGCATAGTGCAAAGTGCGAAGTGCAAATTGCAAAGTGCATAGTGCAAAGTGCAAAGTGAAAAGTTAAGGTTAAAAGTGTAAAGTGCAAAGTGAAAAGTTCAAAGTGCAAAGTGTAAAGTGCAATGTGCAAATTGAAAAGTGGAAGGGGCCATCTGCAAAGTTCAAAGTGAAAAGTGCAATGTGAAAATTGTTAAGAGAAATGGGCAAAGTGCAAATTCCAAAGTGAAAAGTGCAAACTGCAAAGTGTAAAGTGCAAAGTTCAATATGCAAAGTGTAAAGTGCAGTGCAAAGTGCCAAGTGAAAAGTTTAAAGTGAAAAGTCATATGTCAAAGTTAAAAGTGCAAAATGGAAAGTGCAAAGTTCAAAGTGGAAAGTGCGAGGTGCAAGGTGCAAAGTGTAAACGGCAATGTGCAAAGTGTAATATGGTTGAGTTCGGGTCTTCTTGCTACGCTTGCAATTTCTACTAAATTGAATTGTTTATAAACAAGCTGAAAATGTTAATAAATAAAATCAGTATCCATCATCTTGTATGTGTTTTACTACGCCAACCATTTTACAAAAGTGCGCTTTAAGAAGCTTTAAGAAAAAAAATGCGTTACCACCATACTAGCACTTGAAGATCTGGCAAATTGCCTTAGAAAGTAAATTATTTGCTGGTACATACATACATATAAATGTCTCCAAATGCCAGAATATACGTAGATTAAGGTAGTCGTTAAAAAAATTCATCTCGGATGGACCTAAATTGGCTCAAAATGAAGACAAAAATCCTTAATTTATAGTCGCTGTACGTGTAAATTAAATAGCCGTTCCTAGCAAATTCGCGTAAAATCTGCCAAAAATTCAGAGTAAGTAGGTGGGGCAGTTTAATAAAACAATTGCATACAAAAGAAAAAAAACTACTTAAAAAAATAACGTAGTGTTTCGGAATTCGAATCAATCTTAGATTAGATTATGTAATGATATTTCTGACTTGCGGAATTTCTACCTCCCCTAACTGAGTTGTGTGCGATATTATATGGCTTCCCCAAGCCGAATATGGATGATGGCTAAAGAGCCGATCTGATTAATGAAAAACAAAATTTAACTTTCAGCTGAGGAGCTGATTATGTTCGATTTGCTTTCAAAACCGAAAGTGATTTTTTTTCGATCTAACTTAACCTATTTATACAAAAATAATTTCCACTAATTTATAATTCTTAATAATAAATAAGTGAATATACATATCACATTGGACGGCACATTTTTGTTGTGTCATCAAATTCATGTTGAGTATCCATGTTCCATGCCCATTTGATGACCTATAAAGATATTGTGCATGCACAAGCAGTGCATATCATAGCGGGACATTGAACCAAAACAAAAAGTAATTCGAGGCATCATATGGCATTGAGTATATTTGAATCTAAAGACGAAATGCAGTTCTGTTCATTGGCCGCGGATGCAGACGGAGCATATAATGTTACTTCATGTTTTAATACCAAAGCCAATGACCGAATGGAATGACGCATTGTTTTGATTCCATGTACCGGTAGTCAGTGGTGATTCCTCTCAGTTGGCTAGGTTGGCTGCGCCAACCCTAAAATCTCGTCTTAAATACACGTACTACAAACAATTTTATTGTATTAAAACTTGAGAATAAAATATCCTTTTATGTTGGTAAAAAACAACACCCCAAACCGTTTAAAATCATTATAAAACCAGCAAAACCTATTTAAATCGAGCCATTCACTGCAACCCCTACGTGATATATTAATCCCACACAAAGTAGGAATCTCTTTTAATATTATTTTTCTTTCAATATTGGCCGTGTTGGCTACAAAAATTTGCGCCAACAAATCTCATACAAACTACATATTATTCCCGATGTGCTGTGTCACTCTATTTTTAAGAACAGACTCACAAAAATACCCAGACAGGTTGAAAGAGCCAACGCGTTTGTAGAAAAATGTGAGTTGATTGCCGACCAGTACCCACCAGTGGAGAACCTAGTTATCAGAAGCAAATGTTTTAGTTCGAATTTTATATGGTTAACCTGAAAAAATCATAACTCCCATTCTACTCATCCTATCTTCAAGGTTAAGGTCTTTAAATGACACGCTACATTGTGTGAAAAAATCATTAAAAAGGGGTAAAAAATTTCATACTAAAGGGGTGATTAAGTCTGCCTTCAATTCGATTTGCAGCATTCTAAATTCAAAATGTAACAACACACTAATTAAAATTACTAAATTTGCCTTTGACTATACACTTAAATTTCATAAACAACAGTCAGTTGACTTTTTCATTATATAATATTTTTTGTTTGAAAGATTGAATTCAAATCGCCTTTGACGATACTTTTTATTTTTGTTCACAAATACCTCGTTTACATGGAGAATTGAATCCGAATTGAATCAGGATTTAGGTCTATGTAGACCTGGATCGGATTGAATCCGGATTACTCGATCCGATCTAGCTCGGTGAGCTGGATCGAATCGAAAATGGAGTGTATATACCTAGATCGAAGGATTGAGGAATCGAGATTACAACATAGTGATGGTGTGTGTTCGTTTTATGTATTCCGTTTCAGACTATTTAGCTAGGTTTTTCTTCTGTACCTCAGTGGCGTAGCGTGGGTAGGGCGGGGGGGGGGGGGGGGGGGGCGGTAAAATTAAAATACTTTTTATAGGATTGATATTTAAAGTTCCATAAAAAAGAAATTTTACTATTACGTTTCACGCTTAAACATTTTGACCGACCAAATGTCAACCTACAAAATCGTGTTTCATGAGAATACTATAGAGTGAATATACAATGATAGCGCTATTAAGATTGTGAGATGAAGTGAGAAAATAGTATACGTGAAAGGCGGAGAAAAAAAAACAAACAAAAACGAGTAGACTGCTCTTCCTTTTACATTCTGAAACATTATGCTGTCTTACCAAAATAAAATAACAACGGGAAAAAACTTCGTTTGAACTTTGCTTTTCTGTAAAGATACCTACCTACTCGAAATGTAGTAATCGGAAATTGTTCATGTGAAAAGTTTGAAATTTTTTTAAAAGTTCTTATGCTATTATACACACATCATATACATTCACAGTATCTACACAAATGTAAGGTATTATACTGCGCAGGTTGTCAGTCGGAAATAAAAAATGGCTGCGAACGTGAGGAAGAAAACACACGTAAAAACAACAACAAATTAAAATTGAAAATGTCAGAAATAAAAATGGCTGGGAATGTGACGACTTAAATACACGTAAAAACAACAACAAATATTGACATTTCACACAAATTTTGATAAGAAGAAACAAAAATCAAAACTCTTATCGTCGGCTTAGAGTGTAAACCTACTAACTCCATAAATGGAAATTTTACAGGAGAAAGAAAAAACTTCGCAAAAACTTTTATCGTCGCTAGAAAATAAAATCCAAAACATGGATTGTGTGTTAGTTGGTACTCTTCCTTTCTAAACACAAAACAACTCAAGCAGGATCTTAGTTTTGTACTTATTTGCATCTTTGTAAGTTAGCCGGTTTTCTTTTTTTGGTAATGTAAAAAATAATGGACTTAGCCGTTTTTCCAGAACAATCAAAAATAGAGTAGGATGTTTGCTAATCGATAGCTTTATTGAGTATAAATAATGTTAAAATAAAATACATAGCATTCGAAAATTAAATTAACCAAATCGCAAATAGGGTTAACCTACACACAAATAAGTTTCACCCAAGTGCAAATAGATTTAACCCAAACGCAAATAAAGGGTCCGCCAAATAACCTTTTTTATTTGAAAATGCTACTACTACATGGAGTGTAGCTTCGGCTGTGTGGCACGTAGCGCCGTCCTGTTGAAACCAAATGTTGTCAATATCCTCCTCTTCAATTTTTGTGAACAAAAATTTGTTCAACATTGTGCGATAACGATCGCCATTGACTGTAACGGCCACTCGAAGAAAAATGGCCCAATTATGCCTCTGGACCAAAATCCGCACCAAACAGTGACTCGTTTTGGGTGTATCGGCTTTTCAATGTATGCGTGCGGGTTTTCTGTGCCCCAAATGCGACAATTTTGCTTGTTTACATACCCGCCAAGATCAAAATGAGCTTCATCTGAAAAGATGATTTTTTTGGCAAAATCGGCATCTTCTCTAAGTCGATCGCAGGCCGACTTTCAAATAAAAAAAGAAATTTGAGAAAATATTCAGTAGTTTTTTTTTATAGCATTTTCAAAAAAAAAAAAAGTTATTTGGTGGACCCTTTAGAACTAACCCCATTCGATTTAAGCAAAACGCAAATATAGTTAAACTATACGCAAATAATTTAAACAATTTACAAATAATTTTAACAAAAACGTAAATTGAATTAATCTAACCTTGAATTATTGATCCAGTTGTACTTTTTGGACCTAATGGATTTTGGAATTATCCATAATTGTTAAGAAGCTATTTAGGCCTATTCTGCCACATCTTTTATTCTGCTATGAATTTTCTGTTATCAACTATAAAAGATTTTCACAATAACAGATCTTTTATAATTGGTATTCAGGAGTTCGACCTTTTATGCATTTCTTTTATGAAACTTCGAAAACGAAATCTGTTACCAAACAGACCTAAAATCTGTTGTCATAATCAGCTGATCTGCTATGAATAGAAATTTCGTTTGACAAAAAGTAAAATTGGCCAACATTTATTTACATTTAATTTGTTTATTTAACTTTCACCTGTATGGAATTCTTGTATTTATGGCACGCGTAAATTTTGCAATTTTTTAATTAGAATTCAAAGTGACTAGAAGATCAAAGTGATTACTTTTTGTTTTTAACTTATAGTTCCATCCAGTGATCTGTGTTTTTGCCTTCAAAAATTTGTTTGTTTTTATTTTCTTGTTTGTTAAAATAATATTTATTTCAATTTATAAATAAAATGATCAATCTGAAAAATAGAAAAATGATTTACCAACTTTGTTTGCATTTATTTTTTTAAGAAAACAAGTGTATTTGAAACTAAATTATCATTTGTGGCTCGTGTGAATTTTTGCATTTCCTTATTAGAATTCTTTCCTTAAATTTATCCAACTTGAGACGCTGTATGAGGTGTAAACCAGGAACATCAAAGGGATTACTATTTTATCTTGGTTCTATTAAGTGTTCTGTGCTTTCATAAACAAAAATAAATTTGTTTCAACTTTCTTATTTGTTTTATTAAATATGTATGTACATGCATACATACGTACTTACATTCCTCACCTTTTAAAAACATTTATTTGACGAAATAAATGATAAATTTTCCATTTTTACTTCATTTTCCTGCGTAAATTTACATCTTAATTTCCTGCGTACTGTTGAATTCTTTTATGATAAAAGTCACAGAAGTTTGTCTTTTATTCTTTTATGATTTATAGCAGATTTAGTAACAGATTTTGGCATGCTGAATACCAAAAATGCGATTTGTAAAAGATTCTGTTATGAGTTCGAAAGTTTGGCAGTTCATAAAAGATTTCTTAGCAGATTTAATAACAGATAAAGCATGCCGAATACCAAATTCATATTTCATAAAAGAATTTTTGACAGCTTATACTTTTGTATAGAAATTCATAGCAGAATAACAGAATAGCAGAATAAAAGATCACGCCGAATAGGCCCAATTATTAGGGGATTGGCCTTTTATTTGTTCGGTAAGTTCTTGGAAAAACACCTTCCATTTCTTCACCACACAGCTGGAACAATAAGTTGAGTCTGGGTTAATCCAATTTGCGTCTTGCTTAAAATGATTTGTTAATAGCTTAAATTATTTGCGTATAGTTTTGTTTAAATCGAATTGCGATTGGGTTAGTTCAATTTGCGTTTGGGTTTTGGGTTAAATCTATTTGCGCTTGGGTGAAACTTATTTGAGTTTAGGTTAAACCTATTTGCGATTTTGTTAATTAAGTTTACGAATGCTATATATAGGGGTTCATTTCAAAAGGTAGTGTTTTCGCTAACACAAAGGTTCATTGGTAGTGTCTACCTTGAGATTTAATAAACACAATGTTAATGTACATTTCGAAACAAAGTATGTGGGTACTAACGGAGGTACTATTTTTGTACTTTTTTTAAAATTATTTTATAGAATACCTATTATGATAATAAACTGTATTATTTCTTAAAAATCAGGTTCCCCCCTCTCTGTCCTGTTATTCGAATATTATATGGTATTTTTAATTGTTATGGAGTTAGCAGGTGAATTTGGATGTTATGGACTTAGCTGTTTTACTCATCAAGCGTTTTGGCCAGCTAAGAAGCCGAATTTAACAAAAATAATTATGTCAGACGATGCGTGTTCGTTCGATCTTTCAAACTGCATACTTATCTCAAATTTGACAAAAATTGGATTTAGCAGGTTTACACTCTAAGCCGACGTTATGATATTACCTTTAATATGTGTACTGTGGTATACATCCACGTAAGTCTTATTAAAATTCTGATTCTCAAAGTGTTTGATTTTTTAAATGTTTGATTTTTTTGAATAAAGAAAAAGTTTATTATCATGAAGCTATCTTCTTTTCCAGATACCTATAAAAATGTTTGTTTATGGGTCATTTATCATTTCTTTGTTAGACGTCCTCGAAGTAAGCGTTTTCGAGTGCAATTTGCCGACACAGCACTTCAAACATTTTATTTTTATTTATTTTAAAATTTGTGCACTAGCTAGTCAAAAATTTGACACCAAAACGAAATACCAATAGTTTTATATAAATAATGTAATTATATGTAGGTATTTGTTATTTGACTAGTTATGAGTTATGGTTATGACTTCCTAGCAAATTACACTAGAAGCATTTTTTGTTCGTTTATTCTATTCTTATTTTTATTCTTTGAGAACTAGGGATGTGCGCCTCGCTTTTCACCACATTTTGCCATTTTTGAAAAGCCACCATATAAAAAAAGAATAATTACCTACTTTGTTTTGAATCAAGATGACTTTTATTTTAATGGCTAAAAAGGATACTTATATTTTCCTAACTAAATTGTAAAGGCTTTCGTTCAAGTTATATACAAACTGTATCCAAAATTACATAATTTATACTTTTCCACCACTTTTCTGTGTTCGACTATTTCACCAACACTGTTATGATATAAAAATTAAATTTTGTTTTCAACCATCTATGTATCTTTACTTAAAAAAAATGTGTTATAATAATGTTTTTTCTGACTGATATTAAAAAATAATGATATGTTCTCGTATACATACTATGTGACAATAATAAATTTAACTTTGAATGAAAAGTTTTGTAGCATTTTTATGTCTATGTATATAATTATATGAAATTTGTATTTTTTGTTTGTTTTGAATTTGTTTGTTTTGAATACATTTTGGGGGGCGGCAAAATTAGACACCGCCCCGGGCGGCAAAAACCCACGCTACGCCACTGCTGTAGCCTATGGTATGATATTTATGGTTGAAATTTATTTTGCGAAAATAATAATGCACATATAAAAGAAAAACTGTCCCTTCGATTCCATTTGAATCCAATCTTTCGATCTGGCATCGTCATATACCTGGATCGAAATTTCGATCCGGATTAAATCCGATCCTTCGATCTGCTCATGTAAACGTGGTAAAAATAATATTTTATTAAAAAATCAAAGCCTACTAATTGTAAAATAGTATACCCATTTTTGGCACTATAAAAGGAGAGCCAAAATTAGAATTAAATCACTTTTAGTTTGACCAGGAAACTGGTAAGTAATACTTCAGAGGTATTCTCATACCGCTTTTTATTACTCTCCAACTTTTCTAAAGGTCTCATTGCTGATGTCTTTTTCCTTCAGCAATTACTGCGGGATTCGGACCGCATAATCGCAAGGGGAAAAGGTTCAGCATGGTAGCTCCTATAAAGTATTGCTGTCAGTAGCTTTCTTTAAATATTTCAATAAAACTAATTTTTGTACGAAACATAATTCCATTGCCTAGAGTTTTTTTTTGGAAGATCCCCGAAAATAATTTTGCTCTACCGAACTAAGATCCCGCTACAAAAAGTTGATGAAAAATTTCACAATTTAAAAAAACAAAAAATGCTTATTTTTTGCTTATTTTCTCTTCTTAGATTATGTTATACAATATTTTACCATCAAACCTACATGAGTGGTGCTAAAATTTTTTTAAATGATTTTTTACAAATAAAGTGCATTTTAATTAAAAAACTGATCGACATAGCTTCATTAATATAATGATTACTCAAACAAATCTGCATGAATCTTTATAATTAAGGTTTTAAAATACTGTCAGTAAGATAATCGTTAGATTTATAAAAAAAAATATTATTTTTTACATGGTAACTATGAAAAAAATGTAAAAACAATTTTATGTAATGCTTTTTTACACCTACTTAATGGCATTAATATCTAAAAATTTCATATAAATATTGAACATAGACAAAAATTTTTAATCAAGTATTTAAATTTAGTATTAAGACTAAATATATGTAGGTAATCACAAAGTTGTATATCCAACACCAGGGCAGGAATTAAATATTATTTGAATTTAATACATTTAAAACATGCTTTGTTGTACATTGTTCCGGCCTCACTAAAACGCTTATAACTTTTTTAATTACCAACGGACTTTAATGAATCAGATTTTTTTCGATTAACAATTAAAAATACTTTAATTTTAATGTATCATACATCATTGTAAACCACGGAAAAGCTAAGAAAAAATGTACACAAAAAAAAATACCTTTAATTTTTGCATATGAAAATAATTAAAAGAATTCAGTATAAATGTAAGTTATAAATATTGGTAATTTTTTTAATATTCCAAAATGAGGTGTCAAACAATGGATTATAATAATTTAAATAATTTTTAGCCAAACAAAATTATAAAAAAACTTCACAAGAAATTTTAGGGGGTAACAAACTTAGGGCATCTATATAAATATATACTTTTCGAGCACATTTACCTGAAAAATACATGACTTGAATATTAAGGAACAAAAATACACCTTATTTATGATTTAGTATTTGTCTTAAGAAATCAGAAATATCTAAATTATAAAGTTCAATTGGAAGTAAAATATCAAAAATGTGTTTTTTTAAAAAGTCTCACATTAAAAACTACTAAATTAATCCCCCTTTTGGCAAACTAAAGGGTCCGCCATCTAACGTTTTTTTTCAACTAGAGCTTATTTCGTGAATGGTAACACTTAGCTCATGTCTGATTTGACAGACAATTAGTTTTATCCTTCCGCTAAACGAACATGGTTGTGTATACGCTTGAACAACGCTGGAAAATGCCGATTTTGCCAATTTTGCCGATTTTGCCAAAAAAATCATCTTTTCAGATGAAGCTCATTTTGATCTTGGCGGGTAAGTAAACAAGCAAAATTATCGCATTTGGGGCACAAAAAACCCGCACGCATACATTGAAAAGCCGATACACCCAAAACGAGTCAATGTTTGGTGCGGATTTTGGTCCAGAGGCATAATTGGGCCATTTTTCTTCGAGTGGCCGTTACAGTCAATGGTGATCGTTATCGGGCCATGTTGAACGAATTTTTGTTCACAAAAATTGAAGAAGAGGATATTGGCAACATTTGGTTTCAACAGGACGGCGGCGCTACGTGCCACACAGCCGAAGCTACACTCCATGTAGTAGTAGCATTTTCAAAAAAAAAAAAGTTATTTGGCGGACCCTTTATATGGCTTATATTTATCAAACAAGTCCACAAAATGGATTTAATTTTTCAAAATTCTATTTCACCAATCCTAATAAAAAATTTGATATATGAAACATTGCTGTACGTTGCTCAAAAGCTTGAGTATTGATTTTCAATTTATTAATTAATTATAAGAAAATTCACATTTTGATAATTTCCAAGGTAGCCGTAGAAAACAAATAAAATCAAAAATTGTCGATCCAACTGCATGAGAAATACTGCTTTGATTTTTAAAAATAAGGTGTCTATTGGCGTTTTTCTATTTTAGCTCAGAGCAGATCAGATCAGATCAGATTCAAAACACAAAAATAATTGAATCAGAGGGCTCAAATAATAAAATTTTCAATTTCTGAATCTGATCTGATCTGCTCTGAGTTAAAAAGAAAAACGCCATATAGAGAGATTAATCCTCAATTTTTTAGAGCGTTACAGTTTACAGGTTACATTTTCATAAAATTTGAGTAGCTGATAGGCTTCGAAAGGCTTAAAAGCATGTTTTTTACTATATTTACAATAATTTCATCCTTATTTTTCAAAGTGTTTAAATATATGTAATAATTTGGACTAATGTGTCAACAGAGAAAGAAATGTTGTCGAAGATAAGAAAAAGTGTAAATTTTTAGGAACCGGTTCTCGAAATTTTTTTGAAAATAGAGTGATGACTGGATTTTATGTAGGTAGAGATAAATGAGTTAAATTAAAACTCATTATAGAGGAAAAAAATTAAAAATTTTAGCTTTTATTACATTCAGCTTTGATCAAAGGATTATTCGTAGCCAACCCAGAACTCAAGACCAGAAATCGCCACTGAGCTTAATGGCTATATAATGAAATGATGTCCTAACAATAACCAATTGACGCCATTGTGTTGAGCATATGGGCCAATTTGCCCATTCTCCTTTCAAATAAATAATGACTGGGGTATCACAAGGAAGTGTATTAGGTCCAGTTCTGTACTTTTTATTTACATGTGATATACCTCAAACAGAAGACACTATCCTAGCCACGTTTGCGGAAGATACTGCAATATTAGCAGTAGATAAAACGATTGACGAAACTACAAAATAATGTTAGTAAGTGGACAAAAACATGACGAAAAGCGTTCAATAGACAAAATTCAGTCCACGTGGACTTAACGTATTAAAAAAATAAACAAATTACCCGTCTTTCTCAACTAGTCCAGGCAATGAAGGAAAAAAAAAATGCTATCAGCTCAAAAAAAAAATCAACAGTTTTGAAACTTGGTACACTTATTTAGAATGGTCTAGCAATGTTGTGTAAAAAAGTCCTCATGAATCCGAGACGACCTCTAGCGGCAGGAACGTGGAACATTTTTTTTTGTCGTATTTATCTTAGAAATTATTTGTGATATGGAAATTTTGGTTATAATCAATACTATAGAGCCGTGTTTTTCAAACTGTGGGTCGCGACCCCCTAGGGGGTCGCCAAGAATAATTAGGGGGGTCGCGGTCGCAAGCCATTAGGTACAAGGTACTAAAGGTTTAATTTTATTAAATTTTCAAAACTTGGTTGTATCTTTGAGGTGTTAACAATTAAAGCATTTTCCTATTGAAGGAAGATAACGTAAGATGACATATATACAACATAGGTATGAAGTGGTGAATGGCACTAACTATGTTAAAGCCTCTTTTTCCAGCCTTAGATATTTTCCTCTTCTCTTCTCTTGATCCAGAAATTATCAATGGTTTTTACATTGAATTCAGAGCATACCATCTGCAGCTAAATACATAAGATTTTCTATCATCTTTACCGATGGAAAATCGGCCAGATGGAAGGATATATTCAATTCTTGTCTCACTTGGAATTGTATCAAGATGTTTAAGTGGGCAAAAAGATTAGCGAGGAATGATAATTTTAAAAGCTGAGTGGGGAGAGAAAAATGATTTGATCATCCCGTTTTATAATCTTGTAAAAACATCAATAAGTCAGCTTTTAATTTTAAAAAATTTAAAATTTTAAAAAATTTAAAATTCTAAGTGAAAAACTTTTTTTTTAACAGTCTGACAGGGTGAAGCATACTCAAATGATCTCAGATTCCGTGATATGGGATCCGAGGAGCTTATCTGGGGAGGGATGAAATCAATTTCGGCTTACACGATTACCCTCGAGGTTGCATTCATATTTTTTTTTTCGATTCACTGTTTTATCCACTAAGGGCCCGGTTGTGGACAACAAGACTTCGATTTTTTGAATAGCCTTTAATGAAGCTTTCGATGCCTATACTTTTTTTTTGTTATCAATCACACCCAAAACAAGCTGTGGGCTCTAAATCTAAAAATTACCTTTTCACAACCATCTGAGCTCTGTTTGACAAAGATTTTGATGGGCTCGATTTTCATGTCACTTTTCAAATAACTAACAAAGTATTATTATGAATGTGGGGGTCGCCAGAATGTTTTTACTAACAAAGGGGTCGCGTACTCAAAAAGTTTGAAAAACACTGCTATAGAGAATTTCATAAGCTATCTTTCTTTCTCAGAAAAATTCTTGATAGGACAAATAATTTCTAAGATAAATACAAAAAATAAAAATGTTGCACGTTCCTGCCACTAGAGCTCGCCTCGGATTCATAGGAACTTTTGTACACTTCATGACTAGACCATTCTGAATAAGTGTGCCAAGTTTTGAAACATGTTGAATTTTTTTTAAGGTGAAAACCTTTATTGACTGGACTAGACACCGCTAGTGTTTTATTTGCAAATGAGGCAAAATATCTGGGAATGACTCTAGACGCAAAATTAAAATGGAAGTCTCACAGAAAAAAAAATGCGAAGAATTAAAATGTAAATTAAGAAAAATGAGTCGAGAAATATTCTAAGCTCAGTATTGATAATAAGTTGATTTCATACAGGCAGGTACTTAAACTTGTTTGGACTTATCTATGGTATACAATTTTAGGGTTGTACCTGCGATAAAAAATTAAATAACTTACAAACTCTTAAAAATAAATTAGTAAGGTCATTTGTAAATGCGCTATGGTATAAAAGAAATGAAGATCCTTACAAGGATCTTAGGATTCCTATGGTTTAGGAAGAAGTAAAGAGTCTCGCGCAAAAACATAGAAATTGGCTATTATAAAACGCTAATTCAAAGATTATTGAAATTCTTGATGAATCAAATTTAGTACGCCACCTCACCTACAAAGAACTTGGTGCGGCGAACGGAAAACTGCTTTAGAATAGCGGAGTAAGCAGAAACTTCCGCCGGACAGTTACCTGCAACACGTTGATTAACATCGTTAAAAATTAGTTTTTAGATAAATTTAACAAGGTTGCAATCGGGAAGTCATAGGTGCTTTGATTGCAGTAAGAATCTCACATACCTCTCGAGTCCCATGTTTTAGAGCTTTACAGCCGTATAAAGAAATAAAATACATGCAACAACCTTTTAAACAACGTAAGAAAAATTTGTGTTGGGTTGAGGGGGACCAGCTTCCACTTCCATTCATTTTTGCCTATTCTCCTCTCTTTGGGCTGAAACTCACAGCTCTCATAAATGTCAGGATGTCAGCGTTCCTTTCACATTGTGTAATACAGAATACTGTGATTTTTTTGAATTTGCGTTCCATACTTTTGAGTATTTATTGAGAAAATTTCACCCTCAATCTTCAAAATTTGACAGTTTGTGAGTTTCGGTTTAAAATACCCTTAAATTGTTTAATCGGTCTTTGTGACAACCCCAATACTACTCATGCTTGAGACGATTTGATTCGAAACTTTGTCTTTCTGAACTTTATCTTTTCGAAGCCTTATTTTTACGAAACTTTGTCTTTTGACAAGTTTTCCTCTACTTTGACTTGACGACCGCATGACTGATCCTTCTGCAGAAACAAGCTCCGTGATTAGATAGCTTTTTGCTTCATCATAGTTTCTACTGAAAGCTCTTCTACTGCATCAAGACTTAATCTATGAGTAAATGAGGTGTTGACATGAAAATCAAAACTTTTAAAAGAAAACTCGCCAATATTAATTTAAATTGTTAAAAATCTTTTCAAGAGAACTTTAAATATAATTTAAGTTTCTCTTAAGGGCCCTGGAGACGCTCGAACATGGTGCGAGTGAACATAGTTCGACCTAACTCCGCAGACACTGAAACCAAGCAGAAACCAAGCTACTCGAACTTCATTATTCTTACGACTTATTATGTCAATAAAAATATTCACTGTCACATTAATTTTATTTTAATTCCGGTTGTTTGACATTTTTCTTTTTATTTTTAATATTGAAACTCGAAATTATACCGATATGTTCGAGTTAACATACGAAACCGGTCCGCAAACAGTCGAATCTGGTACGACAAACGATTAGCTCCACCCTCGAACATCGATAAATATCAAACTCCTTTGATTTTGGTGAGACCAATTCAATTTTAAATTTCAATTTTCCAACCAAATTTTTGTTTAGCGACACCAAATAATTGGTACTCGAACCAGCCCGCAGAAGACTAAAATCAACTAGAACCTAGTACTCGAACCATGTTCACTCGCACCATGTTCGAGCGTCTCCAGAGTCCTTTAGTTCTCTCAATTGGATGTTGTAGGAACTGGGGCCCTCGAGCTGTATCTTTTCCCACACATCAAGTGCTTACAGTACCTCTAAGTTGGTAGCCGCCTGATACTGATCTTGGCCTTATGTCATGACTTGTAAGTGCGAATGTTGATCAAGGAAAGAATTGCAACATTAAACCCATGGCCCTACAGATTGGAGGTTAGTGCGTTGGGCTAACGACCCGACCATAGTAAAACCAATTGTTATGAGAGAGAAGCACGTAGCCTCGGGTAACGACCTCCCCTAAACGGCAACCAGATCCGGAACGAAAATGGACCATGACCTATGAGTATGCACATGGAATGTAAAAACACTCTATACGTCAGGTGCTACTCAAGAACTTCTGTCGAATCTGTCCTCTCGCGGAACAAGGCAGATAATACCGCAATCCAGGAGATACGATCATCATGGGAAATCGATTCACATTGAAAGTCATCGATTTTAAGCCGCTAAGCGATCTCCTGGCTATGATCCGCATCAAAGCTACCTTCCAAAGCATCAGCCTAATACATGTACATATGTGTACACGCCTCTACCGACGAAGCTGAGGAGTCTAACAATGAGGAGCCTTACAACCTCCTGGATGGAGCCTACAGAGCCTGTCCGGAGTACGATGTGAAAGTCGTGCTCCTAGACCTCAATGCTAAAGTCGGAAAGGAAAACATCTTTGGCGGATTGAAAGCACAGCCTCCATGAAACGACAACAGATAACGGCTTCCGGCAAATCGACTTTGCTGGAGCTCGTAATACGCTGATAAGTAGCACTAGGTTCCCCAGGCGAAGGATACACACAGCAATATAGCGATCTCCAGATAGATGGTCGAACCGCCAACCAAATCCACCACGTGCTAATTGGCGCAAGGTACGCATCGAACATCTTGGACGTGCAAACTTTCCGAGGTGCAAGCGTGGACTCTGACCACTTTCTTGTTGTGACAAAGTTCAGAGCCCGACTGTCCAATGAAAAGAAAACGAAGACCGCCCAAAGGAAGAAATTCAACATTGCATCACAGATACTAGAGTTACATAGATATCGCATCCAGTACAAATAAAAATGACCATTTTTTCAATATTTTGCGATTGCAAGCTCTTTTGTTTTGTCCTCAAAAATCGATTCGGCTGTTCAAACTACTGAAGACTTGCTGTTGACGCTTTGTATTTATGTCTATGTATGTAAATTTATCTTTTTTAACATCATATGTGGTCCATAACTCACACAATATTGATATAACTGGGATGTAGCTCTACGTCCCACGCTAAAAAAGTAGTCATTTTTATTTGCTCTGCGTGCGATATCTATGTAACTATAGTATCTGTGATTGCATGCTTAAGCACATCTGAGAAAGCCAGAGACTACAGTGAGCAGTTGACCGGAAAACTCTCTGCCGTACCCCCAGTCACAAAGGTCAACAACCAGTGGAACCAGTATCGCGACATAATTAAGGAGACAGCCGAGACATCCATAGGCTATCAACCACCCAGAAAAAAGAACCCGTGGTATGATGATGAATGCGCGGTATTGAAGCAGGAGACGGAAAATGCACGAATGCAAATACATTATTAAGGAGACTGGCAAATGGCAAACAAAAGCCGCAAGAGAGGAGTACCGTGAAAAGAGAAGGAAAGAGAAAAAACTCTGCGCAGAAAGAAAGGAACATCCGCAACCTCTCAGCTCAAGTGTCCTGAAGAGTTCAGCACCGCCACCAACACCCGCCGGTTTTACAAAGCAGCCAAGCAACTCACATCTGGTTTTAGGATTGGCACGCAAGCAATTCGAAACAGCCAGCGATGGGACCGGAGCACAGGGAAATATAGAAGTTTTTAAGCAGCATTCCCAGCAACTTCTTAGTGGGCATAATGTAGAGGAAGCGACAGGGAACAAGGAAGCATGAAACCAGTCAATGAAGATCCAGTGCCAGTGCAAAATACTGAAGATGTTAAGAAAGCCATCCACCAGCTTAAGAACAACAAATCCGTCGGCTTGGATGTATGGTGGAGATGTCCTGGCAGGGTGCATGCACAAGCTCATCATCCAAGTGTGGGAGGAGGAAAGTATGCCTGAGGACTGGTCGATCAAATAGCTCCATATGACCAATGTACAAAAATGTCCAGCAAGAACTACGGAGGCATATCCCTGCTTAATGTTGCCTAGATCCTATCCAACGTACTATGTGAGCGTCTAAAACCTTTCTGCAACACTATGATCGGCACGTATCAGTGTGGCTTCAGGCCAGGCAGATCAACGATAGACCAAAATCTTCACATTGAGGCAAATCCTGGAAAAAACCAACGAATTTCAAGTCGAGACCCACCATCTATTCATCGACTTCAAAGCCACATATGATAGCATAAGTCGCCAAGAGCTTCTACCGGCGATGGCGGAACTCGGGATCCTGAAAAACTGATCCAGCTATGCCGCGTGACGTTACAAAATACGCGGTGTAACGTGCAAATGGGTAACAGCAACAGCTCATCCGAGTTATTCCATCAGCCGTGTACAGGGCTTAGACAAGGAGATGCCGTATCTTGAGATTTCTTCAACCTAGTCCTGGAGTAGATAGTGCGCAAGAGTGGTGTATACATGGAAGGCACTATCTTCAACAGGTCTTCTTAACTGCTTGGCTATGCGGATGACATCGACATCATCGGCCGCACCAAGAGAGCTATACTTGAAGCATTTACAGCTATTGATGAACAGGCGAAACGCGTTAGTCTTGAAGTGAATGAGGACAAAACAAAGTATATGCTATTAACAAACAAAGCCTCATCTGTCTATCGCCTAGGACAAGACGTCACTGTTGGTAGCAGTAATTTCGAGGTAGTCAAGGGGTTCACCTACCTCGGAACAAACATCAATTCCACGACAACACCTAAGTGGAAATCCGTCGAAGAATTACCCTAGCGAACCGCTGCTGCTTTGGTTTGGCCAAACAAATGGGTTCATAACTCCTTTCCCGAAAGACAAAATGCACGCTATACAAAACGGTAATTTTACCAGTTCTACTCTACGGGCAAAGTCTGAGTACTGGACGATAAATAAAAAAGGGGAATTGATACTAGGCACTTTCGAAAGAAACATTCTTCGTCGGATATTTGGTCCTATATGCGAAGAGGGCGATTGGAGGAGAAGATTCAATCGTGAGCTGTACGAGCTGTACCAAGATGTGGATGTAGTCCAAAGAGCCAAAACACGTCGACTACACTGGCTCGGCCACATCGAGCAAATAGACAACAACGCTCCAGCCAAGAAAATCTTCGAATCCCAGCCCCCAGTTTCGAGACGACCAGGGGCCTATAACACAAAGCTACAAGTACTTGTAATACAAGTCAATCCTTACAAATGTAATGAATTTCTGTAACACAAAGCTACAAGTCGGCTGGCTGTTTTACAAGTGTAATGAACATTCATTACAAGTGGGAAATTGTGCAATTACCCTCTTTCTGTAACTCAAAGCTACAAGTGTAAGGAAAAACTTAATCTTACTTGTAGAATAATCGATGAAATCTTACAGGTGATTCAAGACTTGTAGGATGCAGAAAATGTATTTTAAAATGCTAAAAAACAATCTTTACAGTTAATCAGCATTTCAATCATTTTTGTTCATCATGATTATTGCTTTTTTTAACCAAAAAAAAGTTCCAATCGTCAATATATCAATGCAGATGTTTGTTTCTACGTTTGTGATCCCAATTTTAGGAAGTGTAAGTTGCTTTAATAGTCTCCTTCAACATACATATTGTATATTTGTGTACAATTGAAAAATGTAATTATTGAATACGCCTACTTTGCATAAAATCTTAATGGGCCTTACTAATAATCAAACACTAATGTCGACTATTAGCTAACTGAGAGGTTAAAATAAAATGTGGAGCTTAAACGGAATGGTACCAATAAAGAATTTTACCCTTATGCTAACAAAATCCTCAGACTTTACTTGAATCTACTATAATTTGCGTCAAATTCCATCAAACAAAACCGCACACTACATTAACAAGAGTGAAAACATAAGAAGAAATACACAAACACAAATGCATTGACACAAGGTCGGCGTGCAGTTACACGGCTAGACCCTGGGGCGCCTAAGGAAAGCAAGATTATGAAAAAAAAAAAAAAAAATCATTGAGGTGCTTCTGTCATTTTTGCCGAGCTATATGAAAGTGTATAGAGATTTTAAAACGTTGAAAAATTAAAAAAAAAAAAGCTAATCAAACTAAATAAAGCAATACTTATTTAAAAAAAAAATACATGCATAAGATAAATTTATTAATAAATTAAATATGTAAGAACACCTATAATACGTAGTGAACAAATTTTTCATTTCACAGTAAGTTTTGTCTCATTACATAGAGTTATGTGAAGTGGAGTTCTTTAGGTAGATACCTTATCTTAGAATACTTTTAAAATTACATAAGACTTCTTGCGAAAATACAAAACTGTGATGATAGTTAGGGCCGACAGCAAAAAGACCTTTAAGAATATAATCATTCCACACTAAAGCGCCTTGCCATCACCAACAAAAATGAGTCCGTCCCTCCTCCGGGAAGAGAATTTCTCATTTGACAGATCAATCTCAACTAAATCACTCGATTGAAGTATATTTTTATTTACAACAAATAAGATTTATTAAAGCAAAATATCATGAAATATCAATTGAAAAGTATTCTACGATAGTTTTATAACCTAAAAAACATCACTTCACATTACTTTATGGGGAAATATCAGACAAAACTCACTTTTGAAATGAAATATTTGTACACTTTTTATTATAGGCGTTTTTACAGGATTTAACGTAGCACCGCGTGCTTTTTTATATTTTGTTTGATAAAGTATTGCGAATGTTCATTACACTAATTATATTACACTTTTTTATTTAGTTTAATTAGGTTTTTTTTCACTTGTTTACCGAATTGAAATCTCAATACACTTTCCGTAGCTCGACAAAATGACAGATGAATTTAAATTTTTTTTGTATTGTTCAAAGAGTGAAGATAAGTATTGCCGTATTCTTTTTTAACAGCAACTTTTTCAGTACTATAGTATGTAATTTGTTCAAAGGGTTTGGACGATTTTAATTTTATTTTATGTACATAGTTGATAACCATAATGCAAGAACATGCATATTTTGAGTAAACTTAATAGTTTTATGATATATGAACATACCAGTATGAAATTGGTACGGAAATAAATTATTTTCTGTTGGGATTCCTACAGTGATATTTCTGTTCCTGACAATTTAGTAGATATTTTTTTTGGTTATCAGAGTACCTACTTTTGTTTCCATTGGTTTTCTTAGAAATGTTATCCTTTTTAATTCCAATAAAATATGAAACGACCGACTTTCAAATGACTAATTACGCTATTTTATGAGAAACGTTTTTTCAAACATTAATTTCTCTGACAAGTAATCCGAAGAATGACTACGTATGTTTACGTGTAAAGGTGTGCTCTCTGACACTCCTTAATGACAGCGGGAAGTAAAAAAACACTCCTAAAACATGATTGTAATGAACGAAGCCACTGGAAGACTATTGCAATACAGAAGGAGTTAAAAAGGACTACTAAGAGTGACCAAAGAAAACCCACATGATTGACAACCGTTTTGAAGTTTTTCTCGTTCTGTTTTTGACTAGACGTTTGTGAAAGTATAAATATACTTTAAAAATATTCAAATAGATTTGATTAACTTATATAATGTTAAATAAATAGAAAACTATGAAACGAATTCTAAAAACTCAAAATAAATCCTTTCCCATTCAACACAAAAAATTACTTTTTAGATAATACGTAATTTGGTATGCAAATAATATACAACGGAATCAAAAAATTATGCACATATTCAACGTAAATCCAGACGTACTAAATATTTATGAAAAAAATAAATAATCTGTTCCTGTTGCAATACATAAACATAAGAACAATAAATAAAGTACTTCTATATAAAGTTCTCCTTTTTCACTGTAAAACAAGGATCTGAAGATTGAAACCAACCCATGAAAATAGGTACCTATTGAAATCTTCCTGATAACTTGGGAATAGATTTAAGTATTTAATACAAATTTAAATACCATAAAACAGCACTAAGGCAACACTTTCTATCTAGCGTTCGACTTTAAACATGGATTTCCATGTATTAAATTTTGACATATTGCTAACGACTAAACTGGAGATTAAATTCGTTATTGGTATGTGGATTTTCTAAAATTCGGAGATTTTGTTCTAAGCTTAACACTAAATTTGATTATTAGTAAGGCCCAATATCTTGTGTAGGTACCTATAAATAATTTAATATAAAGTTACTGTGACCTTAAGTCTATGGGCCCTACTAATAATCAAATTAAGTTATAGCTTTAATAAAAATCTCCATATTTCAGAAAAACAACATACCAAAAATCAATTTAGCTGCCAGACTAGAGACTAGCAAAACGTCAAAATTTAATACACAGAAATCCATGTTTATAGTCGTAACTTTAATACGTGAAATGACATTTCAGTGCGAGTGTTGCCTGTAGTACTATTTCATATTATGTACTATGTTTAAATAAGTACTTAAATTTACTCGAATATTATTGTGTTATTTTATTATAACGCCTAATTTGGGTTGATAGAAAAAAAAACAATTATATTTTTGTATATAAATATGTACATACACATAATGTACATATATGTAAATGTGAGCATTGGTAAATGTTTGATTTGGTTTGAATTTTTAACATTAATTTTACATGAATTATTTAAAAAACATTTTAATAATTTAGTCAGATTAATTTTGCTTTTTAAAAATTACCTTTTTTTTCTTCAAACATCTTGTAAAAAATATAACAAGACACACTTCGAAATTAATGTCAATTGCGTCGTTTCTTTGAATTTTCAATCCGTTTGCATTTTAAAAGTCTTCCAAGAGTTTGAATGTTTCCAGTGACGCAGAGTGTTTTTATCTCATGATTTCATTTAGGAGTGCTCTTTGAACACAATAAGCGTTTTCCTTTGGAGGTGGTGAAGTACTTGCTTTCAATGGAACATATCAAACTGCTTTCCCATGTAAAATGTATCTACTCGCACATGAGAGCATGTACAGTTGGTAGTACTAGATTAAGGTTTTCATCTACTCATAAGTACTTTGCCACCTCCAAAGGAAAACGGCTTATGTATTACGTTTCGTTACTCTTCGGATTACTTGCCACAGTGATACATAAATGTTTTCGAAAATTGTTGGTCAATTCAGGAAGGTGGTCGTTTAATGTATCATTGGAAAAAAAGGAGTAAAATGTCTCAAAAAACAGTATGAAACAACAGTATCGATTACTGATCCCTTAAATAAACCTTAAACAATATTCAAGTCCAAACCAAAGTTAAACTGATTCTCAAAACGAGATCGACTTAAGATATGCTCTTTCGACCATTTTGATTTTTTGATATTGTAAAGTCTCTCCCAAACCAACGCGAAATCGTAGCGAATCATTCGCAAAGACAGTTTTTTGTTGTTGTTTGACATAGTATATCTTTCATATTCTGTATTATTGTGAATGATTTCGCGTTGTCGGCGAATGATTCGCGTTGGTTCGGGAGAACCTTAATATTTAGACTGAAAATACCCATTGACAAAATTTGCGAAATTATAATAAATAAATAAATAAATTGGGTGGCGCAACAGCTCATGGAGAACCAGGGCCTAGTGATTTACAACTCACAACCATTCCTGTGTGCGTGTTTTGTTGGCAGGAATGGAGGGGACCTACAGTTTTTTGCCGAGTCCGAACGGCTAAATGAGATGCACTTTTTCATGACAAGTATACTCTTGGAGGATTTGTCAGTTCCTCGCAAGAGGCAGTACCTCGAATAAAACATTTCTGTTTTTTTTTTTGGTGGCATGGCTGGGAATCGAACCCACACCTTCGGCATGACAGTCCTACGCACTAACCATCAAGCCACGAGGTACTACTTGCGAAATTATATATCACAGTGAAAAATATTGACAGAAAATAATTTGTTTCTGTAGAAATTTCGTTCTAATATGTACAAATGTCAAGGAAATATGAAGTATATTCAAAATATGCATGTTCTTGTATAATGCTTATCAAATATGTACATAAAACAAAATTGAAATCGTCCAAACTCTTCAAAAAAATAACGTACTATGGTACTGAAAAAGTTACTGTTAAAAAAGAATACGGCAATACTTATCTCCACTCTTTGAAAAAAAAAAACGAATTGAAATTCATCTGTCATTTTGCCGAGGTAAAACAAAGATTTCAAATCGTTAAACAAGTGAAAAAGCTTATTAAATTGAAAAAAAAAGTGTAAAAATATAAGTTAATTGAACAATTGAAATACTTTATTGAATAAAATACAAAATAACATGTTGTGCCACGCTAAATCTTATAAAAACACCTAAAACAAAAAGTGTACAAACATTTCACAAGTTTTGTCTAATATTTCTACATAAAATAAAGTGAAGTGATGGTTTTTAGTTCATCAAATTATTGTAGTATACTTTGAAATCCATATTTCATGATATTTTCCTTTAAAAAAAGCATATTAAGTTGTAAATAATAATATATTCCAACCCAGCGAATTTGCTGAGATTCATCTGTCAAATGAGAAATTCTCGTCCAGCCGGGACGGATTAATTTTTCTTGGTGATGGCAAGGCCCTTAAATCCGTTTAGCGCCTGTAGTACAGAGTTAATTTCAACGTTTTGAATAAAATATTCTTAAACGTCTTTCTGCCATGGGCCCTATTTATCATGTCAGTTTTGTATCTTCGTCAAGACGTTTTATGTCAGTTTAAAAATATTCTACGATAATGTATTTAAAACATCACTCAACTCAACTTTATGTAGAATATGATAAAACTTACTGTGAAATGAAAACAATTGTTCACTCCGTATTATATGTATGTGTTTTTACATTATTTAACGCAGCACCACATGTATTATAAATTTTTATATAGTAAAGTATTGCAAGTATTCACTCTGTATGTTTGAAAATTTTGTTTTCCTATTTTAACGATTTGAAATCACTTTACACTTATAGCGTGGCAAAATGACAAAAGCATTGCAATGATTTTTTGGCTTTCTTTTTTTGAAATATTTTCTTTCCTTGGGCGCCCCACCATACGGTCGTGTAACTGCACACCGACCCTGAGTCAATGCATGCGTGTTCATGTATTTCTTCTTCTACGTATTTACTTGTGTTATTGTAGTGTGCGGTTTTGTTTGATGGAATTTGATGCAAATTGTAGTAGATTCAAGGGAAGTCTGAGGATTTTGTTAGCAAAAGGGTAAAATTGTTTATTGGTAGCATTCTGTTTAAGCACCACATTTTATTTTAACCTCTCAGTTAGTTAATAGTCGACATTAGTGTTTGATTATTAGTAAGGCCCTTATGTGTTTCGCACAGGTACAACTTTAAATTCAAAAGTGGACTTTTGAATGTTATTCAAAATAAATAATGATTTGTTTTTACTCTTCTTTTTCGTACCTATAATTTGTAATCTTAGCAAAGCCCGTATGACACTACATTTTTTCTTCATTATGCATATTTCTCATTAAATCAATCAAAGTGTCAGCAGAGCAAAAAAGAGATAAAAAGTGTTTTTTAAGGGCTCGGAAGACGCTCGAACATGGTGGGAGTGAACAGTGAATATAGTTCGAGTAGAGTACTATGTTCTATGTTCGAGTCGATTTTACTTCTTTGCGGGCTGGTTAGAGTAGATACCAAATATTTGGTGTCACTAAACTTAAATTTGGTCTCACCAAAATCAAAAAGAGTTTGATTTTTATCGATGTTCAAGGTCGGGGCTATTTGTTTGTCGTACCAGATTCGGCTGTTTGCGGACCGGTTTCGTTTGTTTACTCGAATATTTCAGTTTAATTTTGAATTTCAATTTGAAAATTTTGAAAAGAAAAAGAAAAATGTCAGATATCCCGAATAAGAAAATAAATAAGTCTTTCAGTGAACTATTGGAATGACGTATAAATCGTAAGAATAATAAAATTCGAGTAGTTTGATGTCAGCTTGGTTTCATTGTCTGCGGAGTTAAGTCGAACTATGTTTACTCGCACCATGTTCGAGCGTCTCCAGAGGGATATCATTTCTCTTAATTAGTTTTCACAATTACAATGTATCCGAAAAGTGAATATACATCATAAACTAGTGGTTTCTAGGGTCCAGTGTATGCTTTCTTTTGTCACTGAGTGTACCTTGAAATTATTTTTCATTTTTAATTCTGAAATATCCAGAAAAAGCTGCCAGAGCCTGACAAATATAATTTCAAAATCACATTTTGTGTGACATTTTTACATTTATGGATATAGTGCGTATCCACTCGCACCTATCAACGTTTGAATAAGAAATAGAATAAGAAAAATGTAGTGTTATTTGGGCTTTAATGAAATAAAATTTAAATTAAAGTGATTTACATTTTTACTTTTCGTTCTTTTCATTGGTTAACACATTGGAATGAAAAAAAATATAAAAATATTTTTATTTTCTCTAATTTAAAAAAAAAATTAGTATGCCAATATTGAGTATATTAATATACATATAAAACTGAAAATTCAAAATAATTCATTATCCCGTTTTTAAAATATTGAATTTTCAAAAAAAAATTTGAATCTTTTTTAAAATCCAAAACTTATTTGTTCCAAAATTTTGGTATGCAGTATTATTTATATGCTAATAAAGCTTTTGCGCAAGAAATTTTATTGAAATCGGATGAGCGGTTATTGAGAAAACAATAACACACTGATTTGTTTTTATCAAAATCGTTAAAGCCTTTTTTGAGATAAATTAGCCTTTCCTTAACGGTTGTATGGCAAGTAGGTACCGTTATTTTTAGAGCTAAAAATATTTCAATTTCCCGTCTGGAGAGTTACAAAAAAAGCTTAAGTTTAAAATTTGAAGAAAATCGCATCATTGGCTTAGGCTGTAGATCCAGATACAAACAGACAGAATTGTGCCACCAACTTTTTTCGTGTTCTCTATCATCGTAATGTTATGTTTGATTGTTATCTCAATTTTTTTTCTTGTAGGAATCCAAAACTTGCCCTATAAGACCTATGTATATCGCAAGTAAAAATGTACAGTGTTCCCCGCTTTTTGTGTAATTTTTAGATCAATTAACCGAAATAGGTATTTTATTTACATGTTTTTATTTTGTTGGTATCAGTTTTTTAAGATCAACTAAAATCAATTAAGCGAGCGAGGTACAATTAACCGGGGAATACTTTAAAGCATGTCTACACGCATAGATGCAGAGCCAAATCTTTATGAATTATGATATAGGACTTTTCCTTTTAAGTGCGGAATTTTGAATTTATAATGCCTTAATCTCAAATATCCGAGCATTAGAAGCAGAGTTATATTTTTTTTTGCAGCTAATAAAATCAACCATTTTTTTTTTTATTAAAATGAATTTTTAGATGCAAAATTTATTGAAATGCCCCGCTGTCCCTCCTGTTGCATTAAGCCTTAGTACATCACTCACAAATTTGAAGAAGAGGAAGAAGATTGAAGCAATTACTTTGTACAATTCAATTTTTAAAATTGTATAATTTTTCATCCACTTTTGCATTTTGAAAATTAAATTGATGGGAGACTCAATCTGCCATTTCGTATTAAATTATGTGTGCCTCATCAGAAAATTGAATACAAAAATATAACTATATATTTACCCTTTATTTAAAGTCCTTAACTTTGAAGATCGGGTAGTTATAACCAAAGTTATAAGCTTTCCAATCGGTCGGTTTGAAGGCTTTTTGTGCAAACAGAAAACTCAGGGCATGCAGAATGGAATGCCTACAAGTGTAGGGAAATTTTTGTTTCTACAACTGTAAGTTTTTTTTTTGTGTTACAGAAATAATCTACACTTGTAAGACTAACATAATCCTACAAGTGGCTCTTGACTTGTAGACTTGTAGCTTTGTGTTATAGGCCCCAGGAAGACCGAACCTACGCTACAGGGACCAGGCGGTCACAGACGCAAGAGCGCTTGGTCTCGACGACTGAAGGGAGCGTGCGAGAGAACGCAACCGATAGAAGACCGCAACATCTCAGGCAGAGACCCTTCATGGATCGGGAGCCGGATAAGTAAGTAAGTTAGTTAGTTCTCTCAATTAAAAGTTATTTTACAATAATTTAATTTGTTACAAAATACCTTTTTTAATGCTAAGTCTTCTACTTGGCTGATATATTTCACTATAATATAGAATTTGTATTATAAACCTTTTTTATGTATAATTTAATTTAGTTAACAAGAGTTGTTCTACCATCATGGATATGGTTCTCATCCCCTCAAATATACATACATACTCGTACATATTTTATTACAATTTCAAAAAATATTCAAAACCAAAATTCGTTGGTCAGTCTCCTTTCTTAAATTCTCTATAAATCCCCTAGCCATTAGCATACTTTTTTAAGGGTAATCAAAATCCCTTAAGTGTGCGCTAATCATTAAAAAAACATGTATTCTAATCGAAATTATTTATTTGTTCTTAATACTTCACACATTAACAATTATCAAACGAAGCAATTAATTAAGTCCAAGGTGTTAAATATCTTGTAAACAAAGATTGAAATATACATATTATATTGATCTTTGTTAATACTAATAAGGTAAGTAATCTAAACAAAACAATACAAACAAAAGTGAAGATAATAATCTTGAAAACTTTAAAGAAGCCTTAAACACGGTCTTAAATTAAATAAAAAAAATTGTGATTATTGACCTTATCATTTTTGATAACATATCAGACAAATTAATATGTTTAATGTTACTAGGTGAAGGAGATTCGTACACTTTGTTATGATGAGGTATGAAACTCTGTAATATTTGATTTATTATATAATTCTTGAGATTGATATTTTTACTTTGCCAACTCTCGATTAATCTTATCACGAGTTTAATGTTTGGAAGAAGAAATCCTCAAGTCTCACTATCTATTATTTAATTTTGGTACGAAATATTGAGATTCTTGAATTGACGTAAGATTAAAGATAAGAATTTAAAGAATCTTATCAAGAAGACTTCACGTCACAGCAAACAAATTAGCATGGAAACCAATAAGAAGAGTAACAATTTTAAATATTTTTATTTTTTTTTGTTTCAGATAAGAAATGTCAATCCATCAGAGAATGTTTATTTTAATTTAATAGAAAAACAAAAAGTTTATTTTTAAGCAAACAAAAACAATAACTGGCAGTCATACGCACTTTGTTTGGTTATCTTATCGATTGCCACCCCGTGTTTAATAGTTTTATTATTTTTGGCATATTATTGTTATGAAAAATTATGAACAAAAATTCTAGAGGTACATACCAAATGCTTTATAAATCTTAATTGAAAATTTTACATTTATATAAAACATTAATTTGCTAAAATCTAGATAAGATTAAAAAGTGAAGATCCTACTCCACGATTTTTTCGTTGTGAAAGCTCACAAGCACTTATAAGTTATAACCATGTTTATTTTTGATTTTGGAAAAAAAAAAAGAAACCAAATATGGAATTTCTGGACAACAGAAAAAAATAGTTTTAGCTCTGAAGGTTTTTGTTAAATAGAAATTCTATGTAGGTAAGATATTTATTTGTTGTATTGAATTTTTATTGAATTATTGATTAGAAATAGATTCTAAAAGGCTTTCATTTTACAAAATTGGGGTTACACCCTTGCAAGGCCATAACGAGAAATGCATTTTTTTAAATCAAACTTTTCCACTAGAGTTTGAGATTCGAAAACCATTAGTCCATCCATACTTTCCTTTTTGTGCATTCTGCTTCCAACAATTCTTGGCAAAAATTTAAGGAAGATTCACATTTAATTAAAAAAAAAACTTGAATTGGGACATTTAAAGGAAGCAGTGTTTCCCATCGTAGGACCAGGCCTCCAGGGGTGAAATTCGATACCAAATGGGGCAAATCTTACATTCTGACCATTAAAAGAGTCGGGACTCAATCTTAGCTTGATGTGCCAAAATATGAACGTTTTTTCCAGCTATTTTGTACAGAACAAAAGGAAGATCATGGGGAACTATTACTTCACACCGAAGTAAGATAAGATGGCTCTGGAAACTGTTTGAAAAGACTTGTGGAATTTTTCGGTTCTCCCAAGCGACAAATGAAAATTTGTTAACGGTCGATGGTATACCATTGAGTTTATATATGTACATTAGGGTGGTCCTTAAATTGGACATTGTCTTGGATAGCCCTCATTCGATTCAAAACATTGAAAAACAATTTCCCTAATTTTTTCAGATTTTTATTTCACCCCCCTGGTCTCCCTTTTTTCACTTCAAGGTACACATAATAGATTTAGGGTGATTCTTATAACACGCAAAAAAAAGTCAGAACTTATAAATTAGATTCCGACAAAAAAAAATCGTACGGGAGGGGGGGTCTATTTCCCCCCGTTCAGGCAGGAGGGGTAATTTTCTAAAAATTTGAACCAAAATAGAAAAAAAATTATTAAAAAACAACGGGACCACTTACAATGGCATGCTATAGCTTTTTTTAAAGCCATGAATCCAGTCTCTAATATATTTTTTAAATCAAGTCTTTATTGTAAATAGTTTCTGAAAAAAATAATTTTCAAACGTAAAAAACTATTATTTTTGTTTTTATTTTTATGTTTTGAAAATTATTTTTTCATAAACTATTTACAATAAAAACTTGATTTAAAAAATATATTAGAGACTGGATTCATGGCTTTTAAAAAAGCTATAGCATGCCATTGTAAATGGTCCCGTTGTTTTTTAATAATTTTTTTTCTATTTTGGTTCAAATTTTTAGAAAATTAACCCTCCCGCCTGAACGGGGGGAAATACCCCCCCTCCAATACGATTTTTTTTTCGTCTGAATCTAATCTATAAGTTCTGACTTTTTTTTTGCGTGTTATAAGAATCACCCTAACTCCACTATTTGTACCTTCAAGTGAAAAAAGGGAGACCAGGGGGGTGGAATAAAAATCTGAAAAAATTAGGAAATTTGTTTTTATCCATTTAGAGTCATTTGATGCCTATCCAAGTTGGAATTTCAAAAAAACCCAATATAAGGACCACCCTAATGTACATAGAGGAATCACGAAATCTTGCGTGAAAGCCCCCGAAGGTGTCGCCACATACACTAAATTGAGAATTTTAAATTTTGTGGAACACATTGATTGTAAAAAAAAATCAAGGGAAGCAAATGGCAGCTCACCAAGGAGTGCCAGAGCAAAGAGAGAAGTTGTACCAGGGGTGTCTGTTTTTGTTATTTTGTGGCTTATGTACGCAGACTTATTATTATATTTCCAATTTTTGTTAGTGGGTATGTAATGTACCTGACCTAAAGGCCGCTTTACACGATAATAGAAGTCATATGACTTCTCATATGACCTGCCAAAAAAATCATACCAAATCGTGTGAACGCACTCATTTAACTCATATGACTTCTCAAAAGCAAAAAGCATATGACTTTTTTGACATTAGGACTGCAGCTAATTCCATTTGAGAAGTCAAACAGAATTTTGTTTTTTGTTTGTTTGTACTTGGTAGAAAAGAGAACCGGTAAAAGCAAAAGGAAAATCTTGAATTAAAAAAAAAATAATTTTGGCCGATAAAATAAATTTTCTATGGATATGGATAAAAATAATCCCAAAAAGGTAATTATTTTCTCTTAATTCCAAAATCATGATATACCTATCTATAATTGTTTGGCTATTTTATTTTCGTGGGGTTAGTTTTTCCCAAGTTTTTGGTCTATTTTCGTGACGGAGCTCGAAAGTTTAAAATTTTATGTAAATAACGTATTGGACTATATGTGAAAATTCGATAAAATAACACAAAGTAATAAATCATGTCTGGCTATGTAGGATTACGTGCAGTTGCAGCTTGGACCAGCTTTGCTCGGAAGAAACATCATCATAAGCTGATTTTTAGTAGCAGGAATTTCACATGTGATTTCTGTCGTAATGCTCCTACAATCTCAGTTGCGGCTTCGGGCCCCTCATTAAATCAATCGGTGCGTAAATATGCAGTGGAAAAAAAGGTCTTCGAACGTAAATATTGGACATGTTGATCATGGCAAAACAACACTCACCGCCGCCACATAACCAAATTTCTAGCTCACCAAGCAAGCTGGCCGAGAGCAAGAAGTACAACGAAATCGACAGCTCCCGAAGGCCCGTGGTATCAACATTCATGTGGCACATGTGGAATATCAAACTGAGACTTGCCACTAAGAAACAGCACAGATGGACGGAGCTATCTTGGTTGTGGCAGCTACTGATGGCGCTATGCCTCAGACACGTGAGACGAGAGCATTTGTTGTTGGCAAAACAAATTGGCACTTTAGCCACATTGTGGTATTCATCAATAAGGTTGACGCAGCCGATTAGGTAATTTAAAGTAGCTCACAAACCAAAAAATAATCACAAATATGAACAAAATTGAGTTACAACCCTCCCATTAGGGTGGTTGAGTATAAATTCTTTAGTTGCAAATATTTGTTTGCTTTTTCTATCTGGGAATGCAGATCACCTTTCAAAAAGAAAAACTTAAATATTCTTCTGTAAATAATATTTTCATAGCGAATGTAAATTGCTTAGCCCCGCATCCTTTTGTTCATCCAAGCCCATTCGGGCAAGGAAAAAAAACACTTTTTTTTAAGTTTTAAAAATTAAATTTTTTTATTGCTTCCCACTGCCAAGGTACAAAACCATTGGTATTGAAGTAGTGCGAAAACCTATTTCTAACGTCTATTCCAGCTTTTTTTGGACGATTTCCAGCAGGTTTATCTAAACGAGTTAGGAAAACATCCTTTCGCCAAGATCCAGGGAGAAGCGCTACATCGGTTGTATTTTCTTTGTCTATGTCATTCATGTACATCATGCCGTCTTCAGTGCGGATATAGTTATGAAGAACACATGCGGTGAAAGTAATCAACTCGACTTTATCAACATCTAGGTTGATATCTTTTTGAAGAATTTGGAATTTATTAGCTAAAATTCCAAATGCATTTTCAACAACGCGGCGGGCTCTACTTAGCCTATAGTTGAAAACTTTCTCCTCGTTACAACTTCGTTGGCCGTATGGTTTGAGTATTCTTGGCGTTAACTTGAAAGCATCATCACTGACTATAACGTATGGAAATTTTTCATTTGTTCCAGAAACAGAGGATTCCTCGGGAAAATTAAATAGGTTTTCTGTTATAGCAGTTGATAGGGATGAATTAGCATAAGCTCCAGCATCGTTTGAACGCCCATTACATCCGACGTCGATGTATAAAAAGCGATAGTGCGAATCCACTAACGCTAATAGTATTATGGAGTGAAATCCCTTATAGTTGAAGTAAAAGGATCCATCACTTTTCTTCGCTCTAAAGGCAATATGTTTGCCATCTAAAAATATAGTGGATTATGGCATCTCAAATGATGAAAACATTTTGTACTTACCCAACGCACCCAAACAGTTTGGAAAATTCCACTGCATTTCAAAATCTTTGGCAACTTTCACCCATTCATCTTCTGTAGTCGGAACCTAAAGATTATTTTTAGTAAACAATATTTTCAAAAACTATTGAATATAAGCTTTGCTCACTTTTAAGTAGTCGTTTTTGAGGACAGTGCATATAGCATTCAACGTTTCCGGTACAAGCTTGGAAATTGCGGGAACAGATATACGGAAGTCATAAGACAATGCCCTATATGTCTGACCCGTAGCCAAGAATTTCAAAGTCAAGAGCAACCTAGAAATTATTTCGAATGATTAAAGACATATTTGTATGAGATGTGACGCACAAACCTTGTCGACGCTGGTATTGACTCCCGCATTACTATATTTGTCTTGCCAGTGATAGGTTCTACTTTCTGAAGCAAATTAGTAAATGTATCCTTCTTCATCCTGGTATAGTTCTGGAAGGAAGCAATGTCCTCAAACTGCAGTTCTTTGATAAGGAGTCCCGCGTGATCACTGCCAGAACCTCTCTTCAATAGCCACTTCCTACTCCATGTAGCTCTTCTTCTTTTGCTTTGTTTTTTCTTTTTAATTATTGTAGTCATTATAGTTGACAAAACTAATGCAATTGCTTTATTTTTATCCATCGTACACAATTTAATTTCAGTTTACCACTTTTTTTTCTTTTATTTTGATTTTGACAGATAAGTCATAGAGAAAATCAAATGCGATGTAAAAGACGTGTAAACATATAAAAAGGAAACCCGTATGACTTGACTTAAAATGACAGCTCATTTGAGAAATCATACAGAAAATATAATGACAGGTCATATGACTTCTATTATCGTGTAAAGTAGCCTTAACTAACTTACCTTAGAATAAATAAAATACAACAGGGTGTTTCAAAAAATGTTAACATTTTGCAACTTCGTTGTTCCTTGAGCGATTTCAATTAAATTGAAGCAGTTGATAGCTGAGACAGAATAAAAAAGAAAACACAAAATTTAAAACAGGTTGCTTCAAAAATGGCAGAAGGCTAAGTGGAAGACAAAGAGGTGCTAGAAGCTGCTAAAGTTGTCAAACATTTCCGAAAATTTACCTGATTCGGTGACTTCTGCCGATTTGTCAGTGTGTTCGTGTCTGTAGGAAGTGATCAAATTCTAAAAGGCAGAAGACAGACTGGAAGACTTGTAGGTATTTTTTTTTATTTTTTTTCTTTAACATATAACATTACAGACAAAAAAATGCAAAAAAAAATATTAAAAATCAACGAAAGAACGTAAGATAATGTGCTGTAGGTTTTTTTTAAAGCTAATACTCCACTCTTTTATATGTTTTTTAAATCAAGTTGTTTAAATGAATATTTTTTTAGAAATTAATATTCAAAATCAAAATAATTGAAAAAATTGTAATTCTTTTTTTTCAAGTTTGTATTTTTCAAAATTTTGCGTAATTTAATGCTATAGTTGTGTTCAATATTCAATGCCCTTATTAATTTGTAATCAAATACCGAAAACCAAATGTAAAAATCTTGCATAGTTTTTGAGGAATTATCAAACCTATTTTTTATTCAATTTTTATTTATCGGCATTATCGCTATCGACTGTGTCAATTTCATTGAAATCGCCCAAGGAACAACGAAGTTGCAAAATGTTGTAATTTTTTTTTGAAATACCCTGTTTTGAAAATATATTTTTTTTAAAATAATTTTAAGGACTCAAGTCAAAAACAATCTTTTTAGCAAAGATTTGAGCGAAAGTTTTTCAAAATCGGACGATTAACGTAGAAGTAATTAAATAATTAGTGAAAGAAAGCTATTTTTAAATCAGAAACCCCTAAAATCATAATTCTATGCCCTAAAATAGAGTTTTTGACCAAAAAAATATTGTCTAAGGTGATAAATCGGTGCCTCTTAGGTCATTCTCTTTTCCATACAAAGGAGAATCGGACACACCAAACTCCAAGACCAATAATGACGTTATATTATATCGTTGGAAAGGTATTTTTACTAACTACAATAGTTTCTATAAGAGTTCATATCAAATCTCTATGTGAAAAAAGTTATTCGCTTGTGTTTCAGCGGATTTTGGTGTGAAAAAAAACTATCCTTAACTAGCGAATAACTTTTTTGACGTAGAGATTTGATATGAACTCTTATAATAACTCTTGTAGTTCATAAAAATACCTTAGAAAACAATCATGATTGCTTTCAATCATGAATAGAAAACTATCACCATGGAAAACTATCATGATAAATAATGATAATAGAAAACTAATATGACATGAAACTGTCATGATAGAAAACTATCATGATGGATAACTATCATAATGGAAAACAATCATGACAGAAAACTATCATGATTGAAATCTATCATTGATGGAAAACTATCATGATGGAAAACTATCTGATGGAAAACATTCATGATAGAGAACTATCATGACAGAAAACTGTCATGACAGAAAACTGTCATGACAGAAAGCTATCATGATGGAAAACAATCCTGATAGAAAACTATCAGACTCAAATCGGTATAATATCTTATTTTTCATACTCACAAGTGCAACAAGCCTCTCGAACCTGCCTAAAGTTACGCACATCAAGACGGACGAGGTCTTTTTCCACTTGTGTGTGCCACCTTTTACTGGCTGAACAGAATAGAGTGCTGCAACTGGAGCTGCAGCTGCAACTGGAATAGCTGTCAAAAAGTGTCTTACGTGATTTTTTTTACGCGCCCACAATGCAGCTGTACAGCTTTCTGTCATTTTAGTATCGAAAATAAAAATGAAAACAAAAATAAAAATTAATAATGATGAAAAAGAAGCTAAAATTGCTTTACGTCTTTATGAGACATTGAAAAGAGTTTAAAAATTACTTTAACCCACATGTAAACACTCTGTTTTGCTCACAATTTCGAAACGTCAAAAAAGCTGCAAGCAAAAGTTAAAAGTTGGCCAACTTGTCCAGTTGCGTCTGCAGCTCCGTCTGCAGTTGCGTCGTGTTCTGTTCGCATCATTGAATTTGTGGGTATTCAACACTTTGACAGCTATTCCAGTTGCAGCTCCAGTTCCAGCTCCGTCTCCATTCTGTTCAGCCAGTTAGGGGATCTTCGTTTGCTTCGTACACCATCAGGGCTGGATTCGAAGATTCGTCGGGCCGGTGCGTAAAGGGCCCCTGAGAAGCTCGAACATGGTACGAGTGAACATAGTTCAGCTTTACTCCGCAGACAGTGAAACCAAGCTGAGACCAAACTGCTCGAACTTTTTTATTCTTAAGGGCTCTGAAGACGCTTGAACATGTTGGAGTACTATGTTCGAGTGTTGGTCTCACCAAAATCAAAAATAATTTTATTTTTATCGACCAGATTCGACTGTTTACTCGAACATTTCAGTTAAAGTTTGAATTTCAATATTAAAATTTAAAAAAAATGAAAAAAGAAAAATGTCAAATCTACTGAATAAGAAATTAAATGAATGTGGCAGTGAATTCATAGCAGCATGCACCAGCAGGTTTTTTTCATTGAACCAGGAGATTCCTTGTGGTCACCTAGTGAAACCCAGCACATCAGTGGCGGTACTTCTGATGGCTTGTTGACAATGTCTCCACTGGTCCTCTGTACCTGTACTTGAGAAAGACGTGGTCGGAAAAAGTTCTGGCTATCTCTTGCGATTTAATCTTTTCTACATCAAATCTTTTCACACCATCTGATCGGTGTTGTGGAGTCGGGCATGGATATCCGCATATACGTACTTGAGATACTACCAACAGTAGAGGTCCTAGTTTATATTTGCCCCTCGGAATGTTCGGACACCCAAGGTTCAGGAAGAATATCTGGCGTCTATTGCGATGTGATCGATTTGGTTGACGGTTTTTTGATCGCAAGACCGCCAAGTCCCTTTTTGTATATCAAGATGGGGGAAACGAGTGCTAGCCATGATGATATTCCGCCCCATCAAGGAGTCCACAATCCTATGTTCGCTATAAGAAGTTTCATCGTGCAGGCTGTGTCTTCCACCTGTCGAACCAAATATGTCATCCTTTCCGAATAATGGCGTTGAAGTCTCCCAGAATAATCTTGACGTCGCGTCGGGTACATATATCATACGTGCTCTCGAGGAGTTCATAGAATGCTTCTTTGGTTGAGTCTTCTCTCTTTCTGTGGGGGTGTGGATACACATCAACGTGTTGTTCTTGAATTTGGTTTTGATGCAGATTGTGACCAGACGCTCGCTTACATTTTGAAGGCCCAAGACTTCTTGCCTAAGTCTTCCTCTTATTGCAAACCCACAACCAAATAGCCGCAGACCTTGCTCTTTATAGCACTTTCCGTAGTAGATGTCACACGATTTCATCCTTCGTATTTCTTATCCATCCCATTGCATATCCTGGATAGCTGTACCATCAGCTTCAAGCCTATCCAGTGTCTCCACTTATTGTTCGGCTGGCAAGTGGTCAGTATATAGAGACAGTATATTCCGCGTGTGCAGATCCAAAATTCCTTCTCCTTGTTTCGTTTGCTGGGGCTTAAAACATTAAAATCGAGGCTTGTTATGTTGTTTCGGAACTAATTCACCTATACACCTATTTCAATTCTTTTTTTTTTATCACAGTTGAAAATTTAAACAAGTCTTATAAGTTCGATTCATTACTATGAATTAGAAATTCTTATAAGCAAATTACGCATATTTTTATTTTGTCATTTTTATTTGATAACACTTAATATTTTTCAAATATAATTCACCGAAAAATTAAATACTTAATTAGGCCCTGGAGTTTATTTTATTTTTATTTTTTTGTACTTTTACAACAAGATCTTTCACCTTTATTTAGTAAAGGTTATTCCATCAACAAACTAAATTTTAAATAGGAACATACATAAATGTGACAGCAAAAAACAACAACCAAACACTAAAACACAATTGCATGCTAGAATTATATTTTTATATCTTGAATTATTAAATCATAAGACAATCATTCAATTAAGCCTTCGTGTCACCCACAATAAGCGCGTCATTATAAGAGGTCATAAGCGAATATGCCTCCCATATGTATGTACTCCAATATCATACATACTATCACACATTGATGTGTTTACATTGTAAAACCGGCCAAATGCAAATTCCTTTAAAATCCAAATAAAAAAGACTATACCATAAAAAAATAATGCCCAGTGGAATAACAATCCAAAGAAGAATGGGCGTTTCGTCCCATATGTTTTATCACTTTCTGACCTACCTACATCATTGGAAAGGTCTTAATGAGTCCTATTATGTTTTGTATGGGCATAAGTCTGTATCTCATGCAGGGAAAATAACTGTTGCGCTATAACAGTTATTGGGCTATAACACTTTCTCTGCACGAGGTACAGGCTTATGCTTATACAAAAAAAATAATACTCATTGAGACCTTTCCAATAATATAGCACAGATGGGGTTGCAACACTTAGGAGGCAACTTGTGAGTTATAGTGCAGGGCAACATTATTATCGGCAATTACACATTCTCTGCATGAGATCAGGCTTTTACCCACACAAGAAAAAAATAGTACTTATTGAGACCTTTTCATTGATATAGGTCAGATGGTGTTACAACACTTAGGACGCAACTTGTGCAAGGAAAGATTTATAGTGCGGTGCAACAATTATTATGGGTGCAACAGTTACTGGGTAGTAACACTTTCCCCGCACTGTATCTCGTGCATATGCTATTACAGTTAAACTATTCACTATAACGTAAAAAACTATTAACTATTACGCAAAAAATCACACTCATTTAGATATTTCCAATGATATTGGTCAGGAGGTGCTGCAACACTTCGGACAGTGCAACAGTTCTTATGGGCAGTTACACTTTCCCTTCACGAGATACAGACTTATGCCCATAAAGCAAAAAATAGCACTCATTGAGACCTTTCCAACGAAAAATGTGATAAAGTGTTACAATGATGGGAGGCAACCCATACAATTATGCCCATTCTCCTTCTGTTTTATAGAATATTTTGAAAGACCAAATTAAGTAGATACATATGTGTCATGTCCTTTGTATTTAATACATCTGGAATGTATTTTACTAGACACTAACGGCCAATTTCTTCACAGAGTCCTAGCGTTAGTACCGGTATTAGTCCTAAAGTTAGTACACAAATCAGTATTTCTTTTTTCTTCATACACACAAGTATGAATAAATGAGAGATATTGATTTGAGTATCAACATTAGGACTAGGACTGGTACTAAAGTTAGTACTCTGTGAAGAAATCGGCTGTAACAGGAATAAAAAATTAAGGTCCAGTTACAAAAGCAATATTGTCCAATCAAAAAGCGTTTAGGTGGATATTTTGCCGTTAATTAGTTGCGAAAGTGAAAAATTTGTCTTACAATATTTGTTTTACTAGTAAAACTGACAGTTCACGTTGAGGCGGTCGTAAACTTTTTTGGATAGTTTGTGTAGATTTTCCGTAGAAAATTGACAGGTTCTATCGATTATCTATCGACTTTGAAAATCATCTCTACTTACCATGCTTCCGTCTCCACGTGAATTTCCAGCTTAACCCAAAAGCAGCGCAAGAAGGGCAGGGTGCAGGGATATATGTTGGTGTAAGATGTAACGGAACAGAGTATTATTTTTCTTAGCTTAAGCAAACCTCGCAAAGTAATGTTCCCTCATCATCGCTTTTAACGCCTGCACAGGAGTTATTGGACCAACTTTTGCACAGAGTGCACGAGCACCATCCTTCGATATATTGGTTTCGAGAAGATTTCCTTGCAGTAAAAGCACGCTGTATTCTTTCTTTTAACGCCTGCACAGGAGTAATTGGTCCAACTTTTGCAGACAGTGCACGAGCACCATCCTTCAATATATTGGTTTCGAGAAGATTTCCTGCAAAAGCACGCTGTATTCTCGTTATCGGAACTTCTGATTTTTCTTGTTTTCTTCTTCTGATTTTGTTGTTTTCTGTTTTTAATAGATCGGAATATGAGGGGTGTAAAAGAACATTAACGAAAATGCTACTAAATTCACCATGCATTTCTGAGAGAACGCTCCCACTGGCCACTTTCCAATATCTTTGGTACAACTCAGTAACTAAGCTGATTTTGACAATTTAACTCTTGAAACTTTTCAAAGTTTAATTTATTATTAAAATTGATGGCTTAAAAAGTTAATAACAGATTTAAGAAGGAAAAATTAACAAAACCCAACAAAATAAAATGCACGACTGGATCGCACGTACTTGCTCTTATGTTCAAGTTGTGTGGGGCTTAAGAACTTTAAAAAATATTCAAGTAATTATAGAAAAAGTATAAAAAGCATTTAAATCGTCCTTTTAATTGTAAAGGGTGATTTTTTAGCTGGTTTGGTTTTGGCAACACTGGTTTTGACAGCTGACGTGTGTTTAGTACCTTGTGTCACTGTCAAACAGCTTCAGTTTGGTTTGCAATTTAACCATGGATCGTCTTACAAATGAACAACGCTTGCAAATTATTGAATTTTACTATCTTGGAAAGCTGGCCGAGGATCCGCTTTTTTATCGAAAAATTGTGTTCAGCAATGAAGCTCATTTTTGGTTGAATGGGTACGTAAATAAGCATAATTGCCGCATTTGGAGTGAAGATCAGCCAGAAGCATTGCAACAGCTACCAATGCATCCCGAAAAAGCCACTGTTTGGTGCGGTTTATGGGCCGGCGGCATTATTGGGCCATATTTCTTCAAAGATGATGCGAATCGCAGCGTTACTGTCAATGGTGAACGCTACCGAGCGATGATAACAAACTTTTTTTTGCCCGAAATGGAAGTTCTTGACTTGCATGATATGTGGTTTCAACAAGACGGTGCCACATGCCACACAGAACGCGAAACAATGGCGCAATTGCGAGGCGAGTTTGGTGAACAGTTAATTTCACGTTTCGGGCCGGTCAATTGGCCGCCTAGATCGTGCGATTTGACACCATTAGATTATTTTTTGTGGGGGTATGTCAAGGCTAATGTCTATATGGACAAGCCCGCTTCGATTGACGCACTGGAAGCCAACATCCATACATTCATTCGTGAGATACCGGCCGATATGTGTGAAAGAGTATGCCAAAATTGGACTCAGCGGATGGGCTACCTGAGACGCAGCCGCGGTCAACATTTGCATGAAATTATCTTTACTATCCCCATAGACAACGAGGAAGCAGTTTCCTTCTACGCTGACACAGGGTCAGCCTACTACCGCGGCTAAATGCCAAACCTTCTAACAATCCACTCCAAAATCACCACTAGACAACCGGGATGGAACACCCCGAGAATGAGAAAGTCAACCGACGCTTAAATAAATTTTGACATGTATTTTATATAATTATAAAATTTTAAACCTAAGACATAGTATAAAGTTAGGCCCCCTATGTGCCAACAAATGTAAATTTTTTCAATGTATCTTATTAGTTGTAAGCCAAATTGTATATATTATGTTCAATAAAACAAATTGAATTGAATTGAATTGAAATTATCTTTAAACATTAAATTGCAAGGTTCAAACTATCGATTCAAATAAATATTTCATTCATTTTTTCGAATTTTTTGTGTTTTTTTTTTTTTTTAAAGTTCTAAGCCTCTTAAAAAATCACCCGTTATAAACAGCCTGATAAATAACTTAGAGCTCAAAAAAAAGTATGCCATTTTATTACTTGAAAAAGTATGAATATATGCAAAAAAAAAAATTTAAAATCGTTGGAGCCGTTTTCTTAAAAATTAATTTTGTATATATAAAATTTTTGTAACATTTTTCAAAAAAAAATTTGGTATGCCAATTTTGAGTATATATTAATATACCTACATTTAAAACTGAAATGTCAAAACAATTCATCAACCCGTTTTTGAAATATTGAATTTTGAAAAAAAAAATTTGAATCTTTTTTTAAAAATCCAAAATTTATTTTTTCAAAAATTTTGGTATGCAGTATTATTTATATTCTAACAAAGCTTTTGTGCAAAAAATTTCATTGAAATCGGATGAGCGGTTAATGAGAAAATCAAAAATCAAAAAAACCGTTCTATGGCAGGTACCGTTAATAAATGTTTTTGGTGATTTTTTTTCTTACTAAAAGGTATATCATATCTACAATAATACACTGTTTTTTTTTATGAAAATCGTTGGAGCCGTTTTTGATATAAATAAGCTTTTCCTTAACGGTTGTATGGCAAGTACCGTTATTTTTTGAGCTAAAAAAAAATTTCAATTTCCCCTCTGGAGAGTTACAAAAAAAACCTTAAGTTCAAAATTTGAAGAAAATCGCTTCAGTGGTTTAGGCTGTAGGTTGAGCTACGGACAGACAGACAGACAGACAGAATTCTGCCACCCACTTTTTTCGTGTTCTCTATCATCGTAATGTGATGTTTGATTGTTATCTCGAAATTTTTTTTTTGCACGAATCCAAAACTTGCCCTATAGTACCTACATATATCGCAAGTAAAAATCGAAAAATTTAAGATTTCTAAGTGTTTTGAGAAATAGCGCATAACTTTTTTGGAGGAAGAATAGGCTCAAAACATGCTCAATGCGTGTTAAAAAAGTAATTTTTATTCAAAATTGGCTGATAAATACCCATTTAAACTTTACCATTTCTTATTATTTTTTCGCAGTTTTGGCCCTTTTTTTATTTTGTAGCTATCGCAGCTGTAGGTAATTAAAAATATATTCTGGCAAATAAGTTCAACTTATTACATATCACCATATGACACATTTCAAAAACATCATGAGAGCATATTTCAAAACATGGTTTTATAACGCACGGCCTTATGTCACTGCACTTCATCCCATGTACCTTCATTCTTCGTATACAAAAGTATTCATTAACTGTGGCGTATGAGTGCTTTTTTACGTTTTTCTCCTCTTTTTTTTTGAAATATCAGCAAACTGATATGATATGTAATTTTGTTATTAAACTTAATGAAACGCAAATAAATTTTATAAAAATCGTTTTTACTTGCGATATATGGGTAATTCTCTGCCTGCTGTGATTCTTTGTGCCCAGTGCATTTGTTTTTAAATTTTCTTATACATTTCTGGTTTGGCATTAAAAACTAAGCACAACGAAATGGGTTGCCATCCAGTAAGACATTTAAAGAAATACTGTCAGAGTATTTGCATATAGTAATAACACAGGTTTACAAATATCAGTTAACTTTTTGACAGTACATGTGAAGACTGTTTCTAGGTATACTTTTGGGCGGTGAGCTCGAATCCGTCATCTATTTCTCGCTATCAGCTCGGGCTTTTGAGATATTACCATTATAAAATTGAAAAAAAAAATAGTTCTTTGCCATTTTTGAGGTTATGTTAAATTAAGAAGTAATTTTTTCATTAAAGTGACGATTCCTCAAAGCACTTATATTTTTATTTTAAATTTGGTTGAAAATCTTTTCAATATCCGTTTTATTCTTCGAAATATCCTCAGTTAGATGGTAGTCGTTACCATTTTTTCACTATTTTTGAGGTTCTTTATAATTTTTGGCAACCAAATTCTTAAGGGTTTATTTTAAGGAGCCTTTGTAAGCCTTGTTTAAAGAATTTACACACCGATGGATAACGAACAAAATAACGAAAAACCACGTTTTTTTTAATTTTTGGACGGAATTTTCTCAAAAACCAGAGCTGATGGCGGAAAACGGATGACCGATTCGGATGACCTGCCCCTGTCAAAAACCGTGTAGACCTCTGTAATTAATATTATATTATAATTATATTATTATAATCTAAGACTTATGTTAATACTATTAAATAAAAATAATAAAATAGTAACTAAGTATAAAAACAAAAGTTATGAATGACATCATGTCACTGACTCGTCTAACTAGCACTAGCACGTATCTCAAACTAGACGTCTTAAGATTACAAAAAAATTGTTGAATTTGCCTGTACGTGACCATGAAATGCTCATGAAGCAATGATAGGTTTATTTAATAAACCATTAATTAGCTCTGAAGCTAAAAAACGCTCTTAGGATTATAACAAATGAAACTGTTAAAGTGACATTTATTTTTCAAATGTCAAGATTTGTTGTAGCTTCACGTGTTATAAGTCTTTTTTACTTCCGATATACACAAAGGTATCTATTTCTATTTATATGGCAAGTTATGTATTCTTCAAGAAAATCGAGCTCGAATTAGTTACATATTACGATGATAGGAAAAAGAACAAAAGCGTGGGTCTCCCAATCTAGTTATTACGATGATAGGAAGAGACGAAAAAAGTGGTGTCCGTCCTACAACCTGAGTGGTTGGATCGATTTTCTTTAAAGTTGGTATATGGGTGATTCTCTGCCAATTATTTTTTTTTATTTCAAAAACAAAAACTTATTGGAAACAATTTTTGTTTTGTTTTTGTGGTTCTATTTAGTTAGAGAATTAAATCTGTAAAAGCATTTTGATGCTAATTTTAAAGAACAAAAAATATGATAAAATGCTCTAAAACTGGAATAGACAATAATAGCCGCATTTTATTATCCTCATGATCTGATCCGGATCAGATCAAGATAAATAAAACACACAGGATCTTAGTGACAGGAGTGCTATACTCGTCTCTTTTTGCCTTATTTTTGTTTATTTTGTATGTGTCTGTTGCCTCTTTTCCTTGCACTACTGAGACACATTCACAATAGTAATTTTCGGATCATGGAAATTGATCCAGATAAAAAGCAGGATCCAATGTTGTTTTTGTAATTACATGTTAAAAATTGATCCGGATCAGATCATGTGCATAATAAAATGAGGCTAATGAAACTCTTTTACTTTTTTTATTTGTATTTTGTTCTTTCTCTTTTAGACCATATTTTTGTTGAGATTCTTAAGTATATGTTATGTTTTGACCTGTTTATACTTTTTTTCCCTTATTTTTTAAATAAATTTATAACTTTTCGTTTTTGTCGTCTATTCTTTTGAATGGCAACCCTTTTAACTGTGCTGGGTAATTACTTGGTTTTTATTGCACGGAATAATTTTTGTTTGGATCGTCCGAGGTATTGCTACCGTTTTTATAAAGAATATTAATTAATATTATTATCGTAGGATAATATGTACATATATGTACATTAGGGTGGTCCTTAAATTGGACATTGTCTTGGATAGCCCTCATTCGATTCAAAACATTGAAAAACAATTTCCCTAATTTTTTCAGATTTTTATTTCACCCCCCTGGTCTCCCTTTTTTCACTTCAAGGTACAAGTAATGGAGTTAGGGTGATTCTTATAACACGCAAAAAAAAAGTCGGAACTTATAGATTAGATGTAGACGAAAAAAAAATCGTATCGGAGGGGGGGTCTATTCCCCCCCGTTCAGGTAGGAGGGGTAATTTTCTACAAATTTGACCAAAAATTTAAAAAAAATTATTAAAAAACAACGGGACCACTTACAATGGCATGCTATAGCTTTTTTTAAAAGCCATGAATCCAGTCTCTAATATACTTTTTAAATCAAGTTTTTATTGTAAATAGTTTTTAAATAAATAATTTTCAAACCTTAAAAATAAAAACAAAAATAATAGTTTCTTACGTTTGAAAATTATTTTTTTCAGAAACTATTTACAATAAAAACTTGATTTAAAAAATACAGTGCGGTTCATATTTATAACCCACCTTAAAAATCGTTAATTTTTTGGTCGTCTATACATGATCAAAAATAAAAATGATAGGGAATAATAGTAATGGTCATGGCAGTTAATTACAACAACACGTTAATTTCAAAAACGTAACAAGTGTATTTTTATTTCTTAGTAATACAAAGATTACAAAATTCAAGTGTTTCAAATTTATAACCCATTGCTTCAACAGTTAATAAAAGTAAATGAAAAACCGAAACTAATAATTAATTTGGGAACCTATGGCAAGAATCAAGTCAAAAACTCTTTTTTCAGTGATTTTATCAGCTATCCAAAAGTTCTGGCTTGATTTTAAGCCATTCCTCACGAAGAGAGGGTTTAAGCTCTGATATCATCTCATACGTCCTTCCTTCCGCGTATATTCTCCTGACAAGAACTCTCCAAAGATTTCCAATTGGGTTGACATCGAGAGAGCATGCGGGTCAAAGCATTAAATCAATAGAATTTATTCCCAACCAATAAATTGTTTCGCTACTGATATGGATTCTGGCATTGTCCTTCTGAAAAATCCAATTTCTCTCCTGATGATCTCTCAAAAAAGGTACCAAACTGCGTCGGAGAACTTAAACATAATCTCTGCTGTTCATTTTTGATGAAATGAATTGCATTTCTCCAGAAAAAAATGGAATTTAGATGGTCCTGATGGCGTGACTTACGGAAGGAACCGTGATATTTTTATAGGCGAAATTTTGGTAGCGGTTCGGTGATGATGTGGGGCGCTTTCTCAACGAAGGGGTGCGTGGAAATGCAATAAATTGCTTCGAAAATGAACAGCAGAGATTATGTTCAAGTTTTCCGACTCAGTTTGGTACCGTTTTTGGTAGATCACCATGCATGAGAGAACTTGGATTTTTCGGCACGGCCAGAATCCATATCAGTAGAGAAAAAATTTATTGGTTGGGAATAAATTCTATTGATTTAATGAACTGGCCCGCATGCTCTCCCGATGTTAACCCTATTGAGAATCTTGGGAGAGTTTTTGTCAGAAGAATATACGTAGAAAGAAGGACGTATGAGACGATATCAGAGCTTAAACACGCTCTTCTTTATAAATGGCTTAAAATCAAGCCAGAACTTTTGGATAAATTGATAAAATCCATGAAAAAAAGAGTTTTTGACTTGATTCTTGCCAAAAGTTCCCAAAATAAATTTTTAGTTTCGATTCTTCATTTACTTTTATTAATTATTGAAACAATGGGTTATAAATTTGAAACACTTGAATTTTGTTATGTTTGTATTACTAAGAAATAAAAATACACTTGTTACGTTTTTGAAATTAACTTGTTGTTGTAATTAACTGCCATGACCATTACTATTATTCCCTATCATTTTTATTTTTGATCATGTATAGACGACCAAAAAATTAACGATTTTTAAGGTGGGTTATAAATATGAACCGCACTGTATATAAGAGACTGGATTCATGGCTTTGAAAAAAGCTATAGCATGCCATTGTAAGTGGTCCCGTTTTTTTTAATAATTTTTTTCTATTTTCGGTCAAATTTTTAGAAAATTACCCCTCCCGCCTGAACGGGGGGAAATAGACCCCCCCTCCAATACAATTTTTTTTTCACCTGAATCTAATCTATAAGTTCTGACTTTTTTTTTTGTGTGTTTAAGAATCACCCTAACTCCATTATTTGTACCTTGAAGTGAAAAAAGGGAGACCAGGGGGGTGGAATAAAAATCTGAAAAAATTATGAAATTTTTTTTCTCCATTTAGAGTCATTTGATGCCTATCCAAGTTGGATTTTCAAAAAAAACCCAAAATAAGGACCACCCTAATGTACATATAATAAGGATACATAGTACATATATTATTGCAAGAAATAATTTAATTACAGTTAACGGTGCCATGGTACTGACATTTAGCCAATTTATGTGATCTAACTTCTCTAAGCTAATGAGAAAAATAATTTCCAGAAAAATTTTAACATATTCCATTAAAAGAAATAAAAAATTCTGAGAATCAACCAAAAGCATGTTTTAACATTCTTAAAAAATACTACCACGGTACTGCCAAATAAATTTTTGAAACACTTTCTTGGAATGAAAACATAGGTATCACTCTTAAATTGCAACAACGTTCAAAAAATAAAACGATTGTTACTATACATAAATAGTGCCTCTTATAGAAAATCACCATACAAATGTCTTGAAACTTAATCAAAATGGCGGTTCAGCGGGAAATCTTTTGAATTCAAAAATAAAAGTAAATTCCCCGGCAACATTCATTTATGATTATTTTATTCAGCAATAAATATTTTGTCTTAACTTTGGCAAAACTTTGTCAAGCAAGTATTGCACTCAAACTTTTCTAAGAACAACATTTCTATTCAATGAAGTGTTATTATTATTATAATAGTAGATTTAATTAGAAAAACAAGGAATGGACATGCCACGGTACTGACATTTTGAGTACACTTTTCCAAGTCATGTGGAATAAGTAGCAAAGGAGAATGGGCAAATTGGTTTAAATATCCACCAAGAATGAGACCTATTTAGTTTAATAGCCCCCTCTATTAGGAGTAATTTTTACCACGGCGACAGTTTAAATAAAATGCACGACTGGGTCGCACGTACTTGCTCTTATGTTCAAGACACTGCGAGTTTAAGAAAATTGTATATACAAACATGGAAATTATGAGAGAAAAATGTAGAGAAGCATGAAATACGACATTTAAATTAGCTAAAACAACTCTTTTGACAGTTTGAGGTGAAAAAAAAGTATGCCATCTTAATTCATATGGAATATGATTGTATGGGAAAAAAAAATTTAAAATCGTTGGAGCGGTTTGTTTTTTAAATTAATTTTTTATATATAAAATTCTTAAAACATTTTTAAGAACAAATTTTGGTATGCAGATTTAAACTATATATTTATGTGTATATAAAAACAAAACTTGAAAAAAATTGTTAACCCGTTTTTGAGATATCGAATTTTCAAAAAAAAAGATTGAAACTTTTTTTAAAAATCCAAAAACTTTTTTTTTTTATTTTGATATGCAATATTATTTAATCTCATCCGAAATTTGTATATAAAAAAAATAATTTAAATCCATTTAGCTGATAACGAGAAAACTCAAAATAAAAAAATACGTTCTATGACAGGTACTACTAATAGTTGCTATGTGTAAAATTTTATAATTTTTGATGGTAGATCGTACTAATTTTAGTATATGAAAAAGTTTAATAAAAATCGTAGGAGTCGTTTTCAAGCAAAAAAATATTTTCCTTTGCGGTTTTTTCACTTTTGTATGGAAGGTACCGTTATTTTTTCATAAATGTAAAATTTTTTCTAAAAATATTTTAGAAAGTACTAAAAAAGTCTTAAATATCGAGTTTCAAAAAAATCTATGATGCCGTTTTCGAAATATTTGATTTTCCAAAAAAAAATTTGAAATATTTTTTAAAAATCCAAAAAATATTTTTTCAAAAATATTGGCATACAAAACTATTAACATTTTTTAGAAGCTTCTGTATAAAAAAATAATTGAAATCGGTCATACCATTTTGAAGAAAATAAAAATTAAAAAAATGGTTCCTTGGGAGGTACCAATAATAACCATTTTTGAAAAATGATTTTCCACCCAAAGAAAGCCTTTACTGAAATCAATTTATTGAATTTTTTTTAAGAAAAGTTGTCGAGCCGTTTTTGAGAAAAATACGATTATGTAAATTTGCCAAAAAAAAATGTATGGCAGGTACCGTTATTTTTGGTTCTAAAAAAAATGAAAAAAACGTGTCGGCTGAATCACCAAAAACCACTATGTACCAAGTTTGAAGAAAATCGATCGAGCCGTTTAGGCTCTAGACGAACAGACAGACAGACAGACAGACAGACAGACAGAATTGTGCCACCCACTTTTTTGGTGTTCTCTATCATCGTAATATCATGTTTGATTGTTATCTCAAAATTTTTTTTTTGCACGAATCCAAAACTTGCCTTATAGTACCTATAATCGCAAGTTAAAACAATGGGAGTCTAAAGTTACAGTAACAAAAAAAAAAAAAAAAAAGTGTGCACTTATGTATGTACGTGCATTGGAAGTTATACTTCTCCACCTCAATGCATCTATCTTCCCACAGGTCCATATAATATCTATTATTCATAATATGCCAACGAGTCAACACATCTACCTTCGAATTCATGCGTTCTTGTATCAATCGAGTACAAAATTGAGTAGTACTGTGATATTAGAATATATCAATTAAAATTAGTTCTAATACGATTTTTTCTCAGTACAGTTTACATGTACTCTATTTTTGGCTGTAACTTTTAACTCCCATTGTTTTTTTTTTCTTTGGCGCCATAGTAAAAATTGCTCTATATTAATGGGACTATTCAACTGCATAGGTCTCGTTCGTGGTGGAAATTCGGACCAATCCCCATACGTTTTTGCCAATTCTCTTTTAGTCATGATATCGAATGTTAATAATAGTAAAGCCATTTACCCAATTCAAACCAAAAATACATATATACGAACATTTAACATTAAATAACAAAAAGAGCACTGGACACAAAGAATCACAGTTGGCACGGAATCACCCATATAGCGTTTTTTTGGTCATTCCTCCCACGTTTTTTTCATTTTTTTAGAACCAAAAACAATGGTACCTGCCATAAAATCATAGTTTTCTCAAAAATGACTTCACAACTTTTCTAAAAATAAAAAAATTAATAAATTACTTTGAGTAACTACGGCTAAATTTGGATGGAAAACTATTTTTCAAAAAAATTGTTATTTTTGGTAGGTAAGGTATGTACCTACCATAAATAACCAAAGAACCATTTTTTGATTTCCGATTTTCTTGAAAATTGTTAAAGAAAATTTTGAATTTTTTAATGCAAATTATAATTTATCGTGTACCAAAATTTAAAAAAAAAAGTATTTTTTGTTTTATTTTTTTATAAATAAAAATATAAGATAGTTTTTTAAAACATTTTAGAACATTTTTAGCAAAATTTTACTTTCATAAAAAATAACGTTTCCTTTTATACCTACCTTCCATACAAATAAAGAAAAAACGATAAGGAATATTTTATTCTTTCTCAAAAATGGCTTCTAAGATTTTGAAAAAAATTTCTGTTCGTTAAAATGAGTGCTTTCTAGTATAAGATATTAAAAATGTACACTTAGCAATTATAGTAGGTGCCACCAAAGAATATAAAGTTACTAAGAAGTATTATCTGGATCTTAAAATAAAATCCGATTCCGAGAGCTCTTTTTCGAAATAATAATAAAAGAAGGAAACAAAAAATAATTAAGAGAAAAGCTCTTTCTCATACAATCTTGGCAAACACAACGGCATACCATAATATTCAATATTCGTATTATAAGGATAGCAAAAAGGAGGATACTTTTGACGGGTTCCAACATTGGAACCCGTCAAAATTTGTATGAGATGCGACTTCTTGGTAACTTTATATTCTTTGGTGCAATCCCTCGAACGAGTTGAAATTAATTTTTATATACCTACAAATTCTAAATTTAAAATTAATTATTAGCTTTGCTTTTTAATGCATTTTATCTTCGCTTTAAAAAAAATAATGTTCAAGAGGCGAAGGGTTTAAGAAAATTGTAAGAAAATTGAAAAGAGCATGAAATACGATATTTTAATTAGCTTAAAGAACTCTTTTGATAGTTTGAGGTGAAAAAGAGGACGTCATTATAAATCTTGATTGAATGCTTATATCAAATTCTTAAAACATTTTTAAGCAAACATTTTTGGTATGCAAATCTTAAGTATTTATTGATGTGTATATAAAAATAAGTTTTCAAAAAAAATTGTCAACCTGTTTTGAAAAAATGCAATATTATTTGAGATTTGTAAAGGGTTTTTTTTAGACGTATAATTAAATATAATTTAATGTTATGGCCAGCGTTGCCACAAACTGCCCGATCGGGCCTTGTTGCCCCCTGTTTTATATTTTGGCTCTCTGCCCGGGCTTATTAGAAATGGCCCCCAAATGTTAATTTCAGAAGCTTTAACATAATTATAGTGTTAGTGATAATTAAAAAGTTGTACAAAATTAAATATTAACCATAGCCATTTTTAAATATAATATAATGGCTATATAGCTACAAAACTGCTTAGAAAAAAAATAGGTAAGATCATGATAATGAAGCTAGTAAAGGTGGGTTCGGGGTTTAGTTGAAAGGATTGATTCGATTTTCTTCAAAACGAAAAAACTGATATCAATATTCTTTTTTACACAGAAGCTTTCAAAAAATAGAAGTTGTATTGTGTACCAAAATTTTTGAAAAAAATATTTTTTGGATTTTTAAGAAATGTTTCAATTTTTTTTTTGAAAATCAAATGTTTCGAAAACGACATTATCGATTGTTGTTAAACTTGATACTTAGGAGTTTTTTTTAGTAGGTACTCTCTAAAATATTTTCAGAAAAAATTTTATATTTATGAAAAAATAATAATAAAGGAAAACATTTTTTTTTCTCAAAAACGACTCCATCGATTTTGATTAAACTTTTTTCGTATACTAAAACTAGTACAAATTTGAATTTTCTGGTTATCGGCTAAACGGATTTAGATTATTTTCTTATATACAAATTCTAGATGAAATTTAAAAATATTGCATGTCAAAGTTTTCAAAAAAAAGTTTTTGAATTAAAAAAAAAAAAGTTTCAATTTTTTTTTTTCTAAATTCGAAATCTCAAAAACGGTTAACAATTTTTTTAAATTTTGTTTTTATATACACATAAATGTAAACTTTAGATTTGCATGCAAAAAATTCCCCTTAAAAATGTTTGCATAAAAGTAAATTTTTTCTCAAAGTATTTTAGAAAGTATTAAAAAACTCCTAAGTACCGTGTTTCAAAAGAATCGATCTATGGCAATAAGTTGAAAGAGCTTAAGTCGACTCGGATGAAAATCGAGTATTTTTGCTTGGAAAATGCACAATTTGTTAAACTTTTTTTTAGTCTAGGTCTCATTTCTCTACGTAAAATATAAAACATTTTATTTAATAAAAACATAATAGCTTAAGTTTTCTTGGACAAAAATTGCTTTTGTATAACAGCTTATGTCTACATTGACCCAAATATCTTTCAAATCTTATAAAGAATGCATATTTTACTTGCGATTATAGGTACTATAAGGCAAGTTTTGGATTCGTGCAAAAAAAAAATTTGAGATAACAATCAAACATGATATTACGATGATAGAGAACACCAAAAAAGTGGGTGGCAAAATTCTGTCTGTCTGTCTGTTCGTCTACAGCCTAAACGGCTCGATCGATTTTCTTCAAACTTGGTACTTAGTGGTTTTTGGTGATTCTGCCAACACGTTTTTTTTCATTTTTTTTTTAGAACCAAAAATAATGGTACCTGTCATACATTTTTTTTTGGCAAATTTACATAATCGTATTTTTCTCAAAAACGGCTCGACAACTTTTCTTAAAAAAATTCAATAAATTTATTTTAGTACAGGCTTTTTTTGGGTGGAAAACCATTTTTCAAAAATGGTTATTAATGGTACCTTCCAAGGAACCATTTTTTTAATTTTTGATTTTCTTCAAAATGGTATGACCGATTTCAATTATTATTTTTATACAAAAGCTTCCAAGAAATGTTAATAGTTTCGTGTACCAACATTTTTGAAAAAATATTTTTTGGATTTTTAAAAAATATTTCAAATTTTTTTTTGGAAAATCAAATATTTCGAAAACGGCATCATAGATTTTTTTTAAACTCGATATTTAAGACTTTTTTAGTATTCTCTAAAATATTTTTAGAAAAAATTTTACATTTATGAAAAAATAACGGTACCTTCCATACAAAAGTGAAAAAACCGCAAAGGAAAATATGTTTATGCTTGAAAACGACTCCTACGATTTTTACTAAACTTTTTTCATATACTAAAATTAGTACGATCTACCATCAAAAATTATAAAATTTTACACATAGCAACTATTAGTAGTACCTGTCATAGAACGTATTTTTTTATTTTGAGTTTTCTCGTTATTAGCTTAACGGATTTAAATGAATTTTCTTATATACAAATTTCAGATAAGATTAAATAATATTGCATATCAAAATTTTCAAAAAAGAAGTTTTTGGATTTTTAAAAAAAGTTTCAAATTTTTTTTTTGAAAATTCGATATCTCAAAAACGGGTTGACAATTTTTTTTCAAATTTAGTTTTTATATACACATAAATATATAATTTAAATCTGCATACCAAAATTTGTTCTTAAAAATGTTTTAAGAATTTTATATATAAAAAATTAATTTAAAAAAAACCGCTCCAACGATTTTAAAATTTTTTTTCCCATACAATCATATTCCATCATGAATTAAGATGGTATACTTTTTTTCACCTCAAACTGCCAAAAGAGTTGTTTTAGCTAATTTAAGTGTCGTATTTCATGCTTCTCTACATTTTTCTCTCATAATTTCCATGTTTGTATACAATTTTCAATTTTTTTGTACAATTTTCTTAAACTCGCAGTGTCTTGAACATAAGAGCAAGTACGTGCGACCCAGTCGTGCATTTTATTTAAAGTAGCTTTAGTCGTGGCATAAGCTATTATGACACTTAAATGTGATAGATATTCATCGCTTAGGTCGACATAAGTTGTTCAAAACTTGTGTTTCAATTTCTTTAAAAAAGCTTAAGTTGACTTAAGTCTCAAATATTTTACCAAGGAAATTGTTAAAACATCTTATGTCACATAAGCTACTATGTTCATTTGAATAGCATTTTTTTTAAAATAGCTTAAGTCCCTTAAAAAGATTTTTAGCAATTCAGTTAAAAGGCTTTTTACAAAAACAAAGATAGGATTAACTGGGTATTGCTCCTATCTATTCTGAAAAAAAAATTTCATTAACCTGGCTCCAGTACTTTTTTTTTTTAATAAATAAAATAGTCAGTTTTAAAAATATGCAAAACTTGTTTTGCTCTTACTGAAAAATGACAAAAATTGACTTAAGCTGTTTTAACTTATTACCACAGTTTTTTTTTCAGAATATTTGATTTTCAAAAACAAAAAATTATTTGTTTTTTTAAATTCGAGAAATATTTTTTCAAAAATGTTGGTACACAATACTATTTATATTTTTAGGAAGCTTCTGAAAAAAAAACAATCGATAATGTCGTTTTCAAAATATTTGATTTTCAAAAAAAAAATTTGAAATATTTTTTAAAAATTTGAAAAATATTTGTTTCGAAAATGTTGGTAAGTACACAATTCTATTTATATTTTTAGGAAGCTTCTGAAAAAAAAAACTTGAAATCAGTCATAGTTTTGAAGAAAATCAAAAATTAAAAAAATGGTTCTTGTGGAGGTATATACCATTAATAACCATTTTTTGAAAAATGATGTTCCAAACAAACGTATATAGCCTTTACTAAAACTAATTTATTCAATTTTTATTAAGAACAATTGTGGAGCCGATTTTGAGAAAAAACAATATGTAGAACTTACCGTTATTTTTGGTTCTAAAAAAAATTAACTAAACGTGTGGGTAGAATCACCAATCATCACCATCACTTTTTTTCATCTTCTCTATCATCATAATGACAAGTCTGATCAAAATCTCAAGTTAAATTTTTTTTAACAAATGCGTAACTTGTCATATAGAACCTATATATCGCAAGTAAAAGAAATATATTAAGTATGTACACTAGGGTGGTCGTTATAATGAGTTTTTTTGAGTTTTATTATTTGGATGGGTCTAAATCAGCTCTAAATGAAGAAAGAAAAATTCCCTAATTTTTTTAGATTTTTATTTGAATCCCCTATAGTCTCTGTAGGGGTAAATAAAATTTCCCCTTTTTTTTTTGGAAATTTGCGTAAAATCTGCCGAAAAATTCAGAGTAGGTGAGAAGTAGACAAGAAAAAAATCCTATTAGAGGGGGGTAATATCTCCCACCGCTTGGAAGGGAGGGGCAATTTAATAAAATAATTGCATAAAATAGAAAAAAATAATTAAAAAACAACGGCAACACTTGCAGTAATGTTTTGTAGCTTTTTGGAAAACAGAAGTCCATTTTAATAAATGATTATTAAATAAAGTTCTTTGAATAAACAATTTCAGCAAAATCTGTTTTCAAACCTATAATTAAAAAATAATAATAATAATTTTTCTTCAAAATGTTGAGTCTGAAACAATTTTTTGCCAAAACCGTTCACCAAACAAACTTAGTATAGAAACAAGCCGTGAGAAAAGACTTCTGGCTTTCCAAAAAGCTACAAAACATTACTGTAAGTATTGCCGTTGTTTTTATATTAATTTGTTTCTATTTTATGCAAATATTTTATTAAATTTCCCCTCCCGTCCAAGCGGGGAAGATATTACCCCCCTCCAGTAGGATTTTTTTCTTGTCTAGTTCCCACCTACATGCTCTTAATTTTTTTGGCAGATCTTAAGCGAATTTTCTAGTATGTAAAAAAAAAGGGACATTTAATTTACCCCTACAGCGACTATAGGGGATGAAAATAAAAATCTGAAGAAATTAGGGAATTTTTTTTTCTTCATTTAGAGCCGATTTGGGCCCATCCGGGATTTAACGACCACCCTAATGTACACATATTCACGTACGTACATACATATCTTTTCAATATACAAATTATGACATGTCTCATTCACATTAAATTCATCACTAAATTTGGCCAACTTTTTGCTGTAAATGCTTGACTGTGTAATTTCTTCCCCTATCGAATCCAACATAGTTCATCAACAAGATAAACTAATCGCAATTTGGCCGCCAAATTGATACTCTCTACACGCAATCCAATTACGAAAACATTTATTACTATATTGTTATTCTAAATATGTGTAAATATAGTATCTACATTATATTTAAATGTTCTCCCCATTTTAATGGAGCTTTTAACAAAAGGGAGAAACTTTTTTTTTATTATTATCCGAATTATTATTTAAATTTAAGCTCAATTTCAAATCTAAGACCCCAATCTCGCAGAGGGTGATACGAAAAAAAACATACATATTTCGTTAGATACCTTGTATCTGCGATGTTGATTCTGATTGTTGAGAGAATAAAATGTATCCGTCCATATATACGAATAACCAAACCACCCTCCTCCCACCCAATTTGCTCAATGCTCTCGAATATAGCAAATCCACGATCGCGGGACGACACGACGAGGGACGACTACAAGTTGTGATAGCAAACGAAACGTGAAAATTCAAGTGTGTGGCCGTGGCCGGCAGCAGCGTTGGTGCGGTGTGGTGGGTGGCGACGACAAGTGTGAGAACACCACTTTGAATGATTCAAATCCGCTGTTGTTATAAATGGGGCTGGAATCAGTCGCTCTGAGTTAGTTGCGATTAAGTCGCTTTCTGTGAATATCAAATTTATATATTTAAATTTAGTGTTTTTCTTTTTTGTTTGTCAATTAATTTTCCGTAAACGTTATACGTTGATCGTCGTTCATTCGCGTCACTATATAAATTTTTTCGTTCAGTGTTCCAAACAAAGAAAATTAAAGGTCAGTCAGCTGAGGAAATTAATACAATCTGACGGAATAGAAATGAAAATTATTATCAACAAAAAAAATCTTTGTTTGTTTTTTTTTTTTTTTTTTTTTTTGAATAAAATCTCATAAATTATTTCCCTTTTTCTTTCATCAAAATTCTTTTTTCCTCTCGAGTTTACAATAAATAAAAAAATAAAAAAAGTGAGAGTGGAAATTTTGGGAAGCATTATTGTTTATATCGAAAAAATGCATTTTGGAATTTGAACTTTAATCATCACCAAGTGTTAGCTTGAACTTTGTTATATAAAATTATTTTTTGTTAAATTTTGTGCATGAAATAAAAACAAACCTGTATTTTTATTACGGTTGTTTTTTTTAACTGTCAAGTCTATACCTTATTTCAAGTGTTTCTTCTTTTCTTGGTTATTTTTGTTACAGATGTCCAAGATATTAGAAGAATCACCAAATGCTCACATTAACAAGAGCATCTTGCAACGTTACATTGATTTGCCAGTTAAAGAAAATATTGTTCAAGCAACATACGTTTGGATTGATGGCACGGGCCAAGATTTAAGATGCAAAGACCGAACTTTGGATTTTATTCCAGCCAGTCCTAAAGGTAAGTTAATTTATTTATTGTTGTTTTTTTTCAAGTGGGCTTACAATAAAAGTGACAGTGATTAGAGTGGTGTTCGCTTTGTGTAAATAACTTCAGCAAAATTTTATAAATGATGTGAGTTAGGTTTTTATCGTATTATTTCTTATCAAACAAGTATAGAAAAAAAATATAACAAGAACCATGAAAATGTTCGACCTCAAGATAATCATGCATTTCGACTGTAAATGGGTCGTAAGACTTGAAAGTGTGGGTGTGTGATACTATTTTTTCATAAAAGCATAATAAAATAGTTTGAAAAAAAAAAAAAATAGGTAAAATTAGTTTTTAATTTTAAGTGAAATTCTGCCATGTTGATTTCGTAAATTTTATTTTTTAAAAAGTCTGTAATTTTATAATTTTTTTTTTTCAACTGGACAAGTATTCGTTCTATTTTTTTCTTCCAAATGTCTGTATATGATTAAATTTTTATCAATGAATGTAATACCAAAGCTGGCTTTAGGTCTTCAATGAAATCAATTGCTCTAACATTGAACTAGAATTAACTAATGAGAGTAGGTGAGTGCGAAGTGTTTTTTTTTGTATGTCTTTCATACGAGAACTGTAAATTACATAAACACACGCTTAGGGAATGCTCCGTTAAAATGAACTAAATCATTCAGAAAGCGATGAACGAAAAATTATCATTTACAGAATTTGTAATTGTATAGAAATTAAGAGCACACATTATTCAATGATCAATAGCCATGGCAACGCAACGGTTCGAATAAGGGAACTGAGAATCAGTACCTAGTATTAAAAACTACATACTAACCATGCAGTTTTCATAAAAAAAATACATTAGCCTAGGAAATTTTGAGCGAGAGCTTTATTTAATTTTTTTTTAATTTACTAAAAGACTTTCTCACAGGGATGTGGTCAACCTTTTCTATTGTTTGAGGTACTAGACCGCTTTTTATTTTGTAATTATTTTCTAATAAAATACAAATTTTGGATGTGAAATGATTCCTCAATTGTGATTGTTGTTGTTACTGACCACACTCTTTGCGAACAATCCAACGCCAATAAGGCTTTGACTTAAAAAATAAAATTTACTTGTAACGTCGAATGTAAAATGCACTTAGCGTTCAAGTTGCATCGAAATTTAGATCTTTTGAAAATATGCAAGTATGTACCATACACCTAATTATAGAATAATGTAAGGAAGAATGAAATTTTGTACTCAAAAGTTTCTTGATACATCTGATAATTTTTGAACACATGTATTGTCAAAATTTTGTTTTTAACTTGCGATACATTTCAGCCTAAAATAAAATGGATCGATTTTCTTCAAACTAGGTACTAAGTGGTTTTAGGTGATTCTCCCCACATGAATTTCTTCCTTTTATTTAGAACACAAAATAACGGTATCAGCCACACAATTTATTTTTTTAGTAATTTAAAAAAATCTTATTTCTCTCAAAAATTACTGTTAAAAGTCAAAAAAATGGTTATTAATGGTAACTCCAAAAGAATCATTTTTACTTGCGATATAAGTACATAGGTACTATAATTCAAGTTTTGGATTCGTGCAGAAAAAAATTTTGAGATAACAATCAAACATGATATTACGATGATAGAGAACACCAAAAAAGTGGGTGGCACAATTCTGTCTGTCTGTCTGTCTGTTCGTCTACAGCCTAAACCGATCGATTTTCTTCAAACTTGGTACATAGTGGTTTTTGGTGATTATGCCCACACGTTTTTTCATTTTTTCTTAGAACCAAAAATAACGGTCCCTGCCATACAATTTTTTTTAGCAATTTAACATAATCGTATTTTTCTCAAAAACGGCTCAACAGCTTTTCTTAAAAAAATTCAATAAATTTATTTTAGTAAAGGCTTCCTTTGGGTGGAACCCATTTTTCAAAAATTGGTACCTCCCAAGGAACCATTTTTTTAATTCTTGATTTTCTTCAAAACGGTTCGACCGATTTCAATTATTTTTGTATGCAGAAGCTTCTAAAAAGTATAAATAGTTTTATGTACCAAAATTTTAGAAACAATATTTTTTGGATTTTTAAAAAATGTTTCAATTTTTTTTTTTTGGAAAATCAAATATTTCGAAAACGACTTGAACGATTTCTTTGAAACTCGATATTTAAGAGTTTTTAGTACTCTCTAAAATATTTTTTGGAAAAAAATTTACACTTAGCAACTATTAATAGTACCTGTCAAAGAACGCATTTTTTTATTTTGAATTTTCTCGTTATCGGCTTAACGAATTTAGATGAATTTTTGTATATACAAATTTCAGATACAAGTTAATAATATTGCATATCAAAATTAAAAAAAAAAAAGTTTTCGAATTTAAAAAAAAAGTTTCAAATTAATTTTTTGAAAATTCGGTATCTCAAAAACGGGTTGACAATTTTTTTTTTCAAATTTTGTTTCTATATACACATAAATATATACTCTAGATTTGCATACCAAAATTTGTTCTTAAAAATATTTTAAGAATTTTATATATAAATAACTAACTCTGCATTTTTTTGATAATTATAGACCACTTCAAAAATTTCTAAAAAATGCAAAAATCTATCAAATCTTTTCAATTTCACTGAATTTAGCAATAACGAGTGTTGAAAAATACTTTATGTAATTTTGATTTTATTGAAATAATGCGAACACTTTTTTTTAATAATTTTTTGTAAAAATGCAAAATAGGAGTTAGCTGCTTTTCACTCTAATGCTACATTTCCACCTAGCGCTAATCTGAGATTTAATAAGATTAACCTTAAATCTCCTTTAAATCTCGTAGATTTACCATACAAATTTATTTCGTAAATCTTGAAGATTAGAAATTAATCTTGTTAAATGTTCCTAGGACAAATAGTTTTACAAATCGAACTAACCTATTTTTACATGGTTCTGAACGATTCATTCGAGACTCGCATTCAGTTCTTCATTGTTTCACACGAATCAAACATTCTGTCTCATTCGCACTTCATAAGAAAAATTGGAACGCCATTTGCATTTTTGAAGGTGCTGTCAAATTTAATCTTTTTTAAATCTTTTTGTGCGGTGGAAACACCAAAAAGATTTATTAAATCTTATCTGAGATAAACCTTTGGTGGAAACATAGCATAAGCCAACGATACATACGTATGTTTAGAATTTTTTTCGAAAATCAAATATTTTAAAAACTTCATGGTAGATTTCTTAAAACGAGTTCTCGTGTTTTTTAAACACTCTCTAGAATATTTTAAGTTCAAATTTTAGTTTTATGAACAAATAATGGTACCTTCCATACAAATGTTAAAAAACCTTAAGGAAAATATTTTTTTTTTTATTTCAAATATTTTTTTAATGCTAAGACTCGTTCGATCACTACCAAAAACTATACAAATTTAAATCTAGCAACTATTAACATGTACTACCTATCGTAGAATATTTTTTTTATTTTAATTTTGTTCATTGTTGGCTGAACGGATTAATTAATATTGCATATTAAACTTCAAAAAAAAAAAAGTTTTAATTTTTTTTCCTGAAAATTCAGTAGGTATCTCAAAAAAAGTTTTTTTTTTAGTTTTATTTTTATAAATACTTAAGATTTGCATTCTTAAATTACTCCTTAAAAATGTTTGAGGAATTTGATATCTAAAAAAATTTGATTTTAAGAAAACGCTCCATAGGTTTTAATTCTTTTTTTCCATACAAAAACAATTCTTCAAGAACTCACATGGAATTCTCTTTTTCATCTCAAACTATTGATTCGCAGCATGCACTGCATTTGTGTAGATTTCCATTTACACACAAAACCCCCACTTTTAGCTAATTTAAATATCTTATTTCATGTTTTTAAACATTTTTCTTCAATATGTCAAAAACTGGCAAAAATTATTTAATGGAAGGGTGGTTGAAAAGAGCATTAACTGAACAATTATCCTATAACACAAGCCATTTTTTTTATGTTTAAGAAATTAAATATTTATCCAAGAACACAGCCCATTTTTTTGTTAAATCAAGAAATTATTAGGTTTTTTTTTAAAGTGGGAGTGTCACTAGGCGGAAATTTATTTAAATGATTTATTTTGCAACTTTTATGATCATAACTGAAAATGTCAACAAAATCGGTTGAGTGGTTTAGATTTAATTAAATCTCCATAACACCGAAACAACAGTGCAACTGTGCTTAAAATAAAAAGAAATTCTTAAAATGAAACCGACACTTCTTAAAGGGAGTCTTAAAGCAGCTTGATTGACATCATTTCTACGAGTATTAAAAGTAACATTGTTACTCAAAACCTTGGAAAAGTGTCAGAAAAAGCTTCGGACGCACTGCCATGCTCACCGAAGCGAAAGAGGGCAGTTTGTGGAAAATGTAAAGAACTCAAAAATGGAGTGAAAATCCTTGAACCCACGAAACAGGCCCCAAGTTGCTGTTGTCTAAGAAAACAGATGGAAAAATTCCACAGTTAATAACGAAAATAATAATAATAAAATAATATCTCGAACTTCTATCAATGTTGCTGGAAGATTCTAAGTTTTACTGAACAAAATAAATTCTGGAATTTCAATATTTCAAGGTCTTTCAATAATTAACAAAGGATTTTTTTTTGTTTTTCCCCTTATTAATCCAGAAATTCTTGTGGTCACGTCTTAGGACATTTTTGTGTAACGTTATCAGACAGCAGTTTTAGTTCAAATATGCCAACAAAAAATTTTTACTTGCGATATATATGTGAAAAAAAAAACTTTTGAGATAACAATTAATCATGACGTTACGATGATAGAGAACACCAAAAAAGTGGATGGCACAATTCTGTCTGCCTGTTCGTCTACAGCCTAAACGGCTCGATCGATTTTCTTCAAACTTGGTATGTACATAGTGCAATTTGTTTAGCAATTTTACATAATCGCATTTTTCTTATAAACGGCTTCACAACTTTTCTTTAAAAAAAAATTCAATAAATTGCTTTTAGTAAGGACTTTTTTGGGTGGAAAACCATTTTTCAAAAAATGGTTATTAATGGTAGGTACCTCTCAAATTTTCTTCAAAACCGTTTGACTGATTTCAATAACTTTTTTCACACAGAAGCTTTCAAAAAATATAAATAGTTTTGTGTATCAAAATCACAAAAAAAAAATTTGTTTGGATTTTTAAAAAATGTTTAAAAATTTTTTTGTTGAAAATCAATATTTTTGTTCTCAAAAACGACTCCTACGATTTTGATTAAACTTTTTTCATATATTAAAATTAGTACGATAAAAATTATAAAATTTTACACTAAGAACTATTAATAGAACCTTACATAGAACGTTGTTTTTATTTTTATTTTTCTCGTTATCGGCTAAACGGATTTAGATGAATTTTTATACAAATTTCAGAGAAGATTAAATTATATGGCATATCAAAATTTTCAAAAACAAAGTCCTGGTCACAAGAAAACTCACAGGAAAACTCAGAATAGAACCATGGAATAGTGTTTAGTCACTTGTTGACCAATGTGGGCATAAGCAACTCTACAAGCAATTACAGCGAACTAAACCAAAACCAACATTTTGCCAAATGTTGATAAAAAAAACTTGGGTAAGGTAGAAAAAACTAATTTTCTCGAAAAGTCACATGTACTAAATTATTATTTAATATTATCGAATAGTTTTGAATAAAATTTCATATATTTATTTAGATAGTAATAATTATGTGTGCTATGCCCATTGCTGTATTTATCTACCTACAGTACATACAGTTTCATATAGAAATATAATTTGGCTTGAATTTTGTTTGGTGATTGGCTATTTCCCCTGTATCTCTGTAAAATAAAAATTTTAAAAATAATTTCCATATATTTATAAATTAAAATTAATTAAAAATTTTTTCCCACATCTTCCATCATTAAAATCTAACACAAATGTATCTAACTGTTTAATTAAGGCTAATTACAAAAAAGAAAAATTTATTAAAAATGCTCGTCATGAGGACAATAATAGATAAAATTCAGTATTTTCCCAAAAGAACATACAAATGAAGCAATTAAGTGTTATTGAAGTTCATTAAGAATTATTTTGGGTTTTTGTTTTGAAATATTTATGCATGACGAAATCATATGTATTATATATTTACCATACAATTTCTAGACTAAATACAATTAATTTTGCTTATGGTTGATGTCTTAAAACTTTGTCAATAGGGTTGTTATGGGACTTCAGACATTAAAGTTATACTCAGCCGGAAGCAAATTAAGAATATTGATGAAGCATTTTAAACAGCTTAATATTAAGGTATAAGTATTATTTGTACATTATACTACATACTAAACAATTTGCTAATTTTAAAGCAGTTCACTAACATGATTTGAATGGTAAACTCTTTTTAACTAGTATCGTACCAAAGCTTTTCTTTTAATAAACTGCATCTTAACATACCCAAAAAAGTGGCATTTCCTGTTAAAAACCCAGATGACAACACCTTTTTTAACATTTTTGTATGTGTCAAAATGTCATATGATGCTAGTCGGTATTAAAAAATAAAATCCACGATTGGATCGCACTTTGCTTAAATTTTGTTTAAGTGTATAGTACTCCCCGTTTTTTTCAGTGGCCATTTGGTCTTGGTTTTCGAAAAATTAACCAAAATATTAACATGTTTTACGTTTGTTAGCTGCAGTTTTTTTTAAATCTATTAAGCTGGAAAATCAATTAAGCGAGGAGCATTTAACCGGGGTATACTGTATATAAAAACATGGATATTATGAGTGAAAAATAATCAAAAGTATGCAATTCGATCTTTAAAATGCTAAAAGAACTCTTTTAATAGTTTGAGCTGAAAAAAAGTATGCAATCTGAGCTCTTGAATAAATATGAATCTATGCGAAAAAACAATTGAAAATCGTGGGTCCAGTTTTTTTTTAAATTGACTTTTTATATTAGAAAATTTTAAAACATTTTTAAGGCAAAATTTTAGTTTGCAAATTTTTATTTTTAATTAAAGCATAGTTTAAAGTTCCCATGCGAATAAAAAACAAAATTTTCAAAACGATTTTCACCTATTCTGCGCACGAAGTTGAATAATATTCAAAGCGGAAAACGTTTGCCTTGGCCTAAGCCATCCATTGAGTCATTAATTAATAACTAAAAGGCCTTAAAATAGAAAATGACAACATTGCTTTTTTTTTGCATGAAACTGTAAACTGTAAACCAATCATGCAAACAATTAATTTTACATTTCACCTAAATTATTTTTGGCATGCGAGAATATTTGCATAGATTTCTTTTACACACGGGAACTGTAAACTAGGCTTACAGCATATTTTACAGTTGCCATGCGAAAAAAATCGATATTTTCAAAACGATTTTCCACCTATTCTGGGCACCAAATAGAATAATATTCAAGGCGGGAAACGTTTGCCTTGGCTTAAGCCATCTATTGATTCATTAATTTACCCTTAATTATTAAACTATAGGCCTAACAATGGAAAATAATTATTTTTGGATACAAAAACTATTTGCATGCAAATAATGACTGGAGGTGAATATATTTTTTTATTTTTTGAAGTGTAAACCGACCACCCAAAAAAAAACTATACCACACTTTTTTTCGCATGAAAAACAATTGCCGGTCCATTGCTTTGCCTCAATTATTTTTGACATGCGAGAATATTTGCATAGATTTTTTTGTATGGAAGGTACTTTTGCATAAAAGTAAAATATTTTTTAAATATTCTGAAAAGTGTTATCGAAACGGAAAAGTATCTACCAAGTTTCTTAAAAAATTGACTGGGTCGGTCGTTTCGAAATATTGAGTTTTCAACTAACAATTGAAAAAGGAGAATGCGCATAATTGAATGAGTTGCGTTCCATCATTGTCACTTTACGACCTATATTGGAAAGGTCTCAATGAATACTATTTTTTTTTTGTATGGGAATAAGTCTGTATCTCGTGCAGAAACATTTTAGTAGCCCAAATAAATATTGCACTGAACTATAAATCTTCCCCTGCACAAACTGAGTCCCAAACAGTGTTGTCACTTTACCACAATTGTGGTAGATCTACCACTTTTTTTCAAGATTTTAATAATCTACCACTTCTACCACTGAAGTCAAAAATTCTACCACTTTTTGCTCATCCATAACAAACAAAATTTTAAATTCAAAGATAATCCGATCATTCGTGAAAAAGTCTCAACATTTTTAAGTAGAAATTTTTCAATAGAAAAAAAATCCTGTGAGTTTTTGTCTCTATGTACTTACCTGAATGCAGCCATTGGAATTATTTAGAACTGATTTCTTTTAGAAATAGAAATATAGTAAATTTTTTTTGTGTCTTACAAATTTGTTTATAAAATATGGGAAAGGGGGGAAACTTCTTCTGGCTACCCTCCTCGACGACAACGGTGTGCGCTGGCGCTGTGCCCTATTCATAATACGCTTTCTTGATATGTTTTTTGTTTTGAATTTTGATCACCACATTCAAAACTTCAGTGAAGAAATAGATTCAGAAATAATAGACGAAAAGTTACTTAAAATTGTTTTTTTTTTTATCTTATCAAATAGGTACATATATTAAACTAATGAACTAAATATTTTTTGTCAACTTGCTTAAAAATTGTGATACACAAAACATGATTTAAATTTTAATAATAAAAGAAAACCAGCTTTTTAAAATTTTTAAAAGATTTAAAGAAACACTTGTTTTTTTTCACAAATTTAATAATTTTTAATATGTTTTGCCAACGCGTTTCGTCTTAGTTAGGACATCATCAGGGCACTTACTATGACGAAATTAATAAATTTGTGTCAGTGTTTCCTTAAATTTTTTTTAAAATGTCTAAGATTTTTTAAAATGTCTAATTTCAACCAATTGACTAACCCTAGATCTATTGATTATATTTAAATTTTTAAAAGGTATATATTATTATAATTATAATTCTTTTTGATATCCCAGACAACATTTTTAAGATCTGATATACATATTTTCATTACTCAAAAAAGTCTTCAAAGTGTCTGATTCTCAGTCTCTTGACGTGGTTTTGAAAAGAAAAACTATTGCAGTTCTTTTATTTTGTGAAGCGTGTACTTGTCCGATAAAAGCAATTAAGGTGTTTATGGGCAGATAAACTTGTTTTCTAGGACATCATTGGAAAAATTTTTTTAATTTTGTGCTCTTGTTTTTGGTAAAAGCTTTAAGAAAACGAGAAAATGGAAAAAATGGCTGTTTTTCAAAGCAAATGTCGCTAACACTAAAGCATTTTTTGCAAAACAATGTTTAATAACATAAAATTCAATATTTTTATCATGCCACTATTGGAGAAAACCTAATAAAAATTTTAATAACACAAAATAAAAATGCTTGTAGATTTTTAAAAAAACGCATTTTTGACAGTCAATTTATTATACCTAACGGTATTTTTTTGACAAATTTTTTTGCAGTGTATATAAACTCAATTTATTTTCCACAATTTTCATTAATTATATAATCATAATTGTATCATCTGATATTGAAATTTTTAATTCTTAAAAGACACTTTTTGACAGAAAATTTATGTTTTGGAAGTTAAAATCCGTTACTTTTACAAAAAAAAATTTTTTTAGTACAGTAATACGCCTACTAGTGACCAATTAGTAAAAATTAAAAGTTTTTATCAAACAAAGTATCTGATGAAAATGAAAAAAAACCGGTCTTATATACGCAAAAAAAAAGTTAGCAAATGACTGGTTTTGTTCAGTTCGGAACACTCTTAAAAAAGATATCTTTTTATGATACAAAAACATTTTTAGTACCACTTCATATTATTAAAAAAAATTTAATTGAACTTTGTACAGGCAAAAATATCGAAGTTTCAGATTTGACAGCGCAAAGCATTGAGTCTGGTTAAAATAAAACGGTCTCACGTCCATTTGCTATTTCATTTGTTAAGAAGGCATTTGTGCTACAGGTCATGGATTGTCCGTTCAGTTTCTCAGTCCCCTGATTAGTATTTACAGGATAAATGTCATATAAGTAGGCATATTTTTTTGCATTACTATATTGCGTAAGTAAAACCCTAATAATATATTTTTTTTTATTTTTTCGCACAATGCGCAGCTATGTTTTTGGCGCAGTTAATGCTACTTTTCCTTGTAAGACTTTTTAATACAATTTTCTCTTACTATCAAGGTGGCTTAGATTTTTAAAAGAATATTCATATAGGTCACTATATCTTTCCCATCAGGCAATGGGTACGATTTTCTAAAAAATTGACTTTAAATATAAAAATAAAAAAGCTTAGTCCTCTAAACACATGTTTTAAAAATATCGATAAAATTGCTGTTTTTTATTTTACTCATGGGCCGCTTTCAAATATGTGAAAGGAAGCTCTAAATCAAAAATGTGTCGAAAATATCTTCATCTTCTTCCACTTTTTGTAGAATCACAAATATACTTCGATGAGTAAAATGGTTCTCTTTGACTAAAATAAAACTTGAAAACAAAAATATTTTTCTTTATTTAATTTCTCGAAATTAAAATCTACCACTAAAAATCTGGATCTACCACTATTTTTTAGACTTATCTACCACTTTTTTCAAACTGGAAGTGACAACACTGGTCCCAAATGTGGTAGAACTTTCTGACCTATGTCATTGGAAAGGTCTTAAGTGCTATTTTTCACTGTGTGGTATGAATCTGTATCTCGTGCAGGGAAACTGTAATTGCCCATAACAACAGTTACACTGCACTATAACTCTTTTCCTGCACAAGTTGCGTCCCAAGAGCTGTAACACCTTTTGATCTATATCATTGGAAAGGTCTCAATGAGTGATATTTTCTGTTATATAAGCATAAGTCAGTATCTCGAGCAGGAAAAGTGTTAAAGCCCAATAACTTCTTAGTTGATATAGCGCACTGCAACAGTTATTATGGGATATAACATTTTCCGTGCACAAGATACAGACTTATGCTCACACAAAAAATAATAGCACTCATTGAGGCCTTCCAATGATATACATAGGTCAGAAAGTGTTACAACTTATAGTCTTATTAAGCCCATAAGGGTGTCCGTTATTTCCCAAAATCGTTTTTAAATAGCAGACACCCCTTACATCAAAAGTTTATGCCCTAAAAAAAGAAATTGGCCAAACAAAATTTTGTCCGAGATAGTTTGCACGTGGCTCTAAGCCTATACTTTTCCATACGAATTTTGTATCGGATTTTCGCTCTTTTCACGTTATATTTTTTTCTCTAGAATTACTGCAGCTATTCTAAATTTGTTTATTGATTTTCTTTAATCATCCCTTTAAAAGATCTCATTCAAAAAATTTATTAACAAAAATTTAAAATTAAATAATAAGACGTTCAGTTTTATGATGTTTTTATATAGACATTCCCTAAAGCCCATCCTCCTTTTGGGACAAAACACTAATTGAACTTTTTGCGAGCTTCTACATGAATTTCATCAGTCACACCGCTTAAAAAAGAATCGAAAATCAAAAAAATGGTTCTTTGAGAGGTTCCTACCCATTAAAAACCATATTTTTCAAAAATTATTTTCCATCCAAATATTGTGTTTACTAAAAGTAATTTATTAAATTTTCTTAAAGAAATTTCGTGGAGCTGAAAAAAAATAAGATTTTGTAAAATTGTTAAAAAAAAATCGTATGACAGGTACCGTTACTTTTATTTCTTAAAACAAAGTAAAAAAAACATTGTGCCCAAAAACCGCTATGTTGTTATGTACTAAGTTTGAAGAAAATCGATGCAGCTGCTTAAATGTGGGCGAACAGACAAAATTGTTAGACCCACTTATTGTTTATCGTAATTCTGATCAAAATCTCGAGTTAATTTTTTTTACGAATGCATTAGGTACTCATCATATATACTTGTAGAACAGTACCTATGCACATAAATATCGCAAGTAAAAATAAAACAGGTGCCAATTCGATAATTTCAACTCTATATTGTTTTTCGAGTCTAATAAAAACGCTGTGCTTAGGTTTTTTCCGAAGATGTAAGAAATTCTTTTCCCCTTCTGATCTGGCTGTAATCTATATAGCCTTCATCCCACACAAGCTTGAGTACAACTGCCCTATTAGGGCAGGTGATGCTCCTATAACTCACTTGAATCTCTTGGATGGAATACAAAATAAAGCCTTAAAAATGAAAAAATGATAGGTGATAGATCTATTACTCAAACAATTACAACTCTGAAACATCAATGTTCTAGTGAAATAGCCAGTTGCATTCTTCCTCTTAAGCAATTCAACCGTAATACTTGCACTTTTAGGAATGCCCATTAGTTTACCATTGAGCCCAGCTCCAGGCGTACTGTCAAATATATAGATTCTTTCTTAAGCCGTACAACACGAATGTGGAATGTTTTACCAGGCTCTGTTGTTCCCTTGAATTTTGATATTCAGAACAGTGTTGCCGGAGAGAAATATTTTATGGTAGTACAGCGGCCAAAAAAGAGGAGTTTTTCGGAAATAATGGTAGTACAGATATGTCTTCAAAGATAAGTGTGTGCACATTTTTTTTTTTAACTTTATTAAAAAAAAAAATCATTAAGAAAAAAATTCAGTAAAAAAAAACATACCTAAATTAATAAATTATTAAATCTTATGACACATAAAATTAAATATCTTTTCACAAACAGAAACAGAAACATTTAGCTCATGCCATTCACTTAATTTTATATCGTCAATACATTTATTTATATATCCAACTTGATCAAACAAATCATTTTCCAAAATAGTTTGGTCAGTTTTCTTCAACACAAATACAAAACTTTTTTCATCGTAACACAGGTACATACATATCTTATATAGTATTTATGCTTCATTTTGAAAATTGTAGATACCTCGCACATTTTTACAAATGTCATAAAAAAAGCGGAACATTTAGCGGGACAGTTATGGCCGTGGGACAGAGATCTTAAAAACGGACTGTCCCGCTCAAAGCGGGACGTATGGTCACAATAACATTACATAAAAATTCATGGAGTCCAAACAAAAAACCAATCTAAAATTTCAGGTAACAATTAAATAAATACAGAATTGACAGATGAAACTTTGCATGAAGCTAACGAAAAATAAAAACAAACAACAAATAGGGAAATTTCCTTTTTGACGACAGTTTAGAGCAGTGTTTCCCATATAGAATTTCTAACTTTCGAAAGTTTGAAATGTTCACTAAAAAACTTGAATAAATAAAAACAAGGAGGAAATTCTCCAAAAATATTTCTCTCTAATCAAGCTATAAATTTTCCAGATGATCCACAATTACATCTATAAGCGGTATCATTCACTTCACATCATTCGAGCCAGTGAAACCTGTTAAAATTTGGGTTGTAAATATGTATAAGTTTGACATATAAGTAAAGGTAACGAAAGCAATTGTCTTCGTTTTTGATTCGACAAGAGTGTTTTTTCCTTGAAGTTGCTTATAAAATGCTTCGAAGATATCGACTAAATAGCTCAAAAACTCCTTGCAATCGACCGTTAACAAATTTTTTTTCCCGATTTGTCACTTAAGATGATCAAAAAGTTCCACAAATCAAACAGTTTCGAGAGCATCTGACTTCAATTCCTCATGGTCTTCCAATTGTATTAAGACAATAGGTGGTCAAAACGTTTACAATTTGTACGAGACAAAATTTGACGTTTTTCGAAATTAAAAGGGTGCGGAAGTGAGATATTTTTTTCCTGTGCATTTGATTAATTTAGAAAGCTAAAACGGCTGTAATGCATCAGAATGTAAAATTGCCCCTTAAAAGTCAAATTGTTCCCCTGTGGGGGGTGGGTCCCACGTTGGGAAACACTGGTTTAGAGGATAAAAGTGCTGCCAAGTTTGCATTAAATTGGCAGTGAATTAAATTTATTGAGGTCAACTTTGCTGCAAGTGTAAGATATTTAGGTGCCAGTTATAGCTATCATTGAAACTCATCATAGAAAATTTTATTGATTGATTTTGATACGTTTAGGAAGTAAAATCATTTATTCTTTTGATGGAAAAATAAAGCTAAAGGCCTAATTAATATATCTAGCCAAAAAAATCGTTCAAATAGGCCCAACTTTCCACATAAAAAGACTTTTCTTATTTCAATGATTGAACTACCTTACCAATGATCATTGAAAAATTAAAAGTCAAGTTTTGTTGAAATTTGGGCCTATTTGAATTTTTTTTTGATTAGAAATATTAATGAAGTCTTAAGCTTTGGTCGTCCATCAAAATAATAAATGATTTTGCCTCCTAAACGTCTCAAAATCAATCATTAAAATTTCCAATGATGAGTTTCAATGGCACCTTAGGCGCCAGTTATAGCTATCATTGAAACTCATCATTGAAAATTTTAATGATTGATTTTGAGACGCTTAAGAAGTGAAATCGTTTATTATTTTGATGAAGAAATAAACCTTAAGACTTATTTAATATATCTAGCCAAAAATTAGTTCAAATAGGCCCAACTTTCCTCATAAAAAGACTTTTCTTATTTCAATGACTGAACTACCTTACCAATGATCATTGAAAGATTAAAAGTCAATTTTTGTGGAAGGTTGGGCCGGTTTGAAATTTTTTTTTTATTAGAAATATAAATTAAGTCTTGAGCATTAATCGTCCATCAAAATAATGAATGATTTTGCTTTCTAAACGTCTCAAAATCAATCATTAAAGTTTTCAATGATGAGTTTCAATGATAGCTATAACTGGCACCTTAAGGTCTTCGAAAAAAAAATAGGAGTACGAATGTGAAAGGAGGAGTACGGGAGTACGGAGTTGCTGAAAGTAGTACAATACTCCTATGGGAGTACTTTCGGCAACACTGATTCAGAACTTCAAAACCAATGTGCATTGGTATCTCTTCTTGAATCCTTCCCTATTTTGCTGATCGCTCGCACTGTGTCTCATCATCTTAAGGGTATAGTCAAAACCCCTTTAGCTCGCGCAAATTATAAAAAAAAGGTTGTACCTATCGTTTTTAGCCCGAAGAAAAGAGGTTTCTTTCATGTACACACATATGTATACAAAAACTGACATTTTGAAAATATGTACATATTTAATTCGAAAAATTACTTATGTAGGTATATCATAAAAATTTAAAAATAATGATGCTAAAAATAAACAAATTTATTTGGATTAAATTTTATCCTTAAAAATAACTTCCGTCAGTTTGAGTAAAATCTATAAGAGTGTTGTTTCTCTCTCTTATTCATCGAAACTAAATTTGAGGGTGTTTCAATTTCAATCATTTTTCTAGGTCTTATTAACACACGTACTGTATGATAAGCAAAATATGTAATGGACTCTGATTCATCGAAAACCTTGATGTACAAAGGCACCTACCATTTCACTGAACTTATTTTTTTTTATTTCTTTGTTCCTTGTACTTTTCCATAAGAGAATTATTATAAATTCAAATCACTTGTTGTACCTACCTTAAATTTGTTTATTAATAGCCAAACAGATGTTAAAGAGAAATTGTATACAACAATAATATTTACCAGCTAATTCTAAACCAGTATGGCATCATCATTATAATTTAAATACAAAAAATAATATAAGTCAATAGGTAGCCATAATTTATAGACACGATATTAAGTTTTTTTTTTTTTTTTGTATTTGTTCATGTAATATAAGATACAGAAAACACCAAGTTCAAGGGCTTTACTTTATGATCAATAGGTATAATAAAACCACTACATACTATATAAACAAAGTTGTTGTTGTTATGAGTAAATATGTATTTATTTTTGTTTTTTTGTTTTGATAACGTAAACGTCCAACATAAGTACAAACAAAAACAATGTAGTTTTTTGTTTCTTTTTTGTAAACTTCAATCAAAACAAACGCAAAAAGTGCCACCAGCCAGCGCACCACTATCAATGATCTTCAAAATTGAGTCATTTACTTTTTTCTATTTTAAAGTTTACCTACTCAAGGTATAGAAAACAAAAATTAATTGTTTGTAATACAGTAAATAGAAGAAAAAACATTTAAAGACACTTCCGAGAAAAAAAATCAATTTAAATTTATTATTATTTTATGTACCTCTTTACTTAGAATTTTCTTACAAATTTGAATTAATTTTTATAAATGGTCATAGAGAAAATAAAAATCATTAATTTAATTTATTTTGAAGAGTTGGGGACTTTTCAAGTTCGAGCATTGCTATAATTCAGTCAGAAGTCGCAGAACCACAGTTTTTTTCTGTGAATTTTTTTATTTTTATCAAACAAAGTTAAGAACTCAATAAAATTATTTTATTTTTTCTTTAGAATGAAAAATAATATAAATAGTCATTATTATTATTTTACAGGGTGTTCCTATTTCATTATTAGCAGGTAATTTGTTTTCTTAGAAATATTTGAAATCCAACAAAGAGAAAAATGTACTCATTGCATAGATTTCTGTACACATTTATTTATTTATGTGTTGAGTCACGTTGAACATTGTACTGGCTACAAAAATGAATTAAGGAAATGTAATCATTACATAGATTTCTGTATATATTTTTATTTGCTTGTACATGTTGCTGTACTGGCTAAAAATATTTATTAACTGTATTATGTAGCTAGTACCTAAGGAAATATTTGCTCATTACATACAAATATAGTGAGTATAAGGACATTGTACTCATCACGATGTCTACTCACTCTTATATATACATACATACATACATACATATTTGTGAGTCGTATTTAAATTTCACCTAAGTGTGTTGTTTGTTCAAGCGAGACAGGTAATCTAGCCGGTAAATATTTGATTGACTCAGTATACAGTGCTTGGCTTGTAGTCATTACATAACCTACTGTGATAAATACTTTTGTATACTAAATATAAAAAGAAATATAAATGTTCTGTAACTATCGCGTCGATAAAATTCGTCGAGAAACGATGGAAATTGAAACAAATCGTATGAGCTTTGTTTCATTTTTCAACGTTTCTCGACGAATTTTTTCGATTCGATAGTTACAGATCATTTATATGTGAATGTAAAGGCTATAAAGGAACAATTGCCGGCAAGGGTTTTACTATTTAGTATGTTTGTTTGGCACATAAGCATGCCTAAAACCGAAAATGCTACTAAAAATTCACCCATGCGTTTCAGAGAGAATGGTCTCACTGGCCACTGCAAAATATGTTTGGTATAACTCGGAAACTGAGCCAAATTTGACAATTTTACTCTTAAAAAATTTTTGTTTTAAATAAAATTTCCTATCGGAATGGATGGTTTAAAAATTATATAAAATTTTTTTGCAGGAAGAATTAACAAAAATCAGCCAAAAAAATCGAACAATTTAAGATCTCTCATTTTGCTTATAACTTTTTTGGAGCCAGAATAGGCCAAAAACGTGCTTAGAAAAAATAAATTGAAGACTAACATTCAAACTCAAACTCATTACAAAAAGTAAGTTTTTCGACTGTTTTTAAATGGTTCTAGATCTACAAGCTTAACGGCTGGACTGATTATTATAAGACTTGGTACTAGGTGCAAGGATAGGTAATTTGTCATGTAGTACCAAAAACTGCAAAAAAGGTTAGAAATGGTAAAGTTTTGAAAGGCTATATCTCTCTTCATTTTACTACTTTGTGAACATGCCATATTAAAGATTTAGGCCTCTCCTTTTTTTGTAGAAGTATGCCTTAAGTCGGATTTTGATCCGAAAAAAGTTTTGTGCAGTTACAGAAAAAAATATTAAAAATCTTTAATTTTTCGATTTTTTAATGTTGGTTTTCGTAAATTTTTCTGGCTAAGAGTTTTGTATATATTTTTTAAAACATCCATTTTGAGTGAAAATTTAATTTTAAATATAAAGTTTCAAGTGCAAAATTGTCAAATTTGGCTTGGTTTACAAGTTTACCCAAAAATATTGAAAAGTGGCGGTGTGACCAATGTCTCGAAAACACATGAGTAAATTTAGTAGCATTTTCGGTTTTAAGCATGCTTATGGGCCTAACAGACGTATATTCAATAATAAAGACCCTTACACGTAATTGTTTATTTTTAAAAGGTCTATTCAATAGCCTATGTATTTGAAATCACTTACTTTCATATGAAGGTATGCATTCAAGCACATATTTTAAAACATTTCAAACATGAACTGCAACTTCCAAAGGAATAAATTTAATTGCAAGACCTCGGTGGCTAGTGATCAGAGGGTAGGATACGAGATCCGAATGCCAAAATCCCCAAAATGCAAACATCCCGAATTCCAAAATCCCAAATTCCAAAATCCCAAATTCCAAAATCCTAAATTCCAAAATCCCGAATGGACAAAATTCCGAATGGACAAACTCCCTAATGGAAGAAATCCAAAATGGCTTCGTTGTTTTTTTGGTAACGGGTGATTTTTTAGCTGGTTTGGTTTTGGCAACACTGGTTTTGACAGCTGACGTGTGTTTAGTACCTTGTGTCACTGTCAAACAGCTTCAGTTTGGTTTGCAATTTAACCATGGATCGTCTTACAAATGAACAACGCTTGCAAATTATTGAATTTTACTATCAAAATTCGTGCTCGGTTCGAAATGTTCATCGCGCGCTGCTTCCATTTTATGGTCGGCATTCTCGACCTTCTGAGCAGTCTATTCAGAAGATTGTGACCAAATTTCGCACCAAATTTACTTTGTTGGACATTAAACCACCAACACGTTTACGTACTGTGCGTAGTGAAGAAAATATTGCGGCCGTATCAGTTAGTGTGACAGAAGACCGCGAAATGTCGATTCGGCGCCGTTCCCAGCAGTTAGGCCTTTGTTACAGCACTACGTGGAAAATTTTGCGGAAGGATTTGGGCGTAAAGCCTTTTAAGATACAGCTGGTGCAAGAACTAAAGCCAGCCGACCTACCACAACGCCGAATTTTTGGTGAATGGGCTCTTGGAAAGCTGTGTTCAGCGATGAGGCTCATTTTTGGTTGAATGGGTACGTAAATAAGCATAATTGCCGCATTTGGAGTGAAGATCAGCCAGAAGCATTGCAACAGCTACCAATGCATCCCGAAAAAGCCACTGTTTGGTGCGGTTTATGGGCCGGCGGCATTATTGGGCCATATTTCTTCAAAGATGGTGCGAATCGCAGCGTTACTGTCAATGGTGAACGCTACCGAGCGATGATAACAAACTTTTTTTTGCCCGAAATGGAAGTTCTTGACTTGCATGATATGTGGTTTCAACAAGACGGTGCCACATGCCACACAGCACGCGAAACAATGGCGCAATTGCGAGGCGAGTTTGGTGAACAGTTAATTTCACGTTTCGGGCCGGTCAATTAGCCGCCTAGATCGTGCGATTTGACACCATTAGATTTTTTTTTGTGGGGGTATGTCAAGGCTAATGTCTATAGGGACAAGCCCGCTTCGATTGACGCACTGGAAGCCAACATCCATGCATTCATTCGTGAGATACCGGCCGATATGTGTGAAAGAGTATGCCAAAATTGGACTCAGCGGATGGGCTACCTGAGACGCAGCCGCGGTCAACATTTGCATGAAATTATCTTTAAACATTAAATTGCAAGGCGATTATTCAATAAATATTAATTAGAAACAGAGACTGTTTTTGGCTTTTATTAAACAAAATACAGCAGTCGGTAGCGTCCTCCATTAAATTGCAAGGTTCAAACTATCGATTCAAATAAATATTTCATTCATTTTTTCGAATTTTTTGTGTTTTTTTTTTTTTTAAGTTCTAAACCTCTTAAAAAATCACCCGTTATTAAAAATAGTACTTAGCTCCTCAAGGCTCCAAAATTCCCATTTTTGTTATAATGTTTCTGTTTGTTTTTGAGCCCAATGAGAGATATTTGTTAATTTTGGTATTCAAATTGGGTTGAGTAATTTTTTGTTCGGTATTATGTCTTTCGTGTTATTTTCACATTTTAGATTTTTGTTTACTCGAAGTTTTTGCGTTCGAAATGCTTTTTTTTATTAAGAGATTTTTTGCATGCGATTATTGTCATAAGACAAAAATATCATGATCCCATATGGACAGTTTTTATGCTTTAAAGTACTAAAATAGTACTAAACTTGTTCTAAAATAGTACTAAACCAGTACTAAAAATGTATTAAAATATGGCATTTATTCCCGAATGTACTCGGGACTATTTTGTATTTGGTATTTCATCCATTTGAAATTTTGGCTTTCGGGATTTTTTCCATTGGGTATTTTCTCCACTCGGGGTTTTGGTATTCGGGATTTTGGGCATTCAGGATTACATTTGGTATTTTCATTGCGTTTTCCATTCGGGATATTGGCATTCAGAATTTTGTATCCTTCTCCAGTCCCCATCGCTCCACGCTCACTTGAGATAACAAACCATATCTCAAAATCAATCGTGTAGAATTTCCATCACAACAAAAACATATAATGTTAAAAAAGGAGCCAGGTTCTTATGTGCACAAGAAACCTGTGCGTAAAAGTCAGCCAAAAAAGGAATGAGATCTAAAATATATGCCAAGTTTTAAGTTCATGAAGTTTAATATCCAATATCTTAAGAAGAGTAATATCGAAACAATTCCAAATCATGACAGAAATTTGGCAATTAATGATTACTGATTAAAATTTGGTGGGTTCACTGGTCAAGTTTTCATACATTTTAAATTTGTGATTAAGTAAGTATTTAAGAGAAAGCTTGCCAAGTAAATCCACCAAATTTTAATCAGTAATCATTAATTACCAAATTTCTGTCATGATTTGGAATTGTTTCGATATTACTCTTCTTAAGATATTGGATATTAAACTTCATGAACTTATAAAACTTGGCATATATTTTAGATCTCATTCCTTTTTTGGCTGACTTTTACGCACAGGTTTCTTGTGCACATAAGAACTTGGCTCCTTTTTTAACATTATATGTTTTTGTTGTGATTTCACTCCTTTTTGCAAAGACTTATTTTGCCAGGTGAAAGTCAAGCCCTACCGCTCTACAAAGTTTCATAATTCTACGACAACCAAAAATGCTCCATAGAAATAATAGCAATTTTGATAAAGTGGGTGGATGGCACCCCCCCTGAATGGACAATTCAAAATTTTCGATTTTTTTCCTTTCTAAGTACTTCAAGTCCTACCGACCTACCAATTCATCGTCCTACAACAATCGGAAGTGCTCCATATAATTTATAAGAATTTTTAAGAATGTGGGTCGATGCCATGCTCCCTGGACTGAAACTTCCAATTTTTCGATTTTTTTTTTCTTCTAAGTACTTCAAGGCCTACCGACCTACCAATTTTCATCGTTCTACAACAATCGAAAGTGCTCCATATAATTTATAAGAATTTTTAAGAATGTGGGTGGATGCCACGCCCCCTGTATGGAAAATTTCTTATTTTTCAATTTTTTTCTTTCTAAGTACCTCAAACCCTACCAACTTACCAATTTTCATTGTTCTACAACAATCGGAAAAGCTCCATATAATTTATAGAATATTTAAGAAAGTGGGTGGATGCCACGCCCCCTGAATAGAAAATTGCAGATTTTCGATTGTTTCCTTTGTATGTACCACAAGGCCTACCGTTGTGCGAAATTTCAAGTTTCTACGATGTCGGGAAGTGCTCCATAATTTTGATGATCTGTCAGTGAGTCAGTGAGTCAGTGAGTCAGTGAGTCAGTGAGTCAGTGAATCAGTCAAACAGTTACGGTTTTTGCGATTTTTTAAGTCCTATATCTTGGGAACTACTAATGCTAAAGAGTGGAAATTTGGTGAGCCACCTGTGTTTGATCAGTTCAGCTAATACTCCGAATTTGAAGTTTCTGACTTTATTGGTACTGAAGTTAGAGGGGGGTTGAAAATCGCCTGTGGCACGTAGCACCACGCAACATCTTGATTAACCTCATATATAGGTATCCATATGTCATCTAGTTAAGGCCACTTTTATCTTTTAAGAATTTGTTTGTAACCAATTAATTTTCCATCACATCCATATAACACCAAAAACAAGTATAGGTTAGGTACCTACGTTGTACATTTTATTTTATTTGTAAACCACAAAGAACTTAAAATACAAAAATTGAGAAATGACAACATCAAAATATATGATTAATCTGGGTGGATGTGTCGTTTCTACGCAACTCATTTGGTTAATAATAATTTTTACTTCGCAATAAATCAAATAAATTTTGCTTATCTTGCAATAAATTTATTTTCGATAAATTTTTCCAGTCTTTGATTTTAAGCTTGTAAACAGGTTGAAATTCATTAACGTGTCAAAGATCCTAAATGCCAAATAAACCTTGAATAATGTACAAAAAGCAAAATAATAAAATGCGAAGCTAGAAAAAAAGCAAAATAGGTAGGTACCTCTACCTAATTAATGGAATGCAATTTGGTATACATGGAAAATTTCCTGGTGAATAATTCAAAATGATATTTTTGCGATATAAATAAGATTCTTACAGTGCGTTACCATTTGAGAGTACTCAGGCACAGCAAAACTCTTTAGATTGACTCTCAGAAACTATCTACCCCTCTGTGAGATAATTTCATGACTGTATCCATTTGCGAATTTTACTCTTGATAGCTGCTCACAATTTTTTTACTCTCAAATGGATACGCAACTTGTTGAGTATTGTTTAATTTTTCTGGAAAGCCTTATTGTCTTTTTTGTGGAAAGTAGTAGCAATAGTAAATGAGTGTATTTAACTATTTAATTTAACATAAAATTAAAATTTATGAAAATTCGATTTAGCAATGGAAAAATCCATCAGCCACTCATAATGACGATTTTGATGATCATGTACAATTTACAATTTATCTTCTACTAGATGTCTTTGTCTAAAGGTGTGTTATCCATTTGAGAGCAAAATTACTGCAAGCAACTCTCAAACAGCTCTCGAGAGTAAAACTCTCCAATGGACCCTGTAATGAAATTAAGCTTACAGAGGGGTAGACAGCTTTCTGAGAGTAACTTTCGATAAGTTTTATAGTGAAAGTACTCTCAAATGGAAAAGCATCCTTATTTCATCGACATGCATAATTTTATCCAACTTCTATTAAATTTTTAACTTCTGATTTGCATCTTAGGAAGCGTTTCCATTTGAGAGTACTTTCACTAATAAAACTTTGAATTATTCTCAGGTGGCTAGTAAACTCTCGAGGGATACTCTCGGGTGATTGTCCATTTGGGAGTAATATTTTTAGTTCAGTAAAATTAAACAAAATACTTCAAAATTATCTATTACAAATACTGCGTCGATTTTGTATGTGTATAAGAATTCCTCTTAGAGAGTTTAAATCCACAAGGCTCGAACAAAATAACTATCAAATTTGTTAGTAAAAAATTATTTTTAACGTTTATCTCACCTCTTGTTCATCTCAAAGTGCATTTGGGAGTACTTTCGCTACTAAGCTCTCGGGAGTAACTTTCTGGTGGCTGTCCACTTGAGAGTTGCCTGTGAGAATTTGAAAACTTAATTTCCTGAGAGTAAAAACTTAAAAAAAAAAAAATAGTCTGTTAAGCCATGAGAATTAGAACGTCATGTCATTTCCCATTCAGTGCTGAGTCTACTCTTAAAATAGAGCTTCACATTCAAGATGCTCAAAAAATCAGACAATTTTCCCGTTTGACATCTTGTGAAGTCGACCATATCCATTGGACTCACTTTTTTCAAAAAGGATACAATATTTAAATTAAGGGAGGCAATACCAGTGCGTGAGCGTTATGTTGCTAACATTAGATTTCTAGTATCCAGGAAGGCATTTTATGTGCACAGTACATTTATTTTCTATTCGATAGCAAACTGAAATTTAAGTTTAAGTTTTTGATTCAAAATGATTTAACGGAAAAAGTGACTTTTCCACAAAGTTTCAAATGACTCATATTTCTTTACGAGTTGATTTGATTCCTCCAATTGAATTGACTGTATTGCCCTGTTGACTCTCTACTAAAGAACTGTGTTGGAACTTTGAGAATTCATCTCTGATAGAGAGCAAAAGATGTGTCCACTAGCGAGTAATTTTAAAAAAGTTCAAATGTCAAGAGTAAACTCTCCGCGAACTACTCTCAAGAGCATGCTCACTTGTGAGTTTACTCTCGAGAGCTGCTAGAAGGCTGCTCACAGCATTCTTAATATCAAATGAACATGCACCTTTTAATTTGTGAAAGGAAAGGAGAATAGGCAAATTTGTATAAGTTGGGTCCCATCTTTATAACGCTTCAAGGCCTATACCATGTGAAAGGTCTCAATGAGTGGTTTTTTTTTTTGCTGTATGAGCATTAAAGTCTGTATCTCGTGCAGGGAGATTGTGTTAATATGAAAAAAACAGCTAGATTTTCTAAAAAATTTAGGGAAAAATATGAATGTAGGCTAAATGTGTCAACAGTGAATCAGAGTACACAGTGAATCATTTGCTCTCACAATGTCTCTTTTTATTTTAAAATGAATCTGAAAAAGAAAAAAGAACACATTTTTACTTCCCTCGCATCAGACCATCGGTCTGCGTGATCCCGCTATCGAAGTCCGTTGTCCTCGTGTGTTTGTGTTTTTTGCATAGGCAAGTCATTTTTTTTTTTAATTAGTTTTTGATCTTATTGAAAAAATTGTGTGTTGTAACTTAACTTAAGTTTAATACTTGTACTTGTGGTTACATAGACTTAATAATTATTGTCGATTTGTTTAAAAATAAATAAATTTAAAAAAATGAATTATTAAGATGTTTTCCTAAAATGACAACATGGTACACAGTGAATCAATTGAAAGTGGTACACAGTGAATCACTGATTCTGGAAGGGTTTTACCAAAAATTCTAATAATGTTTTCCTAAAATTAAAACATGGTATACAGTGAATCAATTGATCACTGATTCTGGAAGGGTTTTACCAAAAATTCTAATTTTTCAAATATGGATAATCGCTAGAAGCTTATAGCAATTGTGATTATATGAATTGCTAGTTTTATTTTTCTATATTAAAAAAAAATGAAACATTAGATATAAGATTTTACTACTGACTAGAATTATTAATTTTTTTGTTTATTTTTTTATAAAATTTGAAGAGTTTTTATTTTTTGTCCATCCTGAAACAATATATGGATTTATAAATATAAATATAATATGAAAAAACCAATGTTTTTACTCAATAGACTGATTTGAAATCCCTGATTCACTGTGTACCATGTGTACTGATTCACTCTGTACACTCCCGGTACACACTGCATCATATGGAAAGGCTAATTTTAAATATTTTTTTTTAGTATCTCAACTGTAATAAAGCTTTTGAATTTTGTGTTAGATTAAGTTTAAATTATTGAAAAAGCTGGGGAAAAAATCATGGCTACTATTATAAATGCGAGCACAACGGAGCAAGAAGTAAAAATTGATTCACTGTTGACACCTTTACCCTTCCTACGTTCATTAGTACAGCTGCACCGATTTCAATCAAATGTATATGAAGAAGTTCTTTCAAAATATAAATAATATTGCATATCAACATTTTGGCAAAAATGTTAAAAATATAAAAATTAATTTTTAATACAACCGCTCTGAGGATTTCAAAAATATTTGTTTGCATATATTCATATTTATTTAATAAATCAATAGTCATTCTTGTTTTAGAGCTCTAAGCTATTTTAAGTGTTGTTTTAGCAATTATTATTGAAATAACAAGTTTCATGCTTCTTAACATATTTCTCTCATTACCTACTTGCAAGTTTTTATAATAAAAACTTCACTAAAATTCCAAGCAACTTGAACTATATAAAAGCAAGTTGATTCGATCCAGTCATGCATCTCATTTGTTTCTATACAAAGTTGTCATTGTGATTCAAATGGAAGGCATACATACATTAGTCAAAAATTTCAGATGCATTTAATAAAAATACTGAAATATTTAAATTTATTCCAACAATTTGATCTATCTATTAATTTTATTTATTCAAATCTACACGATTATTTCCGCAAGATTTCTTTGACCAATTATCCAGAATTTGAGTTTTTTTTTTTTTTTAGTTAAAAATAAAATGTATTTGGCTTTAAATAATAACTTAACTACGTAGTGACATAAATGCCACAATTCAGACAACTTTGATAGCAATTAATAATCCACTTTTTTTTGTATCAGGGAAAAAAAACTTAACAGAGTCTAAATAAGGTATTTGTAGATATACATTCATATATATAATTATGGTTTATTTTTATTTCAAAGTTGAATTAAAACAAGTAACACGACTTCTCACCATTAAAAATGTGGTCATCTTGCTTGTGATTATTAGTTTTTTTGTTTTGTTTTTTTTTTTATAAAATTACGAAAATATCCATGTAGACTTTTTTTTGAAAGACTTGACGTGTGGATTATCAAGTTATTTGTGGGATAATATTAATGACGGTTCGTTTTTTATTAATTACATACATCTTACATGTATATATAAAGTATTATATCCAATCGTTTATTTTTTAAGCCCGAAGGTCTACCTCTGTCAAAATTTCAATGTGCTACGTATAGTATATATCGTATTCCTACATATTTTATTTTTAACATTTTCATGATATATTTTACCAATTAATAGCTTATAAACATAGGCACCAACAACTGAAAGATTAATTTTTAAATAATTTTTTTTTCAATAGACTCATAAGAAATTATTAACATTTCATTTTAACCCATCTATTGTCCTGAAGTTAATGTAACTGGTATTTTGTTTACTTGATTTTTATTACAGTCGTAATTATTTTTAATGAAAGGATTCAAAGAAAGAATGTGGGAGACGAAATGTGTTGAGCAAACAAAAATTTAAGAGTAGGTCCTCAAATAACGGGTTGGGTATTTGTAGGGATAAATATCCAAAAGCTCTTCGTTCCTTTTCAATGACTCTGCATTTTTATTGTCCGAAAGCCTATAACTTTATTCGACAAAAATTTGTCGGGCTCTACCCGATCCCAGCACCTTAAAGTCATGGTACTCCTCAGTAGACTGTGAACCAGGTTTTACCACTGAAAGTTTTGAAGCTCTCAAATTAAAGGTTGCCGAAGCTTCTGAAGCCAACTAGAAAGTAATATGTAGCTTAATGCTTGACGAAATTGCAATCAAATCTGGACTTCAAAATGTATAAGGGGCTATGTGGATTTTGGCACAGAAGCCGAAGTTTTTGATGAAATGCCATTAGCCAAAGATGCTTTGATGATCATGGTTGTATCCTTGGATGGGTCATGGAAGTTACCTATAGGGTACTTTTTGGTCAACGGCATTGACTCAACTACCAACGCAGAGCTTGTGATTACCAGCTTGCGTAAGCTTCACGCAGTTGGGGTTGAGGTTGTGCCCGTGACCCTAGATGGCCCATCCAAGCACTTTGCAACCATGCGATTGCTAGGGCAAAATTTGGCCATCGATGACTGCCGTCCTTATTTCGCACACCCATCTACGAATGACAGCATTTTCCTAATTTTCGATCTTTGTCACATGTTGAAACTTAGCGAAATTGCTTAGGCGAGTACAAAATCTTGAAAGATGGGGACGGCAATCTGATCAATTGGAACTTCAGTGTCATTCATACATTTATTGAAGGTAGCATTCTATGAGCACATTAATTCACGCAATTAAATTGCCTCAAAGATGGCGGGATTTAACAAATTTTAATCCTTTATAAATAGATTAAACCCGAGTTTACACAAAAGAAGTCGAGAATTATGTGACTCTTACTATCAGTTGTCTCCAATCTAATGAAAGTCCCCTTTCACACAAAGAAGCAAGTTGCTGGAGATTTTTTTGACGTTTTCTTTTAATCTACTTAAAAATCTCTTGTACCTTTCAGACGAGGAAACAAATTTCCAGGCAATTTTTGAAATTTCCTTTGAAAGTCTATTGGTTGAACACACCTTGACTTATATGTGAAAGGAAATGTCAAAAAAATCTCTTCAAATCCTCGACCGGGGAGATTTTGTTCACCCCTCTTTCCTCCTGTCCCTCTCACCATGGAACTGAAAGTTGCTTGCAACCCAGTTTCCTCGTGTGAAAGGGGACAAATAGATGAGTGACACTATGAGAATCGTCCATTCATTTTTGAAAACAAGATGGCACCACTATGAAAATGGTTATTTTGATAGTTTATATTTTTATATTCAATAAATTTTGTACTCTCATCTGTCAGAAATATCTGTTCAGCTAGTCCAAAGTTAACTGACCAAATTTAGTTCATCCATAGTCCAAAGTCAATTAAACAGGTTTACCTGTACAAAAATCGTAAATATCTTGACAAGTTCCTACCTGAAGTGTTAGGTTCCTATTATAAGAGTATAATTGAATTGAATAAAAAACCTGACACACCTACTTAACTTGACTTACAACTAAAAATTATAACCGCATTATGTGTCACGTTACAAGGCGTGCTGCTAACTAGAATGTTTTGTTTATATTTACAAACAAATTCATCTATATACATATGTATCTATTTCGATTATATCAAACCTCATAACCACACCACATTGCTACTCAACATTTTTTTTTTTTTATTTTGCACAACAAACCACATAACAATAATTTTAATAAAGACTTGTAAATTCCAAACTATAACTAGTAGTTGACAGTAAAAAGATACAAATTCATTCATTAGAATAAAAGCAAGCATATCTAGTTGCTTTCAGCTGTTTCCCTTTCCAATTGACAGTAGCGATATAAATCATTTTAGTCTCACGTGTCATAATAGAGACACACAAGTGCAACTTTATCTTTTGTATGTTTTAATTTTATCTAATTCTTAGCACGAAAGCCTTGCACTTGAGCACAGCAGAATATAGTGCCTTGAATATTGCATAAGCTGATTAGATAGAGTGTGTTTACACAAACGATTCATTTTGACATAAATGTGATAATATCTGCTTACTTTTTTCCAGACGTTGTCAGTATATTCCTTAGGCTCTATAAAATTTATTGTTGAAGTACCTTCAATAATAATAATAATTATAAATGGCTAAGCATTGTGAGCTTTGTCTGGAAATAGTTCTCAAGTTCGAAACAATAATTATTGTTTATTATGTTGAAAAGCCTCTCTAAGTAGTACTACTTGGCAACGACTTAAAAGTTGAATTGCGTTTGTTTACTTAAGACAGTTATGGATTTATTATTTAAAAGGGGCCACACTTAAATTTTAGAAAAAATAAACTGCATGCAATAAAAAACTTTATGAATCTGCCAACGTCAAAAGTGACAGCTATCATTTTTTGCGAACTGTCAGATACGAAATTGCAAAGCGAAAATAAAAGGCGTTCTTTTATCTTCAGTGAAGTTTGTGTTAACTTTTGATATTTTAATTTTAGTTTTAATTCAAAATCTTGCCGTTTATTCTAAAAACAATTTGCAATACTACAATTCATTAATAAGAATCATGTGACAGATCCCATGAAATGATGATTTTGACTTTTGTTGATAAAAGGAGCATCTCCAGAGGGCCCTTGAAGTAGCATATATTAGTAAAAATCTATTACAATCAATGAGTTCTCTGTTGTTTTCTGTCATTGAAACTCCTTTATAGAATTATATTGTGTCAAACGTATTTGTTTTTCTTTTATTTCTACTTTTTGGAAAAACAACAAAAAAAACATATTTTTGTCTTCAACCTTTGTTAATCTACCTCAGTCAGTCATGTGACAAAAACAATCTTCAATGTTGTTTTTTTTTTAATATTTCCTACTTAATTCACTTACAGAAGGTTATTCATGTTTGATTTGTTTTTATAAAAAGGGGTTCAACTATTTAAATGGTGCAACTGCCAAAAAGTCAAATTCAAAACTTAATAACGGGTGATTTTTTAGCTGGTTTGGTTTTGGCAACACTGGTTTTGACAGCTGACGTGTGTTTAGTACCTTGTGTCACTGTCAAATAGCTTCAGTTTGGTTTGCAATTTAACCATGGATCGTCTTACAAATGAACAACGCTTGCAAATTATTGAATTTTACTATCAAAATTCGTGCTCGGTTCGAAATGTTCATCGCGCGCTGCTTCCATTTTATGGTCGGCATTCTCGACCTTCTGAGCAGTCTATTCGGAAGATTGTGACTATTTGGAGTGAAGATCAGCCAGAAGCATTGCAACAGCTACCAATGCATCCCGAAAAAGCCACTGTTTGTTGCGGTTTATGGGCCGGCGGCATTATTGGGCCATATTTCTTCAAAGATGATGCGAATCGCAGCGTTACTGTCAATGGTGAACGCTACCGAGCGATGATAACAAACTTTTTTTTTGCCCGAAATGGAAGTTCTTGACTTGCATGATATGTGGTTTCAACAAGACGGTGCCACATGCCACACAGCACGCGAAACAATGGCGCAATTGCGAGGCGAGTTTGGTGAACAGTTAATTTCACGTTTCGGGCCGGTCAATTGGCCGCCTAGATCGTGCGATTTGACACCATTAGATTATTTTTTGTGGGGGTATGTCAAGGCTAATGTCTATAGGGACAAGCCCGCTTCGATTGACGCACTAGAAGCCAACATCCATGCATTCATTCGTGAGATACCGGCCGATATGTGTGAAAGAGTATGCCAAAATTGGACTCAGCGGATGGGCTACCTGAGACGCAGCCGCGGTCAACATTTGCATGAAATTATCTTTAAACATTAAATTGCAAGGTTCAAACTATCGATTCAAATAAATATTTCATTCATTTTTTCGAATTTTTTGTGTTTTTTTTTTTTTTAAGTTCTAAACCTCTTAAAAAATCACCCGTTAGATAAATATTGCGTTAGGGCCTGTGAATTATTTAATCCAACTTTGCTCTCAGATAATGTAAGTCTATATTTATTTTAATTTTTGTTTTATTTTTCAACTGAGATTAGTAGAGGGACACTTGTTGAATCATTATTATCTGCATATGGAATAAACTCAGCCAATGCAGCAGCAGCAACTATTACTATAATAAAAACAAAACTGAGGAACATTTGCCAGGAAATGATGATATGCTAGAAAAAATGTAGTAGGTTAGGTACCTACTTAAATAATGCATAGGTATTTGTAGTTTTGTTTATATTTATTTTTTGAAGGTCATGTGGGTTGAATGCATGTTGAATTATAATTTACTTTTTGCTTTTATTAATCATGTAATAAACACAACCACCCTTAAAAGTGCGATATGCCGTCATTGACATGACAGTTCATATTACGGTAATTTAATCGGTTATAGAGGTTTAATGGCTGTTTTAACTGAAGAGTTTTGTTATTCTAGATCTAGATAAAGATAACGTGGTACAACATAGAACATGTTGATAAGAAAATAACTGTTTCATTTCTAATGGAAAAGTTATAGTAGAACTACAATCGTCGTAAGGGCACTTAATAATAATAATAATTTTAACTATATGCCTGTAAGACCTAAGGTCTTTTAAATGCAACCTGAATTGCACGGCACTAGTTAGAAAGAGTAGGAAGATAGGAAAGATTTGGCACAGTGGATTGAGATCAAGGTGTTTATTATCTCATTAAATCTCACGGGTGGCGTCCAGTTAAGCTGGGAGAATATAGAAAAGAATGCTGCCTAGAATGGGGCTCGAACCCACACCTCTAAGCTAGCAGTCAAGCACTACATCCACTGCACCATTGCCACCCGCTTAAGTCACTTAAGTCGTCGTATATGAAAATAACCGAAAGCAAGTTAATCATATAATATGTTTTGCTGTTTTTACTTAATCAACAAGAAGAGTTTGAAAGAGATAGTTTTAATTTATCCTTATTGTTTTTCATTCTGGAACTCTCTTGTCTTGACAATTAAGAAATTGTCACGATTCTACTTTTTATCGACTGAATTCATTAATTCATTTTGAAGTTTTGAAGATTCCAAAAAGCAATATAGGCATGTTCAGAAAAATGACATCTCCGAGATCTAAGCAAATTTTGCCTCGTCAAAAAAGTGAGCAAGCAGATTCAATTTTTTGTTGCCTCAGTAATTTGACAGCAAAACATAGAAATTTTGCTGAGGGATCCTGTTCACGTGACGGATGTCGTTTTTCATTAAGCGTTTTTCTTTTTTAGCTCCGAGCATAGCACTGAGCTGTCAAAAAAAGATCTGTGTTTCTTTTTTAACTCCAAGCACTCAGAGCGCCTAACTTGTGTTTCTTTTTTAAACCAGGGTTAGCTCGAAGTACGCTCCATGAGCTCAGAATAAAAAGATCGAGCGAATGGAGCAAATAGCTGAGCGCAGCCAACTTCACTCTTTTTTTCACTCATTTCAAGCAGCCGCGTTCGACACATCAATTTCAGTTCATGATTTTGAATTTTTCGAGTTTTTGATTGGTCAGCTGCCTGATGAAAACTTAATCATTACTTAATTTTGGTTAGTTGATGATAGTTGATATGACAGTTCAGAGCTCAGATGTATTTCAAAAGCTCTGATCATACTCTGCTCAGAGCTAACTCTGATAGCTCGAGCTCTACTCCATGCTCTGCTCATAGCTAAAAAAAAGAAAAGATTTGATCCGTTTGGGAAAAGATTTTCATTTTTTCCATTGTTTCATGTTTTATTCAAATAAAAAGAGGAGATCTGAAGACGAAAGATGCGATCTTTCTAGCTTGAGAGATTGATCTGCATTCACCCATACATGCAAATATTCTCTTGTCAAACGAGAAATCCAAATAGGGTAATTTGTTTGTTTTGCATCATTTGTGCCTACGCCATGTAACATTTGTATGTGTATGCGTTTATATGTATCCTATGGGTGTAAGCTGTAAGCAATTAATTAAAAATGAAACATATACGTATGTAGGTATGTAGTGTTAAAAGGGCTTGAGCTTGAGGGCAGCAATATTGGGCTACAAATATTTTGAAATTAGGGTTTTTATTTGTTTCGAGACCTGCCAACTAGTGTTGCCGCAACTTGAAAATAAAAGTCGCTAGACCAACCTCGAAACTATGTCACCACCCTTAACGACAGAGCCTCGTCATTAAACGGAATCCAGAATTCAACAATTGATGAGATGTGGGGTGAAATTAAAAGTGTTTTTATGGAGGCTGGATCCGAAACTGTACCCAAGCGAACGAGACGTAGAGACTCTTGGATATCCCAAGACACCTGGGATAAGATCGAACTTCGCAAATCGTTGAAAATCCAAATAAATGCTGAAGCAGATGTTCAACGAAAGGCTGACTTGCGAAGAGAGTACCGCATTGCACATAAGATGGTCTATCGCTGTGTGAGACGTGACAAGAGGGTGAAGGTAGATGGACTCGCAGATAATGCGGAAATCGCTGCCAGAAGAGGAGATATCCGGGAATTGTACCAAATAGCCAAAGATGTTATCGGGAAAAAAAGCAACACCAATCATCCTGTAATGGATGTGGATGGCACACTTTTGGTATCAATTGAGGATCAGCTTCGTAGATGGAAGGACCATTTTTGTGCCCTGCTAAATGAGGATTCAGTTGAGCAGAGTGCTGAAGTGCCCCAACTAAACGAGATGCGCAGGTCCTATAGGGGTATTGACATCGAACCCCCGTCAGAATCGGAAATCCAGGCATCAATAAATCTCCTCAAAAACAACAAGGCAGCTGGACTGGACGGAATTCCAGCTGAATTCCTGAAAGCCGATCCCGTAACAGCGGCTAGTATTTTACATCCGTTGATAAAAAACATTTGGGAAAACGAAAGCTATCCCAGGGATTGGAAGGATGGTGTGATTGTTAAGTTGCCAAAGAAAGGTGACTTAAAGAATTGCAACAATTGGCGTGGTATCACCGTTTTGTCCGTTTTCCCAAAACTAATGGCAACCATCATTCTCGAGCGAATAAAGGATAGAATCGAGTCTACACTCAAGAGGCATCAAGCTGGCTTCCGCAGTGGTCGATCGTGTGTCGACCATATCAACACCCTGCGTATCGTCCTCGAGCAGTCGATGGAATTTCAATCACCGCTTTACCTCATGTTCGTGGATTTTGAGAAAGCCTTTGATCGAGTTAACCGAGAATGTATATGGAGATCGTTGCTTGGTAGAGGAATTCCACCAAAAATAGTTGCCATTATTAAAGAGTCCTACAACAACGCAAGGTGTTTTGTTTTGCACAATGGGCAGCTATCCGACTCCTTTGTAGTGCAACAGGGTGTGAGACAAGGGGATGTTCTATCGCCAATTCTCTTCCTGCTGGCGATGGACGACGTATTGACGGCCAGTGTAGGTACAGCAGAGCGACAGGGCATTCAATGGAGACCGTTCGAAAGGCTCAGTCATTTAGACTATGCCGATGACATATGTCTACTGGCAAATAACATCAGTGGGCTGAACGGGATGTGCCAAACACTGCAAGTGAAGGGAGAGTCGAGTGGTCTAAGAATAAACAGCAAAAAGACAAAAATAATGCTCACAGGCCGCTCCACACAGCAGCGTATTATTCTACAGGAGACGCCAGTTGAAGTAGTGGAACAGTTCAACTACCTTGGCAGTATTGTCTCTGCAAACGGTGGTACGGATCTGGACGTTAAAAGTAGAATAAATAAAGCTCGTGCTGCCTTCGGTACTCTGTCCCCAATCTGGAAATCAAGTCAAATCTCCTTACGCACTAAGTTGAGATTCTTCGAATCCAATGTCAAATCCGTGCTGTTATATGCTTGTGAAACCTGGAAAGTCACGTCTATCATTTCGAAGAAATTGCAGGCTTTTGTGAATCGCTGTCTTCGCCATATCCTAAAGATTCGCTGGCCACAAATAATATCAAATGAGGAATTGTGGCGCAGGACAAGTCAAGAGCGGCTGGACGTCGACATAAGAAAGCGTAAATGGCGTTGGATTGGTCACATACTGAGGAAACCAAACAATGAAATTGCAAAGCAGTCCTTTGAATGGAATCCTCAGGGTGCACGGCGGGTTGGAAGACCAAGAACAACATGGAAATCAACTGTCTTAGCGGAAGCAGAATCCCAGAGAAAGACGTGGCCACAGCTAAAGTACCTTGCAGCAGACCGTGAAGGATGGAGACGTTTTGTTGACGCCCTATGCCCCAGCCGGGGTTACAGGACACGATGATGATCTGTCAGAAATATCTGTTCAGTTAGTCCAAAGTTAACTGACCAAATTTAGTTCATCCTTAGTCCAAAGTCAATTAAACAGGTTTAACTGTACAAACATCGTAAATATCTTGACAAGTTCCTACCTGAAGTGTAAGGTTCCTATAGTATAAGAGTATATAATTGAATTGAATAGAAAACCTGACACACCTACTTAACTTGACTTACAACTAAAAATTATAACCGCATTATGTGTCACGTTACAAGGCGTGCTGCTAACTAGAATGTTTTGTTTATATTTACAAACAAATTCTATATACATAAATGTATCTATTTCGATTATATCAAACCTCATAACCACACCACATTGCTACTCAACATTTTTTTTTTTTTTATTTTGCACAACAAACCACATAACAATAATTTTAATAAAGACTTGTAAATTCCAAACTATAACTAGTAGTTGACAGTAAAAAGATACAAATTCATTCATTAGAATAAAAGCAAGCATATCTAGTTGCTTTCAGCTGTTTCCCTTTCCAATTGACAGTAGCGATATAAATCATTTTAGTCTCACGTGTCATAATAGAGACACACAAGTGCAACTTTATCTTTTGTATGTTTTAATTTTATCTAATTCTTAGCACGAAAGCCTTGCACTTGAGCACAGCAGAATATAGTGCCTTGAATATTGCATAAGCTGATTAGATAGAGTGTGTTTACACAAACGATTCATTTTGACATAAATGTGATAATATCTGCTTACTTTTTTCCAGACATTGTCAGTACATATATTCTAAAGTATAGGCTCAATAAATTTTATTATTGAAGTACCTACAATAATAATAATTATACCTAAATGGCTAAGCATTGTGAGCTTTGTCTGGAAATAGTTCTCAAGTTCGAAACAATAATTATTTTTTATTATGTTGAAAAGCCTCTCTAAGTAGTACTACTTGGCAACGACTTAAAATTTGAATTGCGTTTATTTACTTAAGACAGTTATGGATTTATTATTTAAAAGGGGCCACACTTAAATTTAAGAAAAAATAAACTGCATGCAATAAAAAACTTTATGAATCTGCCAACGTCAAAAGTGACAGCTATCATTTTTTGCTAACTGTCAGATACGAAATTGCAAAGCGAAAATAAAAGGCGTTCTTTCATCTTCAGTGAAGTTTGTGTTAACTTTTGATATTTTAGTTTTAGTTTTAATTCAAAATCTTGCCGTTTATTCTAAAAACAATTTGCAATACTACAATTCATTAATAAGAATCATGTGACAGATCCCATGAAATGATGATTTTGACTTTTGTTGATAAAAGGAGCATCTCCAGAGGGCCCTTGAAGTAGCATATATTAGTAAAAATCTATTACAATCAATGAGTTCTCTGTTGTTTTCTGTCATTGAAACTCCTTTATAGAATTATATTGTGTCAAACGTATTTGTTTTTCTTTTATTTCTACTTTTTGGAAAAACAACAAAAAAAACATATTTTTGTCTTCAACCTTTGTTAATCTACCTCAGTCAGTCATGTGACAAAAACAATCTTCAATGTTGTTTTTTTTTTAATATTTCCTACTTAATTCACTTACAGAAGGTTATTCATGTTTGATTTGTTTTTATAAAAAGGGGTTCAACTATTTAAATGGTGCAACTGCCAAAAAGTCAAATTCAAAACTTAATAACGGGTGATTTTTTAGCTGGTTTGGTTTTGGCAACACTGGTTTTGACAGCTGACGTGTGTTTAGTACCTTGTGTCACTGTCAAATAGCTTCAGTTTGGTTTGCAATTTAACCATGGATCGTCTTACAAATGAACAACGCTTGCAAATTATTGAATTTTACTATCAAAATTCGTGCTCGGTTCGAAATGTTCATCGCGCGCTGCTTCCATTTTATGGTCGGCATTCTCGACCTTCTGAGCAGTCTATTCGGAAGATTGTGACTATTTGGAGTGAAGATCAGCCAGAAGCATTGCAACAGCTACCAATGCATCCCGAAAAAGCCACTGTTTGTTGCGGTTTATGGGCCGGCGGCATTATTGGGCCATATTTCTTCAAAGATGATGCGAATCGCAGCGTTACTGTCAATGGTGAACGCTACCGAGCGATGATAACAAACTTTTTTTTTGCCCGAAATGGAAGTTCTTGACTTGCATGATATGTGGTTTCAACAAGACGGTGCCACATGCCACACAGCACGCGAAACAATGGCGCAATTGCGAGGCGAGTTTGGTGAACAGTTAATTTCACGTTTCGGGCCGGTCAATTGGCCGCCTAGATCGTGCGATTTGACACCATTAGATTATTTTTTGTGGGGGTATGTCAAGGCTAATGTCTATAGGGACAAGCCCGCTTCGATTGACGCACTAGAAGCCAACATCCATGCATTCATTCGTGAGATACCGGCCGATATGTGTGAAAGAGTATGCCAAAATTGGACTCAGCGGATGGGCTACCTGAGACGCAGCCGCGGTCAACATTTGCATGAAATTATCTTTAAACATTAAATTGCAAGGTTCAAACTATCGATTCAAATAAATATTTCATTCATTTTTTCGAATTTTTTGTGTTTTTTTTTTTTTTAAGTTCTAAACCTCTTAAAAAATCACCCGTTAGATAAATATTGCGTTAGGGCCTGTGAATTATTTAATCCAACTTTGCTCTCAGATAATGTAAGTCTATATTTATTTTAATTTTTGTTTTATTTTTCAACTGAGATTAGTAGAGGGACACTTGTTGAATCATTATTATCTGCATATGGAATAAACTCAGCCAATGCAGCAGCAGCAACTATTACTATAATAAAAACAAAACTGAGGAACATTTGCCAGGAAATGATGATATGCTAGAAAAAATGTAGTAGGTTAGGTACCTACTTAAATAATGCATAGGTATTTGTAGTTTTGTTTATATTTATTTTTTGAAGGTCATGTGGGTTGAATGCATGTTGAATTATAATTTACTTTTTGCTTTTATTAATCATGTAATAAACACAACCACCCTTAAAAGTGCGATATGCCGTCATTGACATGACAGTTCATATTACGGTAATTTAATCGGTTATAGAGGTTTAATGGCTGTTTTAACTAAAGAGTTTTGTTATTCTAGATCTAGATAAAGATAACATGGTAAAACATAGAACATGTTGATAAGAAGATAACTGTTTCATTTCTAATGGAAAAGTTATAGTAGAACTACAATCGTCGTAAGGGCACTTAAGTCGTCGTATATGAAAATAACCGAAAGCAAGTTAATCATATAATATGTTTTGCTGTTTTTACTTAATCAACAAGAAGAGTTTGAAAAAGATAGGTTTCCTAAATGTTTTTCATTCTGGAACTCTCTTGACAATAATTAAGAAATTGTCACGATTCTACTTTTTATCGACTGAATTCATTAATTCATTTTGAAGTTTTGAAGATTCCAAAAAGCAATATAGGCATGTTCAGAAAAATGACATCTCCGAGATCTAAGCAAATTTTGCCTCGTCAAAAAAGTGAGCAAGCAGATTCAATTTTTAGTTGCCTCAGTAATTTGACAGCAAAACATAGAAATTTTGCTGAGGGATCCTGTTCACGTGACGGATGTCGTTTTTCATTAAGCGTTTTTCTTTTTTAGCTCCGAGCATAGCACTGAGCTGTCAAAAAAAGATCTGTGTTTCTTTTTTAACTCCAAGCACTCAGAGCGCCTAACTTGTGTTTCTTTTTTAATCCAGAGTTAGCTCGAAGTACGCTTCATGAGCTCAGAATAAAAAGATCGAGCGAATGGAGCAAATAGATGAGAGCAGCTAACTTCACTCTTTTTTTCACTCATTTCAAGTAGACGCGTTCGACACATCAATTTCAGTTCATGATTTTGAATTTTTCGAGTTTTTGATTGGCCAGCTGTCTGATGAAAATTAAATCATTACTTAATTTTGGTTAGTTGATGATAGTTGATATGACAGTTCAGAGCTCAGATGTGTTTCAAAAGCTCTGATCATACTCTGCTCAGAGCTAACTCTGATAGCTCGAGCTCTACTCCATGCTCTGCTCATAGGTTAAAAAAGAAAAGATTTGATCCGTTTGGGAAAAAATTTTCATTTTTTCCATTGTTTCATGTTTTATTCAAATAAAAAGAGGAGAGGACGAAAGATGCGATCTTTCTAGCTTGAGAGATTGATCTGCATTCACCCATACATGCAAATATTCTCTTGTCAAACGAGAAATCCAAATAGGGTAATTTGTTTGTTTTGCATCATTTGTGCCTACGCCATGTAACATTTATATGTGTATGCGTTTATATGTATGCTATGGGTGTAAGCTGTAAGCAATTAATTAAAAATGAAACATATACGTACATATGTAGGTATGTATTGTTAAAAGGGCCTTGAGCTTGAGGGCAGCAATATTGGGCTACAAATATTTTGAAATTACGGTTTTTATTTGTTTCGAGACCTGCCAACCAGTGTTGCCGCAACCTGAAAATAAAAGTCGCTAGACCAACCTCCAAAAGTCGTTAGATTGGCTAAAATTTTCAAACCAAAAAGTCGCTAGAATTCGCCAGCAAACGAAACTTAAAATATTTTACTTTTTGAACAGGTTTTTGTTAATTAGTAAGATATCGAAAAACTATGGAATTTATTATAAAAAATCAAATTATTAAAAAACAGTTAAGTAATTCAGTCGCTTAAGACCTATAGGGGCATATTTTCACTATTCATAGACATTAAGGGTATTCATACAACAGCGTAAAGTCGTCGTAAACGTTGTAAACGTTGCTTTCCTCCAATCATATTTTGCAGATTAGCTGGTGCATACTCCTACCCAATTCATCGCCAGCAGCTTTGAGTAGCTCAGCCGCAAGGCCATCAGCTCCAGCTACTTTCTTGGACTTACTTTTATATGTAGCTATCTTTACTTCGTCGAGATAGGGTGGACGGAATTGTTGGCTTACGTCGCGTCGGTCGTCCAGGTTGAATGGTGCAATCCTGCATGGTAGCGGAATTCAGTTCATCATCGCCGTTATACAATTTGCAAAAATGATTTTTCCATATCCTCAGCACGGACTGCGATTCTACTACGATGTTTACCTGATCATTCTTGCAGGTTTCGGGCCTTGTAGCCCTGGGAGGAACTTCATTCCTGCAATAAGGCGAATTTATTCACCTTGATACAAAAAAAATCACTCATACGCCATACATCACTTGCAAAAGAAAAAATTGTACAGTTAAATTTATTGGCTCAAAAATTTGCTCTCGAAAGGAGAAAAGTAGATAATTATACAAATACATTATATGTATAAACAGGGATCGTCCTCGGAGTCAGGACCTCCCGCTTCAAACTAATTTTGATGTCGTTTTCGGTTGCACGTTCGGAGTACTTCTTGTGTACTCCATTTTCACCCCTACTATACCAAAAGCTTTCGATTGGATCTTCCGAGTAACTTTTTTTTGTCCCGATTTCAAGGAGAAGTAAAACATCTCCTCACCAGAAACTGGACTTAAAGCATATGGCTTGAGCATCACACGTTTATATGTAGCTATTAGCATGCCAAACATCGAAACTATATCGATATGGTACATTTCAGTTAGAACAACATTTCCCTCTAATCTCAAAAATATAGATTTTTATGTTTTTGTTTTGTTTTTTTACACAAGTTTCACAAATATAAAAGAAAATTTTATAGGTTAAGATGCTAGCACCAATCAATCAATCAATGTTTCTACTTGTCTATGATATACCCGTAGTGATTGTACATACATACATTGTAGCGTCTACAAAAACAAAGCTATTTCAGAATAATTGCTTCATAATGGAAATTTTCCATAGAATTTTTGTTCATAATTAATTTAATACAAAACAATATATTACTCGTATACAATAAAAATATTTTATGATTAAAACGGTCTATAATGGGATCACTTGCAATTAAAATAATATTGAATGCTTTGTTAGCTCTTTCCCATTCTCCTTGATCCCTCTACTTTGGGAGCATGAATTTAAAGGTTAACCTAATTTTTCTAAATTCCTTCAGAACAGTTCTTTTTAAAAGTCATAAAAGAGTTTCCTATACCCAATCATGCTACAAAAATTTTAGGAAACCAATCTGATAGCTTTTCCTTTTGTTTGCCTAACAAAAAACAAAATACAAACAATATTGGCCAAGTGCCAATTTGAAGATCTTTGTGAGATTTCAAGGTGAAAAATCCATTCCAAGTGTCATTGACTCCATGTAATACGCAAGAAATTTCTAATAGCTATCTATTTGTTTGGAAACAATAAATATCATATCTACACGCCGCCAAAACTATTTTTAATTTGCCTCTACTCGCATATTAAAAATTATCTCTAGACTAGAAAATAATCAACTTTGTCGTCATCATAAAGTCCAACAAATGACATTTTAAAGACAAAGTTTCATTCATTATAGGCGTGCACTGGCAACAACAACAACAACAGCAATCCATAAAACATCTTCCTTGCTGATATAGTAGAGGCAAATCGCGTGCCACCTACATACGTTATAATTTTTATTTTTATTTTTAGTATTAACACGCGCATACGATGGTCAGTGGTCACTGGTAAATTATTATTATTGTGTGGTAAATACTTCAAGCTGAATATACTCAAATATAATATTTTGGTAATATTTGTCAATACTTGACTAACTAGGTGAGGTTCAGGTATTGCTGCTATTTGCTATTTGTAATCAGGTCCGTATCTAGTTAGTTTTTTAACGTGCTTCGTTCTAAATTACATATAGCATTACAACCATAAACCATTTAAATTTAAATTTAAATAACCCCTCACGTAAATCACATTTATCATTATTAAGTTCGTGTTATTTTTTTTTGTATTGTAAAGATAAACTATCATTGTTAAGCTCAATAACAATAATACAAGTTATTGATGAACCGTTTGGCTTTTTCTACACAAGTTTCTTCTATTATAATGCAGCTTAACAAATAGCTTTGTTTAAATACGTTCTTAAACCTGTTAACTACAAGCTAAGTTAAGCTCACTTTTATACAAACAAAAAAAAGAATACAAATTGAAATTAATACAAACTTAATAATTAATTATTACGAGTATCGTGTTATTGACTCATTTACATTTAAAATTTGTTTTTATTTACAGATTTACCAATTTGGAATTACGATGGCAGCTCAACTGGCCAAGCCAAAGGTTGCAATTCAGACACTTATTTACATCCCGTAGCCATCTATAAAGATCCATTCCGCCGAGGTAATAACATTTTAGTTATGTGTGATACATACAAGTTTGATGGCACTCCCACCGATACAAATCACCGCAAAAGTTGTCTGGAAGTTATGAATAAGTGTGCCGCCGAACAACCATGGTTTGGCATCGAACAAGAATATACATTCCTTGATTTTAATAAACATCCATTGGGTTGGCCAAAGAATGGTTTCCCTGGACCTCAGGGACCTTACTATTGTGGTGTTGGAGCTGATAAGGTAAGATTTTAAATCGAATATTTATTTAAATTATTTAAATTTGTCTCTTTAAATTATTTAAACAATAGGTTTGTTCGTTTACTTTTCAAAAATGACAATTTCTTTCAAATATTTGTCAAAGTTCATATAAAAATAAAAATAGAGGACTTTGGAAGTAGTTTTCGGAAGTTAAGTGTCTTTCACATGAGTTGCGACCTGAGCTGCGACCCGCGAATTAATTTGTTTATTCAATTCGAAGCGCAAATATCAACAAATTCTTGTTTTAAATTTTCGACAAAGTGAATAAACGATCCTATCTATCTAATGGATTATGAGCGATAAATTAAACGCGGCTATTATTGCTCATAAACCATACAGTTTCGAATAAAAAAAAAAAATTTTACCATAATGAAACTCGGTGAAAATGTTTCATGTATTATGAGAATGAAAATTCAAAAGAGTTTATACAAATATTTCACATGGAATGGTGTTTTTTGAGGGGTAGAGGGAGGTAAATTGTGGTGTATCAAACAGAAAAATAAACTTTGGTGCTTCTCATAATACATGAAACGTTTTCACCAAGTTTCATGATGGTACTATTTTTTTTTGTTTTATTTATCCTATTTTACCTGTACTAATATGGTTCACCTCGTGAAAATAAAACAATGCGGGTTAGTGCAAAAACAGTGCTGTATATCAATCTCTTTCTTATGTTTTCCTCTCTATTCCTAACACTGCTGACAAATCACTGACATCATTCACAGTGGTATATAGCCCTCTGCCGGTCGGAGTGAAAACCTCTATCTGGGTTATTGAAATTAACCTCGATAGAAACCTAGATCCCATGTTGTTTTTGTAATACATGTTAAAAGATAACCTCGACCCAGACCCAGAGATAATAAAACGAAGCTATTATGGCCGGATTCATTTTTCATCGCAGCGCGCGAACCGAACCATTATTTTGGTAAAAAATTTGCGCGATTTGCAAACATTGTTCAGGAGTAAGACGGTGTCCACATTGGGTATGAAAAAGTGGATTTTTAATGACTTTTCAGTATTCATATCTCGCTCCCACTCCTTCATTGAAGTGAGATGTGAATACTGAAAAGTCATTAAAAATCCACTTTTTCATACCCAATGTGGACACCGTCTAAGTCTATTCATTACAAGCCGGCTCCACTGGGCATGAGCCATGCTTTGACTATGAACATGTCTTGAAAAAAACCAATGGAGCCTCAAAAATCCATGTCTGAGCAGTGAAATATCCATACAAATCAGACTGCTGATTGGATGGTGGTTTAGATGTTGGGCATCGGCATCGCTCATGTCTAGTGGATCCAACATGTTATGAAATGGCAAACCAAACTGAACATAAATCAAGTGACAGCTGTCAAAAAGACAAACTCCGAGAAAAGTATTGCCAGATTGAAAACCACACATCTAAAAAACACCATTCTTTTTGTCTTATGTTCGGTTGTTTTTCACGTATCTGTTGCCTCCTTTCTTTGCACTATTGAGACACATTCACAATAGTAGTTTTTGGATCATACAAATAGATCCAGATAAAAAGCAGGATCCCATGTTGTTTTTGTAATCACGTGTTACAAAATGATCCGGATCAGATCATGTGGATAATAAAATGTGGCTATTATGTCATTTTCGATTCGATTTTGGAGTCGTTCCATTCCAATCGAATATGGAAAATTATAAGTAGAAGGCTTACCATATTCGATAGGAATGGAAGAATTCCATACCTAAGTAAAATTGGGAGTTATGTTGTTTTCGTTTGGTTTTGCGTTCTGTTCCATTCCTATGGAATATGTAAAATTTGGAGTAGTAGGAGTGAAAAAGGTGTGGAAAAGGACATCCAACCCAGAACTATGTACATTGATAACTAGTGCTTCCAACTTATGTCATTATTGTTTGGTTTTGCATTTTAAAATATGGAACATTTGGAGAAGTGGGTTTGCAAAAGGAGGAGGAAATGCAATCAATCACGACATTAGAGACGGTACCCGTAAGCGTGGTTATTGCGTTATGTTGTCACGCTGAAGTTTCGGGATCGAATCCCATGCGGAATATTCCACGTACTAAAATTTGTTTCCAGAGATTATATTTTTTAGTAAATTCAGTTAACACGAATAACATACATGCACGCATACACACAAAAATGTCGAATGGCGTCGGCACAAGTAATACAAAACAAACTGCCCTATTTCGATTCGTCGTTTGACACGATAATGGATGGGTGAATGCAGATCAAATCTCTCAAACTAGAAAATCGCACTTTTCGTCTTCATCTTTTTTTGAACTTAACATGAAAAAATGGAAAAAGTGCAAATATTTTCCCCAAAATATCAAATCTTTGGAACAATGAAAAACGACATAACTATCTTAGCGGTTCTGAAAATTGCACACAATTTGCATCAACTCAAAAGCTGTATTTAAACTCATTTCAATTGTTTGTTCCTGCGTTTAGCTTCAAGTTAAAACAAAATTTCCTGCGTGAGCTAGCTCTAAAGGCTCCATTTAGTTCTTTTCTTATCCTATAGAGACACATGTTTTTCTACAATAACCCACTTAGTTGAACTTTATTCAAAAATTTTTATTTCCATTTAAAGGTTTATGCCCGCGATGTTGTAATGGCTCATTATAAGGCTTGCTTATACGCTGGAATTAAGGTTTCCGGTACCAACGCTGAAGTGATGCCAGCTCAGGTAAGACAACTCTTCCAACAGATTCCAAGAAAGATATTAACAAAATTCTATTTTTCTCTCTTTAGTGGGAATACCAAGTAGGACCGTGTTTGGGCATTTCCATTGGTGATGAATTATGGATGTCAAGATTCTTACTTCACAGAATTTCTGAAGAGTTTGGTGTAGGTTTAATTTAAATAATATAAGCAAACAAATTTTAAAAAAATGTTACTTTCCATTTAGATTATTGCCACTTTGGACCCTAAGCCAATGCCAGGTGACTGGAACGGTGCTGGTGCTCACACAAACGTATCAACACAAAAGATGCGTGAAGATGGTGGAATCAAGTAAGAATAATTATATTAATGCATTTCTTCATATTTTGTAGTAAAAAATAAAATTGTTCATAGGGAAATTGAAAAGGCTGTTCAAAAACTCGCCAAATGCCACGATCGTCATATTCGTGCATACGATCCAAACCAGGGTAAAGACAACGAACGTCGTTTAACAGGACATCATGAAACAAGTTCAATCAATGACTTTAGTGCTGGTGTTGCCAATCGAGGCTGCTCTATTCGTATTCCACGTGGTGTAAGTGATGATGGAAAGGGTTACTTTGAAGACAGACGTCCCAGTTCTAATTGTGATCCTTACTCCGTTTCTGAGGCTATTTTGAGGACAATTTGTTTAGATGAATAAGATATACGAAAGAAACCAAAGCACAGGAAGAGACATTGAAATGCATGCGTGTGGAACGTGTGTGTAGAAACATAGTTTATTATTATTAGAATTTATTAAAAAAATATATGAATAAAAAAGTTGTTATTCTCATTATTAAATATCTGCTCACTTATGTACGTACATATATTCGTACGTAGTTGATGTTGCATGCATTGAATATAAATATTTAACTTTAAACATTAATTGATGTTTTTATTTTTTTGTTAATAAATATTAATTTTATTTTACTTGTAATGAAAGTTTTATTTAAAAGCAGACAATTTTCATTTTGTACTTTTTTGTTTAACGTATGGCGTATACGTACTTTTTTCAGTTTTCGAATTCAAAATTTTTGTTGTTATTTATTTATTTCTGGGGAGGATTTATTAAGCCTTATCAACAAAATGGTTTTTATAAATGTCACCCAGGAGGTGATAAATGATGATGATGGCCAGGAATCCTATAAGAAGAACTGAGAGAGAATCTGATAAGAGAACGAAAACTCTGTAAAGATTTCTTCAAACTAGCGCAAATTCATTACAGGATGATTTGTGTTGCTTTTTTCCCAATAACATCTTTCGATATTTGGTACAATTCCCGGATAATTGCCATTCTTGCAGCGTTTTGCGCATCTGCTGCCCATACAACCTCACTCTCCTGTCAGGTACAGCGATAGACCGTCGTATCTGCAAGGTGACTTGGGAGTGATCCAAATGAATTCAGAATGATGGAATGGCCAGTGTAATTGTTAGCTCATTGGGAGCTTTTAGGAGCATGGCTGTATAAGCATCCACCTGTTTGTTAAAAATATCGAGAGGCGTTAGATAGAGCAGAACGTGGCACAGGGTGTCGTACGGAGTGCACCAATTATGCCTAAGCAGACTGAACGTTGGACTTTGCTTAGTTTGTCGCAATTTGTCACTTTATCTAGAGCAATCCACCATACTGCGACACTTTGAGTGAGAATCGGTCTAATTACCGAAGTATATATAGCCAATGAGTGAAACGAGGTTGAAAATCCCATTTCAACGACATATTTGCATGTGGCACTCTACCACTGTGACCTTTTTGACTTTTTCTTGTGTATTAGGTTTCCAGCTTAGCTTTTTAAATGAAACAAGACCCAAATATGTTGCTTGTTCAATGAATGTTAATGGAGTACCTTTCATAGAAGGAGGATCTATAGGTACATGAGGAATTTTATATTTCCGAGAATGTTAATCGAGTACCTTTCATAGAAGGAGGATCTATAGGTACATGAGGAATTTTATATTTCCGAGAATAGAACACGTTCTGATTGATGGTGGTTGACACCGATACCACAGGGGTCAGCCCAATTGGTAAGCTTATTTAAAGCGTTTTCTAAGAGTTCTTTGAGGGTATAGTATGGTGCTTTCCTGATACGGCAATACCAACATTGTCCACATAAGCAATCACGCTATAACCTTTCGCTTTCAGGCATGTCATTAACCCATTTACTACTAAGTTCCAGAGAAGTGGAGATAGGACAACACCTTTCGGCGTACCTCTAATGACAGGGGTGACATTCTGTATGAAAAAAACGAACAAACGTTTTCGTTTGTGCGACTAATTTGCTTCATGTAACTTTAAAAATGAAAGAATTCGATCGTGCGTGCGAAAGAACTTAAACGACAGCTATTTACTTCACGTTTCTAAGATTAAAAATAATTTAGTTAGGTATATTTTGGAAAGCTTTAGCGAATTTACAATCATGATGGCTTCTGATGCATTTAGCTAACAATAATAAGATATAAAAGTATGTATCACTTTAGCAAAACAAAAAAAATCGTTTACGATAAAAAAACCTTCAGTCACGGTCTCAAATATTCATCAAGATTAATATCAAACATCATTAAATACCCATCCTCAAATAATATGAAATATATAAATAAAGATTTTACACCAAGAAGAAATGATTTGTCAATAGTTTTATAACAATTAAGCCATGATAAGTGTTATTTGGCTAAATTATGAATTCCCTACAAATTGCAACAGAATTGTTTTTTTTTTTTATTTATTCTTTTCGTTTCTTTTCTCAGGACTAGAGATGGGTGCCTTGTTTTTCACCACATTTTACCATTTATGAAAATCCACCATATAAAAAAAAGAACTACTTTGTTTTGAATCAAGACGACTATGGCTAAAAATGATACTTATATTCTCCTTAATTAATTGTAGAGGCTTTTGTTCAAGTTATATATAATTTTGTATCCTAAATTATATGTTTATTTATACTTTTCCACCACTTTTCTGTGTTCGACTATTCACCATCTGCATCTATGTCATCTCTAACCAAATTCAAAGCACCTAAAAGTAGGCAATGAAAAACAGAGGCTCTCAAACTTGAGCGAACCAAATAAATTAAACGAAATGCGATATGGAATGCCAACTTTCGCTTTCGCACGATTTCTTTCGTTTTTGAAAAACGAACCTTCGCTTTCGTTTCGTTTTTTACAGAATCTGGCCCCAGACCTTCTAGCAGAAAAGCCGTCTAGTTTTGAATTGATAACCCTGCTAGTCAGGATTTTAGAGAAGATGAAAGAGAGATAGAAAGATTGACAGAGAAGAGGGTCACGATGGGAACAAGGGAGAGAAGAAATGAAGGGAAGAGAGTGGAGAGAAGACTGTGAATGGATACGAGGGAGTAGAAAGAGAAGGCAGGAGAGACCAGGAGAAGGAAAGAAGGGAACGAATAAAAGAATTCAGTTACAACAGGTGGTTTAAAGAAGTAATGACAGAAGGGGTCCCAAAATATTTGAAAGCGGCATGGAAGACAGAAAAAACAAGGAGAATTATAAGAGTCAGGCACAGGCTAGGGAATGAGGTGAGAGAAAGATGGTACTGGAAAAGGGAAGAGGAAAGAGTGTGCAGAATATGTGAGAGTGAACAAGAGAAGTGGGAACATGTATTACAAAGATGCAGGTCTGGCGTTGACGAAGGAAAATCAATAGGGGAAAGTATGAGGGAAATAATGGGCGAAATGGGGAAGAGTCGATAAAGGAACTAGAGAAGGTGAGAAAAGATAAGGCGATAGAGAGGGGAGAAGAGGAAGCAGAGTGAGGAAACGGGAGCCTTGCCACTCTTAGGAGAGGCAATACAAATCAATGCAATAATGAATTTTATCAAAATAAGTACATAAAATATAATTTTTCATTATTTAAATTCAGCGGATTTTTTTTGTTGGTTAAATATTTGAATAGAAATACTCCTCTACTAAGAAAAAACCTCTCCTCAATTTAGCTTGTTGGATAAAAGAAAACGAACCCCTTAAGGCGGTTCTGTAGTTAACCATACCAAAGATATTCCTCTATGATCAATAGTAAATATTCTTTTTTTCATATTCCAACAAAATAAAACATATTCAAAAACTGTTCTAGTAAATTTATTACAAGTAACTGTTATAATTTTATTTAACGTAAGTTGTTGTTTTTTTTTTTTTGTCTAGAATTTTGTATAATAATTCGTCTGAAATGTCACACATTGCTTACACTTAAAATAGCATACTACAAATAAATTAGTTATATTATATAGGGTATATCTTCGATTTTTTTTTCTCGAAGAATCCATGTATATTTTGTTTTGTTTTAATTTGTTTGATAAATTAAAATTCTATGATGTATCACAATTAATACAAATACATTTATAAATCCTATAAAATACAAATAGTAAATATCATTATTACTTAACATGTAAAATGTTGTTTAGTTGGATTTCTCTACATTTTACCTTCTTTCTTTTATTTCAAAATGAATAATTAAGAAATATCAATATTGTTTTTGAACAAAATCAATAAACAAAAAATAAACTAAAATAAAATAATTTATCCAGTTGATGAGATTTAAAGATTTCATTAGTTATTTTGTTTGTTTACGGTGGTTAATTTATGTGTGATTAGTATATAATTATTATTATTCTTTAGTATTTTACTTTCAAAATTGTGTTCTCTGAAATAATAAATAATCTAAGATCAGAAAAAAATGTGTTATTTTAATGATATTATTTGAATTAACTTTTTTTTCGTTTTATATTTTAAATATCTACTATTATTGCAAATATGATCATGTTGAAAGTTTTCCAGATCATCAAATCCAAACTAGAACATATTCTTTTTTTAAGTAAAAAATGGAATGTTTTGTTATATGCGTTCTGTTCAATATTTGCCTAGTGATAAACGAACAAGATATGTTGATTTCGTTTTTGTCTGCGAAAAAATTAACGAGGGAATACAAATCTATATAACCGGTTAAAACAAATAGGCCAATTGACAGAAGTTTTTTCTTGCAAAAATATGCCGGTGGAGTTTTATGGTTGAAATTGGTGAGTGGGAATTAAATCAGAAAATAAAGGAATGCATTCAAAAACTTTAACTTCGATACACTTGTTTTTGTATTATGTAATGAATCTTACAAGCCTGCTGGAGTCATTAAAAGGATCACTTACACTTTCCATACACTTAACTTACAAGTGTGCTATTTCTCTGTCCACTATTAATTAACTACAAAATTATTTAAGCGACCAAAAATTAAAATATAAGGGTGATAAGGGGTTATATTTGACTCTTTTTGTTAGGTGAGATGCTGTAAGCAACATAACTAAAAATAAATTTGCAATGATCATTCAAAATAACGGAAATTCTTTTCGGATTATTTTTTTATTCTATAAGTGTGCTATGTCTTTGTCCGTAGCTGTAGTTCAACAATATTGCAGTGCATTACAAATGATATAACCTGTTTACTTAACGACAGCCACTCTTTACAGTTCACGCTTCTTAGTCCTATTATCTGGGCATGTACCCTACTTTTGTCGTTTTATTATTTTGTACTTTTTAGATAGTTTTAAAGATGGTTTACATAATTAAAAAAAAAATGTTTAATTGCCGTGCCTAATTCCCAAGCAAGCAAGAAGATATAGCAGTTTAGTTGTAGTAAAATCGCCTTTAAATAAAATAGAAAAAATAGTTTGTTTTTTTTTTTTAACATTGTTTATCCTACTACATAAATTGTATCTACTTGTATTGGTAGGAAACGGCAGACATTCCTTCATCGAACGGATATATAAACCAACCCCTGACCTATCATACCCAGATACCAGACGTTGCATGGAGCCACTGCTCCTACGGGCCTGATATAGAGATGATTTCTCAAGTGGGAGCAAAGGAAGGATCCCGCCTTTGAAAGGCGTTTTCTTCTCAGCCAGGTGATTATATAACGACGGTTAACGAACGGATACATACACCAACCACTGACCTATCATACCCCTCTACAAGACGTTGCATGGAGCCACTGCTCCTACGGGCCTGATAGAGGGATGATTCCTCAAGTGAGGGCAAAAAAAGGATCACGCCTTTGAAAGGCACTCTTTTCTCAGCCAGGTGATTATGTGACGCCATACACTTCTTCAACATACGGATACATACACCAACCACTGAACTATCACTCTCATCTACCAGACGTTGCATGGAGCCACTGCTCCTACGGGCCTGATAGAGGGAGGATTTCTCAAGTGGGGGAAGAGGAAGGATCACGCCTTTGAAAGGCGTTTTTTCTCAGCCAGGTGATTATGTGACGACAGACATTTTTTCAACGTACGGATACATACACCAACCACTGACCTATCGTTCTCACCTACCAGTCGTTGCATGGAGCCACTGCTTCTACGGGCCTGATCGAGGGAGGATTTCTCAAGTGGGGGCAAAGGAAGGATCACGCTTTTAAGAGGCGTTTTCCTCTCCTCAGCCTGGTGGTTATGTGCCAACAGACACTCCTCCAACGACCAAGAAATACTCACCGACTTTTCAGGCTATAGCCTGCTGAAACTCTTCAACACCTTTAACGGGCTTGAATTAACATGGGATTTATCATAGGTTTCATTTCATGGGGTTCACAATCCCTAGGGTACCACAATGGATCTACATTGATCTAAGTGTGACGGTAACAAGACCAACTGCCAGCCCATAAACCTAACCTAACCATTGGTAGGAAATAAATTGAATAGGAATCAGATCCATTAACAGTTCATTCAGGTGTTCCTCAACTAATAATTAGGTTACACCGCAGTTTGAAAATTATTTTACATCAGTCATCAGTCTTATCGGTAACATTAGTGGCGCGACATATCGTGGAGAATCAGGGCCTACTGGCTTACACTCTCAAAAATGTCTATGAGTATGTTTTTAGTCGGTAGGAATGGAGAAGAGTTGTAATAATTGTCTGACAAATTAGAACGGCTTAAACGCGCTTATTGATTCACCCTATAGTCTCGATATTGATATTATCGTAGTGGCGATCCGTTCTCACAACGATAAAATATTCCATCCTAACCGTTTCGATACCGGTACGCTTTCATTCCGGATCAATTTAAAAAAATTATTTGTAGGAGCAGGAAGATGAGAATATCAAGTGGGGCATCAGTATTCAGTGCTGACAATGTGAATACGTTGCACAGCACTGTCGATACAAACAAACTTTTAACTGAACAATATTAGAACAGTTAAGGTATCGAAACAGCAATGGCAAATTAAAAGAGATTTTATAAAACCGAAAACGGCAAACGACCGAGAGGCAATAATTTCGTTGGAAAATGCTGGTTTCAAAACTAGACTTCTGACGTGGTAGCCCTACACATTAAACATTATGGGACGTATACATAGATATTGCTTAAGCTGTTTCTAGACAAAACTGGAGTCTGCCTGATGAGGTTTGATCAAAAAAACTCTAGCTTAGCTTAAGCAATGTCTATGAACATGCCCCTGTTTGTTCGTGATATTCCTTATATTCTTTCTAACGATTGTGGATTGTTACTTTCTTCAATTAAAACGTAGATACGCATCGACTAGAATTTGAACATTATTTTTAAAAATTATTATAGAAATCTATCTAATTTGTTGTAAAACAATTATGTATTAAATATTTATATAAATTTATAAATTTTATTAATGATGTCATTTCGGGCGACAAAACTATAATTTGTTTTTGTAAGCTTTGTTAGGAATTCCCGGTGTAACTAATTATTTTGTTTAAAACATTTTATATAATTAACTAAGAAAATGATCACTGAAAAACAATCTAAAATGGAATTACACACACATGTTAAGATCTCCCCGACAATTCACAAAGATTTTATATATTTTTTTTTATTATTTAATTACCTAATAATAAATTCATAATTTGTATATCGTATTAAATGTTCAAAGTGATTTGTATTTGCCTTAAAAGTTTCTTTTACATGATTTAAAATGTAATAATATTTGCATTGAATTTATTATGAATCACGTTAACAGACAAAAACCTGAAGAAATTCATCAACAAGATGAAAGTAAACAATTTTCTTTTTTGTTGTTCTTAACAAAACAATAATAATAGTCATGAGAAGAAGATATTTAAGTTTATTTTGTGCGGAAGCATATTGTGCTTTTTTTATTCATAATTTTTTTTTTTATGATAATTTTTTTTTTTTTAATGTCCAACTTTATATAATGTAGCTATGTCATTTATAGTTACCAATATGTCATATTTATTTTTTTTATTTAAAAGAAATAAACTGATAATTTATAAAAATGTTCAAACAAATAAAAAGAATAAAACAAAAGATCAACGAGATAATATATTATCTGCTGATAGCTTAAAAAAAAATAATAAATGATATAAATTAACATAAATATTGCACTCAATGTAAATGATGTAACTTAAATTTTAGTTTTAATTTTAACAACATTTATAGCTGCTTATTTTTAGTTTGAGTAAACTTTTTGTTTTGTAAGTAAATGGTGTGATAAAGCTTAATTTTGTAAAACTTAATATATTCTTTTTTTAAATACAATAAGAACGATATAAAATGAAATATATAGGTAATATACAAGATAATACTTTAAAGCATACAAAATATAATTGACTGAAATTTTAAGAAATATAATGTTACATAATATTTGTAATAAACAAAATAGTTATTAAAAAAACAAAAGCTATGAATAAAAACTTTTTATTCCGAAAAAAAGTTTTATTAAAAAAAGTTTTACGAAAAAAAGTTTTATTACAAAAAACATGCTTTGCAATTAAACCATTTATTTTGAAACGATTTAAGAATGAATATAAAATTGGAATATGTAGGCATAAGTCCATGACTTATCGGGTATAAACCCCAAGACTCATCACCTTCTCAAAATAAGCAACAAATTAATCTTATCATTATTTTTGAAGGAATAAGTGGACATAAGCATTACTTAGTAGAGGTACGGAGAACACATAGACTAGCACAAAACCATAACTAGCTCAATTTGCCAAAAAGAGGACTTTTAACCTTTTTAAAAATAAACTATTCAACTTATTTGGCATCCAACCGGCTAGTTTAAATGAACTAGATTAGAATTAGTTAAGCAGTTCTGTAACCTTTCTTTAAAATAAAAAACATCCCGACAAACTAACAGAGCAAACCATTTTCTTATTGCGGTTTATTTTTGAAGATACAAAACAATTTTTTTTATCTTGACTTATTGTTAGATTTTATATTCTCTAATTTCTCACTATCTCACATAGTATTAACCCATGTCAAAAAAGTGTGAACAAAATAATACATAATTTTGTGGAAACAGACCATGAAATTTCTTCTCACACAACTTGACAATGAATCTCACACAATTTGACATATGTTAAGACATGAAGCTATCACAAGTTCGCGTCGCACGTTTGCGTGTTTGGGGATATGGTGAAACTGATTTGTTTCAATGCAAGGATAGAAGCACAATATGAAAGTTATTTTCAGTTCGCAAATTTTGTCAGTCGTATGAAATTCCTTCGTCGCACATTTGTGTGTTTGAGGTTATGGTGAAACTGATTTGTTTCGATGCAAGGATAGAAGCACAATCAGCCTTATTATGAGTTTCGCCCGGAAAATATTTCACCCGAAAAATGTTTGTTCCCCCGGAATTTTTAAGGCTATTATGAGTTTCGCCTGAACTTCTCTTGGCTTAAAATAAACAAAAAACTTGCGCAAAGTGCACCAGTACCACCTGTTTATCTTTTGTTCACCTCCAAAAGATAAGTGATAATTTAAAATCTTAATTACGCTACATTTTGCGCGAAATTAGTACTCACAAAAAAGGGGAATTTTTATTTTTCGGGCGAAACTCACAATAGGCGGAAAGTGCAATGTCAATTTTTCCGGGTGGAATGTTGTTCACGTGAAACTCATAATAACCCTGAATATGAAAATTATTTTCAGTTTGCAAATTTGACAGTCGTATGAAATTCCTTCTTACTTTATGCTGACATGTTGTATCAACACTTTGTGAGATAGTTTACAGGTGCTCTTCGCAGACAGTGAAATCAAGCTGTGACCGAACTTTTCGATCTTCATTAATCTTCACAGCATGTTAGTCATATTATTTATTTTCATTTATTGGGAACATTCTAAAACACTCGAAAGATATCTGCCAAATTTCGTTTTTATGAATTTTCGACATTATTCTATTTTTTGTTTTCTCACTTTAGTGACATGATTGATGCAAATGTAGTAAACCAGTTCGAAGATAGTCGAGCTTGGTAACATTAAAACTAAGCTCCGCCCTCGAACAAACGCGAAGCTCTACCCTCGAACAGGATACAAGTCAAGATACTTTTGATTTTGGTGAGGCCAACATTTTATTGTTTGAAGTTATGGTGATAATGATTTTTTCGATACCAGTGTGGGAGCAACTCATAAAAATCATTTTCTTTCACAAAAAGTTTTCAGTCTCGTGGTGTTATTTCACGCTTTCGTTTTTTTTTTTGTCAAGTGGGTATACTCAGTAAAAAGGGTTTTGGCAGCATCGTAGCTGCAAGTAAATATCAACCAAAGATTGACTTTTTTGTGTTATTTATTTCTGGTCTTTGATTGGCCACTTGAATTTAAACACACGGTGAATCCGAAACAAATATAAATATACATAATTATGTATTTTTTTGTCGTTCATTAAATAGTTAATTATCTGCACCATCAATTTGTTCAAGATAAATATTACAATAAATATTTAAATTAAGTATTATATGTAGCTATTAAAGTCGGAAAAACACATTTTTAGCAAAAATGGAGCTATTTCAATATTACAGTGAACGACACATATATTTTCAAATGTTTTTGTGACAACTAATAATAATTTTAATTATAATTTTAACTATATGCCTGTAAGACTGAGAGCCAACGACATAAAAAGTTAAGTCATTTGCGTGAAGTTGTAAGTCATGTAAATAATAGCCTTTTAACCAATAACCGTTTGTCTGCCTTCCTAAATACGTGTCGAACAGGTGTAAAATTTTACTTACATTTTTACATCGATTTATTTCAATGTCTATTGGTCGGAGGGCAAAAGTGTGCATTAGGGTGGTCCTTATTTGTATGGAGGAAAAAAAATTGTTTGTTTTTACTGAGCACCATTTTTTTCTGTTCTTCTACATTAAAAACGTATACCAAAAAAATTTCATGCTAATCGGATTGTATTAACACGTGCCGCAATGAGTCTGAAAATTTGAATTTTCATAAAACCGACCAAAACCGGGTGCTATTAAAGATTTGATTTGCGGAATTAATAAAGTGAACTTTCAAATCTGTTACCTACTCTTGCTTCAAAATAAAAAAAATAAATGACACGACTGGGTCACACGCTCTTGCTCAAAAAGTTCAAATTGCTTGGAAATTAAGATTTTTTTTAAATATTCGAGTAACTATACAAATATTTTTAAAATTATTATCGAAATCTTTTGAGCTGTTTTTAAGATAAATAAGGTTTTTCACAATGGTTGTATAGCAAGTAACGTTATTTTTGGAGCTAAAACAGTATTTAAATAATCCCTAACTCTCACAGGGACATCAACTTTAAGCTCATTGCGGCACGTGTTAACGTGATTTAAAAAAAAAAAAAAAATAGGGTAGTGTTGTAAGATGTCAATGAACAAAAAAAAACGGGTGCTTAAAAGTTTTTAAAATAAGGACCACCCTAGTGTGCATACATGAAATACTTAGCCTGCAATTTTGAACAATTTTTGTCATGGGTCAAACTCTGTTGTTTGTCCCCTAAAAGATACAAAACCGCAAAATTTACAAAAACCACTCAGGTAAACAAGTGATGTTTGGTAACTTCGTGGCTCTCTATCTTCTTAGGGGTTCACTACAGAGAGATGGACCTATGACAACAATTGTTCAAAATTGCAAGCTAAATATTTCTTGTATGCGCACTTTACCCCTCCGACCAATAAGCATTGAAAAAATTGATGTAAGACATTACGTAAAATTGTACACCTGTTCGACACGTAGGTAGGCAGACAAACAGCTAATGGTTCAACATCTCAATGGCTATAATTGCTTTGACTTACAACTTTATGCAAATGACTTGACTCTTAGACTATAACGTCTTTTGAATGCAACTTGAATTGCACGGATGTGCGGATGTATTTTTACATTGTGACCGTAAAAATGTATTAATCACTTATTACTTACAAGACGATTTCATCATTCATATTTCAAAAATAAGAATTTGTTGTTTAGTTTGAAAAAAAAAAAATAATAAAATAACAACACCATTTACTATTACTTAATTTTAGAGAAAATTGTTGCCTTGCAATTTCGATTGGATACAATGTAATTAGTTTTTTAATTTAAGCTGCTATTTTTTTAAAAATCCTACTTTCAATAAAATATCGCACTATCGTTACTCTAATTTGGTTATTTTTAGTTGTTGGATATTTGTTAATCATACAAATATCAAGCAGGAAAAACAAATCGCTGCATGTAAAACTTTACAACAATTTCAATACTAATGCTGCAAATTATTTGCTAACTTAACATCTCACATAATATTACGATTATTGATTATCTTCTTCATTAACGTTTTTTTTATTATTATTTTTTTTTAATATTTGGACGATGTCCATTAATTTGCCACATATTTCCTTAGTTTAATTTTATTGGATATTTTTAATATTTATAAAATACTATATAAAATCTACAATCTAATTCAATAGTTGTATAATATTATATTGTTATATATTATTTTTGCGATCTTTCCTCTTCGAGGATTTTAGTTCTGTTGTTTTTTTTATTTTTTATCAATTTTTTAATCTTTGTTATATTATGTCGAATGCATCGAAAATCATTCATAATACAAAAATTAAATGTGTTTATAAAAAAAAAAATACTTGTAGTACTTAAACGAATGTTTAAATTGAATCTAATATTAAATAAATAAATATAAATTTTTACTTTAAATATTATGACGTAAATTCTGCACTTTCTCTTCTCATATTCAGTTCGTTAAAGTCAATGTCAGTTGATTCAATAGATTGAATCGAAGAGCTTCTCAATTTGGCCGCTGGAAATTTTCCTCTACTCTTAATTGCTGTAAGCTGAAAATTTTAAGTAAAATAAATGTTGTATATATTAATTATCACTCGGCTATATTACAGAGGAAAGCACAAAAAAACATGCATATATATGGTGTCACAGCGCTATAGAAGTCAATGCGTCTAAAATGAATGGCGTTAGTTTTAAATGCACACGAGTCAGTTTAATTATGTTCATATATGCTATTGTTTATTATGCTGGTTTTATGTAAATAAATAGAAAATTAAAAATAGGATGACAAGAGAAAACCACAATAAACAAAATATACGAGTATATTAATTTTAATATCTATTTGTACAAGTATTTTTTTTAAAGCGTGCTGGTGCATATATTTTGTTTTTCAATAAATTCATATTTAACACTAGAACGACCAGGTTTACGCTGGACATATCACAGCCATACCTTTTTATTTCCGATCTAATTTTAAAGACTGTTTTGCAGCCTTTGCGAAGGAAAATAAAATCTAACTTCTGAGCACACGACCAACCTAAAAATATTGGGTTTGCAACAGGGTTGTAAATCAATTATTCGTTAGCAAGGAATATAAAGTTACTAACTTTATATTCTTTGTCATTAGCCACCCTTTACAACTTAAGTTTTTTTGTAATTTGTAATTAAAAAATATTCGACAAATCACTATTTTAAACTTATTTAAACTAAAAGTTAAAGCTTAAAATTTCAATTCATTATTTATTGTAATTTATAGCTAAGAAATGTATTTACTCAATTCCATTTGTAATTTACAAAAATTGCTCGTAGTATAACAGTTATTGTGTAGGGTTTTAAAGACACTTCTACTATATAGATTCTACTGATCTAACAAACCCAAACATCCGTTTTACTTGATTTCACAGACAATTTTTTAACAATTTTCCCATTAGCTTATTTTTTCAATTGGGTCAATGGTAAACTGATGGACACTCCTAGGAGCCCGAGTATTACTGTAAAATTAATTTAACTATTTCTCTAGAACACTGCTTTCTGAAGTAGCTATACAATACCGAAAGAAAACACAAAGCATTAGGACGGTGCTCGAAAGACGCAAACGTTTCCATTATATGCTTGTATCCATCCTCAATGATTTAAACAAAAATTCTTAAACTAAAAGGTCTTAATGGGTTTCAGGAGAACCTGATCAAATACAATGCGAGTTGAACTCAAGCTTTGGGCGAATATACGCTTTATATATCACAGCCAGATCAGAGAAAGTGAAGAAATTCTTGCATCGTCGAAAGAAGCCTTAACACTTCGCTGTGCTCTTAGCGATGTCAAATAAGTGATCATATCACAGGAGGTAGTTTGTAGTAAACATACCGGGAATAGAAAGCAGTTCCATGCACAATGCTGTCGAGATATGTATTTATGAACTGAAAAGCTGTGGGTACTATCAACAGGAAAACAATTTAATGGCATGAACAAAATTATTTCGTCGAATATGAACGTTAAAGACCAGCGTTGGGGCCCACGTCCCACAGGGGGGCAATTCGATTTTAAAAGGGGGCAATTTTACATTCTGATGCATTACAAAAGTTTTTGATTTTAAAATTAAATGAGTTTGAAGGAGAAAAAAGTTCTCACTTTCGCACACATTTGATTTCTTGGCTTGTTCAAACTTTTACTTGTGCTAAATTTTAGACGCTTTCCAGCTTTTCTAATAAAGGTGAGATCTTAATCAACTGAACTGCACCTCAGCGGAACTACACCGCAACTAAACTTCAATATATTTTCTGTATGAAATTGTATGAGCTATATCGCACTTAGCGATAACTGAACTTCCCGGCCCGACTCTATGGGGCAAAGTTGATGATCTGACCAGCTTTGTCGCGGCTTGAAGTTCCGGGGCCGCAAGTGCGGCAAAGCAAGCATCGCGACACGTTGTGATTGGTTGTGTGCTTTGTTTTATTGTGCCACGGTCAAATAAGAACCTACATTTAAGAAATATTTCGTGTTGAATATAAAAAAGGAGAAATTATATTGGTCAGGAGTACAAAGCATTATTATGTTGCTTGGTCGTTAATTCAAAAATCTCCTCACAATGGTATCACTCATGGCATTACTCATAGACATTATTCTTTTATTGAGTGAAGCCAATATGTACTGTCACTTAACTGCACATAAAATGCGGTAAACAAAAAAGTGCCGCAAAGTGCTGCACAGTGTTGGGCAATTTCGCTGAAGCGCAGTTCCTCCGAGTGCGGCCTCATTTTAAAGAACATAATGAAGTACATGAGGGACTTATACTTCAAACTGAAGTAAGATGGCTCTCGAAACAGTAATTCTCTTAAACGACAAACCGGAAATGAAAATTTGCAAACGGTCGATGGAAGGCATTTTAATGTATATGTTGCCAAATTAAAAGACTAGTGTGAGGTTTAACAAGACTTGCTTTATTTCAATAGTTGATCAGAAGACTTGTTTGTGCATATATAAAAATAGAGAAAGCATAGGCACATTTATATTAACAAAATTAAAATATACGCTTTCATGCAATACAAAAGAAAATATAGCAAAGCAAAAACGAAGACATTTTGTTTCGCTGCCTTTATTTTTATATCATATTTACAACACAAATTTTGGCAGGTTTTACTGACGCAAAAAATGTGAGTTGATTGCTATTTATGAAATTGATGATCACCTGGAAAATTAAACACCGGATTTAAGAGAAAATTCTTCCGCTTTTGGTGGTTTCTTCCTAACTTTTAATCGTTCAAGTTTTTTTAGGGAAAATTTAATTTTTTTTAATTTCGAGAATTGTATAAACATAATTTAGGGAGGGGCGTAAGAATTTTGAAAAAGTTTTAGTAGGATATAGCACAAAAAAGGCTGGGAAACACTGTTTTAAGACCTTCATAAATTGTTTGAACTGTTTCTGGTCAAATTCAGTAAAAAATAAATTGGGTGGCGCAACAGCTCATGGAGAACCAGGGCCTAGTGACTACAACTCACAACCATTCCTGTGTGCGTGTTTGTTGGCAGGAATGGAGGGGACCTACAGTTTTTTGCCGAGTCCGAACGGCTAAATGAGAAGCACTTTTTCATGACAAATATACTCTTGGAGGATTTGTCAGTTCCTCGCAAGAGGCAGTACCTCGAAAAAAACATTCTTGTTTTTAGGTGGCACGGCTGGGAATCGAACCCACACCTTCGGCATGACAGTCCTACGCACTAACCATCAAGCCACGAGGTACTACGGTCAAATTCAGTAAGGTTGAATTTATAGCTACGGAAACATACTTCTGTAATCCTGATAGCCTCTTTATAGCTCAAATCAGAACATCAGTTTTCTTTCGGTTTAATGGATTTCATCCTGTTCGGAATAAAGTTTCGTACAGCATTAAATTTGAAATCATATATGCGATGGAGTCTAGTCAGGATAGTGACGTGATAGTGATTCCAAAACTTTCCTCCTAGGGATTTTCTATTCAACTGAATTTTGTTGGCATGTGAATCTTAACTCTGAAACACTCGTTTCGCTAAAAAAAATACTAAAGATAGCGAAACAAGAAAAAAGAAGATATTTCAAAGTTTCTGTCTGTTTGAATGCTTATTAATAATATTTTTTTTTTTTTAAACATTCAAGTAGACGAACAAAATGATGTTACCTCGTTCGTTCCAGTGTTAATATATTTAAAGAAAATCGAAATTTTAACAAAAGTTAAGAAAAAAATAAAATGTTTAAACAAAAGTAAGATGTACTATCTACTTCTTTCACTATCGAAAATGTTAACCAACAAAGAAACTTACATCTGACCAATTATGTCTTCAAAAGATTTCCGTTGGTTGGACTTCGAATTTTATAATTTCAACAATTGCTAACCATATTTTTCCCAACTAAGTCAAAGCTACTTTTGAAGCTTTGCCCATCGAGCAATAGAAACTTCTCTTTAGAATATATTTTTTAAATATATGTATGTACCTACTACAAAAAATTTTAACTGACCGAGTAAGTCAAAATGGCGATAAATTTCTTGTATCGTCATTGTAAGGCGCAAGGCGTTATAAGTTATCATGCACGATTAATAAATAATGCGTATTCTGAATAGGTGTATTCAGTTTGCTGGGTAGTCACTACTTATTAAGTGCCAATTGAAGTATGATTTTTTTTAAAAAGCTGATAATAGAAAACTAAAAAAAATCAGCAAAATATGCTGCAACAAATAGACTTTCTCTATTTAGTTAGCCAACGAAGGCCGTTGAAAAGATTATTTTCAATCAATGGCAAAGTAGCATTTTGATTTCTTACTCACGGACATCGATCTCAGCCTCAATTGTTTTTACACAAATATGGTTATGTATTTATTTTAAACTTCACAAAAAATTAAAAAAACCAAAGCAACTTTATGAAAAAAAAAATAAATAATATGAAAATGCACTCACAAAAAGTAAATTAAAAAAAAACCTACTAACTGCCAATTTTAAATAAGAATACAAAATCATCATAAAATACATTTTTTTGTATTTGTTGTTTTATCTATAAAATATTATTTATCAAGCACTCATGCACTATTTAATATTTTATTTTTTTTGTTTGTTTTCAGACCTTTTTACTCATATCACATGCATATTATAGTCAAAAATAAATAAGACTTATGTATTAATGTATAATGAATTTGTCTTTTTGTTAGTAATGACCTGCGATCTTTTTAGCTTATCCACTTCCATGGTTCAGAATCTGGGCTTGTTATTGGCGTGGGATACTAAAAAATATATTTGTTCAAATTTTCAAAAGAACGAAATAATTTAATTTTTCTTTTAAAAATGTAAAAAAAGATAAAAGCAAAGAACCAAAAGCATTGTTAGCTGTAGCTTATTTTGTGAAAGAAATAAATTCATAGGAAAGGGCAAAATAAAGAAGGATCATTTTTTCAAGGATATTGTGACATAGATTATTTTGTGTTTGTGTATTTTTTTCTTATTTTTTTTTTTTTTTTTTTTTTTTTGCTTTGTTATAAAACAGTGAAGAGTATCTGCAGCGTTATTCACGTGTTGAGTTTGTGCCTTTCTAATGAACATTGTTAATGGTATGTTGTATTTTTTTTACGTTGAATTTATTTACAAAAGTTCTGGGAAAGGATTAAAGAGGAATAGAAGGAAGTACTTACCTCTGCTTTGAGATCGGCTAATCTGTCCTGCAGATCCCGAACTTTATCGGATTCATCAAGATTAGAGCGTAGCTCACCTTCGGCGAGCATTTCTGAGTTCTAAATTAAATAATATATTTTATAAGTATATAATATAGTAATTCTTATTTTTTATTGAAATACCTTGGTCTCTAAACGAGATATTTCCTGCTTTAGTTCGGCAACAGTTTGGCTTTGCTCTGTGAATTTGATTTTCACATTCATAAGTTCGTCCTTCATACGAGATTCCAAGTCCGAATATCTGTTTCAAGTGAATTATAAAAATATCGATATGAAGATATGTGTTTTGTAATTATCTGTTTTTTGTATGAGAATCGGTGATGAGTTTCGAACACACTGTTTTTACTAAAGTAGAGTGAAAGTTATTTCTAGCAAATGGTTCCTTTCAAGATATGAATTCTATTACTAAAACTTCATAAACTGACTGTTTTCATTTTTAGTTTGTATTTATACAAACTCTAAACTTGATAAATATTTGAGATCCATCTGTTGAAAAACTAAGTATTAACATTGCCAAAACAATTTATATTTTAGCGAAAGTTCATTCCCATTGTATTGAAAAAAAAATATTTATAATCAAGCTTAAATTCGAAAAAAGTATTAACAAAAGACGGTGGTTGGATGTTGTAGGAACTGGGGGCCTCGAGCTGTATCTTTTCCTACACATCAAGTGCTTACAATACCTCCAAGTTGGTAGCCACCGGATACTGGTCTTGGCTTTATGCCAGGACTTGCTAAACTTGTAAGTGCGAATGTTGATCAAGGAAAGAATTGCAACATTAAACCCATGGCCCTACAGATTGGAGATTAGTGCGTTGGGCTAACGACCCGGCCACAGTAAAAAAGCCAATTGTTATGAGAGAGACGCAAGAAGCCTCGGATAACGACCCCCCTCAAATGGCAACCAGACCCGGAACGAAAATGGACTATGATCTACGAGTATGCACCTGGAATGTAAGGACACTCTACACACCAGGTGCTACTCAAAAACTTGAATCTGTCCTCTCGCGGTACAAGGCAGACATTACCGCGATCCAGGAGATACGATGGATAGGATCAGGTATAACGAAAAGAAAAGATTGCGACATTTATTACAGCTGTTACCAAAGACTGCACATGCTAGGATGCGGATTCGTCGTGGGAAATCGACTCAGATCAAAAGTCATCGATTTTAAGCCGATAAGCGATCGCCTGGCTGTGATCCGCATCAAAGCTATCTTCCAAAACATCAGCCTAATATGTGCACACGCCCCTACCGATGAAGCTGAGGAGTCTAACAAGGAGGAGTTTTACGACCTCCTGGACGGAGCCTACGGAGCCTGTCCGGAGTACGATGTCAAAGTCGTGCTCGGAGACTTCAATGCTAAAGTCGGAAAGGAAAACATCTTTGGCGGATTAGTTGGAAAGCACAGCCTCCACGAAACGACAACAGACAACGGCTTCCGACTAATCGACTTGGCTGCAGCTCGTAATACGGTGATAAGTAGCACTAGGTTCCCCAGGCGAAGGATACACACAGCAACCTGGCGATCTCCAGATGGTCGAACGGCCAACCAAATCGACCACGTGCTAATTGGCGCAAGGTACGCATCGAACATCTTGGACGTGCGAACTTTCCGAGGTGCAAACGTGGACTCTGACCACTTTCTTGTTGTGACAAAGTTCAGAGCCCGACTGTCCAACGAAAAGAAAACGAAGACCGCCCAAAGAAAGAAGTTCAACATCGCATGCCTTAGCACATCTGAGAAAGCCAGAGACTACAGTGAGCAATTGACCGGGAAACTCTCTGCCGTACACCCAGCCACAAGCGTCAACAACCAGTGGAACCAATATCGCGACATTATTAAAGAGACAGCCGAGACCACCATAGGCTATCAACCACCCAGAAAAAAGAACCCGTGGTATGATGATGAATGCGCGCTATTGAAGCAGGAGACGGAAAATGCACGAATGCAAATGCTGCAACGGAAAACAAGAGCAGCAAGAGAGGAGTACCGTGAAAAGAGAAGGAAAGAGAAAAAAACCCTGCGTAGAAAGAAAAGAGCATCCGCAGCCTCTCAGCTCAAGTATCTCGAAGAGTCCAGCACCGCCACCAACACCCGCCGGTTCTACAAAACAGCCAAGCAACTGGCATCTAGTTATAGGACTGGCACGCAAGCTCTTCGAAACAGCGAAGGGAACCTAGTCACCGAAGAACAGGGAATTGTAGACGTGTCTAAGCAGCATTTCCAGCAGCTGCTTAATGGGCATTATGTAGAGGAGGCGACAGGGGAACAAAGAAGCATTAGACCAGTCAATGAAGATCCAGTCCCAGCACCCAGTACTGAAGAGGTTAAGAAAGCCATCCACAAGCTTAAGAACAACAAATCCGCCGGCTCGGATGGCCTACCAGCGGAACTCTTCAAGTATGGAGGAGATGTTCTGGTAGGGTGCATGCACCAGCTCATCAACCAAGTTTGGGAGGAGGAAAGTATGCCCGACGACTGGTCAAATAGCTCCATATGCCCAATCTACAAAAAAGGCGATCCTATGTCCTGCAAGAACTACAGAGGCATATCCCTGCTTAATGTTGCCTACAAGATCCTATCCAACGTACTATGTGAGCGTCTAAAACCTTTCTGCAACACTATGATCGGCACGTACCAGTGTGGCTTCAGGCCAGGCAGATCAACGATAGACCAAATCTTCACATTGAGGCAAATCCTGGAAAAGACCAACGAATTTCAAGTCGAGACCCACCACCTATTCATCGACTTCAAAGCCGCATATGATAGCATAAGTCGCCAAGAGCTTCTATTGGCGATGTCGGAACTCGGGATCCCGAAAAAACTGATCCAGCTATGCCGCATGACGTTACAAAATACGCGGTGCAACGTGCAAATGGGTAACAGCTCATCCGAGTTATTCCAGACGTGTACAGGGTTCAGACAAGGAGATGCGCTATCATGTGATTTCTTCAACCTAGTCCTGGAGCAGATAGTGCACAAGAGTGGTGTTAACATGGAAGGCACTATCTTTAACAGGTCTTCTCAACTGCTTGGTTATGCGGACGACATCGACATCATCGGCCGTTCCAAGAGAGCTGTACTTGAAGCATTCACAGCTATTGATGAACAGGCGAAACGCGTTGGTCTTGAAGTGAATGAGGACAAAACAAAGTATATGCTATCAACAAACAAAGCCTCATCTGTCCATCGCCTAGGACAAAACGTCACTGTTGGTAGCAGTAATTTCGAGGTAGTCAAGGAGTTCACCTACCTCGGAACAAACATCAATCCCACGAACGACACCTTAGTGGAAATCCGACGAAGAATTACCCTAGCGAACCGCTGCTACTTCGGTTTGGCCAAACAAATGGGTTCAAAACTCCTTTCTCGAAAGACAAAGTGCACGCTATACAAAACTCTAATTTTACCAGTTCTACTCTACGGTGCCGAGTGCTGGACGATAAGTAAAAAAGGGGAATTGATCCTGGGCACTTTCGAGAGAAAAATTCTACGGCGGATATTTGGTCCTATATGCGAAGAGGGCGATTGGAGGAGGAGATTCAATCGTGAACTGTACGAGCTGTACCAAGATGTGGATGTAGTCCAAAGAGCCAAAACACGTCGACTACATTGGCTGAATGGACAACAACGCTCCAGCCAAGAAAATCTTCGAATCCCAGCCCCCAGGTTCGAGACGACCGGGAAGACCGAACCTCCGCTATAGGGACCAGGCGGTCACAGACGCAAGAGCGCTTGGTCTCGACGACTGGAGGGAGCGTGCGAGGGACCGCAACCGATGGAAGACCGCAATATCTCAGGCAGAGACTCTTCATGGATCGGGAGCCGAATAAGTAAGTAAGTATTAACAAAAGACAAAAACTATTTTCTTTATAATGTGTAGTTTTTTAACAAGAAATTTCCCGAACGTGGAAGACCCCCTTAAACCATCAAAAAGTATTGTACATATTCTTACTGTCTGACGTATTATCTTATTATGTAGGTAGTATGATCTACCATATCAAATTAAAAAAAAATTTGTGAGTAATCTATTGCACTTGGCCTATCATTACCTATGTTGCTGTTCACGAGCCTTACTGGCCAAATCTTTCTCGCGATTGAGAGATAATTCGAGTTCTTCTTTGAGTTTCTTCTTCTCGTCATCTTGTCGACGAAGTTGATTTGTTGAAACTTGTACCTGAGTTTCTAGTTCCATTACCTAAATAATACACAAAGTTGGAAACAAAAAATAATAACATTTCGTGACTAATATACAAATACACTCACCTTTAAACGCAACTCTTTAAGCTCAGTAAGAGTTTCCATTTCTCTTATTCTTGTACTCATAAGATCTTCTTCTAGTTTTTGCATTTCATGCGATTTGGTTGTGGAATCCCAGAAGTTTGTGAGAAGTTTCTTTGGTGTCGAATCGACTGGTGGTGTACTATGTTCAGCCTTATGCTCTTGCAATTGTCGTTGCCATTGGGAGCTCAGTTCTTGTACACGTTGTTTAAGATCCTTAAGTGATAAACTAGCTTCGGCTTCACGTAATTTGCTTGCAATTAGTTCATCTTGTAAATGCGCCACAGAATTATCAGGAGTTATTTCACGGAGTTTTTGATTCTCGTCTTCTATTTCTTCGATTTTTGATTTCAAATTACGTATAGTATCTTCACTTTCAGCCAAGCCCTGACGTACCTTGACTAGCTCTTCTAATAGACAAGATACCATTTCATCGCGTTGTTTGAGTGCTTCTTCTTTCATGCAAAGTTCATCTATAGAACTCTGACGGGAATTGTTCTAAAAAATTAAATAAATAATATTAATTAGTTTAGAGAATATTGTATTATATTTTTTTTTATTTCATGCGCAATTTGAACAATTTAATTGCTGAAGAAAAATTCAGACTTAATTACATGCATACAAAAAATAAATCATACTTTGTTTTTTTACGAAATAATTATATTTATGAAATTATTCTGTATATGCGTTGCAAGGAAATTAGAAACCTAAAGGGTGTCTTTTATGACTATTTTATTTAACGGGCAGTTTATTGAGGGTTAAGTAGTAATTATCGGTCATAAATATGGACATAAATCTGATGAAAAGAATATTTTAAATCAATAATATTAAAATATTTTTTTTTTCAAAAAATTCATTACATATTTTAAACATGTTTTCTATTTAGCATCATAATGTACCATAAACTTTGCAAATGGCGTCAAATGTTACTGTGCTTTGACACTTTACCTCTCATCATGGCGACAGCGGAATAATTCAGCTTTTTAGAGAAGGCATTGCGTTGTGATTCAACTTCCTTAACGCCTTCCTTAACCGTAAAAGATGGTTTAGCGGTAAATGAAAAAAAGACCAAGTATTTAATATCACATCATCAAGAAAGTTTTCTTTGACAGAACTTCACCAGTTTTTCTTAACTTCACAGCCATAACTTTGTGGTAATCAAAATTATTAACTCAGACAATTATACCAGCCAGCGCACTCTTGTTGCCAATCGCTGCTTATTTAGGCGCTCTCTCAAACAATTTATAAGTCCCTTTAAAAGACACTAAATATCCCGATCGTGGTATATGGGCAGAGGCATGGACCCTGTCAAAGGTGGATGATACCGCTTTAGGCTGGTTTAAGAGGAGAATTCTGCATGTGATGGTCGATGGTGCATAAATGGGGATTGAAGAAAAAATAAAACAAACTGTACGGCAACACCGACCTAGCCAAAATAGTGAACAAAAAAAGGAACAGATGAAGCGTACAAGAGGAAGGAGACTTCAACCAACTTGACGTGGAAAACTGGAGACAACTAGGTAGAGACTGACCTGGCTGGTGGTAACTTTTGTTGGTTGAGGTACAGCCCGGACTGTAGTGTTACCTTAAGTACGTAAGATGGACCTGAAATTTCAATATATTATCGTTTTGTATTCGAAAATAGTAGTTTAAAACAATAAAAATTACTTTCTAGCTGTGTATCAATATCAATAAAAAAATATATGGGAGAAAACAAATTTAAGAACTTTTAAGAAATAAATCTAGAGCTCAGTTAATTTTGTTAATTATTTTTTTTTTTTTGCAATAATTAATTTTTCATTAGAAATAACAAAACTTAAACATCACAACACTAACATGCGGATCACAATCATTAAAAAAGGAACAAAAAAGCACCTGTAGTTTGTTACTTACACTATCAATGGAGACATTCTGTTTAAGACATTTAAGAAAAATCAGATTTAAAAGAAACAATTTTATATTAGAAGCTTTATCAGTTAGTTTAAATATTGCTTACATTCTCTTGAAGCCTCAAACTCAGACCACGAACTTCTTCATTTGCATTTTCCAATTGATGTGAAACTTCGAGAAAATTTCGACGCAATTGCAGTAGCTCAGTTTGAATAGCAAAACTAAAACAATCAAAATATAAAAAATGATAGATAGTGTTTTGTTTATTTTGTTCATAATAAGGAACGTACCTAGTTTCTTCTTCTTCAGCACGTGATACTTGTCCTCGAACAAGTTTATCCGCCAGCTCTGCACTTTCAGCTTCAAGTAACTCATTTCGTTGCTTAAGCAAACGATTTTCACGTCTCAACCGTCGAAGTTCCACCATTTCTTCTTGTTCTTTCTTTTTCAAATCAAAATATTCTTTTTCCATTTTCTTCATTCGTTTTGTATTGATCTTCATAGAATACGCTAAATTAAAGAAAGTTTCCGGATCAGCTTCGACTTTGCCAGGAAGTTCTTTTTGGAAAAACTTAAATTATACAAAAAAATCAGTCTTTTGTTAAGTAAATATTTAAAGGCATATGTAAGCGTTTATCATCATACTTTAAGCATCGCTTCCATATCCAAACATAGAAGTGTTTCTTTTCCTAATGTAAGCAAAGCCAGAGCTACTTTAAAAATAAATTCCATTCCTTCGCTTAGGAAAACATCCATTACGCGACAACTTAAGTTTAAATTTAATGCTGTTGTGTAAAGAGTGAGGAACCAACTTGATGCGTACATTGTGGTTTGGAATGCTTGTTGTTGAAAATGAATATGCATTTCTGGTATTTGTTCTTGTACCAAACTTTCTAACTGATACATGCAAAGTCCTAATTCGGACATTGATGGTTTGAACATGTCACGCATTCGATGTTGTTGCATTATTTGAACTAAAACGGCAAATGCTTCTTCTTCGGGCATCTATGAAATAATTATTTAAAATTATTAATGCAATTTAAGCTAAATTATTAAAATAAGTTTAATACAAATACTCAATATTCAATCTAGGTGCAAATAATTACCTGCATAAGAAGCAATCCGACGATAAATCCAGATCCTTGACAATAGCCGACTTCACGATCATGCAGTGAATACGCTTTCATTACATTAAAAAGAGCCTCCTGACCAAGACCATCTTTCTCCTTGAAAAAATCATGTTCCGGATATGTTCGTGCAATATCCCGCCTGATGACTTTCTCACATGCTGATGTTGCTTTAATATATTCAGCATATTGCTTCTTATCAACTTCACTTGCACCACACAATAGTTGCCATACAATTGGCCTAAAATGATGAGGAATCCCTCGCCGTACTAGTTCTCTAACGCAGGGAGTTTTTTTCTTAAGACTTCCCTCCCAATCGTTAAGTATAGTAGCCCATGTGGTCCACACATCTTCTTCGGCAACGGAATTTCCACCTTGATCAAAGGGAAGAATAGTTTATTTTTGTATTTGCCTTTAAACTTTTCATGACACAATTAACTTACTTGAATTAATACTTATTTGACTTGTATCGGAATTTTTGCGACTATGCGTTGAATGTAAGGAATTTAAACTTTTGGCATCACTTTCGATAAGTTTATTTGCAGCTTCTAGTTTAGCAAGGAGATCCATTTCAGAGGTGGGTAAATTCTCAGGGCTTTTGACTTCCATTTTTTTGCTACTTTCTTGCTGAGTAGCAGTTGTTAAGGTCATCGCCTCTTTAATTAATTTGAAGATGAGAATGTTTCTCCCTTTTTTTTGGAATTATTCTCGATTGGATAAACTAATGGAATGAACAGTTGTGTTTTTGTTGTTGTTCTTGTAACTCCTCACTTATAGCATCTTAGATAATACTCTGCCTGTAAAGAATACATATAGTTATGTCTGTGGTTACTCAAGTGTTTGAGTGTATCAATCAATATTTAAATTAATGTTCGTATTTAAAATTAAGAAGTGCATTTCCATTGCGATAAAGTTTTTTTAGATAAAACTCTTCCACTTCTTGTTTTCTAGTAAGGGGGTTTGTATGATAACAAACTCGCAGACTGCAAATCTCTTCGCGACTCTATATGAACATTGAAGGTTTGAATTAATTTTTTTTTTTACTTGCGATATAGGTACTATAGGGCAAGTTTTGGATTCGTGTAAAAAAAAAATTTCGAGATAACAATCAAACATAACATTACGATGATAGAGAACACGAAAAAAGTGGGTGGCACAATTCTGTCTGTCTGTCTGTCTGTCTGTCTGTCTGTCTGTCTGTCTGTCTGTCTGTCCGTACCTCAACCTACAGCCTAAACCACTGAAGCGATTTTCTTCAAATTTTGAACTTAAGGTTTTTTTGTAACTCTCCAGAGGGGAAATTGAAATTTTTTTTTTAGCTCAAAAACTAACGGTACTTGCCATACAACCGTTAAGGAAAAGCTTATTTATCTCAAAAACGGCTCCAACGATTTTGATAAAAAAAAATCAGTGTATTACTGTAGATATGATGTACCTTCTAATAAGAAAAAAAATCACCAACAACATTTATTAACGGTACCTGCCATATAACGGTTTTTTCGATTTTTGATTTTCTCATTAACCGCTCATCCGATTTCAATGAAATTTTTTTCACAAAAGCTTTGTTTGAATATAAATAATACTGCATTCCAAAATTTTTGAAAAAATAAATTTTGGATTTTTAAAAAAAGATTCAAATTTTTTTTTTTCAAAATTCAATTGATGAACTATTTTGAAATTTCAGTTTTAAATGTATATTAATATAAACTCAAAATTGGCATACCAAATTTTTTTTTGAAAAATGTGACAAAATTTTTATATATAAAAAATTAATTTTTAAGAAAACGGCTCCAACGATTTTTAATCCGCAACCGCTTTTCGGCGTCAACATAACACTGAATAGTAAATAGGAGTACAAGAAAAGACGTTACTCACAATAATAAGCATTTATGTATGTTAATAAAAAGACATAAATATGTATGTATTTTGTGCCTTAAATGATGCAGATACATTTTAGTTTTTATAATAAATACATCTGCTATGCACCGTTATCTTAATTGATAAAACATGTACTTCGAAAATATGGAAATGTTTCAACCAAAATTCAAATTCCTACATGAGAAATGTGTTTTACACACTAGTGTACTCTCAATTTTTAGAGTAACGGTTTATGTGTCGAGACATTTAGACTAGTTAGATTTGCTTTCTATTAACTCACTTAAGCTTCACCTGGGGCTCTGGACAGTATTGTCTAGTGCCTTATTTGGAATTAGAACTAAGGTTTTGTATTAGGTATGTACAGTTGTGAACACGAAAATAGCAGTGGGTTAAAAATAAACGAAAAAATGATATATTTTTAACCGTTCTTGTGGAAAACTCGGGTTAAGGTTCAGTGTTGGGGAGACGTCGCACATACTACCAGGATCAAATACCACCATAAAAAACAACCTTTGACTCATCTGCCATAAAATATTACGCTCACAGGAAATCCAACATAGTTTCTTGCAAGCTGCATCCGTTTTTCTGGATGTGTTTTGTTGGCAGGTGGCTTATTCTTCGGCATGATTGCTGCTAAATTTGCCTCTAAGAGTCTTCTTCTCCAGTTCATATCACTCATAGAAAGATTGATCTCTTAACGAATCTCGATTGTCGATTTTTGTGGATTCTCTCGAAAAAATCCCATGATTCTCCTTCCGTCATGGAGTGTTATTTTTCTTTTTCCATCTCTTCTTTCTGGCTTTTGCACATGTTTTATGGAAATTGGGATCATTTAAGCCGAGCAACAACAAATATTGTGCATTTCCTGGTATGACTTGCTTTCTCTAAGCTGCAACAGAATTAATTTGCACTGCTCATCAGTGAAGTGTTTAATACTGCCCACTTTTGCAAAAAAAAATATTAAAAATGCTTGTTTGTATTCATATTTCTTTAAAAACGTTTCTTCTACTACATTTTACTTCCTTTCGGTTTATAGCACTTCAACAAAGTAAAAAAAATAGAATATTTACAAAATACTGCTATTTTAATGTTCACTTCAAAAACGATCCCTAACGATTAAATCTACCGTTATTCTGAACGCTCGGCAAACTAACTAAAGCTATCTCTTTCTTAATAATGCTAATGATTAAGGCTTTCACTAAATGCATTCTTTTTTAAATTGGAAAGTCTAGAACCGAAAATAGAAGGCTTTCAACAATGTCTGTGAAACCACTGCTATTTTCATGTTCACAGCTGTATGTATCCTCATTTCCTTTAACGTTATCTGAAATATAACCGGCAAAGAAGCAAAGGCCCTCGTAAGTTATCAGCAGTAAAAATCAAGATAACCATCTTCAATCTAATAAAAAACGAAGCTGCATTTTAGGCATTATGACATAAACGGGTTTTTCTATTGATGAATGTTTTTCTGTCGTATCTACAAGTAATTTTTTTTTCTTATTTTTAAAGAATAAAGTAGTGACATGTCAAAGATACCAAAACTGGCCCTTACTAAAAATTTAGAAACGTTTTTCTACTTAACACGGCAGTGTACATAAGTCTTTTGTTTGGAAAAGTTTCAAAATAAAACACCCCTGGCACTTTTGCTAGTACATCAATATACAAACATATTTATTAGGGAGGTCATTAAATTAAGATTTAAATTCCATATTTTTTTGCATACCAGCTGATTCGCATAAAATCTGGCAAACAAATTCAGATCATGTAGGCTGAAAATAAGCAAGAAAAGTCCCACTAGGGAAGGGTAATATTTCCCCCCTTAGACACGAGAGGCAATTTTATAAAATAGAAGAAACAAACAATTAAAAAAACACCGGCGACACATACTATTGTTTTGGAAAGCCAGAAGTTCATTCTTATGGTCTATTTTCAAATTAAGTCTTTTTGATGGACAGTTTTGCCAACAAAATAGTTCAAACTCAACATTTTGAAGAAAAATAATTGTTTTCAAATAAAAAAAAACTCAAAAAAAACATACCTATATTTAACAATTACCCTAATATTTATGTACCTATAATTTCAGTTCATAAAACTGCATTATGTATGCAGTGTAAACTTTAATAATGTTTTTTTGGGCTAGTGCATTCAAATATTTAAGATAGCGATACGCGTGGTAAATAACAACAAAATTGCACTCTCTTATTATTAAATATTTCAACGCGGCTAATGCGGAGAACATAAATGTAAATAATGTCCATGAACTACCTCGAAACTTTATGTCATTTTTGACTGTATTTTCTGATTGCTTTACCCCTTTCGAATATACAAAATTGGCTACCTAAGTTTTCACACTAACGAATGCAGCCAATTTAAAAATTTCGTTTTCAAGTATTAATTTATCACTTTATAATAATTGAGGCCGTGAGAGCCATAGTGGCCTAACTGCATTTTTCATTATTTTCAGTAGAGCAAAAATAAGGAACAAATTATTTTCAAGCAATTTTAGCCTGAAAAAATTTCAAATGCTTGCCGTTTTAAAATAAAGAATATAGCTTTGATTTTATTTGACAATATGATCAAAAAATAAACGGGTTTTGATTTTGTATTAAGGATTTTCCAAAATACCATTATAACTGATCAGATAGGCCACTCTTGCACTCAAGCTTTAAATTTTGTTGTGGTTGGCCTCTTAGTGCAAAAAGTCCTATAACTATGGCATGGAGTCATCAATTCAAAAAATTTAAATGCAGGAATATTGTTTAATAAATACAAATTTAATTCTCGTAATAAACTCAATTTCGATAAAAATGCAGTTCGGCCACTATGGCTCTCACGGCCTCAATTATGGACATGTCACAGACAGAAAAAGGCTCCGAAAGCATTACTCGGAACAACCAATCGGAAACTTTTGGAATAGTAGGAGTGAAAAAAGAGCACAAACGTAGTATGTGTTTTGCACAGAGATCAGAAATAAAACTCAACCTTTTGAAAGGTTCTTCAATAACTCTCATATGTTGTCATTTTTAATAAAAATCACTCACTAACCTTTATTCTAAAAAAGAAATTTTTTCGGTCAAGTTCTGAGAGAAACCTTTATTTTGATTTTTTTAATGTTTCGGTCAACCAGTGAGATTTATCACTGAGAGAAAAAAATAAATCTCATCTGCAAATTGATCAATCAGAATGTCCGTTTAGTATGAATGTTTAAATTTTGTAGGCCCTACATGGAGAAATGCATTTAATTAGGATATTTAGTAATCGGTGAACATGTGGATTATGAGCAGAGTTGTAAACATTTATTTTTTTAAATGCATTTTTTTTTAAATGCATTTTTGTTTGCATAAACTATTAAAAATAAAATTTTAATGCAATGTGAAAATATTTTGCATTAAAAAAAAATGTTAATGCAACATAAATATTTGTTGCATTAAAAAAAAATGTAAGACATGTTTTTGTTAAATCGTTAAACTACGTCAATAATATTTAAGGGCATGATTCGTGGTAATGATGGGTAGGACACGAATTTCAAATGAGTTTGTATGGAGTACTCATTTTGTGATAGGACGAAGATTCACATGAACACAATTTTTGACAGGAGTTAAAATGTCGACCTCAAAATTTTGAAAAACCGAGTATGCCAATCGATTTAGAAGGGGGGTATTACCGAGTGTTCCCGCCAACGCTGTGGGACCACTAGAACACATTTTATCCGACAGGTGTTCAAATATCAACATCAACATTTTGAAAACCGAGTATGAGGTAGTACTTCCCTTCTAAATCGATTGGCATACTCGGTTTTTCAAAAAAAAAATATTTTATTTTATTGACTTTTTTTTTTCAATGCAAAAAAATTTTCATATTGCATTCTATTTTGTTTTTAATGCAGAGAATGTTTGATCCGCACACTTTCACATTACATTAAAATTTTATTTTTAATAAAAAATTTATTTTTTGCATTGAAATTTTACCAACTCTGATTATGAGTGATTTTATGCAATAAATCGTAAAAACCATTTTTGATTTATTTTCAGCGAAAAAGGTTAAAGGTTGACCTTTTACATTTATTTTTTCGCAAAGAACTCAACCATTGAGAGATATTTCTAAAAATTAAAAATAAATCTCAACCGATAACCTAAATTTGAATTTTTTTTAAATAAATGTCGAACCACAACCGAAATCTTTTTAAGGGAATGTAGTAACTCTCAGAGAGAAACCAATTGAAAATAAAGGTTGACAGTTATTTCTGATCTCTGGTTTTGCATGCCCAAACGAAATCAACGTTAAACGTTATAATGACAAACTTTACTGTCGTAATTTTTAAAAACAAGGAAGGTTCAGTAATTAAAAGGAAACATGCGCATTTTTTTAAATATATCTCACATAATTTTTCTATACAATTATTCACTTCTTGCACCCTTTGTATTTAGTACGGAACTCTATTATTTTCAAAACTCTATTTTGAAAAAATTAGGAATGAACAATTTTATTTATCAAATTGAATGACACGTAAGATTAAAATTATGTATAATTGTTTCATTTTAATCAAACTGTGTCATATTAATTATGTACGATTATTTTAATTTAAGTATTTCTTTATAAATTCTTTGGTCTGACTAATTGATAGCTGGCAAAATATTTACGAGTAGTGTATGTCTAAAGAACATATGTACATACATTTGTAAAGATTTAAACAATTTGAATAGAGTAGAGAGCAACAAATTTTCAGATTCTCGGTTGAACAAATTATTGTAAATTACGATGAAATTGGTTACAAATTAAATGTTGGAACTTATTTTGCTTACTAACAATTATTTTCAATGAAGGCTTGGCAATAATTGCCTTACAATAGTTAAATCTTAACCGTTTTACGTCACACTTTTATTGTAAAGAGCTTTAAGCTCAATTCTAAATTAGCTAGTAAATAGTGTTTTAACTTATATTAATTTTTTAGTGGCAAGTATTTTTGTTTTAACATTTTTAAGTTACAAAACTCATACCTATTGAATTTTTGAACTTAGTACATCAGCGGATCGCACGTTTTTGCTCTTATGTTTTGAAAATCGTACATTAATATAAAGACATGGAAACTATAAAAGAAAAATGTTTAAAAGCATGAAATTCGATATTTAAATTCACCAAAATAACTCCTTTAATAGTTTTAGGTACAAAAAAACAATGCGACATCGTATTTAAACAAAAATTGTCAACCCTTTTTAAGATATCGAATTTTCAAAAACAAAATTTGAAATTCTTTTAAAAACTCAAAAATCTCTTTTTTTTTAATTTTGATATGGAATACTATTTCAATTTATTTGAAATTTGTATAAATGTAGTTTGTATTTGAAATTTTTATGTATTCAAATATTAGTTTAAATCTGTTCAACAGATAATGAAAAAAATCAAATAAAATGCACGACTGAGTCACACGTACTTATGTTTAAGAAGCTTAGAATTTCAAAAGTTGTACATGTACAATAGGGTGGTCCTTATTTTGGTTTTTTTCGAAAATCCAACTTGGATAGGCATCAAATGACTCTAAATGGAGAAAAAAAAATTTCATAATTTTTTCAGATTTTTATTCCACCCCCCTGGTCTCCCTTTTTTCACTTCAAGGTACAAATAATGGAGTTAGGGTGATTCTTATAACACGCAAAAAAAAAGTCAGAACTTATAGATTAGATTCAGATGAAAAAAAAAATCGTATGGGAGGGGGGTCTATTTCCCCCTGTTCAGGCGGGAGGGGTAATTTTCTAAAAATTTGACCAAAAATAGAAAAAAAAAATGATTAAAAAACAACGGGACCACTTACAATGGCATGCTATAGCTTTTTTTAAAGCCATGAATCCAGTCTCTAATATATTTTTTAAATCAAGTTTTTATTGTAAATAGTTTCTGAAAAAAATAATTTTCAAACGTAAAAAACTATTATTTTTGTTTTTATTTTTAAGGTTTGAAAATTATTTTTTTCAAAAACTATTTACAATAAAAACTTGATTTAAAAAATATATTAGAGACTGGATTCATGACTTTAAAAAAAGCTATAGCATGCCATTGTAAGTGGTCCCGTTGTTTTTTAATATTTTTTTTTCTATTTTTGGTCAAATTTTTAGAAAATTACCCCTCCTGCCTGAACGGGGGGGAATAGACCCCCCCTCCGATACGATTTTTTTTTCGTCTGAATCTAATCTATAAGTTGCGACTTTTTTTTGCGTGTTATAAGAATCACCCTAACTCCGTAATGTTATAGGTATGTTTTATTGTTGACTCAAACATTTGTTTGACCACGAGAACAAAATGGTATGAGAATGCTATACAAACTTAGGTTTTTCTCGTATTATACGGCCCCTTAACGACACCAGCCTTATTTTTTTCTTAATTTCAGTACAAAATCTGTCAACCTAAACTTAACAGGATGTGTGTCAGCTTTTGTGATAATGACAATACTGTTTTCAGGTATAATGCTTTATATCTAATAACAATAAGCGTGCTTCGAAGTAGCATTGCTCTTGGGTACCTATATACCAAGTTTATGGAGAAAATTTAAGGAATCTTTATTCCTTAAATAGGGAAAAAAGATAGAAACGATCCAAAGTCTTTCACGTCAATTAGCTTCACATCTTTTATACTGAAAACTCTGGGAAAAATAGTCGACAACTTCATATGTACCATCTGTAGTATAATAAGATACGAGCCGGCTTCTCTATACACGCCAAAATGCTTACAGGGCGGACAGGTTTACAGAAACCGCTCTGTTTGAATTCAGTATTGCCTTATACGCAAAGGAAACAGTCCTTAGCTGTATTTCTAGATATAGAAGGAGCTTTTGACAATACCTCCCATTATGATTGAAAAAAAAAAAAAAAAAACTCTTGTAAGGAAAGTTGTGCTTAGCACCACAACCAGGGGAGATGATAACCACCACTAGAACAGCTGAGGCACTAGCAGGACCAAATACGTGGCAAATCTTAACAACAAGAGGTTGTCCACAGGCAGGGTTACTATCACCCATCCTGTGGAGTTTTGTGGTTAATTAACTGCTGTAAAATCTTACTTCTCAAGGTATACTCTGTATACATTTCACTGATAATATCGTCATTACGGCCTTAGGAAAGTTTAAAGAATCCCTGTGGCAAATGGTGGCTATCGCTAGGATTATCTATTTAGTCTACTAAGACGACGATAATACAATTTACCGGCGAAGTAGTCCAAAGAAAGAGCAAAGTTAAATATCTAGGAATCACACTAGACAGTAAACTCTTATGAAATAAACACGTAGAAATATTTGACCTATCATTATCTATGCTATGGTTGCATGGCAAAAAAGAACCAAATTACTCACAACTAGGAGAGTACTAGACAAATTCCAAGGGCACACATGCTTATGCATTACTGGAGATATGAGAACCTGCCCTAACAGCATCAATGGAAGTTATTCTTCATTTGTCCCCTGCCATGACAGTGCTGCAAAGGGAGCCATTATAAGATTGAGCAAAGAGGGAACTGGTTCTGACAAATGCATGAGTCTCAGGGATACAGACTGCATTCAAAAGTCCGTGGTAACAAACCTTATTGGTATTCTAAGAAATGGAATGATTAAAAAATATAAACTTGAGAGAAACTTTCAAACGAATTTAAAACGGTTAACTACACTCTCAAAGCAAATGCATTCAATTGGACAACAACTCTAAAAGTGGTTCCCAAACCACAGGCTTAATGTACTTTTCAAAAAAATAGCGTCACATTTCTTTGGGTACTTTATCACGTTGGCGTGCAAGAATTAAGAGGCAAGAGAGGTGCAACAACTGCCTAAATGGGGCCTGAACCATATTAAGGAATAGGAGAAAATGTAGGTAATTAAAACCCATCAGTGACATAGTGAGGGATTTGTCATACGCAATTTATATTAAGTTCAGTTCAACTTACATGAATTTTTCAACGAAAATCCACTGTAAACTATATCCAACAAGATTAGAATTCCTAATCATTAAGCTGGAAGTTTTTTTGCCCTGGGCCAGGCATAGTTTCTATATAAGAAGGTTTTATAATACAAATTCTATATACTACTGAAATAAATCAGCCAAGTAGAAGACTTAGCATTAAGGATTGGACTTGTTGAATTATTGATTCAAAATAGCTTTTTATGGCCTTTAGTCCTATAAATTGGCGTTTCGTTCGGCTTACTCACTTGAACTCATCAGTGACATAGTGAGGGCTTTGTCATACGCAATTTATATTAAGTTCAGTTCAACTTACATGAATTTTTCAACGAAAATCAACTGTAAACTATATCCAACAAGATTAGAATTCCTAATCAAGCTGGCCATAAAAAGCTATTTTGAATCAATAATTCAACAAGTCCAATCCTTAATGCTAAGTCTTCTACTTGGCTGATTTATTTCAGTAGTATATAGAATTTGTATTATAAAACCTTCTTATATAGAAACTATGCCTGGCCCAGGGCAAAAAAACTTCCAGCTTAATGATTAGGAATTCTAATCTTGTTGGATATAGTTTACAGTGGATTTTCGTTGAAAAATTCATGTAAGTTGAACTGAACTTAATATAAATTGCGTATGACAAAGCCCTCACTATGTCACTGATGAGTTCAAGTGAGTAAGCCGAACGAAACGCCAATTTATAGGACTAAAGGCCATAAAAAGCTATTTTGAATCAATAATTCAACAAGTCCAATCCTTAATGCTAAGTCTTCTACTTGGCTGATTTATTTCAGTAGTATATAGAATTTGTATTATAAAACCTTCTTATATAGAAACTATGCCTGGCCCAGGGCAAAAAAACTTCCAGCTTAATGATTAGGAATTCTAATCTTGTTGGATATAGTTTACAGTGGATTTTCGTTGAAAAATTCATGTAAGTTGAACTGAACTTAATATAAATTGCGTATGACAAAGCCCTCACTATGTCACTGATGAGTTCAAGTGAGTAAGCCGAACGAAACGCCAATTTATAGGACTAAAGGCCATAAAAAGCTATTTTGAATCAATAATTCAACAAGTCCAATCCTTAATGCTAAGTCTTCTACTTGGTAAGTTATTAGTTTAACTTAGAGCGCCCGAATGGGGCCAGTAAGTTAGTTGTAAGATATTGATAAGTAGGCTAGTTTTTATGAATTTTTGTCTAGCTTTAAGATAGTTTTAAGATGAATGAAAAATAAAAATGAATTAAAAAAAAAAAAAAAAAAAAAAAAAAAAAAAAAAAGTCTTCTACTTGGCTGATTTATTTCAGTAGTATATAGAATTTGTATTATAAAACCTTCTTATATAGAAACTATGCCTGGCCCAGGGCAAAAAAACTTCCAGCTTAATGATTAGGAATTCTAATCTTGTTGGATATAGTTTACAGTGGATTTTCGTTGAAAAATTCATGTAAGTTGAACTGAACTTAATATAAATTGCGTATGACAAAGCCCTCACTATGTCACTGATGAGTTCAAGTGAGTAAGCCGAACGAAACGCCAATTTATAGGACTAAAGGCCATAAAAAGCTATTTTGAATCAATAATTCAACAAGTCCAATCCTTAATGCTAAGTCTTCTACTTGGCTGATTTATTTCAGTAGTATATAGAATTTGTATTATAAAACCTTCTTATATAGAAACTATGCCTGGCCCAGGGCAAAAAAACTTCCAGCTTAATGATTAGGAATTCTAATCTTGTTGGATATAGTTTACAGTGGATTTTCGTTGAAAAATTCATGTAAGTTGAACTGAACTTAATATAAATTGCGTATGACAAAGCCCTCACTATGTCACTGATGAGTTCAAGTGAGTAAGCCGAACGAAACGCCAATTTATAGGACTAAAGGCCATAAAAAGCTATTTTGAATCAATAATTCAACAAGTCCAATCCTTAATGCTAAGTCTTCTACTTGGCTGATTTATTTCAGTAGTATATAGAATTTGTATTATAAAACCTTCTTATATAGAAACTATGCCTGGCCCAGGGCAAAAAAACTTCCAGCTTAATGATTAGGAATTCTAATCTTGTTGGATATAGTTTACAGTGGATTTTCGTTGAAAAATTCATGTAAGTTGAACTGAACTTAATATAAATTGCGTATGACAAAGCCCTCACTATGTCACTGATGAGTTCAAGTGAGTAAGCCGAACGAAACGCCAATTTATAGGACTAAAGGCCATAAAAAGCTATTTTGAATCAATAATTCAACAAGTCCAATCCTTAATGCTAAGTCTTCTACTTGGCTGATTTATTTCAGTAGTATATAGAATTTGTATTATAAAACCTTCTTATATAGAAACTATGCCTGGCCCAGGGCAAAAAAACTTCCAGCTTAATGATTAGGAATTCTAATCTTGTTGGATATAGTTTACAGTGGATTTTCGTTGAAAAATTCATGTAAGTTGAACTGAACTTAATATAAATTGCGTATGACAAAGCCCTCACTATGTCACTGATGAGTTCAAGTGAGTAAGCCGAACGAAACGCCAATTTATAGGACTAAAGGCCATAAAAAGCTATTTTGAATCAATAATTCAACAAGTCCAATCCTTAATGCTAAGTCTTCTACTTGGCTGATTTATTTCAGTAGTATATAGAATTTGTATTATAAAACCTTCTTATAGGGTAATTAAAACCAAAATCAAAGAACTAGACTAGGCCAAGGGATCCAAAACTTGGAAATAATTTTCGAAGCTGAGGCAGGACAAACTTTTAATTCGTAACTACAACCAACTTCGACGTTTCATAGACTACATAAGCCTAAGCAGAAACGACCTAACAATAATGACGACTCTCGTAACTGGTCACTATAAAGTAAAAAAGACACCAAAAGCATTCTTTGTCTAGCAAGCAGTGCCACATACAGATTCTGCTGAATCAAGGAGGAAACACCAGACCACATATTAAGAACATGAACGATGAAATTATGCATCAAAGAAAAAACACCTGAGACGCTACCAGGGAGAACAGAGTGGTCTACATATCATTTCTGAAGGTTTGCCAAATATTCAAATTTTTGAGAGAAATTAAATTGGAAGGCGAAGAATAGATAGTGGCATGATTTTAAAGTCAATTTTCTGCCTTCCGTATCTTCGTGATTCTGCCCTACACCTCTCATTTTTTGTTTGTCTTAACTGAGTGTTGTGTCAACTAAGTCATAAAACACATTAATTTGACTTGGAGTTTCGTTATTTTTCATAAGAGGTGGCAGAATCATACGAGATACACGCAAGGAATAAAAGTGACTTTGAAATCGTTTGTATTTATTTTTTTTTTTTTTATTTTATTCATTCATTCATACATGAAAAACCTTTTTGCCAAGTTTAGTCAAAGTCCTGGAAAGTTTTCTAGCCCAGGAAAACTTGTCAAATACTCGTGAAAACCTTTATAGTAAAACCTTGTTGGGCAAGTTTTACTATCCTATCAGAAGTTACTCGTCCATTACACAAACAACAACTTCATACTCATTATAAATAAATTAAATGGCGCAACAGCTCGTGGAGAACCAGAGCCTAGTGACTTAAAACTCTCAACAATTCCTGTGTGCCTGTTGTTGGCAGTAATGGAGGGGACTTACAATTTTTTGCCGAGTCCGAACGGCTAGATGAGATGCACTTATTCATGGCAAGTATACTCTTGAAGAATTTGTCAGTTCCTCGCAAGAGGCAGTACCTCGGGAAAAACATTTCTGTTTTTAGGTGCCAGCGGCTGGTATTCGAACGCAGACCTTCGGCATGACAGTCCAACGCACAAACTAGGTCGCACGTACTTGCTCTTATGTTCAACACACTGCGGATTTAAGAAAATTGTATAAAAAACATGGATAATATGAGAGAAATATGTAGACAAGTATAAAATACGACAGTTAAATTGGCTAAAACAACTCTTTTCGACAGTTTGAGGTGAAAAACAAAAATGCCATCTTAATTCTTGATTGAATATGATTGTATGGAAAAAAAAATTAAAATCATATTATTTGATTTGACCAATTTTTTGTTTATCTTGTCCACTGTGTTTGTTTAGGCTGTTTTGGTCTATTTGTAAGAAATGCGAATAAAAACAACTTACTATTCCATTATTTTCCCAACGTTTCGTAAGTAATCCTTACTTCTTCAGGGGTTATATTTATTTCAATCTGTTGATAATGATAAATTTTAGTTTATATAACAAAAATAGCAACTATACTTTTTCTCTCACTTTTTTGTTTAAAAATTACATATCTGTTTTCTTATAACTAAAATTGCATCCTTCCCGAGACGGCACTGACACAAACTTTAACATAAAAAAACAATTAATATAACTTAAGAACAATCAGTTACAATTCAAATTCAAAAAACAAAACAATGACACTTATATCACAGCTGGGCTCAGGTACTTCAGATTGCTACAGCTATGCTGTAGTTGCTATTTTTGTTATATAAACTAAAATTTATCATTATCAACAGATTGAAATAAATATAACCCCTGAAGAAGTAAGGATTACTTACGAAACGTTGGGAAAATAATGGAATAGAAAGTTGTTTTTATTCGCATTTTTTACAAATACACTAGTCAACAATATTAAAGGAACAAATTTTTTTTCAATTTTTGTTAGCGTTTTTTGAAGAGCTGTATCTTTGTGACGAGTGGTCGTATTGAGTTGAAATAAAAAGCATTTTACAGCTTTATGTTTTTTGTTTCGAGATTTGTTTGCAAACAAATTTTTTTGAAGTACCGTTATTGCGTTATTGCAAAAAATGAGACGAGACAACAAAATTATTTTGTTTTTATTTTTTTTGAAGGTCCTCATTTCTATGGATAAATTTTTTTGAGTCAATTAAATGTCATGATCAGATACCTTGTTTATTCAGCTTCAATTCAGTTTTTTTGTTGTTTTCGTACGATTTTTTGTGACATGGTTTATCTGACTTTAAATGAAAAAAGATACTTTTAGCCTTGATTACCAATATCTCAGCAAATAATGACGTTATAAAAAATTCAAAGACAGTTTTGGAAATTTGAAAAAGCGTTTTACAAGATTTTTTTATGATTTTGTAGAAATAATTTTTTTTTACCGTTCACCGTTAGTTTAAAAAAAGTACTAAAACCGACGTTTTGTGGTCTTTTCGTAAATCTTTTTTTTTCGCTGCAAATATTGATTGCATGGCTTGCGTTGGTATGCAAATTTATAGACTTTTAAATCATCAATATTCTTGTAAATTTTCAAATTGATTCATCGAACCGTTTTTCCTCACCAAAACTTCAAAGTCTTACAAACCAGGTAAAGGAACAAATTGTGGTGTTCCTAAACAATGCGAAGTTGTCATCAAAATGACAAGAAAACCGCAATTCCAGTGGATTTTTTTCACAGTTTTGCATTAGTTAGATACTTTTTTGAATTGAAATGAAATAAAAACAACATTAAACAAAAAAATAAAAAAAAATAATTTAAAAAAATTTTCAAACAAAAAAACTTGATTTTTTTAATTTTTTTTTTTGTAATGTTTCTTTCATTTTCATTCAAAAAAGTATCTAACTAATGCAAAACTGTGAAAAAAATCCACCTTTTGAAAAAAATCAAAAATTAAAAAAAGGTTCTTTGGGAGGAACCATTAATAACCATTTCTGAAAAATGGTTTTCCACCCAAAGGAAGCCAATTTTTTTTAAGGAAATTTGTCGAGCCGGTTTTGCGAAAAATACAATTATGTAAAATTGCTAAAAAAAATTGTATGGCAGGTTCTAAAAAAATGAAAAAACGTGTCATCAGAATCACCAAAAACCATTATGTACCAAGTTTGAAGTAAATCGATCGAGCCATTTAGGCTGTAGACGAACGAACAGACAGACAGACAGAATTGTGCCACCCACTTTTTTGGTGTTCTCTATGATCTTAATATCATGTTTGATTGTTATCTGAATTTTTTTTTTTTGCACGAATCCAAAACTTGGCTCATAGTACCTACCTACCTATATGGCAAGTAAAAATATGGTTTGCGAACGATAAAATTTTCAATCTATAAAAATGCATATTCGTAGTTATCTCAAGAAAAAAGTAAACACTATTTTTTAGCTGTGTATCTCGTTCTTGAGAGATCGAAAGATAAAATTCAGGAAGAATATAGTTCTCTGGCGATAAAGATCTGAGAAGATCCTTCTTAAAACAAATCATTCTTCATCAGTTATCCATTCACAACGGTTGTGAAGCTACTTATTGAAATATTTTTTTTTGTTTAACGGGGAAAATAAACTCATTTGAGTAATTTATAATTCAAGTTAAAAGTTCAAGTGAGCTCAACTCCATAATTGCGTTTCGCCCAGGAACGATAGTTGGGCTCATCATTTGAGTAAGTTAAATATTTGTCTTATGAGAGAAATACAAAAGAAAAAAATATTTTCAAAATAGGGTGTTTCAAAAAGATATCAACATTTTGCAAGTTCGTTGTTCCTGGAGTTATTTTAATGAAATTCCCACATGTGATGGCTGATACAGAATTAAAAATGAAAACAATATTTTCAAAACAGGATGTTTCAAAAAAATGTAAGCATTTTGAAACTTCGCTGTTCCTTGAGCAATTTCAATGAAATTGACACAGGTGATAGCTAAGATAGAATTGAAAAAGAAAAATATTTTCAAAACAGGATGTTCCAAAAATATGTCAACATTTTGCAACTTCGTTTTTCCGTGAGCGATTTCAATTAAATTGACACAGATGACAGAAATAAAAAAAGAAAAAAATATTTTCGTTCAAAGAACAAAGAAATTGCAAAATGTTGACATTTGTTTGAAACCCCCTGTTCTGAAAATATTTTTTCTTTTTTTTTATTCTGTATCAGCCGTCACCTGTGGCAAAAACACCCCCTTTGGAAAATATTTTGTTCTTTTTTAAATTTTATCTTAGCTGTCACCAGTGTCAATTTCATTGAAATCGCTCGGATCAAAAAAAATTCACGAGAGAACGAATCATATTTTATCGTTTTCCGAACCCTGTTTTTTTATATTGCACAACTGCATCGCCTAGTAGATAAAGATTTATTTGACAGGTAAACAGGATATCCGAGGTTCAAATCTCAAACAAGACAAACTTTTTATTTTTTCTTCTTATTCTCGCTCGAGGCAAAAGGGAAGGTAACTGGAGCGGCCCTTGTTAGCAACAATGTAAACTTTTCTAGGGCCTCGTTAAAAACTAGATTGTTTTTTTTTAGGCTGATTGCAATAGTGAATTATATCCACGAAAAGATAAGATAAATAAATTTGGGGTGATGAGAACCAAAACTTGGCATATCCATGCTAGAAAAACTAGTCAATCATAACCAAATGTAGTTATTAAACTTCTTTTTAACGGAACAGTTAAAATAGTTTTCCTTGAAAACATAGAAAGGATATTCATACAACAGCGTAAAGTCATCGTTAACTTCTAAACTTCGTAATTCTGTCAGAATTTGTATGGAAAATTTGACAGATTTACGAAGTTTCCAACTTTACTACGATTACGACGACTTTACGCTGTTGCATGAATACCCTTAAAATAAAGTATTAAAAATCTATTTTTAGATACAAAATTGTTTTCTAATGGGGTTTTCTTTTGGTAACAAAAATTGATTTTTTTCCCCTTCAGATCTGTCAAAACGCAGATTTTGGCAATTAAAGCGTTCCAATGGGCATAAAAATCAATTATTTTTTTTTATCGAAAATCAATTTTGCAGATCTGGATTTTTCGGCAGATTTACCCCTCTTTTACTAACACCATTACACGCCAGAACAATTGAAAGTCATCAAATTGACATGTCTGGATCGATATAGCTTCACAGACACAAATTATTCACCAATACACTGAAAAAGAAAAATCAATCTGAAATCGTATACCATTCGCGACGAAAAAAATCAATTTTCGGATCAAAAACTGAATTTACCAAAAGAAAACCCCATAACTACTCGCGTTTAAAAGTAATTTGACAATTTGATTTGTTTATGAAGAGTTTTTTCTGGCTTGGATATTGGATATGGCGAGTTTTGGTTATAATCAGCTTTTAGCTTTGTATTCAAAAGTTAGGTGAACATTTTTATTTTCCTTTTTTTTTAAATAATTATTACAAGTGTTTAAGATCTAAAAATACATTGAAAGCAAAAATGCAAATACATAATTCACTTGTAATCGTGGACGACACATATCGCAGGTAAAAAATCAATAGTTTTTTGATTTAGGTTTTGATATGATAACATAGGTCAACACAATAACGTTTGCTGAAACCAGATTTATACTTTTTCCGATGAGTTTTATGATTTATATTTAATTTGTTGGGTACAAACTATAAAATTAGGTACCCACCTGAGAACTTTAATCGAATTGATAAGTAAAGAGTATAAATAAATATAAATGTTGATAAAAATGATTCCCATGGAGTATTCTTAAAGTAAAAGATATTTTAAAAATACGTCTCTACTATCCAAGGGGTTTCTTATCGGCTTTTAGATTAGAGAAATATAATTGGGTCAAATGCATTTAAAATAACAGTTTTCTATTTTAAAATTAAATCAAATCAAAATAAAAACCTGATTGAATACAATTGGTATACCCCCGATCTAAGGAAAAAAGGGTCAACTCTATTTAAGTAGTTTTGATATAAATGCATTTTAATGTTTTTGCTTTTCTTGCCTTCAAATCAAATAATTTTTAAAATTTTGAAGAACGATTTCTTATTTAAATAAAATGCCCACTGGATCGCTGGTACTTTCTGAAAGTGGTTTTAATTTTAAAAATATAAAAACATGGAGTTCTTTGTTTTTAAATTTGCTAAAACAATTATTCCTTAAGACCGTATTCTTGTACAAATATGAGTTTATAGAAAAAATGTGTGGCAAATTAACTCTGTCTATACTTATGAGGATGTTTCATTATGTAAAGCACAAAATATAATGTAAAATTTTACCTGACTTTTCCTAGCTCCCGAGTTTCTCTGATGTGCAAGATATTTATCCCAAATTTTAAGAAGATTGGAGAATATTTAGGTGTTGCGCATTTTGTACACTTAAGTAGACAAAAAATACTATTTTTACATTTTTTACTGTTTTTAGAGAGAAGTTATTTTTTCTAAGAACACAGAAGTCTAGTTCTCATCAACCTTGATGTTGGGTTGAACTTTAAACAAAAACTAGGTGCGTCCGTTAGGGGAAGGGTAAGGGGGCAGGTGAATCCCACGTAGTCAAATTTCGTCGATTCAGTCGACGGAGACCCTTACTAATAAATGATAAACTATTTATTTTCGCTTAAATTAGATGATATGGATGTGATCAACATAAACAGCTGATGCCACAGAAGACGTTCTACATAAACGATTGTGGGTAGGGTTATCTCTCGCAGAGGTGACGTTTATTGGCCTCCAAGATCGTGCGATTTGACCCCATTAGACCTTTTCTCTTCAGGTTTTCTGAAGTTGCAGGTCTATGCCAATAAGCCGCAAACAACTGATGCCCTCAAAAACAACATTATTTAAGCCATCACTCAAATTCTTCCAGAACTTAGCGGCAAAGGTTTTGAAAATCGGACCTCTCGGATTTCAATGCAACATGGTGGATATTTTAAACAATGTTATATTACATACATAATGGCATACATAAACCTTTCAAAAAATAATAAGGATTTCATTAATACCACACACACAACTTGTTTTATTTCATTTCAAAATCGACCCATCCTAATTGGAAACCCTTGTATAATGCTTGAAGTTTGAAGGTACAGTATACAAAGAATTGTAGGTGTAAACTACAACCTGCACAAGATGAAGTACATGAAAAACTCAAGAAAGGAAGCAAAAGACTTAAAAATTAAAAAATTGGCTAGTTTTAGATAAAAGTGATCAAAATGCGCAACTTTTAAGCATTATCCAATCTTCTTGAAATTTGGCATACATATTTTGTATATATCACTGAGACTCAGGGCAAAGTCAGGCGAAAATCACATCTTTGGAAAAATGAAAAACCCTAGTACTTATGGCATTGCGATGGCCATCAACGTTTCGCGTGATACATATTGATGGTAAGCGACTTTTTGGGACTTAAACTGTATTATAATGTGAACCGATGGCATGTGGTTCCAACAGGACGGTTTGCAGGCATGGTTTTTCCTGCGATGAAAGTTTTATTCAAATAAACCACAAACAATCGAAACGCTCAAATTCAACATAACAAAGTCTTCAAAAATTAGACATCCCCAGTCCCTAATACAAGCCACCAAGCAATTAATAAAAAAGATTATTGAGCCTATTTTATCAATAATATGTTCATCAATATCAGTTTTCCTACATATATATATTTTCTGTAGGTTTCTTGTTTATTTTCAGTTAAATTTGGGTTGACAGAAAGTAAGAAGTGTGTACGTACATACGCATGAACAATTAAAAATCATTCAAAGAAAGGTGGATGTTCTTTGTGGAACTATTTATTTTCTGATTGTCAAAAGTACTGCAAGGATTTTTCAGTACAAGGTTTAGCGCCACACAGGGGTATACTTTGTTATCAACTTAAATACTATTGTTTCTTTTTAAGATAAGACCAATTATCATAAAAAAAAACTTTGAAAAAAGAAATAGGTATACCATTTGAAAGGTTAGGTTGTCAGTGATACAAATATTTTTACAACTTTCCGCATTATAGAATGGTAATTTTTGTTTTTTTTTTTGTTTATGTTTATCTGCTTTCAATTAGATTGTAATTAAGGTTTAAAAGTTGTGTCAAGTGAGATACCTATATCCAAATAATTGGTATTTATTTTTCCTACCAATTAAAGAAACAAGAGAAAAAAAAGAAATAAATCGATGCACTCATTAGAGTATTATTTACTGATATATAAAACAAGTATAATAATTGCTATCTTCGTTCAACGCATTGTTTATAAATTGAATCTTACCATAAACATAAAAACGAATAAATACATGTGGGACTAAAATAATTAAGTAACATAGAACATTAAAATCAATAATGAGCCAAAAGTTGAATTAAAAAATGTGTTCGTGAAAAATCCATTGCGCGGAAAGAAAAACGTGTTGTTTTTTTTAATGCTCTAATGTCACTTTTTAGAAAAAGATGTGTGTTTTAAGATTGCAGAAGCTTTGAATCGATCGCTTCTCTCGGCGTGACAGTACAACGACACGGGGACAAATTATGACTTCTATTCAAATATACAGTGGTGGCAAAAACATTCCGGATTTTTTTTCAATATCCTTATTTTCTTTATATCATGGAAACAAATGTTAACCTTGCCAAAAATGTTGCTGATTTGAAAAGACAGTATCTATTGAAAGGTTTATAGCTACTAATAAACAAAAATTATCCAATGGTACAAAAAAAATATTTTATTAAGTAGTGCAATAACATGCCTGTGCAAAAACTAACCGGATTTTTGCAAGATTACGAGTCTCGATGTTTAGGTAACGGTTTTTAATGTCATATCATAGATTAAATAGACCACACTTGTTGTGAGCTGAGTAGTTTAAAATAATAGTGTGTAAAAAATGGCAAACACACGTTATAGCAATGCAATTCGTTGTGAAATTATAGAAAAGTATAAAACGGGTATAAAACAAAAAGTTATCGCCGAAACTTTGAGAATTCCAACCTCAACAGTTTATGACATCATCAAAAAGTTTCGGAGTGGAAAATCAGTTGAAGCTAGATCATGTTGATGGGCGCCCTCGCAAAACAACTGTTAAAACTGATAGGCGCATAAAAAACTTTATGCTTAAGGACCCTTTCGCAACCTCGAAAACAATTTGTAATGAGCTGAATCTGCCTATAGGTCGAACTACGGTAGGCAGGCGGTTAAGGGAATTTGGTCTCTATGCATTTCGACCAGCAAAAAAGCCACTTCTTACTACCAAGCATCGGAGAAAAAGGTTAGTTTTAAACTGTGTTTCGGAAAGACTTTCAAATCCTGACCTAAAATATTTCACCAGGGTTGAATTTGCAAAAAATTATCTTAACTGGTCTATACGCAAATGGAAGTGTGCTTTTCAGTGATGAAAGCAAATTCAACTTGTTTTACCCCGACGGAGGAAAGACAGTAAGGCTCTCAAGAGGGACACGTTTGAATCCAGCAAATGTGCTCACTACAGTTAAGCACGGAGGAGCTTCTGTTATGGTGTGGGGCTGTTTTTCAGGTGCAGGCAGTGGCCCTCTACACCAAATCACTGGAATAATGGACCGTTTCCAATACAGAGACATTTTGGAGTCAGTAATGCTTCCCTACGCTGAGGAAGAAATGCCTTTGCGTCGGGTGTTTCAGCAGGATAATGATCCCAAACATTCTTCAAAGCTGTTAAAAGAGTGGTTTGCGACAAAAAATATTCGCATTTTAGATTGGCCGTCTCAATCACCTGATTTAAACCCAATTGAGAACGTGTGGGCCATTCTGAAAAGGCGAGCTAGTAAGAAAACACTCACGTCGACAAGCTCTTTTTTTACAGCTTTGAAGAGTGAGTGGGAGAATATTCCTGCTTCCATCTTCGACAATTTGATTGAATCAATGCCGATGTAAAGGGATAATAAAAAATAAGGGTTACTGGACAAAATATCAATCGTTAACACTATACAAAAAAATCCGGTTAGTTTCGCTCACGCCAAATTCTGAATTTTCTATTAATTTTGTAAATTTTTGTCTTGTTTCACGAATTATGATCATTATTTTTTCTTAAAATGTTTTATTGTTGAATAAAAAATATAAAAACAACAAAAAAAAAAATAATTTTGTTCACATTTTTTTATAAAAAACAACAATCATTGTAGCTGACCAAAAAATCCGGAATGTTTTTGCCACCACTGTAAGTAATTTTTTTTTAAGTAATAACTATAACTATATGCCTGTAAGACCTAAGGTCTTTTAAATGCAACCTGAATCGCACGGCACTAGTTAGAAAGAGTAGGAAGATAGGAAAGATTTGGCACAGTGGATTGAGATCAAGATGTTTATTATCTCATTAAATCTCACGGGTGGCGTCCAGTTAAGCTGGAAGAATATAGAAAAGAATGCTGCCTAGAATGGGGCTCGAACCCACACCTCTAAGCTAGCAGTCAAGCACTACATCCACTACATCCACTGCACCATTGCCACCCGGTACCTACTATTAAATAGGCTCATTGTAAAATATGTTTTGAGTACTTTTTGTTTTTATAAACGATAGAACCTATCAATCATAGAATCAAAGATAGACATTTTTGTATTATGGTTGTCAATAGTTGATTTTAACCTAAAGGTAGACCTATAAATGTTCTCGGTGGGATACTTATAATGTGATCGGAAGAAAAATGATTTCCTTGTAATCGTTTGAATAATAGGAAATCATACGACGCGTATAAGAAAATCTTTGTCCAACCTAAATTGGGAGGTTATTGAAACATTTTAATAGACATTTTGCCAAAATGTTAAAAGCTGCTTTATTAGATGATTGACAAATTTTCTTGGTTATTTTGTTAATACACAAGCATGTGTTATACCATTTTGGAAAGTGCATTAAATAGACAACTTTTTTAAGTAACTGGCCATTCATGTTCTCATACAATTTAAATTTATTAGAGGTGGTCAAACTTTTTTGAAAATAAATTTGTGTACTGAAAAAAATATCTTAAAAAATTACAATAAAAAAAGTGCATTAACTACCTACTATTAAATTTTACCACCTATCTAAAACAAAAATTACTCTAGAATATTACAAAAATAAAAAAATAGCAAAAATTGTTCATCCATGGTCGTAGCGTTCACGTATTTGAGGAAAGTAGTACCTACCTACTTGTTAACAACTTTTGGAAAAAACATCATAACATACTGGGAAAATACTTTTTTTATATTTCTTTCTGGAAAGGTCATAAGGCCTGCTATAACCAGTTCCAGCTGCAGGGTTATCGATTATTTGCGGGACACCCTTTATATGCGGATTGTTACTTTTCTACTAATTTCGTACACTTTTTTCGGAAGTGAGGTTTGCTCTCGGTGACATTTGGTTAAATAGGAATTAAAACAACAGATAGATTATAAAGTATAGTATGGGTATGTCTAGATTTTTTGACGATACGGAAAGCTACTTCATAGTTTTGCCCTAAACTTTAAGACTAGAAATGTTAAGAATTTTGTTTCTTTCCAACCGATAAAGATGGATATGAAGGCGGTAAAGTAGGATCCAGTGGGTTTTAGGCCAATTTTGTGTGTGACTTAAGACTTTGAGGTATGTAGGTACAATAAAACCAAAGTGCAATTTTCTTTGATCGTCAAAATAAGTTTAGCTACTATTATTGCAGCTTATAAATCCAAAAAATATCTTATTTTTTAAATAAATGTTTGCTCATGTTACTTATTCTAAATCAGCTTATGTTTTGAAACTTGCCGTTTCCACAAAGTAGGCGCACAAAATATACCAATTGCTAAACTAAACTCGGTTGGTTAACTTCACAGAGCAAAAAATGGCAGCTGGTGTAAGTAAGTAGGTAGAACACTTTGGTACAAGATTTTTATTTGTTTTTTTTTTTTTTTAACCAAGTTATTTCCCACACAAATCGTACAGAAAACGGACAAATTTAAAAAAAATTTCTCTAAAACTAAACTTTTGAACATGTTAAGTCAATGAGCTTGACATTCAAATAGACAAATCCAGCTCTGTGTAAATTAATTTCATCGCATTGTTCTCGCACATGTTCTGCTGGCTTAATTCAAGTACTACCCATCCCATTTTACTAATTACCCTATTCAATTACCTAATTAAGAAGGAATCGCCAGTTTTCCTGCTCAACACAAAGCCACAACTACCTACCTACATAATAATAATCACCAACCCGTAGAGACATTTTAAAACAATCCTTAATGAGTCCAAGCAAAAAGTCGGATCACTTTTGTCCTGACATCACTTTTTCAATTTTTCAGGATTCATAAGGAAGGCTAAAGCTCTAGAAATACATATTTACTCACAGGTAAATTCCAATTTATAAACATCACCCCTCGAGATTAATCATCAGCAGACAAATAAAAAATAACAACAAAGAAACAAGGCAAGACAACATGAAAAAACTGTTAAATTTTGCAATGGTATACGAATTATTTATTTTACTTTAGTCGATTCTCGATTGACCGAAATAAAAGATACAGCACATTGGACCAAGATGCTAAGCACCAGCTGAACAGCCAGATGATATCACAATCCATTTCATGCAATGGCAAAAAATGAGATCTAATATATAATTAACAACAACAATACGTCCGTCTTCAGTCAGCGAGCGATATATACCTACATAAATGTATGTATGTACATATTGGTATTCATATTGAAATGGCAACTGGAGGCCTATTTGAAAACAGGTGAAATTTGCTTTTTTCTTTTTTCTTTTTTCTTTTTGTCGGGTGCAGCAATTCACCTCAAGGATGACAGGTAGGTAGCTTAGCACCAGACTTCGAGGGTTGCCTCATACCTTCGTTCCGACGTAACAAAATAGGTAGGTACTTATCATGAACCACGATGAAGCAGCCACCTACATATTTTATAGTTTTCTCTCGATTTAGAGGAGCTGGCTTTAGCTTCAAACGCGGAGAGGTGTATTTTTTGGAGAAATAATATCAAAATCATTTTTTTTTGCAGCGTTTGGTTAAGCGAAATGTTAAAGTTGTTGCAGACAAAAAACAAGGCTCTTCGGCCAGATCGCCAAGTGGAATCTCTATACCTACCTTCTTCAACATGAGTTTAGTTTTTTTTTGTGTAATTTCACAAGATAATGGCAATAAATAAGAACTGCACGGAGGCGAATAATTTATTCACTTTTCTTTTTAAATACAATAGGAACTAGGAGGAGGAAGCTTGTAAGAATTTTCTTTTCTTTATTTTATTTTTTATAATGGGTGGTGTAGAGATAAAATATAAAGAGATGCAAACGTCACTTTGTTAAGTTGGATTTTTCATGTTTTACACAACCGCTTTTGATATATTGAATTTTATCACCTTTAAACATTGAAGATTGATTGTTAATTATTTCATAAGAGAACACACAGTTTATTGAAGGAAATTGAGTTTTCTTTTAATTAAAAAAAACTTTTCCACTATTTTTTCTTCACTCAGAAGAACACTGCAATCGGTTTTTCTTTCGCACTACACACGTACACAAAAATCGAACACAAACTACTGTTCGTACCTAGTGGATTTTTTTTATTTCTATCTTTGTATATATGTTTTCATATACAAAATGTCTGTTCGCGTACCTCCCAAAACTACGAATTTCTACGAATTTAGCTCAAAGTTCTGTCAAAAAAATAAAATTCGTAGAAATTCGTAGTTTTGGGAAGTACGCGAACAGACCTAAAGTTTCTATTTACAAAAAGGGGCAACGAATTTTGTACTAGATCAGATGTAAGGGAGTTTTAAGGTGGTAGCGTAATGATGGATGAAAAGAAAGCGGCCAATTCGGAATATCCACCAGACGTCAGTGTAAAACAAGAAAAAAAAAAATAGAAAACAGATGGTCGAAACTCAATAAAAAGTAAACAAACCCTGTAAAAAGTGCGAACAGTGAATTTTTGTGCATCTTAGGGCCAGTTTTTCAGTTCAGGCTTTACTCTGAGTTTAATCAGAGTTAGCTAATCCTGAAAATAAATTAACCCAGATTTAACTCAGGAACAGTTTTTCAGTTGAGGATTAACTTCATCTTTCAGCTTTCAAAATTCTGAGGTCAACGATGTGTGACATTATGGATATCACCCTTCTACGTCTTTTACGCATAGGAATAGAGATGGCGCCACAACTAAAAATACCCTCAATTTGGTGCCTGAGTTAACTCACCAAATTAGATGAGTTAACTCAGAGTTAACTTTCGATTTCAATTGACTGAAAAACATGTTTTTGGAGTTAACTCCGGTTTAACCCCGAGACTAGGATGATCTCACACTGAAAAACTGGCCCTTAGAATAATATATACTTACTAACTTCTTGTGCATGCTTTCGTATTTATTTGGGGAAAAATTTAATTCTAATACTATGTTCCCACCAAAACGAAATCTGAGATTTCAGCTTAAAAAGATCTTGAGTTGGTGGAGTGGGATTTCATTAAGATTTCATTGAAATCTAGGGTTTTCATTGAGATTTCGTTGAAATTTTCATTATTTCATTTCATTTCTTGTTCCATCACCTTGAAATATCAAAAATTTTCAACCGAAATCTCAGATTTCATTTTGGTGGGAACATAGTACAAAAAGTTTTTGTTAAAACTATTGCTACCGAATAAAAATAAAACATTTTAAATATCGTCGGAGAAAGTTTTTTTGTGAAAATGCCTCATTACCTACTTTTTACTTTCGATTTTGCCAAATATTTTGACAATACCATGCTTGTTTGTTTTCCAATAAACGTATAAAACTGTGGTTATAGCATAGTTTACAGTTCCCATGCGAAAAAAAAATCAAAATTTTCAAAACGGTTTTCCACCTATTCTGCGCACCAAGTTGAATACTATTCAATGCGGAAAACGTTTGCCGTGTCCTAAGCCATCCATTGAGTCATTAATTTACTCATAATTAATAATCTATAGGTATAAAAATGGAAAATAATTATTTTTGGATGCGAAAACCATTTGCATGCAAATAATGCCTTGAGGTGAATATATATTTTTTTTTTGGAAGTGTAAGCCGACCATCCAAAAAAAAATATTTTATTCACCACACTTCTTTTCGCATGCAAATCAATTGCCGGTCCATTGTTTTGCATGACATTCCATGACAGCATTGGATTTAGTTGTTGCATAAAACTGTAAACCAATCATGCAAACAATTAGTTTTACATTTCACCTCAATTATTTTTGACATGCGAGAATATTTGCGTAGGTTTTTTTTGCACACAGGAACTGTAAACTAGGCTTATAACGCCAATTTAACAATAAATCAATTTCAATAACTTATTAAGCTTATTTTTATAAAACATCACAGAAAATATTAAAAATCCACCTTATTGCACTGAAAAGAGCATTTGTTTACTTTTTATCAAGTTTGGTTTCACATGTTTGTGTTTGTTGTTTTGAACTGTCAAAATTAGAAAAAGAAAAGACAAAGATAGTTTTTGGAAAAGCCCATTTGATGTTGACAAAGTTTCATCTGTATCTGTTTGCCCCTTTCAGAGTTATTTGCTTTATTTTACAGCTTGGCAACAACTCAAAAATAGCTTCCTATTTACAAAATGGCTTAAAGCTGACCAAAACAACTAAATATTTCTGTTTTCAATCACGTTTTGGGCGTACACCAGCTATAAGATGCTCCTGCTGTTATTTAATCCAGTCAGTAAAGAAGTCAGTTAATTCGTTTTTGTTAAATATTTGTAAATATTGGAAGTTCCCAACTAACAAAATTGTGAATATGTTAATCAATAAAAATAAAATGATTTAAACAAAAACAATTTTAATTTATTAAATTTTAATTTTAATTTTAATTTGTATCACAACATAAATTTTTAATATAATTAGCGACGCGTTTCGGTATCAGTGTACCATCATCGGGCTTAATTTGCGGAATCGAAGTGTTTTTCCGAAGTTCAATCGAATTGATTGCAGTGCCTGTGTAGGTGTAGTTGGTTGAGCTTCTTGGTGGTGGGTGGATATACATGTATCTATTTCGTTTTCTATTGTTGAATGCTTTGGTATTAGATAGCTGTGTTATATAATGTATTTGTTTTAATTGTTAATTTGTCGTTAAGTATTTTGTCCTGTTCCGTCTTGTATGCTTTATAAATTTCGAACTCCTCTAAGGCGTCTAGTTTTGTCCCTTTTTTACATATGTGTAGTGGTTCTAAGTTTGTCTCAAAGTCGGTGTAGTTGTAGTGGTTACTGTCCATCAAGTGTTGTGCGTATGTAGATTTCATGTTCTGTTTTGGTTCTAGATATCTGTCATAAAAAGTTCTGCCTGTCTGTCCAATGTAGTATTTGTCACAGTCGCATTTTATTTTATAAACTCCCGAAGATGTTTTATTTTCTTTAATTGATTTGTGTTTTAGAATTTTTTGTATATTATTTGTTGTTTTGAACGATATGTTTATGTTTATTTTCCGAAATTCTTGTTGCACAATATGTGGTAGTAAATTCGTATAGTCTATTGAGATGTATTTTTTGTTATCTGTTAAGGTGTCATCTTTAGCTTTGTTGTTTTTTATTTTCTTTTTCTTTTTGTATATTAGTTTGTCTATTAACTCTGTTGTGTATCCATTTGCTGTTGCTATTTGTTTTATAATGTTAACTTCACTGTCGTAATCTTTTTTGGTCATTGGAATATATTTAATAGCCGGTTTATGAAGGCATGATATGCTGCCAGTTTTTGGGTTTGTGGGTGGTGCGAGGCTTTGTGAATTGTTAAATCGGTTGTTGTTGGTTTCCTGTATATCTTGTAATTTAGTTTATTGTTGTTTTTGTAGATGATTAAATCCAAGAAGTTGATTGCATTGTTGCTCTCTATTTCATATAACAAAATTGCTTTGCATTTCAGACATTATAGTGTTATTTGTTTCTATAGCGCTCCTATTACCCCTCTGACGGAAAGTAAATACCTTATTGGAGCATTACTGATTTCTTAAATATTTTCTGGTGCAAATTATATCAGCTTGATAGAAGCGATTTACCAATGTTGCTTTAATCTCTCTATATTGTTCTTATGAAATGACGACGGAGTTTTTGCTTCTATAGTCATCCTGTAAAATTAATATACAATCTCTGTTTAGTTTCTGTTTCTTGCCACAAACCATTTTTGCTATACTAGTAAAACACAAACCACTTCTGGTATACTAAAGAGTATAGTCACAAACCACTATTGAGAAACATTCACAATAGTAATTTTTGGATCAGATCCAGATAAAAAGCAGGATCCCATGTTGTTTTTGTAATCACGTGTTATAAATTGATCCGGATCAGATCATGTAGATAGCAAAATGTGGCTATAATCAAACTTCAATAAACACTTTTTACTTTCATTATAATTAGTAGCCCTGTTTTTTAGTGCATTTTTATCTTCGCTTGAAAAAAGTAGCACGTTAATAGCCCTGTTTTTTAGTGCATTTTCGCTTACCCTGAGGCCACACGAGCTAGTACTTGCAAGCAACTTGTATTCCACTTGCCTCCCACTTGCTTTCCACTTGCATTCCACTTGCTTGTCTCCCAACTGGCTTTCTCAACTTGCTTCACTACTGGCTTCAAGTAGCACGTTGATAGCCCTGTTCTTCAGTGCATTTTTATCTTCGCTTGCCCTGAGGCCACACGAGCAAATACTTGCAAGCAATTTGTATTCAACTTGCCTCCCACTTGCTTTCCACTTGCATTCCACTTTTGCTTGTCTCCCAACTTGCTTTCTCAACTTGCTTCACTACTGGCTTCAAAACTTGCATGCCAGTTGATAAGCAAGTTGCTTGGGTTTGTTTGTGAAATGTTATGTTCCCACCAAAACGAAATCTGAGATTTCAGCTAAAAAATTGCGAGATTTCAAATTGGTGGAGTAACATTTCATTGAGATTTCGTTGAAATCCCAAGTTTTTATTGCGATTTCATTGAAATTTCTTTGAAACCTTGTTCCAGCGGCTCAAAATATCAGAAGTTTTCAACCGAAATCTCGGATTTCATTTTTGTGGGAACATAGCATAAGTTAACAAATGTGTATGTATTGCAACTTGCTTGCCAGTACTTGCTCGTGTGGCCTCGGGGGTAGAAAAAAGTAGTATGTTAATTACAACAACAAACTGGTATAAAGTGTGTTTTTTTGCAAGCCCGGGGGTATCTGATGAAAAAAACGACATCGGGGCTAAGCGACGCCATTGCAGAAAAAAAAGGAGTTTTCATACAAACTATCGATAACATGTATAAAATTCATACCGGTAACACAGTTTTTATCTGGGCTTACCCCGAGGCCACACGAGCAAGTACTTGCAAGTAAGTTGCAATACATACAATTTGTTTACTAACACAAACAAACCCAAGCAACTTGCTTATCAACTGGCATGCAAGTTTTGAAGCCAGTAGTGAAGCAAGTTGAGAAGCAAGTTGGGAGACAAGCAAGTGGAATGCAAGTGGAAAGCAAGTGGGAGGCAAGTGGAATGCAAATTACGAATTTGACAGGCAGTGTATGTAGCCAACTTGCTTGCAAGTACTTGCTCGTGTGGCCTCGGGGTTAGCGAAGCCCGAAAGGGCTTTAGTTGTTGTTGCTTTTAAAATGTAAATTGCTTAGCCCCGACGTCATTTTTTTCGTCCAAGCCCATTTGGACAACCAAAAAAACACAGCTATAATTCCGTATTGTTGTTGTATTTTACTATATTCCCACCAAAACGAAATCCGAGATTTCGGTTGAAAACTTTTCATATTTTGAACTGCTGGGAAAAAATTTCATAGAAATTTCAACGAAATCTCCATGAAATTCTGCTCTACCCATTTGAAATCTCGAAATCTGGTGGGAACATAGCATTTAACATGCTACTTTTTTCTAAGCGAAGATAAAAATCCTCTAAAAAAAAGGGCTTATTACAACAACAAACTGGTAAATTCCGTATTGTTGTTGTATTTAACATGGCTTTTTTCTAAGCGAAGATAAAAATGCACTAAAAAAAAGGGCTAGTATTTAATTATCAAACTTCAATAAGCACTTTTTACGTTATATCAAAAATACATATGAATATTTCCATTTTATGGTATTGGAACCTCTTTTCCATATCTACACATTAGGTCTGATCCTTTACTTTGAGTTTCTGTGATTTTTGGTCCAAACTTCTTTCAAAATATTTTTTTTTATATGAACTTTGACAGATTTTTGGACTAAAATGCGCAGATATGCACAGGAAATCACAGAAATTCAAAGTAAAGGAACAGCTCTATTATTTTAGCAAACAAACAAAAACAAAACTTTAACAGCCTTATTCATAAACGCATCATAGCTTGTGCACAGTGCTATGTACTCGTTATAATGCGTCTGAACGCAAAAACCTTATTCATAAAACTTATGCAACGTTACATAGACTCATTATAAGCTAAACGCGTTTGGAGGTTGAATAGTGGCAACATAAGGATATTTTAGTATCAAATGTCACTAACCCACACAAAAGTGAAATATTTAGATATATGCCCACATACATATCTATACCTAAATAAATAAATTGGGTGGCGCAACAGCTCATGGAGAACCAGGGCCTAGTGACTTACAACTCTCAACCATTCCTGTGTGCGTGTTGTTGACGGGAATGGAGGGGACCTACAGTTTTTGGCCGAGTCCGAACGGCTAAATGAGCAGCACTTATTCATGACAAGTATACTCTTGAAGGATTTGTCAGTTCCTCGCAAGAGGCAGTACCTCGGATAAAACATTTCTGTTTTTAGGTGGCACGGCTGGGAATCGAACCCACACCTTCGGCATGACAGTCCTACGCACTAACCATCATGCCACGAGGTACCACCATATCTATACCTATTCTTCCCAATAAAAACTGTGAGCGAATAATTAAATAAAACAACAAAACAGATTATTTTCTCAAAAAATTTAATTTTCTTTTATTTATGCACATAAATGCGTATCTAATATACAGTAACAAAACGAAAACTGAATTATAATACAAAAACAAAAATAAAGAAACTAAAAACAATCCAACCGGTGGCGGCAGCGCAGCAAGGAAAATGGGGGTTGTTTTTTTTTTTATAAAATTTCACTGGAATATCAAATTATTGCTATAAGTTTTTATCGAAACTTTTATTTATTTTTGCTAAAAATGAGTAGCGACACAAGAACTTCAAAATTATAATTATAAATACAGAAAATGAAAAGACCGAACTGGAAGCATTTTGATTTTACTGATTTTTCACAAACAGCTGATGTTTGTTTATGTGATGTGGAAGTAACGTAATAGACCGAGAGCCGGCAGCAAATTTTGGGAGTGGAGGTATAACCAAAATTAATTAACATGCATGTGTAGATATACGCAATACTATACCAAATCCAACCGTCTGGCAGGTTTTTTTTTCAGCCGGGGGTGGGGGTGGGCGTTAGAAAACGCTAATTTGTCCACTTTTTGTGTTGATGGTATAACCACTTCAATTTATATATAAACGACAGAGAATTGTGTCCTTATTCCGAATACATAGGTCCCAGACGATTCACTTTCAGCTTTCCCCTTGCCAGACGCCCCCCAAAGTGGGCGGAAAATCAACTTTTGGAGTTTAGGGTATAACCAAATGAATGATACATCAAAAAATCAGAAAAATTCTTCTGATTGCAAATATATAGGTCCCAGACGTTTTGGTTTCAGCCTTGGCCCTGCCAGACGGCTCTCAAGTATCCAAAAAATGCAAGAAAAATAACTTTTTCTATTTGAGGTATAACCAAATGATTGATACACCAAAAAATCAGAAAAAATCTCCTGATTACGAAAATATAAGTCTCAGACGTTTTGTTTTCAGCCATGACCCTGCCAGACGTCATTTCAGTATCCTCAAAATGCATTTTTTTAATGAAACCCTCAAAAACTGTTTTCTTTTCATATATAACCATAAGCTGGTCACATCAAAATATTCTGCCATTCTCCCTCATTACGAGCATATAGGTCCCGGACGTTTAGTTTCAGCCTTGAGCGTGCCAGACGACATTTCAATATACTCAAAATGTATTTTTCTAATGTAATTCTCAATAACTTTTTTCTTTCCATATATAACCATTAGCTGGTCACAGTAAAATATTCTGCCATTCTCCCACATTACGAACATATATGTCCCAGACGTTTTGTTTTCAGCCATGACCCTGCCAGACGACACTTTAATATCTTCAAAATGCATTTTTTTAATGTAAGTCTCAATAACTTTTTTCTTTTCATACATAACCATAAGCTGGTCACATTAAAATATTCTGCCATTTTCCCTCATTACGAGCATATAGGTCCCAGACGTTTTGTGTTCAGCCTTGAGCCTGCCAGATGACATTTCAATATTCTCAAATTGCAATTTTCTAATGTAAACCTCCACAACTTTTTTCTTTCTATATATAACCATAAGCTGGTCACACGTAAATATTCTGCCATTCTCCAACATTACGAGCATATAGGTCCCAGATGTTTTGTTTTCAGCCATGACCCTGCCAGACGTCATTTCAGTATCCTCAAAATGCATTTTTTTAATGAAACCCACAAAAACTTTTTTCTTTTCATATATAACCATAAGCTGGTCACATCAAAATATTCAGCCATTCTCCCTCATTACGAGCATATAGGTCCCAGACGTTTAAATTTCAGCCTTGAGCCTGCCAGACGACATTTCAATATACTCAAAATGCATTTTTCTAATGTAAGCCTCATTATGTCGTCTGGCAGACTCAAGGCTGAAAACAAAACGTCAGGGACCTATGCTCGTTATGAGGGAAAATGCAAGAATACTTTAGTGTGACCAGCTAATGGTTATATATGGAAAGAAAAAAGTTATTGAGGTATACATTAGAGAAATGCATTTTGAGTATATTGAAATGTCGTCTGGCAGGCTCAAGGCTGAAAACAAAGCGTCTGGGACCTATATGCTCGTAATGTGGGAGAATGGCAGAATATTTAAGTGTGACCAGCTAATGGTTATATATGGAAAGAAAAAAGTTATTGAGGTATACATTAGAGAAATGTATTTTGAGGATATTAAAATGTCGTCTGGCAGGGTCATGGCTGAAAACAAAACGTCTGGGACATATATGCTCGTAGTGTGGAAGAATGGCAGAATATTGAAGTGTGACCAGCTTATGGTTATATATAGAAAGAAAAAAGTTGTGGAGGTTTACATTAGAAAATTGCCATTTTAGGAAATTGAAATGTCGTCTGGCAGGCTGAAGGATGAACACAAAACGTCTGGGACCTATATGCTCGTAATGAGTGAAAATGGCAGAATGTTTTAATGTGACCAGCGTATGGTTATGTATGAAAAGAAAAAAGTTATTGAGACTTACATTAAAAAAATGCATTTTGAGGATATTAAAATGTCGTCTGGCAGGGTCATGGCTGAAAACAAAACGTCTGGGACATATATGTTCGTAATGTGGGAGAATGGCAGAATATTTTACTGTGACCAGCTAATGGTTATATATGGAAAGAAAAAAGTTATTGAGGTATACATTAGAGAAATGCATTTTGAGGATATTAAAATGTCGTCTGGCAGGGTCATGGCTGAAAACAAAACGTCTGGGACATATATGTTCGTAATGTGGGAGAATGGCAGAATATTTTACTGTGACCAGCTAATGGTTATATATGGAAAGAAAAAAGTTATTGAGGTATACATTAGAGAAATGCATTTTGAGGATATTAAAATGTCGTCTGGCAGGGTCATGGCTGAAAACAAAACGTCTGGGACATATATGTTCGTAATGTGGGAGAATGGCAGAATATTTTACTGTGACCAGCTAATGGTTATATATGGAAAGAAAAAAGTTATTGAGGTATACATTAGAGAAATGCATTTTGAGGATATTAAAATGTCGTCTGGCAGGGTCATGGCTGAAAACAAAACGTCTGGGACATATATGTTCGTAATGTGGGAGAATGGCAGAATATTTTACTGTGACCAGCTAATGGTTATATATGGAAAGAAAAAAGTTATTGAGAATTACATTAGAAAAATACATTTTGAGTATATTGAAATGTCGTCTGGCACGCTCAAGGCTGAAACTAAAACGTCCGGGACCTATATGCTCGTAATGAGGGAGAATGGCAGAATATTTTGATGTGACTAGCTTATGGTTATATATGAAAAGAAAACAGTTTTTGAGGGTTTCATTAAAAAAAATGCATTTTGAGGATACTGAAATGACGTCTGGCAGGGTCATAGCTGAAAACAAAACGTCTGAGACCTATATTTTCGTAATCAGGAGATTTTTTCTGATTTTTTGGTGTATCAATCATTTGGTTATACCTCAAATAGAAAAAGTTATTTTTCTTGCATTTTTGGATACTTGAGAGCCGTCTGGCAGGGCCAAGGCTGAAACCAAAACGTCTGGGACCTATATATTTGCAATCAGAAGAATTTTTCTGATTTTTTGATGTATCATTCATTTGGTTATACCTTAAACTCCAAAAGTTGATTTTTCGCCCACTTTGGGGGGCGTCTGGCAAGGGGAAAGCTGAAAGTGAATCGTCTGGGACCTATGTATTCGGAATAAGGACACAATTCTCTGTATTTTATATATAAATTGAAGTGGTTATACCATCAACACAAAAAGTGGAAAAATTAGCGTTTTCAAACGCCCTCCCCCACCCCTGGCTGAAAAAAAAACCTGCCAGACGGTTGGATTTGGAATAGTATTGCGTATATCTACACATGCATGTTAATTAATTTTGGTTATACCTCCACTCCCAAAATTTGCTTCCGGCTCTTAGACTATAATAGATTTCCTCTTTTTGGTACTTTATTTGACACAAGCGTTGCATAACTAAAATGGATGGGGAATTTTTTTATGAATAAGGATTTATGTAACGTTACATAGTGGCTACATAAATCTTTATTCAGTGCATAACTATTCATCTGTTTAGCGCATTCTAATGTATAAGGCTGTAAACATTTTCAGCGGAAGTATTTTTGATAAACTTTTGTATGTGCTCGCAACACTCTGCGACGGTCCGCCTCCGTTTGAATGGGCCCTAATATATGTATCTACGGAACGGGCCTCTGTTTTTATCGTTACATCTGGCATCACTTTACGCTTGTCAAAAATTGGGAAGCTTCTTAAAAAAATTTCCTTCGCAATAATCTGCAACCGCATTTCGATAAACGAGGATTTCTATAAAAAAGAATAAGCACAATTTTAATTTAAATTAATCAAAAACAATGTCCGATACTACAGAAAAGACTGTTCCCGAAGGATGGGAGGTTCGCACAAGTCGATCCACAGGTACCAAACCAGATACGTATAAAGCAACGAGGAACAATAATCGATTTTTGTTACCAATCGCCGGCTTGTGTTTTGATTTTTTTATTTAAATATTTTCCTATAATTTGATTTTATATTTACTTATTTCAGGAATGACTTATTATTTAAACATATTTACAAAGGAATCACAGTGGGACATGCCAACTGAGCCAGCAGCAAAACAGGTAAAAATGTATACCTCAATCAAATGTCTGATTGAATCCTTGTATGATATAATTATGCTAAAATCGCAATCAATAACGCTTTTATTTTACCTTCGGGATTTGAGTTTCTGTAGCGCATGGTTTACAAATGATCCATCCGTTTTAAGCTTACAACCATTAAGAAAATTACTAAAAATGCTTGCACCTTGATTGATTTCTGTATACAAGGTCATCTAAAAAATGCCTCACGCTACTTTCTATACTGCGCTGTACCTCTAGGTGGATTAAAAGTTCTTCGAACCGAAGCATTGGTGTCAGTTCCAATCACCTCTGTCGTTGAATTTTTCCTTGACTATTTTGGTGTCGCTGTATAGCCAGTATAGTTCGTTGTTGTATCTTCCACTTCCCTATAAAGACGGGATTAAAAATCGTCCGCAGAATTTCCCTCAAAACAGCCTAAATGGTTCTCATCCACCTTCGACAGTAAATACCTGTGAACCACATTTTAGGACCATGGTGATGTGTCTTGTAAAGGGACACCTTGGTTTCTGGAGAGAGGGCTTTGGAACAAAAATGCCTTCTTAGTCCAAAGAAGCAGCGACTGGAAAGAGAGAGTTACTCTTAGCTCTCATATTTTTGTCTGAACCGTTTTTTGATGTCACCATATTTGTTTATCATAATTTTATTTATTTTAGAAAAAGGAAATGTCGGAAGGATATTAACGCTTAAACCTTAAGCGCCCAATACACGATACAATTATTGTACCGATTATCGTACAAAAGTTGAATCGCATGCGATGATTGTATCGTGTGTGTAAAACAAAGTATCCGCTGTACTGAAATCGCATGGTCGAATGCTATCGAGCGAAAACGAGAGGTTGCATACGGCTGCTTTGATGTGAATCGTACCGTTTGTAACGTATGTGACGACCGTGAAACCGATGCTTTTGTTTTGGCAGCTAGTTAGTAGGAGAAAAATGGTTTAAATAACAGAAAAAGAATTCATTGATAAATACAGGTCGTTTAAGTTTGTTAGCCAGATAAATGTCCGAATGTAATGCACTTTCTAGGAGCCACTCCTTAGCCCACTTTCTTTTTCTTCTTTTTTCAAGTTTCTCGCTTAATAATACACTGGCACATTTTAATATAACTTTTTTTCTTCTATTTAAGTTACTCATGATTTAATTTTTGCCACAATCTCAAAATAAAAACTCTAAACAAAGATTGGAAGATGAAAATGAGGAACTTTTTTGACAGTTGATGAAATCGTGAGCTAGTCGTATGGTGTGTGTGCTCACTTTCGATATCGCTACCGATATCGGTACAACTCAAGTCGGTACGATAGATTGTACCGTGTATTGGGCGCTTTAGAGAGGCAGAAATAAAATTTGTGGCTGTGTATATAGCACAAGTTCAATTTCTCCAAATTTGATAATTTCAGAGGGAACGAATAGGTTCTTTGTCCCAACCTATGTAGTTGGAGTAATTCAGACCATCCTTTCCTGTGGTTGTGTATCGTATAGCTTCTTGTTAATTGTGTTTTTTTATTTTTATTGAAGTCTACGATTTTTGAAACCTTGACGAATCTACTATGACTGCTTAGTTTATCTAGCACTTTGTTCATAGGTTAATATTTATGTTTTCTATTAAATATAAAATTATATTAACATTTATGTTTTCTATTAAATATAAAATTATATTAATTCAAAATAGCTTTTTATGGCCTTTAGTCCTACAAATTGGCGTTTCGTTCGGCTTACTCACTTGAACTCATCAGTGACATAGTGAGGACTTTGTCAGACGCAATTTGTTTTAAGTTCAGTTCAACTTACATGAATTTTTCAACGAAAATCCACTGTAAACTATATTAAATTATATTAATATTCTTTTGAGAACCTTATTGAAATAAGTTATTTCTTTATTAAAGCATAACTTTAACTAACCAACAGCTTAATTAACATATTCATTTATATCCAATGATATAACATGGAATTTAATTCGATACCAGTAATTGATAAGCTCCAGTGGAGAGAAATTTACGAAGATTGGAAATTAAATGTTGAGAATTTTCTAGCTCATAAGGACCTATGGCATTGCGTAATTGGGGTCGAAACAGATTTAAAGAAAATAGCAAAAACGCTTTTGCTGATAATGGTTTAACCAGAAGGGTTGGTTTGCTCAAATCCTTACTCAGCATCAATGTGAAGGCATGTGGTTCTGTGGAAATATATATGATCCAAATGATTTCAGCGGCTCACAAATTCAATTCTACCGGTATGAAGGTATCTGATGAATGGGTTGGCTCTTTATTATTGGCTGGGCTTGATCGATATAAGCTTACGATAATAGGTATCGAAAGTTCAGGGATACAAATAACAGCCTCACGCAATAAATACAAAAAATAGATATTAAGCACAAAAGGGGGTGAATCTGGAAATGATGGAATGGTAATCTATGGTCAAAACGCTAGAAAAAGAACTTTCCATAAAGGAAATACACGACCTTCAATGGGACCCAAATGCTATGAATTTGGAGAGCAGGTACATATTGCCAAATTCAAGAATCATACAAATAAATTCGGAAGACGTCACTCATTGGTATATAGCTTCAGGAGCATCAGAGCATATAACAAATTGCAAAAAATGGATGAAGAATCAGTCCGAAGTCAAGCTAGAGGAGTTTTTGAACTAGAAATTTTGGTAAAAGGCGAACCATTGACTGTAACGATTAAAAATCATATACATACCGAATCTGTGGGCGAACCTTTTATCGGATAGCCAAATGACAAAATACGGCTATAAGATCGATTGATTCAAATGCAATAAACATGTTAGTTGAACAGAAGGCTTTGTACGAACTCTGGCACCGCAGACTAGGACATCCAATTCAAGATGCAAAAAGAATGTATAACAGGAATCGATTTTGTTGACTCGGAAATGGAACAGTGCATCAAATGTTTAGAAAGGAAGCATGCCAGGCAGTCGTTATTATCAGAATCAATATCAAGAGAGATATCAAAACTGATTCATTCTGGGCCAATTGAAGAGAAATGGCTTGGTGGTGGTCGTCGTTATTTTATTGTTTTCTTGGATGATTTTTCGCATTTTTTTCTGAAGTCCAAATCAGAAGTCAAGGATAAATTTATAAAATTCAAGAATTTGGTGGAGAATGAAACCGGAAAGAAAATAAAGACATTGGGAACAGATAATAGTGGTGAATATTGTAATGAAAGTTTCTTACAATATCTTAACAAATGTGGAATTCGTCACCAAACAACAGTGCCTTACACACCTCAACAGAATGGGAAAGCTGAGCAAAAGAAAAAGCTCGATGTATGCTAATGGATTCTGGGGCCCAACTATGTAACTCGATTCTATAATAAAAACGTTCGAATTCGCAAAACCTCAGCTCGCTGATTCTTAAGCCAGTGCTTATAAACAGAAAAAGAACAGCGCTAATTCAAGATTCTGTGGCACAAAGTCGGAAGCACTAAAATTGTATCCCACTTTCACACATATTACCACTTATAATTAGCATTGAAAACAACATTCGAAAGTAGAATAAAGTTACATAGTAGCGTCCCTGGAGTGGAGAAAAGTTTTTGGGCAAGCAATTCATACGCAACGTATTTGATGAATAGGACTTCAAGTCGAATTTTGGAACTTTAAACACCTGAAGAGATCTGGTCCGGCAAAAAAACAAATGTGAGTCACCTACGAGTCTTTGGGCTCAACAGCTATGGTGCATGCTCCAAAACAAAAGAAGAAGATGGATTCAAAAGCCGAGATGTTATCTGTTTGAAAAATTGTCTTTTTGACAGGTAATTGAGAAAAAAACGTTATTAATTTTTTCTATTCATACCTAGAAAGTTCAGTGGGGGAACCTGAGAAGACTACTCTTGAATCTTTCATGAAAATAGTCTGGAAAACAGTCGCAATCATGAAGAAAGTAGAATGGATATTGCTGAAAAAAATGTAATTGAAAGGGATGAATTTTATTCAGATGAAGACTTCATACCCATAAATGTTGAAGTGTACAATATCACGAAATTTCCAAAAATCTGAGATTGCAAGAAAACTTCTAAAATTTGATGATTACGTAACATAAATTATATTATCAAGAAGCTACTACCAGAAAAGACGGAGAACATTAGAGAGAAGCAATAACTAACGAATACGCATCCTTGCTAGCGAACCAAACGGGAAGGAGCCGATTTACTTCCTGCAAGCAAGACATTAATTACAAAGTGGGTATTTAAAACAAAAGGGGATGTAAATGGTAAAATTAATCGATACCAAGCTCTATTTGTAGTTAAAGGAAGCATCCATTGATAGGAAATTGACTACGAAGAGACTTTTTCTCATGTAGTGCGATACGAATCCATTATATATCTGCTAGCTTTAGCTGTAAAAGAAAGTCTCGACATGGAACAAATGAGTGCTGTAACGGCCTTTTTTCAAGGAGAACTAAAAGAACAGATTTACATACGACAATCTGAAGGATGTAGAGAAAGAACTTCATTTAAAGAAATCTATTTATGGCTTTGAACAGTCTTCTCGCATGTGGAATTTTAATAGTGGCAATTAATATGCTTATCCTGAATAATCATCCCCAACTGAAGCATCGTCTAAAAGCAAGTTTAATGAAGCGTTTTTATATGAAGGGTTTAAGAGTTGCAAATTCTTTTTTGGGTCTTTGGTTGCAGAGTGACAGAACGAATGGTCAACTTTGCATAGACCAAGAATAATATATAGAGGAACAAGTTGCAATCCTTGTTCAACACCTATGGATTGTATCCAAAAATTGAGTGCAAATATGTCGCCGTAAACGAAATCAGAAAGCGAAGAAATGTTCAAGATTTCATATCAGGAATTGATTGGATGCTTGCTGTTTGCTGCACAAGTATCAAGACCAGACATTGGCTATGCATAAATAACCTTTGTCGGTTCAATCAGAATACAGATAATGCTCACTTGATAACAGCTAAAAAAATCTTGAAATATCTTAAAGGTACAGTAGGTTTGAAACTTTGCATTTCTAAGAAGGATCAAGAGGATTTTGTGATGCAGACTATGATTAAAATGATATTTTAATTAAATGACTACTAACTGAAAAATCGACTTACTGTGCTAGATCAATGGGTTTAAAAAGATAGAAGAAGAAGATAGATTCTAATGAAGGTGATGAAACCTTGTTTATCTAGCACTTTGTTCAACTGTTTAAATTAGGTTTATATTTAGAACCTTATTGAAAGAAGTTTTTTATCTATTAAGCTTCAAGAGCTTAAGATGTGCAATTACAAAATATGATAGAAAATACAATACAATTAATATATTTATTAATTTCCAATAAGAGTTTATTCTTTCCTGACTCTAAGTACTCCCATTATTATATCGGCAGGCTTTTGTTCTAGCATTGCATCATTGGGTAGATTTTTTGGTTCTTTGATAGATCCTTCTAACATTACCCGTCGCAGAAACTTTCCATAGATTCGACCCCTTGCTTCTTGTGATATTTTGTACTCCGTGAAAGTGATCTGTAATCAAATTTGAAGTTGTTAATGAAATTTTGCGTGAATGAAATATTATAACTCAGTTATAAAAACTTCCAGTACAAATCATTTAAACATCTACATATTCTCTAGGGTCCCAATGAAGTACGTTGTTCTCATTTGCTAGTAAAACACAATAAAAGTCGACGACCAAGTTCCTGGAGGGAAGATAACATCACACGTACTAAAGAAGAAGCTCGCACAATTCTCGAGGAGTATAAGAAACAGGTAAACAATTTTAAAATTCCTAATATTATTCAATGTTTTTAAAATATGTTTGCATATATAATTGTATAATAAGATCGAATCTGGTGAAGCAACTTTGCATGAACTAGCAGAGAAATATTCTGACTGCAGTTCAGCTAAACGAGGCGGTGATCTTGGAATGTTTGGACGAGGTAAGATTGATAAAATATTATTTAGTAAAAAACAAAATATATATATTATATGTTCTTTACTTTATAGGACAAATGCAAAAGCCATTCGAAGATGCTTCCTTTAATTTGAAAGTTGGTAAAATGTCCAAAATTATTGAAACTGATTCCGGTCTACATTTGATTCTTCGTACACATTAAGAAAACAGATTTAATTGCGTAGATTAAAAAAAACTCTTTAATTTAATCTCTTACAAAAAAAAAATATATGAAATATGAAACTTAAAATCTACTTTTCAATTTTATTTAACAAAAGTTTGCTTCCTGCGAAAGTTTGCCCTCTTAGAATACTTATATTTTCAGCTATAAGTTCTTTTAGTTTTGTTGTTGATTCTTCTCCATTGTTTTCGATGACATTAAGAAGAATGAAGCAACCTCGGTTATGGTTTAACCAACATTTTACCTGGAATATACAAAATTAAAAATGTAATTATAAAACATTTTTGTGAGCGAAAATAACCTTGTATCTACTTACTATTTCATCGGTGATAGTATTTGACAAAATCGACCCAAATGTTTCTTCTTGATTCTCCTTCTTTCGTTCTGAATCGTGTTTTATAATTTTCTTGAGAGCAACATGCAAGCCAACATGAATTATTCCTTCAACAGTTTCAGGCTATTGAAATTATTATAATTTTAGTTCGATTTCGGTTAAAAAAAATTAAGCATTCAACATACCGTACTGGGCTCTTTACCAAGTTCTGTTACAGATGCGGTCCAATCGGGTTTGCACATTAAATTGGCCAGAGATTGGGCAGCATTTGTAAAGTTTGTAGAAGACACTGTATTAGAAAATATGTATAATCAAACATCAGTTGTTCCATTGTCTCTTTAGAGAACAAGCGAAACTTATTAGCTATACGCGAAATTCTTAAAAAATAAGTTTAGAACTAAAGCTCAACTCCAAAATAATTTAAATTTCCAACTGAAGCAAGCAGTGTCAAGAATCAAATGAAACATTTGTCTAAGATTAACAAGAAATATAGAATCCATCTGCAGCGAATAAGCCTTCAGGCAAAAAAATATCCACATAGCAACCCATTAGTGGCAAGAATAAGAAGGCTGCTTTTCTAGTTCTGGCTAGGCTGGGGCATTCACAGAGGAAGTCAGATGAGTCCTGCTGAGTACAGATACGATGTGAATTTGGAACGTTACCAGACTGTTTTTTCCTCCGATTTTAATATTTAAAACTTCAAAACAAATGTGCATCGAAATCTTCTTTAAAATTCTTCCCCAATCCTCCTAACTCTCGCACTGCCTTCAAACCCCTTTAGTGTGTCCATATTTTTATAAACAAAAAAAACTTACATTTATTTAGTATATTAGCCGTCACGAGACCAATATGACCATCAGCAAACCAAAATTCAGGTGCATCAGCAATCGCCTTTGCAATTGGCTCCTCAATTTGTTCAAATATCTCCTTTCGCCTTAATTCTTTATCTTTTTTTCCGTATTTCAAACCTTCTTCAATGAACGATGTGAAATTCGGATGGAAGCTCTTTGTATTGCCAGGCGAAACAAACCACTCAATAACTCGACGTCCCCATTGATTGCCAGCAATTGTTTGCAATTCAGCAAGAATTGGATCGAAAAGGGCTTTCTTTGTGGCTTTGGTATCATCTAAAGAATTGACAATTGCAATTACAAACACATGCCCATGCTCGTGAGTACAGATTTTAACCAAATGCTCTTTTATTGTTTTTATGATGGCCTAAGTGATGAAAACAAATATAGTAACATAGTGTAAATAATAAAAAAGATTTTTGTTTTGCTTACACGTCTGTTTTTTGGTGTGGAATGCCAGAAACAAAGAACAGCAGCTTGACATCCTTCTTTTGTGGTTAACATAAGTGGTATCAGACTAGAGTACATTGTGACAGTCTCTTCAATTTTATCTTCTTCACATTCCTTAAGGTATTCCAAAATAACTGCATGTACTAGGGAGCTATCTACGAGTTTTTTATTAGCCACATGATCAAGATTTGACTTGACTGAACCTAAAATAGCAGCTTTCATGTGCTTTGTTTCTCTATATGTATCCGATAATTCTTTTACGGTATCATCTTTAGACTAAATAAATTCAAACAATATTTTTATTAATAAAAGCTTTGCTTTTAAAAAAGTATTCTATGGAATGAAATTCAATGGTATTAAGAAATTGTATTTTCAATTAACTCTACGTGTGAAAAGCCAAATCAGCAATTGAGATATGTGATATGGGTGCATTCAAATTAATTTTAAGTATAATCATGTGGAGCAGTGTTCATGGCATGTGCAAGCACGAAACGCACCATCAGATTTATAAAACTATAGGGCATTGCGAACGATATCGAATCTAAGGGCCGTCCGATATAGGCCGTCGTAATAGGGCCACAATAATTTTCTCAGTATAACCCACCTGAATGGGTTATACAACTAAAAATTATTGATTTGACTTGTGGACTAACTTGCCTCAGGTAACTAATCAGAACTTTCCTCACAGAAAAACTAATAAACATCTGTCTAAAAAAACGTCACCGTTGATAGCAGCAACCTAGAGATAGTAAATGAATTCATCAAATAAACAAAACTCTAAGGTAGTAAAGCTCCGGTGATGAAATTCCCCTTGGAACCAGCTTGTTTTTTGGTGTGAAGGTTTCAGAACATAAATGGGCTCTACATTTCATACTCTTAAGTTGAAGTTCATACTCTACGTCTACAGAACCTTAATCCTGTAAGCCCTGCTTCATGGTGCTATGCAAAAAGAAACTGCTTATATCGGCTCTTTCGGAAAAAATTCTTCGACGCATATTTGGTTATGTGAGAAGATAAACTACAAAGCTGTACCATGAGGTGAATAATAAATATAAATAAATAAATTGGGTGGCGCAACAGCTCGTGGAGAACCAGGGCCTAGTGACTTACAACTCTCAACCATTCCTGTGTGCGTATTGTTGGCAGGAATGGAGGGGACCTACAGTTTTTTGCCGAGTCCGAACGGCTAAGTGAGAAGCACTTTTTCATGACAAGTAATACTCTTGGAGGATTTGTCAGTTCCTCGCAAGAGGCAGTACCTCAGATAAAACATTTCTGTTTTTAGGTGGCACGGCTGGGAATCGAACCCAAACCTTCGGCATGACAGTCCTACGCACTAACCATCATGCCACGAGGTACTACATCATGAGGTGAATGGAGTTCATCAAAAAAGCTGAAGCTTGTTCTCTACATTCAGCCACAACAAGCGAATGACCAACATTGTTCAAGTCAATACTTATCTTCGAACTCCGGGAACGAACCGACTTTCTTGTCAAAGCCCACTTCCTTTTTAAAAAAACAAACCATTGCGGCACTTAATCTAGGTGACTCAAAGCAACGTCTTCGGGATCGTAGAGAATGAAAAGCTGCAGTTTCTTTTTCAAACTCTTTGGGTGCCCTTTAATTAAGCTCTTGATAACATTGTAGCTAACTTTCCATAGCTATTGTATAGATAAACTTTAATGAAATATAATGTGCATTTACCTTTTTATATAAATCGCCATAGAACTCCTGGCGCATGTAAATTTTCTGCTGTGGATTGGCGTGATTCAAATATGCGTTGTCCAAAATCTTGCTTGATATATTATGACACGCCAAGCGAACAATATTTCCAAAAAGAGAATCTACTAATTTACTTTTGATTTCTGGACTTCCATACTTGAACATTATTACTACACAAAAATGTGCGTACTTTGAAACTGCCATTTCCACTACCTGAGGAAGTAGTTCCTAGGAAATAAGTAATATGGGTTTGTTTATGAAATTTTTGTTTACATTTTCAAAACCTAAACTTACATCAGAAATAGTAGCACGTAGTGCGGGTGATGCACATTTAATCATACATTGAACTACCCGAGCTGTGTCATGTGCCAGTACCAATTTTTTAAGCATTTCCCCTCTAACAAGTTCATACAGCTTTTCTGCCACATTAGATTTGTTTCCGGATTTTTTGCTTGGATATGAAATAAGAAGAATTATTATCTAGAAATTGAAAGTTTTATTTATATGCAAAATATTTGATAAATACCATTTAAGTTGTTCATAGATCTTTTTTGCTTCAGCTGCCACATCATACGAGTCCTTGGTTTGCTTTCTTTTCAACTTTAGTTCCTTTTTTTCCTTTTTGAATTTATTCCAATCCGTCTTCTCTGGTTTAGCCTCAGGTTCTTCCTTTTTGTTAGAACGTTCTCCTTTTGCTTTTGGGAGCTTTCCAGCTACTGGTTTTAATGGTTTTCCTTTAAATAAGTTTTTTTTCGTATTTGGCTTTGATTTGTTAACTCGGGTTTTATCAGTCTTAACAGCTTTTGGTTTTGGAGGCCCATCCTCGGGGGATGATGCAGATCGTTTGTTTCCTTTTACCATCATTTTGATGTTTATTTTTAAAATAATTAAACTGATAAATGAATTACAAATTATTTCTCTGATTTATTTGATTAAAACTGTTTCCACGTGCGATGCCGAGTGCCGAAAAAGAATCCCTCATCTCTGGTTGTCATTTGTCAAAATAAAACTTGACAGCTGTCCTACAGCACTGCCAGGTGCAAGCTTAGGTCTGTTCGTGTACACACACATAAACAAAATGGCTGTTGTTTACTTTTAGTTTTGTTTTTTTTTTCTTGTTCAACTTGATTTTTTCTTATCCGTGCGTCCTTTTTGTGTTGAATAAGTTTTTAGACTATTTTAAAAAAAGAAAATGTGACTAAATTGTGAATTTTTTATATTTTGTTAATAGCTGTGTTTTTTTGTATGTCCAGATAAAATTGTGTGAAAAAACGACAACAAAGCAAAACAATTTACATATTAAATACAACAACAACTATGTTCATATAGAGTTAGCTAAGTCCAGATAATTAACTGGAGTTAACTTTTGTCCCGATAAAACGGTACTGCCAGACTACCACTGTCGTTGTGTTATCGATAATTTGTATAGAAAAGTCAAATGTTTGTTGGTAAGATAGTTCAGAACAAAATGGCAGACCAAGGCAAATGTTGAAATGTCCCGATGTCGTTTTTTTCGCCAAACTTCATATGGACAAACAAAAAAAAGCAGCTAATATTGTGTAGTGCTTTTTGAATTTATTAATACTATGTAATTAATCAATTAATAGAAAATATCAAATTTAATGATGAATTTTAAGTTAATACTATGTTCCCACCAAAACGAAATCTGAGATTTCAGCCGAAAAATTTGGAGATCTTGAGTTGGTGGAGTGGGATTTCATTAAGATTTCGTTAAAATCTAGGGTTTTCATTGAGATTTCGTTGAAATTTTCATTGAATCTTGTTCCATCACCTTGAAATATCAAAAGTTTTCAACCGAAATCTCGGATTTCATTTTGGTGGGAACATAGCATAAAACAGAAATTCTCTTGTTGTGGTTTTGTTTTCTTATTTCCTTAGTAGGTTTTTTGTTTACTTTTTCTTTAAAAAGTGGTAGAAATTATTGGCCCTGAGTAATAGATCCAAATCTAACTAAAGTCGACAACAAAATCCGTAGAAATAAAACACAAATTTCATTTCTAAATGCTTAGATTAGATCATTTTAAACTTAGCTTCATGTGCTTCTAAGCATTTAGTGGTGAAATTTGTATTTTATTATCTCCTTGTTAAAGTCGAACTTAGGCTACATTCGGATCTATTACTAAGGGCGATTGATTCTATGCATTCGTGTACTTTTGCACAGTTGTAACGGAACCCTGTTGGTCGGTCAAGGACACTCAAAAGATCAACTCCTAATCTCCATAAGGGGAGGTGCTATGACCTTCAAAGCATACTTCTACCAGCACCACTTGAGTTCGATCTGCTTAGTGTCCTTGAAATAACCTCCACCCCTCACGTCACCATGTGACGCCCACAGTCTACAGGATACTGTAGGTCGAACCTGGCAGCTGAAGTGGAGTGTGTTCTATCTATAATGGCTGGCATGCTTGCTGTTGCCTGGGCTCTACTCGTCGGATGGTTGGGTTCTTGCCATTATATATAGGCGTATTATTTATCGAGGTTTTGCTCCAGCCATTCGCAATGCAAGCGTAGAAATGAGAGTATTTCTTTACAAAAACAATAAATACAGTTGAATTGTGGTCTGAATTGGCTGGTTTGATTTTTGTAGTTCCAATCAACTGAGGTAATCGCGTGAGTGAAATGTGACGATGGCTATTATTGTTCAAAAACTAAAAAGAATTTGAAACAGTCTAATGTGTGTACTTGAATTTTTCGGACTATAGTGACGACGATGTACAAGTGTCATACAGTAGGTACAACTCACAAGCCGGTTTATAAACAACACTACATAGCTAGGAGTTCCACAATTAGCCCGCTGCTTTATGATAACCGACACTGACCCGACAGCTTTTCAGTTTTTGTAAATCTTCGAATAGAAATAATTAAGGACTAAAACATATAATTAGATACAAATAAAATCTATTCTTTAATGAACCCATAGGCTAGTGGACAGAGAATATCAATTTTTTTTAAATGTATTTCTAAATAGTTAGTGTAACATTTTCCATATTCTTCAGTGCGTTTTTGTAGTTGCTCAACACAGGTTCCACCTCTTCAGTAAAAACAAAACTCGGTGATCTGATCATTGACTCTGTCAGTGAATGAGTGGATGTTTTTGCGTCCATAACTATATACAGTGGATCAAGAATAGTAGTGAAATAGGCATCAACCTTCCTAAACTAATTCGTTGTCTTTGTCGAATCGCTTAACCTGTGATCCAGCCTCATGAATTTTCTCATGCTGCTCTGTTCTATGCAGGCATGAATTGCAATTCATGTGCGATGTGTCGTTCGATGACCTTTGGGTAGACAACAAGCAAACAAGGTAAGTGAGTCCAAGAGTTGGCAGCGACACGAGGAAGCAAGAGGTCGAGTGAGTTCCTCAGAATAATCAGGTACTGTCTTCAACGCAGCAGGTGGTGGCTACTAAATGTATGAGGGGTCCAGTCAGAGGACACTGCTTGGCAAAAACATGCACATGAGCCATTACGTTATGTTCATGTCGCGTGATTAGACGTTTTTCTGCCGCAGCAGCTGGGAAAGTCGACGTTCTTCTTCATTTCATCGATCTGGGCGTTTGTTATTTCTAGGGCAAGTTGCTGAAATAGAGCAGAGTTGTATAATGATTTAATATATAATTTAATAACCTTAGATATTATGCGTTGAATCCACGATTTGTAGAACATGCCAGCTTTTGAACACAAGAAGTTAGTGTGAGCTATATTTCAAACTGGCGGGAGCACTTTTTTCGTTTTGATAAACTCAGAATATCCTCTCCTCTCCTCTGTGGTTATGAATAAAAAAGGAACGGATCATTTTAAAAGATATGTTGAATGTTTCCAGATTTCGCTAGGAAATAATTTTGTATCCAATTATCTAAGCAAACTGGTACTTTTTCCTCGAGGAAACTCTTTGAACACAAATATTTGGTTACTTATCTGTGTCTATATTTTTAAAATTAAATTATTTTCTTGCTTTCAGTTTTTTTATCATTTTTTGCACAAAAATATAAAAAAAGAAGAAAAATAACTAAACTTTTTTATTTTTCGTTTAAAATAAAATGATAAATAACAAAACTACCGTCAAAGCAAATTGTCAAAAGTTACACAATTTTTCTGTTTTGCTCCAAGTAGCGCTGGTGACGCTTAGTGGCTGAAGATGAACCATCCTGAGCTCGCTGCTGGCAGTCCATATATAATAGGTCAATGGTTAAAGTATTGATGTGTAAACATCTTAGCGCTCGGTATGGGTAAAATTGAAAATCGGATGTAACGGATATGGGCTCACGGTTCCTTTTGGAACCATTTTGTTTGTTGTAGGTAAGTAGAACTCTGTAAACTCGAATAGGTAAGGTAGTTTTCGTTTATACCTAATGGTTTTGGTATTTGCTAAGTGGAGTGAATTCCTTACACCCCGACTCCACAGTAGATAATTTCTCTCAGAATGTTCGTCTTGACATTAAATATCTAATGGAGTCACTCCGTTTCATATCTTGATTGGATGTCAAGATGCAATCATATCTTGACAGAGATATTTGACATACATTTTGCTTGGTGAAGATTTTGTTGCTTTTTGTTTCTAGAAATTTAATTTTTTATTTCATTATTTTGTATCCATATGCTGCTTTTGATGTTAATCTCTGCAATCGCGGGTGACAATTTTGGTTTGTGAAATTAAGTGTTATTAGCAAGTTCTTGATTTGAAATGTCATAACATGATTTGCCAAGTGGCGCATTCTTTTATGTTTCTCTGTGGTTAATGTGTCAAAAAGAAGTACTGTAATGTCATATTTAAAAAAGTTACTTTGAGTTAATTTTCGTTTACCCCGAGGCCACACGAGCAAGTACTTGCATGCAAGTTGCAATACATACACATTTGTTTACTAACACAAACAAACCCAAGCAACTTGCTTATCAACTGGCATGCAAGTTTTGAAGCCAGAAGTGAAGCAAGTTGAGAAGCAAGTTGGGAGACAAGCAAGTGGAATGCAAGTGGAAAGCAAGTGGGAGGCAAGTGGAATGCAAATTACGAATTTGACAAGCAGTGTATGTAGCCAACTTGCTTGCAAGTACTTGCTCGTGTGGCCTCCGGGTTAGGAACTAAAGCTAAAAATATGGCTGATCTGTCAAACAAATTGGGTGAAAAAAGTCGAAATAGATTTGGAATTAAAAATCAAGAAGAAATTGTGATTTCATTATTGGAAAGAACTTTTATCAGCACTTCAAAAATGCATACATTTTTCAAATGAAATTTCATTTAACTTCATTCTAGCACAAAATTGAATATTTAAGCAAAAATATTTCCAATTTTTTTTTATCATTCATTCCTTGCACAAATTTCTTTACTACAAATCGATCAAATCAGATAAAAAAATGTCGCAAAACCTAGAAAAAACTCCAAACTCACTATCGACGGTAAAATCAATACAAATAAAGGGTGATTTTTTAGCTGGTTTGGTTTTGGCAACACTGGTTTTGACAGCTGACGTGTGTTTAGTACCTTGTGTCACTGTCAAACAGCTTCAGTTTGGTTTGCAATTTAACAATGGATCGTCTTACAAATGAACAACGCTTGCAAATTATTGAATTTTACTATCAAAATTCGTGCTCGGTTCGAAATGTTCATCGCGCGCTACTTCCATTTTATGGTCGGCATTCTCGACCTTCTGAGCAGTCTATTTGGAAGATTGTGACCAAATTTCGCACCAAATTTACTTTGTTGGACATTAAACCACCAACACGTTTACGTACTGTGCGTAGTGAAGAAAATATTGCGGCCGTATCAGCTAGTGTGACAGAAGACCGCGAAATGTCGATTCGGCGCCGTTCCCAGCAGTTAGGCCTTTGTTACAGCACTACGTGGAAAATTTTGCGGAAGGATTTGGGCGTAAAGCCTTTTAAGATACAGCTGGTGCAAGAACTAAAGCCAGCCGACCTACCACAACGCCGAATTTTTGGTGAATGGGCTCTTGGAAAGCTGGCCGAGGATCCGCTTTCTTATCGAAAAATTGAGGCTCATTTTTGGTTGAATGGGTACGTAAATAAGCATAATTGCCGCATTTGGAGTGAAGATCAGCCAGAAGCATTGCAACAGCTACCAATGCATCCCGAAAAAGCCACTGTTTGGTGCGGTTTATGGGCCGGCGGCATTATTGGGCCATATTTCTTCAAAGATGATGCGAATCGCAGCGTTAATGTCAATGGTGAACGCTACCGAGCGATGATAACAAACTTTTTTTTTGCCCGAAATGACAGTTCTTGACTTGCATGATATGTGGTTTCAACAAGACGGTGCCACATGCCACACAGCACGCGAAACAATGGCGCAATTGCGAGGCGAGTTTGGTGAACAGTTAATTTCACGTTTCGGGCCGGTCAATTGGCCGCCTAGATCGTGCGATTTGACACCATTAGATTATTTTTTGTGGGGGTATGTCAAGGCTAATGTCTATAGGGACAAGCCCGCTTCGATTGACGCACTGGAAGCCAACATCCATGCATTCATTCGTGAGATACCGGCCGATATGTGTGAAAGAGTATGCCAAAATTGGACTCAGCGGATGGGCTACCTGAGACGCAGCCGCGGTCAACATTTGCATGAAATTATCTTTAAACATTAAATTGCAAGGTTCAAACTATCGATTGAAATAAATATTTCATTCATTTTTTCGAATTTTTTGTGTTTTTTTTTTTTTAAGTTCTAAACCTCTTAAAAAATCACCCGTTAAAAATATATTAGCTTTATATTTTCCCCTAGATGTGATCTGGATTGTATATATGCATACATGTATTACAAAAACAACACATATCCGACCTTGCTTTTGGATTTCGATTTGCAAATTAATTCTGACCATACACCCTTTGTACTTTTTTGCAAAAATGAGTTTTTTCTCTCACAGGCAGATGGCTTTTTGTGTTGAAGATAGGGAGCAAATAGAGAATAGAGTAGAGAGAAAATACAGAAACAAAAGGATAAACGGGGATAGGTATATAACACTCTTGTCGCACTGGGATCCTGTTTGTTTTATTATGATAATCTAATCCGGATCAGATCTGGGGGATAATAAAATTAGACTATTACATATTACAAAAATGAGATCAATTCCAAACCGAACGATCACGAAGCAAACAAAAGATAACTCAAAATGAAAACATCATGATCTCAGCTGCTTTTGACGGATTAACCATTTCAACTCAGTATTCAGTATTTTCTTACAGAAGATCTGCATATTCCAATTTGTACTTTCATTTTAAAAAAAGAACAAAGGAAATTAAAAATAACATAGTATCTTTGTATATAAAATCTATAGTACTATCATCAGCCAATTTTTTTTATTTGCATAAGCCTTCACCAGGCGGCGCTAATATGGAAATGTATTTGATATTTGAGAGTTGAAATAGAAGAAAAATGTAAAAGCAAAATGAAAAAGTCGTAAGAGAGGGTTATATTACATTGATTCTCGCAACAATAAGGGGAGCAAGAGAGACAAATGAATCAATTGCTGGTGCCATACTAACGACAAGAATAAATGAAAGGAAATAAAAATAAAACAAATTGCTTTCTATGACTCGATTGTGTTTGTATATGAGCTTGAGGTATAAGTTATATGTTTGTTTATAGATTTATACGTATATACATAATGTAGGTAGGCATGTAGATTATATTTTCGTTTATTATTTTAATTTTGTCTTTCAAATCTTGGGTATTTTACTTGAAATTTTTAATCTTTGTAGCAATGTTGCAACTTTTCACCACATCTATGAAGGAATTATTTAAGGACATGTTGGGATATTTTAATTGTTTGTATTTACCTTAGGTAGGTAGTAGGTATTTTATCAGTTTTTTCCAAATTTTATTATAACATTATGATAACAGTTGTCCTACGATAACCATTAATGGAATTTAAACTATCATCGCGTAAAATAAAGAGTATATTAAGTTTTTGTTAGGAAAAAATGCATTAGGTAGTTTTATTTTGAATAGTTTTGTTTTGATCTATTGCTATTGAAAAAAACTTTTATTTTAACTATTGGGATGCAATTTTTATTTATGTGTTTGTTTGTTTAAATTTCATGTAACTCCAGAAATAATTTGTGTTTAATCACTTATGACACACACTATTGGTTAAAAGTAGACAAGAAAAAAATCCTACGGGAGGGGGTTTTATTTGCCCCCGCTTGGACAGAAGGTGCAGTTAAATAAAAAAAAAATAGTTAGGTACCTAAGCACTTAGAATGGAAAAAGTATACCTATCTATTAACAAACAACCGCTTACAGAATATTTTTGTAGCTTTTTGGAAAACCAGAAGTCCATTCTCATGGTTTATTTTCAAATAAAGTTCTTTTCGTAAACAGCTTCGACAAAAATTGTTTTCAAACTTAAAATTGTGAAAAAAAATTTTTTTCAATATACATTATGTATGTTTTTCCATTTTAAGTATTTTTACTTGCGATTATAGGTACTATAAGCAAGTTTTGGATTCGTACAAAAAAAAAATTTTGAGATAACAATCAAACATGATATTACGATGATAGAGAACACCAAAAAAGTGGGTGGCACAATTCTGTCTGTCTGTCTGTCTGTTCGTCTACAGCCTAAACGGCTTGATCGATTTTGTTCAAACATGGTACATAGTGGTTTTTGGTGATTATGCACACACGTTTTTTTCATTTTTTTTTCAGAACCAAAAATAACGGTACCTGCCATACAATTTTTTTTAACAATTTTACATAATCGTATTTTTCTCAAAAACGGCTCGACAGCTTTTCATACAAAAAATCCAATAAATTTATTTTAGTAAAGGCTTCCTTTGGGTGGAAAACCATTTTTCAAAAATGGTTATTAATGGTACCTCCCATTTTTCTTCAAAACAGTACGACTGATTTCAATTATTTTTTTTATACAGAAGCTTCCGAAAAATATAAACAGTTTTGCGTACAAAAATTTTTGAAAAAATATTTTTTGGATTTTTAAAAAATGTTTAAAATTTTTTTTTGAAAATCAAATATTTCTAAAACGACATGATCGATTTTTTTGAAACTCGATATTTAAGATTTTTTTAGTACTTTCTACAATATTTTTAGAAAAAAATTTACATTTATGAAAAAATAACGGTACCTTTAATACAAAAGTTAAAAAACCACAAAGGAAAATATTTTTTGCTTAAAAACGACTCCTACGATTTTGATTAAACTTTTTTCATATATTAAAAATAGTACGATCTACTACCAAAAATTATAAAATTTTAGACTTTGAAATCATCAATATTCCTGTAAATATTCAAAAAGATTCATGGAACCGTTTTTCCACACCAAATTTTCAAAGTTTTACAAACCAGTTAAAGGAACAAATTGTGTTGTTCCTAAACAATGCGTAGTCGTTATCAAAATGACAAGAAATTCATCAACCCGTTTTTGAAATATTGAATTTTCAAAAAATAAAAAATCAACTTTTATCTTTAAACGCGATTTGCGGCTAAACTAAGCGCCCTAGAGGCATCAAAGTTTACATCTTTAAACTTGATTTGCGGCTAAACTAAACGTCCTAGCGACTTATAAAATGCATATTCATGATCTTGGAATGTGCCCGTTCCCAAAAATCAAAATAAAATTGCTAAAAAGTTTTTTCCAAAACTTTCAAAAAAAATATTTTCAGTTTTTTCGGCTAAACTTTAGCAATTTTTGTTGACTTTTTAAATTTTTTTTCGAATTATGTGTGAATGATAATATAAAATATTATTTTTTTCTTTAAATCCAAAAGGAACTTTGCATACACCCAACCTCGCACCCACCCCAATCAGGGGGGTTGCAGGGGGGCAGCATGTCCCCCATACACACCTCGGTGTTTATTCGTGTGTATTTGCCACCCAAGGTACTGTTGCTCAAGAAAACTTGACATTGGCGCTCAACTAATGCATCGCATTATACGAAAAAATCGACTTCAATCTTTAAAGGCAATTTGCAAATTGCATAGGAAAGAAAAATATTAATGAGCTGTCGCATAGTAGTAGAAACGGCGGGATTTTGATTGGCGGGATTTTGATTTTCGGGATTTTGATTTCCGGGATTTTGAAAAACGGGATTTTGACACGCGGGATTTCGATCCCAACCCCTTAATTTGCACTCCTTTTTCATTCCAACTTTGTCAAACTGGAAAAGTGCTGCAAAAGTAATGCTAAGAACATCCAAACGAAAACAGACCTAAAGCAACCAACCACCCCAGACAAAAATTCGTTTTTATACCCTACCCAGCACAAAAATATTCGGATCGTATGCTGAACGGCAGCAGCAGCAGCCGAGCATGAGCAACAGCAGCCGTCAATGACAACCTCCTACGTGCTTACCATATTCCAACAACAACCAACAAAAATAACAAAAAACGAAAGTAAACAAAACAACCCAAAAATATACACACTAAATGACAACGAAAATTATACCTAACAGCAGCAACCTTCCCCACCAAAGCATCTTTGCGACTGAAATCTGATAAAGTATAAAGACAAAACACGAAAGAAAACACAAAAGTAAAATAAACAAATAAAAAGATTTAAAGTAACCATGGTTACAAATACAATCTTACAATATAAGGTCTGATCCTTTACTTTGGGTTTCTGTGATTTTTAGTCCAAACTTGTGTCAAAATATTTTTTTTATATGAACTTTGACACGACTTTGGACTGAAATGCGCAGAAATGCACAGAAAATCACAGAAATTCAAAGTAAAGGAACAGACCTATAATTTGCAAGCATATATTTTGTTGTTTGTTTCCAAATACATATTTTTTTCTTTCCCAACGATAGAAAGAAAAACAATCATGCTTTCATTTCAGCTCACATCAGAGTCAAATACGCATACGCACCCAACTCTCAACCTATTATTCATTGACAAAACCAATACCTTTGAAGAAACAAAATTGCTTGATTTCTTGCCTCCCTCCAACTCTTATAAAAAAGGTATACAGCTCTCTCATTATTTTATTATTACACTTTATTCTTCATTTGCCATATTCTTAAGTTTATAATTCAGCTGTACACACTTAGTTAGGCTCAGCACCAGTAATTTCATAAGCCGTCACTTGGTTCGTGCCAGTCGTTCGTCACCCATGATAGTACTATAGATTCTATATAGGGGAACCTGGGGACACCTGATCCCCTGGGAGACTTGATCCCTATGTATTATATCCATTTACTTACTTAAACTTCAAAATGGCAACAATCTGGTATCCTCTGGTTTTAAACTTTCAACGCGATTTTTCTTTTCGCGAACAAGAAGTCTGTAGTAGGCGTTGTGTTTTGTGTTTTCACATCAAAAATTGTTTTATTACGCATATTGAATTTATATTTTGTGAGTGAATGTCATGAATTAATACATTTTTACGCTTCAAACATCGGAACCTATTAATTTTGGTATGTCATTGCCGATTTATTGAAATAAAATATTTCATGTTTTTCATTAAAATTAAAAACAATAAAAAAAAATTACCGAATGGGAGATTTGATCCCAATGAATAGGGGACACTTGTTCCGGGGATCAAGTCTCCCAGGGTACAAGAAATTTTATTGCATCTTATTTTTTGTATGTTATAGACAATGGGTAGAGTTTACAAACCAAAGGAGGGTGTAAAAAAACGAGACCCGATAGACCCTTACAAAGTAAGGGACGCTGTGAAGAATATCATGAAAGGCAATTGTACTCAAATGTATTCAACAGTTTGACAGCTATTCCAATTGCAGCTCCAGTTGCAACTCCGTCTGCATTCTGTTCAGCAAGTAAAGATGACATTTCCGAAGTTGGACGGTATCAAATCGTTAAGAAAATCAATTCTCCAATCATCAAATCCAACATTAAACGCGTTGTTTTAATGCAATTCAGGAAATCGTTAAGGAAATTTAGTTTAGACTATGAAATCTATGCAACAGGGGAGAGTTGATCCCCCGTAACCAAGTCTACCCTATACCCGGATCAAGTCTCCCTCAATAGGGGACACTTGGTTACTTTGGATTCTGTCAGAAAAACATTAAAATATATATTTAATTTTTCATAAATTTCTTGTGTTACTATAAAGAATCATAAGCAATAAAATGATTTATATACCATTAAATTTGGAAGACAAAATATCTTTTATTATTTGAGATAATGAAAAATGTATGAAGTGGGGATCAAGTGTCCCCAGGTTCCCCTACAATGATAGTATACCAAATTAATAGTGCGCATGTTACCATCATAAATTTTAAGCTTACTCTTGCGGAAGCAGAAACTGATGTGTAGGTACACGATTTTCTGTGCACACAGAAATAACTCACTCTTGCGGAATTGGGCCCGTGAATAGTTGAGATATGCTTTATTTAATAAAATAAAATATTAACTTAGACAAATCTTAGACCACCAATGCCGTTGTCCATAAGTTACCCGGAGGCCACACGAGCGAGTACTCGCTAGCGAGTTGGGTACATACATTAATTGTCAAATCACTCGCCGCTCTACTCGCTTCTCAACTGGCTTTGAAAAAGGCAAGCCAGTTGACTAGCGAGTAGGAAAAGTTTCGATGTATTAGTAACTGGCTAGCGATTACTCGCTCGTGTGGCTTAAGGATTAGACAACTTTAAGGACAACAGCAAAAAAAGTTTATTAGTAACGTTTTTGAGTTGGACGGTAGTCTAAGGTTAGACAAAGTTTATAATTACAATTGACAGAATTTTGCTCTATCGTAGTACCTATACCTATATTACAAGCAGCGTTGTCATTAGTGCAGATTTATCTACATTCAGCAGATTTTTTTCATCACATCCACAGACTTATCTGAAATTCGAAAATCTGCAACGCAGTTTATATCTGCTCTCGTGCCTTCTTTAATATTTTGTTCTCTTTACAAAAATCTTCAATAATTTAGCTGTATGCTTGTCATCTTTATATAAAGTTCTATTCCATAAAATCAAATCATAATAACTGCAGTGAGTTTAAATTAAAATATGAAATGCCTTTAGCATAGGTAACTTTACAATAGCTGCGTTTTTTGTATGTCCATATGGAGTTTGGCGAAAAAAACGACATCGGGACATTTCAACATTTGCCTTGGTCTGCCATTTTGTTTTGAACTATCTTACCAACAAACATTTGACATTTCTATACAAATTATCGATAACACAACGACAAAGGTATTCTGGCAATACCGTTTTTATCGGGACAAAAGTTAAGGTAGAACTATAATAGTCGGAAGGGCACTGAAGCTAATGTCAAAAACCAACGAAACGAAACCGTACCGAAAAAAGGGGAACACACCCATAATGTAATTATTATCTATCTCTTTTGGTATTCCTATATTTCACAAAATGTCAGTTTTACTTAAGTGAGGTGCGCTTGGGAGCGCACCTCACTTCCGTAACCAAAGTTGAACGAAACTTGACGAAACGCTCCACTTCGCAATTATAGCCGGCGCCATATGCTTTCCGTGTATTCGCTTGTTTTCTTTCGGCCACTTAAGTGTCCTCCGAGCATTAAGGCTCTCCCAAACCAAAGCGAAATCAAAGCGAATCATTCGCAAAGAGAGTTTTTTGTTGTTGTTTAGAATTGTGTATCTTTCATTTTTTGTATTATTGTGAATGATTTCGCGTCGTCGGTGAATGTTTCGCGTTGGTTTGGGAGATCCTTTATAGTTCTAGCTTTAACTCCAGTTAATTATCTGGACTTAGCTAACTCTATATGGACATAGTTGTTGTTGTATTTAACATGTAAATTGTTTTGCTTTGTTGTCGTTTTTTTCACACAATTTTATTTGGATATGCAAAAAAACACAGCTAATGTAAATTATAAAAGAAACAATATGGGTATTTATGCAACAGCGTAAAGTCGTCGTAAACGTTGTAAAGTTTAAAGGCTCTCCCAAACCAACGCGAAACATTCGCCGACGACTCGAAATCATTCACAATAAAGGCTCCCCCAAACCAACGCGAAACATTCGCTGACGACGCGAAATTATTCACAATAATACAAAATATGAAAAATAAACAATGCTAAACAACAACAAAAAATTGTCTTTGCGAATGATTCGCTACGAATTCGCGTTGGTTTGGGAGAGCCTTAATACAAAATTTGAAAGATACACAATGCTAAACAACAACAAAAAAACGCCTTTCGCCTTGGTTTGGGGAGCCATAAACTTCGTAATTCTGCCACAATTTATATGGAAAATTTGACAGATTTTCGAAGTTTAAAACTTTACCACGCTTACGACGACTTTACTCTGTTGCATGAATACCCTTAAGGCTCTCCCAAATCAACGCGAAATCATAGCGAATCATTCGCAACGATAGTTTTTTGTTGTTGTTTAGCTTTGTGTTTCTTTCATATTTTGTATTATTGTGAATGATTTCACGTCGTTGGCGAATGTTTCGCGTTGGTTTGGGAGAGCCTTTACTGTTATTTTTATTAATTGAATTAATTAATGTTATTTTTTATCATTGGTTTCAAATTTAAAATTTATTTTTGTTTGAACACATTTTTCCTTTAGAAATCTGCATTGCAGATTTTTTCGTCATTTTTGCAGATTAAAAAAAAATTTAATGGCAACACTGATCACAAGTAACAAAATTCAAAAATCAAATACAAAGAATATAAACATCTAACCAAAACCATGAACTAATTTCGTTTTTTTTTTTCCAAATATTCCAAAGAGTGGCTCTATGATTTATATCAACCTTACATGCATGGCTCCATGCCATGCCATGCTCGGGCTATGAGCATGTCCAGAAAACAACTAATGGTGGCAGAAAAATCCATGTCTTGTCGACGACATGCGTCGAAGAAAACTAACTATTGAACACAACATGAACGCCATTCAAAGCTTGAGCTAGAACTATAATGCTCGGAGGGGCACTTAAGCATAGTACGCAGATCGAGCTAAAATTTCGCTCCCATACAAAATTCTCTCCAAAATTTAGCCAAGCTAAAATTTAGCCAAGCATTTTAGCCGAGAGGTACGCAGCTCCAGCTAAAAAATCAAATTTTCATTTCTTACTGTACAGCTCTTATCTGTCAAAATTTAGCGCGTGAAATAATTGTTCGGCACATTAATTTTCGAGCTAAATTGTGGAACCTGTCACCTGTTAGATTTGTGTGAATTTTACTATGTGGAAATTAAAATTGAGAACGAGAAATATTCAAGGACAAACGATTTATCAATGCCAAAGGGAAAAATCTATGTTATTTGATTAGATGGGTTCGGGTACCCGAGCCCCAAATCCAAAAGCCCCAAACCAAAATCCACAAACCAAAATCCACAAACTAAAATCCACAAAAACAAAATCCCTAAAACCAAAATCCACAAACCAAAATCCACAAATCAAAATCCACAAACCAAAATTCACAAAACCAAAATCCATAAAACCAAAATCCACAAAACCAAAATCCATAAAGCCAAAATCCTTAAACACAGATTACCCATAGCTGAAGTATGCTTGGCGCGCGCCAAACATACTTCAGCTATGGGTAACCTGGCGTTTAAGAAAATGAAAAATTAATAATAAAAAATATTTTTTTTTGTGGTTATGTAGTATGTACGAGTACATAGTCATAGTCAAAATATTTTAGGCAATGAATTTTAGGAACTCAACTTTCCTGATTGTTGATTGTGTTGATATTGTCTTTCTTGTTTATTGTAGAATATTTTTTGGCCATCATTTTTTTGCTTCTTTTAAGTACCTCTGGTTATTTTTTCTAAGGGGCCAGTTATAGCGATCAGGAAAATCCATCAGGAAAAGTTGAAACAGAATAAAATTGAATACTTTTTCCTGATGGTCGTTTATAGCGAACAGGAAAAATATGTCAGTTGGCAAGCTGAACACATGTGAATATATGCACACATACAACCTACCGCATAATTTTCCCGATTGAAAAGCATACGAAAAAAATTTTCGTCTATAATTTTGTCAGTGGAACAGGAAAAAATTGGAACTCAAATCATTGGAACGATTTGTTCCGTTTTGTTTGATATGTCAATCAGCTGGCACGAAAAATGTATTTACATCAGGAAAATAGGTAAATTCATTTTAAACACAAAATTATTTATTAATTGAAAATGTTTTTAGCAAAAATAATTCTTTGAGTTAATTGTCGTTGATTAGTGTTGCATTTGTGTTTCAAATCGAACGAAAACATCGTAAATAATCCATTCGAACATTTTTCCTGTTTCATTTTCCTGATCGCTATAACTGGCCCCTAAGGTAGTAGTAACAACAATCATTTCTTTGGTTAGGTTGTCAATTAAAGAATAAAACCCGGAGTATTTTTTTTTTCAGCGATGGCCTTGATGTGGCGGTGGTGGGGCCAGGCTTCAATAGAATTTTGTGTACAGGGAGAGCTGCTCCTTAGACTATCAACAACCAACCAAAATTCTGGATCGTATTCCAACATATGCCACAAGTAAGCATAGGGAATTTTACAAATCTGCCAATTTCAAAAGTGACAGCTTTCATTGTGGCGGAAGTGTCAAATTGCGAAGTGCAAAGCAAAAAATACAATTCCACAGCCAATTTGGATATGATAATAAGCCACAGTGCCAATTTTGACGTTTGTAAATGAACGAGAGAGTGATATATTTGTTAGAGAATTCTATTGGGGAATTGGTTTTGTGGATTTTGGATATGTAGATTTTGGATTTGTGGATTTTCGATTTGTGGATTTTGGATTTGTGAATTCTGAATTTATGGATTTTGGATCGGGGATTTTGGTTCGTGGATTTTGTGACTGGGGATTTCAAATATGTGGATTTTTAAAAGTGTGGGGATTTTGGATTGGTGAATTTTGTTTTTGGAGATAATGTCGGTATCCCGATTAGATTCACTTGAAATATTGAAATAAAATTCTATGAAATTATTGAATAAAATTTCTTTTCAGAGAACAGCTGTTTTCTGTGATGTAATCTCCACAAAAATCGTATGTCAAAATTTAGCTTGGATATTAGCTGGTGTTTGGAGAGAAATGTGGGAGCGAAATTTTAGCTCGATCTGCGTACTAGGCTTTAGTGGTCGGAAGAAAACAAGCGAATAGACGGAAAGCACGTGATGCGACTATAATTACGGAGTGGAGCGTTTCGTCACGTTTCGTTCAACTTTGGTTACGGAAGTAAGTAAGTAAAACTGACATTTGGTGAAATAGGAATGCCAAAAAGAGAAAGATGATATATACATTATGGGTGTGTTCCCCTTTTTTCGGTACGGAAAGCAACTTTTCGTTGGTTTTTGACATTAGCTTCAGTGCCCTTCCGACTATTATAGTTCTACCTTTGGCCATGAGATTTGATTTTTCACGTGCGTGTGAGTTTTTTTCGGGTTTTCGTTGTTTCTCGAGGTATCTGTATATTAAAAAAATCTGTTTACTGTTGTCTGGAGATCTGGAGTCTAAAATACGTGTATTATTGCAAAAGATAGAAGAAGTGGAGACGGTGAGAGAGAAATGAAACGACATTAGAGTCAGTGTTGCCGCAACCTGAAAACAAAAGTCGCTAGACCAACCTCCAAAAGTCGCTAGATTGACTAAAATTTTCAAACCAAAAAGTTGCCAGCAACGAAAGCTTAAAAGATTTTACTTTTTGAACAACTTTTTATTTTTTTTAATTAGCAAGATATCGAAAAATTATGAAATTTATTACAAAAATCGAATTATTAAAAACAGTAAGGTAATTCAGTCGCATAAGACTTATAGGGGCATATTTTCATTATTCATAGGCATTATTTAAACTGTTGCTAGGCAAAACTAGACTTTCTAATTCCCATTCTTGAACTAGATGGACTGGACTATTACATTAAACAATTGAAATAATTATCCATACTGTTAATAAAATGTGAACTTTAATGCCGAATATTTACGCAGAAAGAATTCGTACGTCCTAATAAATCAGAAACTCCTGGAATTTTGAATATTAATGCTAACTCTCAATTTCTATATAATTTGCTGTTTGGTTGATTTTAGTTTCCAATGATTGCAATAGCAACTGTCAAATAATTATTCAAATGTCATGGATTTAATATTACGAGGGCCATAATACGAAACAAAAAGTACTATTTTCATGCCTTACAATTTCACGTCTACAAAAGTCACTATAAGAAAAGTCGTTAGAAATAATCTAGCGACATCAAAATATTTTTTGTCGCTATCTTAGTAGAAATGTCGCTAGAAATAGCGACAAAAGTCACTAAAACGGCAACCCTTGACAGTGCATTTTCATCTTCGTTTAGAAAAAAGTTGCATGTTAGCTCTGATTTAGTTCATTTTTATCTTCGCTTACAAAAAAGAAGCTTGTTAAATACAACAACAATACGGAGTTATACCAAATTGTTGTTGTATTTAACATGCTACTATTTTTTAGTCGAAGATAAAAATGCAGTAAAGAACAGAGCTAATTACAACAAACTGTTATAATTCCGTACTGATGATGATTCTTTGCATCTGATTCTTTTAGAATTTTAATGAGTGCGAGGGAGAAAAAAGATCTGATTTTAATTTCGCACTAAAATTTTGAAGTCAGGCGCAAGAAATCATCGTATAATAGGGGCGGCATGGGTGATGCGAAGGTGAAATCAGATCTTTTTTCTCATCATCGTGTAATAGATAGGGACTATTTGCTTGTTTTTATACGACCACTAAAGTTCCTTTCTGACAGTTATTGTAGTTGTTGTACCTTTAAATAAGAATATTTATCTTCAGAAGAAAAAACCATCAAATGAAAACGTTAATAGTCGTTCCACACTACTGAGTATTAATACAAACAAAATATGAAATTTCATCACACACAACTTGACAGCGCATCCGACACGATTTGATATGTATTAATACATGAAAATATTTAGGATCGGTTCTAAAACCATCACACTTTCTTTCCCACTTGGGCGTTTGAGGTTATGGTGAAACTGATTTTTTGATGCAAGTGTGGAAGCAATGAAAATTAGTTACATCACACAAATTTGGCAGTCGTATGAAATTTCTTCCCACTTTATTCTGACTGTTAATACTTTGTGGGATAGTGTAGAGGCACTATAGCCCTGTTTTTTAGTGCATTTTTATCTTCGCTTAGAAAAAAGTAGCATGTTAATTACAGCAACAAACTGGTATAATTCCGTATTGTTGTTGTATTTTACATGCTTACTTTTTTCTAAGCGAAGATAAAATGCACTAAAAAACAGGGCTTATAACTCCTCAGTTTTTTTTCGAAGAGAAATCCAGAATAATAAATACTCTGCTAGTTTGGTATTTAAAAAGAAAATTAATAGAAGAATACTTAAGAAAGGTCTTTTTTTAATCTTATTATTAAATGGAAAATTTAAACCTGCCTGAATGATTTTCAGTTAAAAAAGACAAAAATATTTTTATTTTCGAAAAACCTGCCACGTATACTAGCTGATTGGTATAAAACGATATCAGCGTAGATTTTGAAAACAAACATACCCAAATTCGCCATTGCTGTGCTTTGTGGCGTCTTTAATTTTTTTTCTACATTCGCTGATTCGCTCTCGTTTGGTTTTGGTGGGTTCAGGAAAATTATTGATTAATAAAAGTTGGCGGGCGGAAGTGTTTTTTCTTCTTACAATAGATAAATAAAGAATATTTTTTGTTTAAATTGATATAAAAATCTTTTAAAAAGTAATAATGGGACGTGTGCACAAAAAAAAAATCGCACAATATAATAAAGAAAACGGCGAAGGAGCCCTCGATAATTCTACAAATGGCGATGAAAAATCGAGCGATCGTTCCAGAGCGGACTCTGATGCCGACGAATCGATTGCATCTTCGAAAAAGCGCACTCCGAAGAGCACCCCAGTTCCCGAGGATAAAGTAGAAGATGAAGAGGAGCAAATCGATGATATCGATCGCAGCGAAGAAAAGAAGCCCGAAAGTGCCGAGGAGGAAGATAAAAGCGACCAAGAGGCCGAACCAGAGTCAAACAAAACCACACCAGTTGGCAAAAAGTCTGCTCAAAAACGAAAAGCGGCGTCGCGTTCCAAGGCAGACGATGGTGAAGAAGAAGACGATGCTGAAGCTAATGGTGCATCTCCAGCTAAAAAGACTCCCAACAAGAAAAATGCCGGCAAAAAAGCAAAAGCCAAGCCGAAGTCGAAAAAACCAAAACCTGAAACAGAAGATGAAGCTGACGATGATGAAGAGGGAGAAGAACAGGAATATGAGGTACGAAAATTTTTATAAATAAGTAAAAAAGAATTTAAACACGTCGTCGAAAAAATTGTTAAAAAAAGATGAATGCCATGGTTTGTAGTGTATTCTCGTTAGCGAGCATAAGTCTTGGAAGATTGTCGGAAAAATATTATGTATACTAAATCTGAGGGTGTATACTGTTTACGTATACATAAATTCCAAAACTTATTTGCTGGATTTATCTGCATTTCCACATTATGTATATCAATATTGATAAGCGCATCATCTACAAACTTAAAATTACATAATGCTTTAGAAATGTTTAATTTTCAAAACTTGTAAATTTAATTTGACAAAAACTAACCTAAAAAAGCGTTCTCCGCTTAAATAATTGTTGATTCACAAAATGGCGGTACGAAATTTTGATCATGAAAGCAGTGATGTTATAAGAAAACGAATTTTACAAAACATGGCTAATGAGGCTTTTTGGGGTAAAGGAAATAGTTCAATTTTACAATTCACTATTAGGTTCTTTAAATATGTCCCATCACAACATGATCAATTGAAAAAAAAAACAAGATTTCTTATTATCCAATAGGCCCATTTGGTAAATCAAATTCTGATCAAAGTAAGTAACAATTTTAAAATAAGTACAAGTAGGTATATTTGACTGATTTTAAAATACCAGCCTTAAAAATGCATAAACTAAACCTTATTTTATGTTCATGTAAAAGTATGCAACAATTTTGAAGTAAAAAGTAATTTTTTTTTCTGTAGCTTGCTATCCGCTTGGGCTATTTTTAGTCGTCGTGCCATGAAATGGCCACCAAATAAGAACAAGTTACACAGGGTCCTATTTCATAAAACTTATAGTTACTTGTACTTTTAGCTGGTAGTTGGGTTATGGGAAAGTATGCAGTACTTTGCGTTTCATAAACATTTTCTATACTTGCTGAGAATTCAATTCATTAGCAGCTTGATTTTATAATTGTAGGATTAAAACGAGTCATTTTGGAAGAAATATAGAAAAAATAAATCCATTTTTTTAGCTAGAGTTTTATAAATGCATCCGGTAACTAACATTTGACATAGCAGCAACTTAGTACCTACAAATTTCCCAAGCTGAAAAGTTCATCCGAATTTTTCATTAAATTAATGATAATGATAACGATAATTTAGAAGGTATATCCAAATTTATTGACTGTTTGAAAAATTACAGCTCTTGTGACTGAAAATTTATTTATTTACTAACTTTACACAGGTGTTAAGTTAGTTCCTGGCAGAAGCTGTGGTGTAGGTTCATTTTTGTAAAGATGACCCTTAAAATTATCTATCTTACCTACCATCTTGATCTTACCAATAATCATTTAATAACAAGTTCTTTATTATCTAATAATATTTTTCGCAAATACTTTTATGAAACAGCAAAATTCACCGCAATTGTAAACTTGTAGCTACACTGCCGTCCTTAGAAAAAGGGCGTATCTCCATTTTAGTAGTTTTGAAATCAATGCATTGTAATGTTTTTAATTTTTAAGAAATGTTTGTTATCTAAAAAATAGATGTTATTTAATTGTGCACGTACAGTGTTGACCAAAACTAAAGCACGAAATTATTTCTGCAAAAATTTAAAAAAAATAAGAAAAACCTATAATAATCGAATGTTTTAAATTTTTACTAAGCAGAATATAGACTTTAATTCATAATTATTAATGTTATTATTACTCTTTACTTTATTTAATAAAATCAATAAAATAACTGAATTTATTAAAAACTAGGTGGACAAAAATAAAGCACATGTACCTTATTTTAGCAACAACTTTTATATTTAGTCAATTTTACGATTATTGCGACCCTTCCCATTAGTGCTATCGGAAGCTAGAGGCAAGATATGGGTATTTATGCAACAGCGTAAAGTGGTCGTAAACGTTGTAAAGTTTAAAACTTCGTAATTCTGTCATAATTTGTATGGAAAATTTGACAGATTTACGATGTTTAAAACTTTACCACGTTTACGACGACTTTACGCTGTTGCATGAATACCCTTATTATTTTAATATTATAAAATCGATAATTCAGTCTTCGAAAACTTTCAGGTGTTCAATATGCAATCATGTGAAGACCAAACATTGGTTTGCCTTCGCGATATTAGAGACAAAAACATTGTTTAATTTATTTGGCTCATTGGCCATTAAAATATTAAAATAATTACATTTCAAGTTTATATTATATACAATACTAAATGGCCCGCCTCGGCTTTGCTCGGTTAGGCAAAATTTTTGAATGATATCATCTACATAATTATAACCTTTCAAATCCGATTCTATTTTACAAACCCCATTTCACACGATAGTATTAAAATTTTGAAATGTCTTCAGTCCTTTAGCCTTTAAGAATAGCATTCCCAACTCAAAAAGTATTTTAAATCATATACCCATTTTTAGTTTCTACCCCATTTCACCTTATGTATGAAGACAACATCCTCTTAGTAAACTCTATCAAACAGAAAAAGAATTTTTGCTATCTCATAGGTACCACCATTTTTGGTTTTACCCCATTTATTCCTACAAATTGAATTTTTTAGCCGAGCCTTCCCCTTAGAATAACTTTTCAAACTCAACTCAAAAAGAAATTTTTAAATTTCGAAATATAAAAATCAAAAACTCACAAATAGGTACCCCAAAAAAGTACAAACATTTAAATTTTAACGTTGCAATTGATTTGTATTCAAATAAAATTTAGCCTATGTTACTCAGGGACATTATATGTTTCCATTTATTAAAGAATTGTAAGGATCGGTTGAATATTTCTAGAGATTACCCCCTACATATGTACAAACAAACAAACAAATAAATGTTTCGTCTTTATAATATAGTATTAGTATATAGAAGTATAGAAATTTTGTCCTGGGAATTTAATTAATTTAAGATATCGTATATACCTATGTATACTTATTTGAGATTTAAATTAATTAAGGTTATTTTGTAGTTCAGATTTTTAATGGGAGTGTTTTGTATACCTGTAGTCCCATGTATAGTATTCTGGCCTGTGCTCTAGCTGTTCTAGTTCGGATAATTCCTCAGATTATAATGAACAATTCTTCTTGCCGGCACACTGGATTGGATATATTCAGGGTACATCCGTATTTTATTTTGAAGACAAAAACCATTACCATCATGAAGAGTCTTTTATATATATTATTAATCCATTTTAGCTATTAGTGGTATATTAGAAGAAAAAATAGTGTGCTTTCACTAACGGTGAATTAATAAAGCCCCATAAGACGATAATTTCAGTCTCAGTTCATCTATCAGTTGAGCTTTCAGTTAAACTGTTCACTTTTCTTCCACAAACATGGACATGCGCGAAAAACTTCAATGAAATTGACCAAATTTTCTCTTCGTTTCTACCCAATGATAACGTTTCGACGAGTCTTGCTTTCCGTATAAAAGAAAATGACTCGTTTGGACGATAAACGTTTTGAGAATCAAATATTTGCTTCATATAAGCCGGTAATCTTCAAAACGCTATTATCGGAAGTGAAGTGGTTTATCGGAAAACTCGACCCCAGGAATATTTTTGGTTCTCCCAAGTCTTTCATCGTATTTTTTTCGTTTCATAGCGTACATATTTATTCATAATTTATTTAATTTTTGTTGCAATAAACATCGTCAACGTAGAACAGGAAAAATACGAGCTCGTAGGATTTTATTATGTACGTATGTACATTTGTCTAGTTTAGGGGGTCATTCCCTAATTTTCAAAATGATTATCGTTAACCGTGATCGGCAATGATTTGCTTCATGTAACTCAACCACTATCGTCAAGTCTATCTTTTTTTTCAGAATGCAATTTGAGAGCGTTTGGCATTCTGAAACTGTGAATTAAATGGCTGTCATAAATGACAACCTGCATTGTTTTTTAGTCTTGTAGAATAAAAAAGAGACAAAAGACGATGTCAAATTACAGTGGGTATTCATTCAACTACATTCGCCAACAAACTTACAATCATGGAAAAAGTATTAAGTGAGCCTGAAAATCAATGCAACCAATACCCATCTAGCTATCGTCTCAACGCTATCATTTTGACGATTATCGTGAAGCAAATATTTGATTTTTAAACTGTTATGGCCCAAACGATAGACATTTTCAGTTTAGCGAAATGCAAGGCTGTAAAAACGTTATCGTCAGATGATAATGGTTTTACGGAATGAGATCCCAGAAATTGATTTTTGCTAAGTCGATTGCTCTGTTCCATGCTATTGGTGCTTGTTTCAATCCATTGCGTGTCTTCACACTAAGCCAGTTTTGCTATCAAAACCAGCTAGGAAATGCACGTCCATGTGATAAGCTATAAGATATTTCTTAAGATAAAGAAGATTCCTCAGAGTCCTTAATTTGGCAACCGGAGCGTACGTTTCTGTGTTGCCACCAGTTGCTTTATATCTTTCAATGTTTCCGTTTCCTCCTCTTTTCAAGATTACCCACTCGGTTTTAATAAAGGGCTTGTTTTCAGGAAGTCCACAAAGTTATCATTTGTCGTTGTTTAACTCTGGTGAAATTTGCCCATTATCTGCTCAAATTCATTGTTCTTTACGTTTGTGGCACGTCTTCAATGAATTTTTGTACATGAAACTCTAGAAGAATGACGTTGCCTTCAAGATATCGAAGTGTGGTTGCTTTCCTGTTGGATCGTCGAAGCCAATTTTGAATCTGTTCCAATTACTCGCTTACGCTGACGACATTGACATAATCGGACGAACAAAGAGTGATGTCAGTGGTGCTTTTCTGAGTATTGAGAAGGAAGCCAAGATAATGTGTTAACGGTGAATGAAAGCAAAACGAAATATATGCTGTCAACAAGAAAGGACACCCATCCCCGAACGTCTCGGACAGAACGTCACTATAGACCGCTATAATTTTGAGGTGGTCAGAGATCCGCTATAAACTCAGCAAACGATACCAGTGCTGAGACGAAGCATTACTCTTGCCAATCGCTGTTACACTGTAAACGGTGTATGAGAACGCGTTAGGCTGTTTTAATTACGCTAAAAATTTCTTTCAACTGATGTCTTTAACTCTCGTTGGCAGACATGTGGTTCCTTATATCCGATATAGAATCCCTTGACTTATTAATTTTTTTTTACCATCACAAACTATCACCCCTGTTCTGAATTCCGATTACTTAAAAAATCCTTTTGTTTTCAAACTCTCGGTGTTTTGAAATTCTTTTCGTTTTCAATACTTGCGGAATGGGTGTGTTTTGAATTTCGGGTGAATTGAAAACTAGCTTGACATTTTGAATTAATTTGAAGTTTATTTTTTCTTGAATTTAAATAATTTAAAAAACTTATTTTTTGTTGGAAATACGGGCAGACACACCACTAGATTTTCACTAAAAAGCCACGGACCACGATATCAAATACATTTTTGATGTTATTTTAAAATTTAATTTATTTATAGAGATTTTTTTGACGTTTAAAAGTTTCTTTTTACGGATTTCGAAAACAAAAATAGGTTTGAATATCGACTATTGCGGAAGTGAATTTGTAATACATTCAGAACATGATTTTTGAATCCTTACGGAAATCATTTTCGTAAACGGATTTGATTCCGATCGGAAATCAGAACAGGGGTGTATATCACTGTTCTTACAAATTTAGGCACCTATGATGACATGCGATTCAACGAGTCGAACGTTCGAATATAACTACAGCTGCGGTCAAAATAATAATCCCTTACAAAAAATCAAAATTGAAAAAAAGTTGATCCCTTGGTTTTTAACAAATTAATACCCATGTGATTTTCAAATTGGTGTTTTTAAGCTCTTATTTTCCAAAAAATTTCAAATATAATATTTGATCCAATATTTTCAAATTTATTGAAGAACTTTTGAAATACAGGTCAAATAGTTGTGCGGAGATAATCCACCTGTAAATATTACAAAAAAGCAAAGTTAGGGCAAAATGTTATCGTAAGGTGTAGTTGAGGGTTTGAACCTTAAACTTATATTTAGTTGCAAGTCCCTCGTTGGAAATAACAGCAGCACAACGGAGTTGCATCGAGCTGTCAGGCTTTCACACCTTTCTACGCTTATCGAACTCCATGAGTGCTGTAAAGCTTCCCAAAGGGCTTTATTGTTAGTTGGCTGGCAACTAGTAATATATTCTACCACAACAAGTTCTCAATGAGATTTAAGTCCAGAGACTGTGCGGGCCAGTCCATCAAATCAGCTCTCTTTGCCTGGAATCATTGCTTCGCAAGTTTACTAGTAGGCTTTGGGTTATTTGTCTCACTGAAAGACCAATTTCAGTGGCATTTCATCTTCAGCATACGACAGCTTTACTTCCTGCATGATCTCAACACATATTTGCTAATCCATGAAATTCGGTGTGTTGAAAAAACACCATAGAGGGAAAAACATGCCCAAACCGTTATGCTGGGTCTTCTGTGTTTAATTGTTTTTGCTTTGAAACGTGGAGTGTATTCTGTTTGGTGGCCTTGTTACATAATGACGAGGTCCATTTCCACCATAAAAAACAATCTTCGACTCGTCTGACCACAGAATATTCCTCCAATTTGATGCAGGCCAGTCAAAGTGGTTCTTTTGCGAATTTCAATCTTTTTACTACATTGTTTATTGTTAGCAATGGTTCCTTTTCAGGGCTCTGGGCTGCTTGCGCATTTTCTCGTAAACTTCTACGAACCGTTTCATTGCTGGCATCAACACAAAATTTGCCTTTAATTCAGAAGCTGGCTTAAAGGGATTGATTTGGAAATGCCTGACGACTCATTTTTACTAACTTGGGTGGCAATGGTGGCTTCCGTCCGCCATTTTCTGACTTTGGCAGTTCAATTTTGGCTTTTTAACCATTTTTGGTGAGCATTCAACTAGGCATTAAACCTGCGCATAAGTTTTGCCTTCCGATAATAGTCTTCTAATTAGGGCACGTTATTCCGCTGCTGTGTTTGCCTCTTCCCATAGCTGGGAAAAATATGACCAATTTTTCAATAAAAACTATGAGGGTGTAATGGATAAACAAAAACCAAGGTTTTGTTAAATGTTCAATTTTAGAAATAAGAGAAAATTAATATTTCTTCATATCATATAAACCGTTGCAATACTATTATTTTGACCGGAAGAATTCGTAGCTTTGATTAATAACGGTTGTTTATTACTCATATTATCGGTGCAAAAAAAAAATGAATGTGTACCCGCTCATTATGAAAATGTTATTAAGTCAAAATGCAACAGTTTTTTACTATCAACGCAATATAAAATTTACAAAACTGAAGTTATGCAATTCTTTTACTTATACTACTACAGCCTTATATATTAGATTTCACCAATACTCGGTTCAACCTCGGAATAGTTAAACCAAGTCAAAGCACTTACTCCATTCTTACGCCACGTCAAACAAATCGTTATTTAGAAAATATTTTCTGAGCCGTTTTACTTACACCTTCCTTATGTCAAAAAAATGACCAATCTAAAACTGGTTATCAAAAACGTAAACAAACCCTTGGCTGATTTCCACAATTACTCAATTCAATTAATTATTATTGGTGGAATTTTGGTAAAGGAATTCATAAATGGATAATTTTATTTATCCATTTATGAATTCATTCTTATAGTAACAAAAATTATAAAAAATTTCGTTTACACTCCTTTTCGTAAATTTCACAAGATTCCACGTCAAAATGGCATTCAGATACTAAAACGGCTTTACTACGGTCTTAAACCTCCTATGAACCAGTTTTAGCTTACTCCTCTATTCCTCGTGTATTTTTTTATAAATACAAATTTTAGTATTAGATGTGTTGTAAAGTCGGAATAACTTTACTACGTCCCTAAAACGAGTTTATAAATAAGGCTGCTATTGTTTTGACCGCAACTGTATGTGGCATTACTGTTTGTGACTCGCCCAAATTAAGTTCACCTTAAATGGCTTAAATTTGGAAAATTTGAATGTCATTCAATATATGTAGTCTAAGAGCCGATTTTTGTATTTCATATCACGATACATGTACATTAGGGTGGTCCTTATATTGGGTTTTTTTTGAAATTCCAACTTGGATAGGCATCAAATTACTCTAAATAGAGAAATAAAATTTTCCTAATTTTTTCAGATTTTTATTTCACCCCCCTGGTCTCCCTTTTTTCACTTCAAGGTGCAAACAATGGAGTTAGGGTTATTTTTACATCACGCGAAAAAAAAATCACAACTTATAGATTAGATTCAGACGAAAAAAAAAATCGTACTGGAGGGGGGGCCTATTTCCCCCTGTTCAGGCGGGAAGGGAAATTTTCTAAAAATTTGACCCAAAATAGAAAAAAATTATTAAAAAACAACGGGATCACTTACAATGGCATGCTATAGCTTTTTTTTAAAGCCATGAATCCCGTCTCTAATATGTTTTTTAAATCAAGTTTTTATTGTTAATAGTTTCTGAAAAAAATAATTTTCAAACTCAAAAGTAAAAATAAAAATAATAATTTTTTTCGTTTGAAAATTATTTTTTTCAGAAACTATTAACAATAAAAACTTGATTTTAAAAACATATTAAAGACTGGATTCATGGCTTTAAAAAAAGCTATAGCATGCCATTGTAAGTGGTCCCGTTGTTTTTTAATATTTTTTTTTCTATTTTGGGTCAAATTTTTAGAAAATTTCCCCTCCCGCCTGAACAGGGGGAAATAGGCCCCCCCTCCAGTACGATTTTTTTTTCGTCTGAATCTAATCTATAAGTTCTGATTTTTTTTCGCGTGATATAAAAATAACCCTAACTCCATTGTTTGCACCTTGAAGTGAAAAAAGGGAGACCAGGGGGGTGAAATAAAAATTTGAAAAAATTAGGGAAATTGTTTTTCAATGTTTTGAATCGAATGAGGGCTATCCAAGACAATGTCCAATTTAAGGACCACCCTAATGTACATACCTATAATCCCTCATACTCCGATTTTGGTTATACCTATACTCTCAAAATCTGCTGTCGGTTCTTGGTTTAATATCTTAGCAAACGTTCGCCTCTATCGTCGATGTCTGACTGTAATTCTTGGTGACTGAACAAAATAGCAGTTTTTATTTTTTAAATGTCGAACGTTCGAGTTGAGTCGAATATTAGACTTGGTGAATCGCAAGTCATAATAAGGGCATTAAACTACATCACTTATTTTGCTGATTTCGTTTACACTGCTGTTAATCAATGGACGGTTGCATAAATTATCAAATTATTTAATTTCCTTCGGTTATTTCCACTTATCAATTTCGTTTTTCTTTTTTAAGGACACCCTTCTCTGTATTCTGTTTAGTAGTTATTATTTTCTTTTACTAAATTTTGCATTTTTATAGCACTGTCCACATTTTGAATATGCATGCGATCATCAATTATCTACTGTGTAAGATAAAACTAAAATCCTTGTTCAATCCGCAACCTTAGGTTCATTTTTTCCACTTTCTTCCTGTTCAGGAAAAGAACCTGAGTTAAGCAGGTTGATTCTAATGTTTTATTCAGAGTTTTAACCCATCCATAATCACATTTCAAGAGTCCTTGCAATCAAGTGACGATATTAGTCCATATTATTTATATTCCTTTTAGTTTTTTTTAATACATTGACTTTTTTGTTTTAGGTTAAAGATGTGATTGATCACAAAACAGAAAAAGGAGTTTCCTACTATCTTATCAGATGGAAGGGCTATGGCGCTAGTGATGATACTTGGGAGGAAGAAGGTACACTTTCTTGCCAAGATTTAATTGACAAATTCAATAAAAAGGTTTGTACAATTTTTACCAAAAAAGATATGAACTACTTATAAAGCAATTTATTTTAGAACAAAGAAACCAAATCGGCAAAAGCCAAACCAGCTTCAAAAAAATCTGCCGCAGCAGCTAAAAAAGGTGGAAAGAAAGCCAGCGAAGATCCCGAAAAACAATGGGAAGTCGATAAAATCATTGACTATTCAGACGAAAAGAAAGGTCGTGTCTTCCGCATTCGCTGGAAGGGATATTCTGCTAAATTTGACACATGGGAGCCCGAAGAAAATCTTAATTGCGATGATCTTATCGAAAAATTTATAAAGAAAGTCGACTCCCAAAAGGATATTTCATATAAAGAGTTACGAGAAGAGCCCAAAAAAACTAAGCGAATGGTGTCAGAGAGATATCTTAAAGCTGAAAAGGGAGCCCGAAAATCTAAGCGAGCCGGCGGAAAAAGGTAGATCGAAGAGCTTTCATGTCACTGATTTATTAACCTTCGTCAATCGTTTTTGCAGGATACAGTATGCGGACAGCGATTAAATTGTCATTTTAGTTTTTTTAAGGCTTTACTTAGAGTTAAGTATTCGCCACCAGTTAAATTGGAATGCAATGGTATTGGAAGAAATATATAATAATTAATACTTTCTGTAGTTTTCACAAAAAAAAAAACAATAATTTGTTTGTCGTAAAAGATAAAATGCAGACAACTTTTGATGTTCAAAACGTATTTATTTTTTTATTTTGACGCAATAACAAATAAGACATCCTTAAATTTATTCAAGCCAAGGCTGGTTGAAGTCCGAAACCAGGACCTTTTGGTTCTTCTGTAAGTGAGGTTAGAGCTCCTTTTGGTTCTGAAGCGAAACGCCCATTCCTTGGACCTGGTTTGGAAATTCTTCCTGCTTTACAGTCCTCGAGGATGTTCTCCATGTCTTTGGCTGTTAAATCTTCCTGCCAAACAAGAACCATAAAAACATAATTAGCAAATAAAAATAAACTACATTTAAACAAGAGTTATACATATCTGAGATCTATGATATAAAAAAGGATGCAAGCAATCAATGGAACATTTCTAAGATACTATTAGCATTCAATTCGTAAGACTTACGACTACGATTTAATTTCCGCCTACTATACACATAACGCAATACACATATTGAAGAACATTTTAAATAAAATTATTATTAATGAACAAATCGCTGCAATAAAATAAACAACTTTAGAAAAATTTATTAAATATATTTCCTTTCCTAAATTCTTGACCACGATTTTTTTTCACTGCTTTTAAATTATAAACATTTCAAAGAAACAAATATTTTAGCTTAAAGAATAGAAATTCCATCATAAAAGTTGTGTTAACATATTTGAACTTTTCGGAAGAAAAGAAGTGATAAAATCGAAACTATCTGATTCTGAGAATGATTCCAAATTGTTAGAGCTAATTGACATGTGCCTAACGTCGGGGTATTTTTTGTACAATGGAAAATACTATCTACAAATTGATGGTGTTGCAATGGGATCTCCTCTAGCACCAGTAGTAGCCGATATATGGATGCAACATTTTGAAAAACTAGCACTAGAAACATCACTAGTAAAACCCATCATTTGGAAAAGATATGTAGATGACACTTTCTGTATATTGAAAGCAAATACAGTAGATAGTTTTTTAAACCATCTAAACTCAGTACATGAGAAAGTAAAGTTTACGGTAGAGATAGAACATGAGAGTTGTTTGGCATTCTTGGACGTGAAACTTATTAAAAAACTTGATGGTTCCATAGGACACACTGTATACAGAAAAGACACACATACAGATAGATATCTCCACGCTTCTTCCCATCATCACCCGGCTAGTTTCACTTCTGTAGTGTCAGCACTCGTGAATCGAGCACATACCTTATGCGACCCAGAACATATTCAAGAGGAATTAATTCATGTGGACAGGGCTTTAACGAAGAATGGCTACAGCTCCAAACAAAGATCTTGGAAGCCCAAAACAAAACAGTCCCAAAATACCGTATCACCTCCGGTGGAAAAGCGCGCTTTTCTACCATATATAAAAGGGATTTCTGATGGAATTGGGAGAATTTTGGGAAAACACGGCATAAAAACTGTTTTTAAACCCCCAACCAAGGTACGCCAGCTCTTAAGAACACCCAAGGATACAATTCCTTTCCAAAATCCCGGTGTATACTCTGTCCCCTGCAGTTGTGGATTAGCCTACATCGGTGAAACAAAAAGAACAATGACAACACGCTTAAATGAACATATTAAAGCTATTCAACATAATTACGTCACAAAGTCTGCAATCTGTGAGCATTTAGCTTACAACGAAGATCATTTTATTCGTTTTGATCAAGCCAAATCAATTGCTACAGAAAGATTTTATGTGCCAAGGATAGTTAGAGAAGCCATTGAAATAAAAAAACATAAGAATTTCAATAGAGATTCTAGCTTCCAACTATCCCCTACATGGGATCCACTTATAAGCAAACTCAAATCGAATAAAACACACGCAAAAACTTCAGACGTTGTAAGCGTTGTATGCACCCAAGCTTATGTAAACATGATTCAACAAGAGCAAAACAACCAACCACCCACAGAAAATGTACCAACAACAACGCACCGGTACATCTTAAGAAGTAAAGTAACCAACAACATCAATCAAACGTCAGTCTAATCCCGTGACCACGAAGAGTGAAATTTCTTCGAAACGTCGGGAAGAAGAATTTATAAATAATTCTTAATAATTAACGCGGTAAGTTCCGAAAAGTTCAAATATGTTAAAATGATCAATGTCCGCGAAAAGAAAAGTTTAAAATTGTATATAAAAGTTGTGTCTCAATACAAGTTCCTGGTTATGACATCTTCAGAAATACTTAATTTTTTTTTCCACTATTTTTCAAAATTAATTTCCCTGACATTCCCTGACCAATTTCCAAATTTGCCCTGACCAGAATATTAAAAAATATTTTTTTTTGTTATATTTAGTTCACATGCAATGCGATATTCGCAAAAAAGAAAGTATCTAATTGGTCCAAAATGGTCAACTAGTTTTAAGAAATCGGTCAGCCCTAGAAAACTTTCGATCAATGCTTTAAGTTTCTCAAAGCCACGATTTTTGGCACCTCACTTGTGGAATATCCGAAAAAAAATATTCGGCTTTCTGCTAAAACCTCGTTAGCCCTTATATGACATTTTGATATATTTTCCGATTGCAAAAAAAAATCATTGAATTCAAATATCAATGGCCTGCAACTGTTTCATGCTTGTTTTTAAAACTATCAACCTTTTAGTATCGAAAAATTAAAAATGTTCGGCACTTCAGTTGTGTCATTAAAACAAAAAAGTATGGCCCCTTACTGGTCATAAAAGGTCAGCTAGTTTCAGCAGGTATTTGGTCAGCCATACATATTTTTGTTTTTATTTTTTCGTGGTCATAGCTTTATTAAAGGTCTTGTTTTCTCTAGACCACGAACGATTTTTGGGTTTCATTTGTGGGATAGTTGCAAAAAAGAGAACCATCTGAAAGGCCACTTAAATGCCATAAAAGTCAGCTAGTAATTATGCAGACATAATTATTTTTTATTAATTTAATGTGCACTTGAAAAAAACTTCAAAAATTCATTAAAAAATCTATGGCTGAAAATACTTATCACGACAGAGTGATCTTTCGGGGATGGTAAACATTTGTTGAGAATATCCCACAAATGAGGTAACAATAATCACGTTGACCTCTCATTACCTTGAGAAACTTCAAGCCTTGATGAAAACAAAAATAAATATGAAAAAGAACAGTCACTTTTCCGCACACAATAAATGATCTGGGTCATTAATTGTGTGCGAAAAAAGAGTGTGGACTTCTCCAAATAATCTGCTAAAATTATCAATTTCGCTCGTCGACCAGCGTACTGCACAACGGAAAGTAGAAATAAATTGTTCGTTTATGATTTCGTTGCGTCATTTTTGAATGGGATTTTTCGTTTCGCATCAGCAGCGTTCTAGGCTTTAAACCAAAAGAGTTGAGTAACTTGCATTTTTCAAAGATCTAGGCATGAACATATATGTAGTTGAAAGTGTTACAATACCGATTGCATTGAAAGTGATAACAAACAAAAAACTGCACGAAAAAGTGACTAAGGAGTTCAGCGATTTTTATAAAAATTTATACAGACCAAAATCCCTGACTGCTTCCCGAACTCCCTGACCTTCCCTGACTTTCCCTGACCAAAATTGTGTTCCCTGACTATCCCTGACTTTTCAGTTTAGCGCACACCATGGAAGTGTAAGTTCATAAACGTCAAATGTTTCTGCATCACTGCTTTTTTGCGATGCTGATGCGCAACGCAGCTGATGCTGATACAAATGCATCAGCAACAACGCATCAAGAATTTTCTTGATTCTAATTTGTTTGAAGTTTGCGCATCACTTGATACAAGTTTGCAATAATGAACATGTTACGCAAAAAGTGATGCGAGTTTGATGCATTTATGAATGTTTGGCGGAAATGATTGTGCATCATTTCTGCAACAATGCGTTTGAATTCACACGAAACGTAACAGACTACCTTTATCTACGTTTATTAAATGGCTAGGATCATTGAAGTAGAAATTTCCAAGATGGAGTCTTCGTCTATGAGATAGGGCAGGACAAGTGCATAGAAGATGATCACTTTAAATCCATTACCGGTAGATTTCTTTTAGTTCCAAACAAGTGGTGTTGTTCCATCTAAGGTTTGTTCTCTTTAATCTAAAGCATATTGCCTTCATCGGTTTTACAATTGCCTGGAATGTCCCTATGCCTTGGCAGGTGAATGTTAAACTGCTGCGCCATCTCCAGAAGAGATGAACGGAAATTTGGGGTTGTTATGGAGTCAGTAGATACCGATGCCAGAGCTTTGATAGCTGGGGCCCGAGTATGTAACTCGATTCTACAATAAAAACGCTCGAATTCGCAAAATCTCAACTCGCTCATTCCATAGCAAGCGCTGATAAATTGAAATAGACCACCGCTTATTGGAGATTCTGTGGCAAAAAGTCGAAAGCACTTACATTTAATCCTTTTTCATACGTATTACCACGTATTTTAGGCATTGAAAACAACTTTCGAATAGATTCGAAAGTAGAATAAAGTTACATAGTAGGGCCCCTGCTTGACTATCTGAGAGTATGCGAATATCTGTGGTTTATATCACGTTTTCTTTCAGCCAAGATAAGGCTTCTTTGAACGCCATAAGCTCCGCCTGGAACACTAAAATGATTACGGAAGAAGAGACTTAACTTTACTTTGAGTACGCACCTCCACCAATAGCCCATTGAATAGACCGGAAAATGAGAGGTATAAAGGAACAATTACGTGCAATTGTTTTTATTATTGAATATGTTTGTTTGGCCCATAAGCATGCTTAAAACCAAAAATGCTACTAAATTCACCCATGCGTTTCTTAGAGAATGGTCACACTGGCCACTTTTCAGTATTTTTGGTATAACTCGAAAACTAAGCGAAATTTGACAATTTTACATATAATACTTTTTGTTCAAAATTAAATTTTCTATTGGAATGGATAGTTCAAAAAATTTTACGAAAAAATTTAATTTTTGATTTTTTTTTAAGTTGGTTCTTGTTTACTTTTCCTGCTTAAATTTTTTTAAGAAATTTTCCAAACTATCCATTTCGATAGAAAATTTAATTTTGAACAAAAAGTATTACAGTCAAACTTCTTTATAACGAACCCTCAAGGGACCAAAAATTTGGTTCGTTATAGAGAAATTTAATACAAAATTCGCAATAAAGAATTTTTCTGAAATTATTGAAAATATTGTTTTTTTTTTAATATCATAAAAAACAGTAATAACTTTTCGCTTCGACATTTTAAAAGAACTCAGAACAACGCACTTGAAATGCACAGTTGGGCTGTACTTTTTTTGTTTTTGCAGTTATGGAACCAAAGCTAGTGCCCTTATTACGTATGTTGTTTGCTTTTGATAAATGGCGACTTTTATCGAAAGTCGATCATCGAAAAAATTAATTTCGGTGAAGTTGAAAATGTTTAACCAAATTTTTCGTTAACACGTCAAAACGAGAATTTTCGTTGACAATTAAAATTTTCAACACACAAAAAATCTGAAGAGTTATAGAGCGTAGAGGTAGCAAAGATGTGAAAAATCGAGGAATTAACAAAAACCAAAATGATTTTATTTGCAGAAAATTTTGTTCGGAACTTCGTTATAAAGAAAAGATTATGATGCTGGGTCTCAAAAATTATTTCATTATAAAGAGAATTTCGTTATAAGGAAATTCGTTATATGGAAACACATTTATATAGGATATTTATTTAAGGGGACGGGGACAGAGTGGCAGTTCGCAATAAAGAGATATTCGTTATAAAGAAGTTTGACTGTATATATGTAAAATTGTCAAATTCGGCTTAGTTTTCGAGTTATATCAAAAATACTGAAAAGTGGCCAGTGTGACCATTCTCTCAGAAACGCACGGGTGAATTTAGTAGCATTTTCGGTTTTAAGCATGCCTATGGGCAAAACAAACATATTCTGTAGTTTTTTGGGATGGTGTAATCAGTGCGACTTGGAATTGATCCGAAAGAATTCAGAATGGTGGAATGGCCAATGTTATTGTTGGTCTATTGTGAGGAAGCTTTTATGCGAATGGGTGTATTTACAGCCACTTGCTCGCTGAAATTATTGAGGGGTTTCAAAGCAGAACGTTTAGATCGGTGGAGGGTGCCGTACGAAGTGCTCCAACTATGGACAAACAAGCAGAGCGTTGGACTTTGCTTAGTTTTTCGCAATTTACAGCTTTATCTAGAGCAGGACCTTGGACGGGAGTTTTAACATCAAATCATAAATAATGAACATTCTATTTATTTACATCCCACATGCTTGGAAAATACTTAAATTTTAATACAAATATTAATTTTTCCTGTTACTACGAGAAAAATAATTAATATTAATATCAATTCTAAATGACAATTCCCGGGAAAATATTTCTCTTTTCACTAATAATTTTCGTTTCATTCGCATCTAGTGATATCAAATTGCACGAAATTACAAGTTCGTAGGAGATTTTCCACTACGAATGTATGTACAACGAATGGATTTTGTGATAGATTTTTCTGGATATAAAATGTAAATAATGTAGATTAATTTAAGTATTTAAGGATTAGTATTATTATTCTTGGAAACAACAAAAGTTTAGAGCTTAAGAAATCCCTACCTGTGAGGCCTTTTGGATTGACAAGCCCGGAGACTGATTCGATACGTGTGAACACTTCTGGTTTCGATTCTGAAATCAAATCCAGCATTTTATCTTCTTTTCAGAACAAGAACTGTCATTCTGCTTCCAATCGAAAAGGCCATAATGTTATAAGATAAAGGAATATGCATATTAACACCTTTTCAAACACCAGAAGAATATTAATTTTAAGCGAAATCGACTGTGGATAATATTACTTAACTTCAATTAATACAATTTATTACAATAATGTCGCTTTTAAATAGATCTTTTAGTGGTAAATTACATAGAAATTCCATAATAATTCGGCAGCAAACATTTTTTTGAAACAAAAACTAAAATAAACTTTTCCAAAGGTTTTTAGGGTGCTTAACTAGAATCAGAAGTCAGAAATATTCTACTACGTCACGTTTGTGAGATATTGCCGTATGGAAAGTTGAAAAAAAGTTATTTTGCAGCGAAAAACTTCTTTTTTTCAATTTTCAAATGGCAATATCTCATAAACGTGACAAAATAGAAAATTTGTAACTTCTGATTCGAGTTCAGCACCCCAAAAACCTTTGTAAAAGTATATTTTAGTTTCTGTTTCAAAAAATTGTCCGCTGAGTTTAATTAGGGGATTTCTATGTAATTTACCACTAAAAAAATCAATTTAAAAGCGACTAATTATTGTAATATAATTGTATTAATTGAAGTTAAGTAATATTGTTAGGCACCATTGGAAAGGAAAATTAGTCCTCTACAAAAAAGGTCTTAAATCATTTTTCGATAAGAGTGATATTAGTTACCATAATATCTTCAATTACTAAAAAGATGCTTATTTTACGTGAAATAAATGTATAGTAATTTTATTTGGCTGACTGTAATCTTAAAACGGCTGGATTTATGATAAAACATGTTAAGACCTTTTTTGTAAAATGTTCAATTTTCTACAAGAAAAACGTATGCCGTTAGTTTAAATACTTGTCATTATTAAGTTATAAAATTCCAAATACAAACAGGTGTTTTCTCCCATACAAATCGTATGGAAAACCGAAATCTGCGATGAGGCATGTCTAAACATGAATTTTGAGAGCTCAAATTTTCACAGACTGCTATTTTTGCTTAACTGAAACTTTTCAGCCTGTTTGCAAGAAAATCGGAAACAAGTTTTTTTTAAACAGTATTTTATATATATGGGCACTGTCCTTAATCAGCCTTAAAAATAATAAACCTGTATACAACGACGCAGCAAGGAGAAGTATCAACGCCTTCCCGACTACATCTGTACCGAATATATTGGCAGAAGCAGGACTACCCAGCATTGAGGAAAAAAGAGGAACTGACTTTTTCCAAAAACTCGATAGTCGATAACGATGTTAAAAAACATCGCCAACTATTCAAAGTAAGTTCATTCTACCTTAAATTGGTTGTGTGGAAGTTTATCTTCACTGACGGCTCGAATTCAACGGAATACACATCATTTGATGTGACACAGACTCCTTGTTGTCTCCGACTCCTCCTTATTTTCATAAATGATCTCTTGTCTTGTCGGTTGTGCTTCGTATGATATGTTAATTAAATTCCGATCTTGACAGCATTATTCAAAGGGGTATCAACAACCGCGTGGAATTTAATGCTTCAAGAACACAATGCTGTCTTTTGTAAGTCCATATATTTCCCTTTACTAGAGTAACCGAAACGCTTTCCATTGTTGGTATGCGCATTTCCGACCATCTCTTATGTAATGTCGCATTCGATGTAGCGAAAAGTGCTTAGGTTTTCTTAAAAGATGCAAGAAATAGTTTTTCCCTTCTGATCTGTCTTCAAACAACTCTGGAGTACAACTCTAATGTCTGGGCGGGTGCATTACACATAGCACATTTGAACTTGTTGGACAGAATCTAAAACATAGTCCTTAAACTTATAGGTGATTCAACCACTCCGGAAACTTTTTTTTCACTAGAACACCGGCTCAAAGTCTCCTGTCTCATACTGTCCTATCGTTTTTTCTATCAACAATGCTCAGATGAATTCCCCCTGAAGAAATTTCGCCGTAATACTCGTCAACTTTTTTGAATTCTCATCAGTTTACCCTTGAGCCAAACTTCGGACGTACTGTCAAATATAGAGGTTTTTTCTTTAGCCGTACTACTCGAATGTAGAATGATTTGCCTTATTCGAATTTTCACCTTTATTGTGATATACAAGCATTCAAGGTCAACGTTCATCGGCATCTCTTATTACACTCTTCACTTTTCGTAAACGCTCACGTTGTTAAATCAACATTATAAGGGTATTCATAATCCCTTGTCTGCAAATTATATAAAAAAAAACATCCATCCCCGAATTCACCTCAGTTTTCACTGCAGAAGCATTTACCATGCCTGCTGACATTGCAGCTAACTTGCCCAAAAACTCTCCGGTACTCAGCTTCAATTTAGATTTGCTGAAACTTAAAACTAGTCAATCTATGAAATTCTTCAAAACCATAGTCCCACAAATATAGAAAAAATATCCGATTTTCTAGCTAACGCAAACATTGTTATGTAAAAACTAAAAAAGACCGAATAGTATCCGCAGCAAGGCTCGTTAATCTAATATCACCATGTAATTTTAATTGCTTGTTAATAAATATTTATAATAAAATTCATACGAAATAAGGTGCAAGTTACAGCTATCATTGAAAATTTTGTTCTTCAATTTTGAGGCGTTAAGAAAGGAAAATCATTTACCTATTATTTTTATGGAGAAATAAAGCTCAAGACTATTTCTAGCTAAAATATAAATTCAAATAGGCCAAACTTTAAACATGACAATATTTCAATGATCGATTGTAAGAAGGTTCAATCATTGAAATAAGAAAAGTCTTTTTATGTGGAAGGTTGGGTCTATTTGAATTTTGTTTGGCGCTAGAAATATTAATAATTAAAGCTTCAAACTTTATTTGTCCATCAATATAATAAATGATTTTGCTTTCTTATCCACAGTTTCACAGTGGAAGTTTAAACTCGACTTTTGGTTTTAGTTCAGCAGAAAAATTGGACTCAGTTCAAGATTTAAACGAGACTGTGAAACTGGTCTCACAATCGAAGAACAAAATTTTCAGCTTCAATGAAATTAATTCAGTAGACTTGAAAATGGCATAAAACGTAACAAGTGAATTCGATACCAAGTAACAAAACGCAAAACATAAGCAAATAACCCGTAAAAACGTCATATTTTGTGACGACAGTGACGAGGATTCATAATCAAGTTTCGGATTACGGGTAAATTCGCGATAGGACTGAGATACTTGCACAGAGTACTTACGTAGTAATCGTCATTAACAGCAAGCATTGGTGCATTTACGCAAGCTCCCAAGCATTCGACCTCAGATAGAGTGAATTTTCTATCTTTTGTAGTTTCTCCAGGGTTGATTCCCAATTTGGTCTAGAATTGTATATTATTGCAAATTAAAAACTAAATATGTAACTATTGCCAAGACGGCTTACCTTGCAAACGTTCAAAATATCATCGGAACCTCTTAACCAGCAAGGTGTAGTTGTGCACACTTGCAAATGGTATGTACCAGTTGGTTGTCTCATAAACATGGTGTAAAAAGTAGCCACTTCGTATACCCGCATATTGGGCAAATCTAAAATCTCGGCCACTTTGTGCATTGCCGAAATTGGAAGCCAGCCATGTTGCCGCTGTGCCAAGTCCAACAATGGAATCATTGCACCACGCTTATGGCCTTCAGGATAAATGCTGAGAATAGCATTTACTCGCTGCAAAATCACCAAGTCAGTATTGTTTGGAACATTAAGGTCTGCTGAAATAACAAACCTTTTTGTTGTCTTCGGTGAATTCAAATACAATATCGGGATTGTCCTCTGGGGTATCACGATGAACGAAGAGATGATCACTCCTGCTCACAGCCGAAGTAGTTATTGTTTTAATGCCGGTGCGCTGCAAGAATATATATTATTAAATAATAAAAAAAATACTTATGTATATTTAATCAATTGACGAAATTGGAAAATACGAGGTGTTTTATTACATAACGCAATAATTTTCTCGTAAATTTACATCAATGATTATGAATTTATACTTACAAGTATATTTAAACCTTTTGTGGCACAACTTGCAATCATTTTGAAGTCCTAAAATAATGTAAATTATTTTGTATTTATTAAAATTTATCAAAGAAAAATTTTACCTCTTCCTCGTTTGAAATCTAACAAGAAAAACAAAATGTCATTTTGACAATTGTAAAATAGCTTTGTTCATTTAGTTTGCCCATACTGTTAGGGGCGTCCTACGAACGAAGAGAGATAAGTGGTCAGAGATGTTAAAGGGCTCTCCCAAACCAACGCGAAACCACAGTGTTAAGAAAATTTAATTATTTCTACTTTGCATGTTTTTTACTTTTTGTTTAATTTTTGATTGTATCGAATTGACTGTTTGTTTTTTAATTTTAATTTGTAAAATATTTCAAAATATTTTTCATTCTGGAATAATAATTCATAACGTTCGGTTAACTTCATTAGTAAACTTTAAAATCTATTTGGGTTTTATTTAATTTGACGACGAGCATATTTCGAAGACATCGTGGTCCTTCAAACCAGAAGAAAACAGCATTTGGAAAATGTCTACTAGCAGGACAAGCGAAAGGAAATCGAAATGAATTCCACCAAAACGATATGGTGAAGAAGATGATTTTCCAATCAGGAAAAGCTCATCTTGCATATCATTTCATGCAAATGATATTGAAAATGAAGAAGCTGATGAAATTCCCGAACGTTCTTTAGACAATACGGTTATAGTAGATGAAGAAAATGAGAATTATTTTTCGGATGACCAAGCAGAAGAGCACAAGGAAAATAATAAACTCCCCATAGAAGACAAAACCAAAGAAAAAATATTTAAACTATCGGAGGAGTTGAGAAAATTATCTTCTGAGCTCAATAAGCTGAAATCAAAAGGATCTCTAGAAATGAAAGCCAATCCTATGAAAAATACTAAGAGGACCAGGGAAACTGAGATTCCATGTACCGATGACAAGGAACTAAAGCCGCCTTACATGGAAATGATGTCAACCTTTATGGCAAGACAAACCAAAATGGATCTTCCGAAATTCGGAGGAAACCCTGAAGATTGGTTACTTTTTAAAAATGAGTACCATCGGACGACAGATATGTGCAAATTCACAAGCAACGAAAATGTGACTCGACTTCGTGTAGCTTTGAAGGACGAAGCGCTAGATGCTGTTCGATCGCTACTCATTTCGCCAGACAGTGCCGAAAAAATTATGAAAATTTTGGAGAGGCGTTTTGGACGACCAGATTATATTATCAACTCTTTGATCCTGAAAACAAAGGACATTTTACCTGCTAAAGAGGATAAACCGATGACAATCATCAAATTTGCTACGGCAGTAGAAAATCTTACTGGTATGATTGAACTTCTTAACAAAAATGAATATTTGTCCAATCCACAGCTAATTCAAGACCTGGAAAAGAAGCTGCCACCAACATTACATATTATGTGGTCAGATTTCATATATGATAAGGATTCTTACAATCTTAGAAACTTTGCTGATTGGTTAGATAGGAAGTCACTTGCCGCATCTCTACGTGTGCAGCCAGAATCATCGCCATCCACATCAAGAAGAGACACAAAACGGATGCCAAGAGTGAACACAGCTATAAAAACAGATGATAAAATCAAGTGCAAGGTTTGTTCATCAAATTGCAAATCTGTTGCAAGGTGCAAGAAATTTTTTGAGATGACTGTGGACGAAAGATGGAAGTTTGTAACAAAAGCTTCACTCTGCTTTTCTTGCCTCAATGAAAAAAATTCAATGCAGGCGTGTCGTAAGAAGGTATCATGCAATGTCGACAACTGCAAGAGACAACATCATCAACTGTTACATTCCAACCGAACTTCACCACAAAATCAACTAGATGAACTATGTGCTCAAAGCTCTTCGGTTGATGTTCCGACAAATTTAAGAATTCTCCCTGTATGTATCAAAAATGGAGATATCGAAGTCAAGACATTAGCTATGCTGGATTCTGGAGCAAGTCTTACTCTAATGAGAAGTGACATAGCAGACAAATTAAAAGTAAACGGGACCCATTCACCTCTTAGCGTTAAATCAAATCTAAAAATTAAATCTTACCGTTAAGGAACTACCACTTATTCGTCAAACCGTCAATAAGAAGAAGATAGCTGAAAAGTATCCGTACTTGAATGAGATCGACTTTGAAAGCTTTGAGAATGGTCAACCAACAATCCTCATAGGTGAAAACAACGGACTGCTGTCATCAACAAGACAATTGATACACGACAAATGGAACTCACCTATAGCCAGCAAGACATGGCTGGGTTGGACAATAAGTGGCAATGACGGATCTAGCTATAATCACGACAAGAAGGCCTTAGTTGCAAATGTCACTTCAAACACAAAAGACGTTGAACTTCATGACTTAGTCAAATCTTTCTGGCAATTGGATGGAATAGGTGCAACTAATATGAACATCGAAAAATCCCGTGATGATGAAAGAGCGTTACAGATTTTGGAAAAAACAACAAAACGAGTTTCAGAAGATCGATGGGAATCGGGACTTTTATGGAGATTTGACAACATGCCACTTCCTTCAGAGAGCAAAAAGATGGCCTTCAAAAGACTAGTCATGCTGGAAAAAAGACTGGACAGGGACGAAACCTTAAAAGCAGCATACCAATCTAACTTCATTGAGTATATCCAAAAAGGCTACCTTCAAGAGATCACAATGCTGAAGAACCCAGAAGACAGACAATGGTATCTACCACACTTTCCCGTCGTTAACCCTAACAAACCAGGGAAAGTCAGAATGGTTTTTGACGCAGCTGCTAAGTGCAATGGTTCATCGTTAAACGACATGCTTCTACAAGGACCGGATATGCTGAAGTCATTACCTGGAGTGATTTTAAGATTTCGACAAGGAACTACCAGATTCACAGCTGATATCAAAGAAATGTTTCACCGTGTGCAGATTCGAGATGATGATTGCTACAGCCAGCTGATTCTTTGGCGAAGGTATATAAAATGACTGCGATGACTTTTGGAGCAACTTGTTCCCCATGCACCGCCATCTATGTTAAAGACAAGAATGCAGAAGAATTTGTTGCGGATTATCCAAACGCAGTAAGTGCCATCAAGAGAAACCATTATATGGACGACTACCTAGGAACTGCAATAAATGAAGAAGAGGCTATTTTAATCATCAAAGATATCATCAAGGTTCATGGCTGCGGAGGCTTTGAGCTAAGAAACTGGTACTCTACGTCAGCAAAGGTAAATCAAACTATTCCTCAGCATCTCCTACCAGCAAACAAGAATGAAAAAATCACCATCGACAAAAGTACGCAGCTAAGTCGAGTTCTAGGTATAGTTTGGGACACCGCAGAAGACGTCTTCACTTTCAATACGAATTTTTCGAAAGTTGACCCAACTCTTTTAAGTGGAGAAAGAACACCGACGAAACGGGAGGCATTAAAAATCATAATGTCGGTTTTTGACCCACTTGGTTTCATCGCCTACTTTGTAATTGTTGGGAAAATCATCCTTCAAAAAATTTGGAAGACATCGATTGACTGGGATGACGAACTGAGTGCCGAACTGGATGCTGATTGGAAAGAGTGGTTAAAGAATCTTCAACAAATCCACTGCGTGCAAATCCCAAGATGTTACTCTAGCTCCTACTTAGATGGTCTTATTGTCGAGCTACACTGCTTCGTGGATGCCAGCGACGAAGCTTACTCTGCTGTTGTTTATGTAAGAACATTGACAAAAAATAACATAACTGTTTCTTTTATAGCAGCCAAAGCAAAAGTTAAACCTTCCAAACCCATCATGACGATTCCGAGATTAGAACTTCAAGCTGCCTTACTAGGAGCGAGACTGACCAGTTACCTGAAGGAAGAGTTAGACCGAAAGTTTAACAGAATTGTTTATTGGACTGACTCCGCAACTGTTTGGTACTGGATCCAATCAAGTAGCTCTCGTCATAAACAATTTGTCGCTAATCGTCTTAGCGAAATATCTGAATTGACCGCTGCGAAAGATTGGAGATGGCTTCCAACGAAATCGAATGTAGCTGACGATGCGACTCGTAGTGGCTTTAAGAACCTAAGCCCTTCCAATCGCTGGTTTACTGGACCCGAGTTTTTGTATTCAGATGAATCTAAATGGCCCAAAAATAAACTAGATCCAGTTGATGAAGAACTACTCGAATTTGTTGGAGTCATTACTAACCAAAAATTCTTTGAATTACCTGACGTTAAGCGATTTTCATCATGGTTGAGACTTATCCGCGCCACTGCTTGGATGGTACGCTTCATACAAAACTATGTATACAAGCAAAATCGCATCGGAGAACTCTCAGCCGACGAATTTAATAATGCGGAACTTCTCTGGATTCGACAATCTCAACAAAAAATGTTTGCGAAAGACTACCAAAAACTCATACGTAATCAAGACATTGATAAAAATAGTAAAATATACAAGCTTTCACCGAAATTAACAGACGACAATGTTATTCGACTACATGGAAGACTGTGTAAGCTATCTGATGGTGACGACTGGTTCAAATTTCCAGTTATACTTCATGGCAACGACGACTATGTGAAACTCTTGGTGAGACACTATCATCTTAAAGCGAACCATATCGGACATGAACGTGTTCTTAATGAATTGCATCAACGTTACTGGATCATCAAAGTGAGGCCAACATTAAAAAAGGTGAGACGTGAATGCAACACCTGCATAAACAACAGATGTAAACCAGCAACAACCATAATGGGACAACTACCTTCAGCTCGTATCACGGCAGGAATGCCACCCTTTTGTTTTACTGGAGTGGACTACTTTGGACCGATGACTATCAAAATCGGCCGACGACATGAGAAAAGGTATGGAGTTCTATTTGCATGTTTGACATTGCGTGCTATTCATGTAGAGATAGCCACAAATCTCTCCACTGACTCATTTATAATGGCTCTAAGACGATTTATTGCAAGACGAGGCTGCCCACAAGAGATATTTTCCGACAACGGAACCAACTTTCGGGGTGCCGAGAAAGAACTTGAAAGAAGTCTTGCTGAATTCAATCAAGATGAAATAACACGACAGTTGACAACTCAGGGAATCAAATGGCGCTTCAATCCACCTGCAGCACCTCACATGGGTGGGTGTTGGGAACGCTTAGTGCGATCTGTGAAGAATGCGCTTAAAGCTGTACTAAAAGAACAATATCCCACTGATGAAGCTCTTTACACATTGATGACGGAAGCAGAACATCTAACTAACTCAAGACCATTAATTGAGGTACCTACTCATGCAAATGAACCTGAAGCATTACACCGAACCACTTTCTGATAGGACGCTCGTCAGCAACAGCACCTATTGGAAAATTCTCGAAAACCGATTTGATTCTTCGTAAGCACTGGCGAGCAACACAACACTTAGCTGACCAATTTTGGAAACGATGGAGAACTGAATACCTACCAACACTCAACCGTCGAACTAAATGGTTGGCCAAAGGCGAAGGCGTGAAAGTAGGTGACATTGTACTCGTTGTTGACAGTAACATGGCTCGTGGATGCTGGCCCAAAGGAATTATAACTAAAACCTTTCCTGGAGACGATGGAGAAGTGAGAGTAGTAGAAGTTAAAACTGCAATCGGTGTTTTCAAGAGACCTTTGGTAAAGATATGTGTCTTAAATTTTCATCGAGATGGTAATGAAGACCATGCCTGCTCCAATACCGCGGGGGAGGATGTTAAGAAAATTTAATTATTTCTACTTTGCATGTTTTTTACTTTTTGTTTAATTTTTGATTGTATCGAATTGACTGTTTGTTTTTTAATTTTAATTTGTAAAATATTTCAAAATATTTTTCATTCTGGAATAATAATTCATAACGTTCGGTTAACTTCATTAGTAAACTTTAAAATCTATTTGGGTTTTATTTAATTTGACGACGAGCATATTTCGAAGACACACAGTACACATATCTAAGACGCTGTTTAGATTGGGAAGGCTGAGACCGGTCTCACGGCGGTTTCTGGAAAAGAGAAGTGGGGGGTCAGGGATGTCGTGAGGCATGAAGAAAACATAAACATCCGACTCATGAGTCTCGTATTGTTGTTGTTTCAATGCACAAAACATTGAAGTTGTTGTTGTTTCTATGTGTTTTGAGGCGCGTCAAATTTTCTAATGTAGACACGATGAGACTCACGAGTCCGGCCTCAATTTTCCCAATCTAAACAGGCTCTAAGGTATTTAGGCCTATTGACACCTGGTAAGTTGCTTTCCACACCACCTGCATTTCAGCACATGAACCCTATCTGGGGGATACAATTTTTTCCAATTTGACGTTCAATGTATTTCCCATAAGAGAAAAACAAAAGAGTGTCATATTCATGTCACTTTTTCTAATAACTTTTATATAAACGGATACAACTTTTATGATTGCAATAGAATAACAAAACATGTTAGTTTACAAATCTAGCAAAAAATAAATCAAAACTGACGCCTCAAATGCTTTAAATTTAAGATAAAATGTAAACAAACTACCTCTACAACGAGAAACAACAACACCAATACTCGTTTGAGAAAAAAGCAGCGCCAGAGACGTAGCCAAGATTATTTAAAACATGAACAGTTTTTTTTTCTTTGTTAATTATGTTTGTATTGAAAATGAAGATTTTCAAATACATTTCATGTTTTTGTTTGGATTGAAAATTTCTTGCATATATATTTACCAATTTAATTACAAAAAAAAAATGTTTAAGTATTTTTACCTACGTACAGAATTTTTTGGTTTGGAAGTATGTAAATATTTTAAATGCTTCTTCGTTAAACCGAATTTACACGACTGGTGAAAAGCTGCCGGTATAATGACAAAAATAATGAATTCGTCCATTCTTCTGTTATTGTTTTGGTCATTATATTGCCAGTTCTCCAATCGTGTGAGTGCGGCATTAACAAAAGACGCAGGCACGATTGAAGTGTTATTATTTCCTGATGTTTTTGGAGGGTACATATTTTGAAAATAAGAATTCGCCGCCTGAGTACTTAAATGCCCCATATCCAAACAAAATATTCCCCAGAAAACGAATTTTAAGGTTTGAAAAATAATTTCCTTACTTTCTCCTTGAGAAATATGATGTTTGAATTTTTATATACATTGTTTGAAAATATCTTTGTTGTAATTTGAAGACATGACGTCAAAAGCTCTAACGGTTATTTAAAAAAAAATAAAAGTATGAAAAAAGTCAGAAATGGATATATAGGACCCTCTCCCATACGAATGCGAAATCGATGAAAACCAAATTGAAAATTTCCTATGGATATAGGACTTTTGTGCACTGAAAGGAGGGAATTCAATGTTAGCAAGAAGAACAAAAAAAATCAAAAGCAGTGGTATTATTTATTTTTTATAATTTCATTTTTATTGATAAGAACATAAAACAAAAAATACTATCAATTTAGTGGCTATACCTTACTAAAACTCTTATTGGATTATTTCTAACCCTGAGGCCACACGAGCCAGTACTGGCTAGCCAGTCGCAATACCTTCTCATTTTTTTACTAACACATACAAACCTGAGGAACTGGCTCGTCAATTGGCTTGCCTTTTTCGTAGCCAGTTGGGAAGCCAGTAGAGCAGCCAGTAACAGGGTTCGGCAGTACTATTTCGTAGCATATTTGGAAAAATAGGACTAAAACTTAAGTTAACTCACATTTTCTTTCACAAAATATTAATAAAATAAAAACTAAGAGTCCATGCACAATCCTTAAGAACGCAAAAGTTTATAAATTTGCTAGCGATCCAAAAAATATTTAAAGATATTCATCCGGAACCACACTTATTTCGTCTGGTCTGTTGTAGGTAGGGTATTATTTCCGTTCAAGAAGAAAGTCAAAAAAACTGCCGAATGAATTGATTAAAGGCTCTCCCAAACCGTCGCGAAGCGTTCACCGATGCGAGTTTTTTTGTTGTTGTTTACCATTGATTATCCGTTGTATTTTGTATCGCTGCACACGAAAAATGAAATAAGAGTTTTTACGATAAATATTGTTTTTGTGATAGAAATAAATTAAGGCTCTTCAAAACCAATGCGAAACATTCTTTATGACAACGAAAATTTGGCTTTTCTTGTTTTTTGCTAATGATGTAGCATGGCGTTATGGCGTCAGTGCGTGTGTTCTTGCATTTTTATCTCCACATAAAAAGAAGTAGCATGTTAAATACAACAACAATCCGGTATAATTCCATATTGTGGTCTTATTTTACATGCTTCTTTTTTTTGTAAGCAAAGATAAAAATGTACTAAAAGAGAAGGCTAACAACAATATGGAACTATACCAAATTGTTGTTGCATTTAACATGCTACTTTTTTAAGCGAGCGAAGATACAAATCCATTATACAACCGCTAATGACAGTTTGCAACATGGCAGGCTTGATAAGTGAGCACAGCACACAAATGCCACTCCACACCACACGGACGATAAATTGAAGCGGTTCCATCTTCAGTCTTGAAAAAGTGGAAAATCGTAGTAGTTAAATTGCTTTCCTTAAAATCGGAGTAGATTTACTCCATTTGGAAAAAGATCCGAACGCTGGCCAGTAGAGAAGTCAGTTTGGCATGCCGCCTACGTCACGGCATATACACGAATAGGAATTTGACAGCTAGTGTATGTAGCCAACTGGCTAGCCAGTACTGGCTCGTGTGGCCTCAGGGTAAGTCAACAAAATAAATAAGAAAATGCTTAAGTATTTTAATACTTAATTATGAAAAATACTTAAAACCAACTTTGGTCCTTAAAATTTTCCTGAAAAATACGTCTTTTTTAATTGGGAATAATTTATAAAAATTCGTCAACATTACATTGTATAAAGTTTTAATTGTTTTTTAAAAATTTTTTTTAAATTTTTTTTTTTTTTTAACTTTTCTTAATTTTATCCACTTTAGTAAAAAATAAAAAAAACATGCTTATATTAAATCGTTTAAAAACCTACAAGGCTGCATTAAATGCAGTTTTGAAGTTTGGGAACATTAAAGTACGTAAATGAACTTGTCGAAATAAGTATTACCCATATGTTTTATTTTTACTTATAACCGCATTGCGGACTAATATGAAAACAGTGCTTTGCATCCATCTCTATTTACCTCATTGTTGAGTATTTTCAACCTTTATGTTGTCTTTTTTCTTTACCATAATCAAAGTGAAAACTTACTTTTGCGTTATTGAAATAACCTCCGATAGAAACCTGGATTCCATATGTTGTTCTGGCATGCTAGAAGATAACCCCGGCCCAGACTCAGATATAATTAAACGCTTTATATCCATGGCCCTTTGGTATGGGGCACTTAAGCATTAAATGAATGTTTTAAGAACTCTTCTACAAAGACTGCCCCACATAGTACAAATTTTGAATGTGCGGCAAATAAGCACTAAGAGGACCCACAAATTAGTGGTCTATGGAGCAAACTGGGTTTCTGTAACTTCCTTAATAATAGAGATAGAGCAACGTGGATAGCAGCAAACGATAGAGAAAATTCGAATTAGTATAACTGCATCATTAACTCAGTTTCCCGAAAAAGTGGTCTATGGGGCATTTAAGTACTCAGGCGGCGAATTGTAAGAAATTAAACGCAAAATTTTATTTATTCAATAAAGGGTGTTATTGACCCCATGAGCTTCGCTAGTTTCTAAACACCAAATATATTGTATTGACCTGTTGCACAAACAGTGTACAAATATTTGTACTCCTTTTTTCTCAAGAATACAAATTCACAAACGCAATACATAAATATATAGAAATACTTTATACCTACATCTTCATAAAAAGTACTGCAAAGTTTCGGTGACGTAAGCTTTTACTTATTAGAAAACAGTAGTAAAATATATAATATAAAAATCTTCATAATTGACTCTTGTCTATCAAACCCCTTCCCTGACTACGCACGTGACACCAATTTTGCTTTCGAAATTATTCCATTTTGGAAAGCAACAACAACAATACAGGTTTGTTTACATTTTTCATCTGCAAAATATAGGAAGTTATACATAAGTTTTGATACATAAGCTGCGTTTTTTTGTATGTCCATATGGAGTTTGGCGAAAAAAACGACATCGGGACATTTCAACATTTGCCTTGGTCTGCCATTTTGTTCTGAACTATCTTACCAACAAACATTTGACATTTCTATACAAATTATCGATAACACAACGACAATGGTAGTCTGGCAATACCGTTTTATCGGGACAAAAGTTAACTCCAGTTAATTATCTGGACTTAGCTAACTCTATATGGACATAGTTGTTGTTGTATTTAACATGTAAATTGTTTTGCTTTGTTGTCGTTTTTTTCACACAATATTATCTGGATATGCAAAAAAACACAGCTATATTCTTCTTGATTAACTAACTCACATTAAGGGCCAGTTTGTTCACACCTTGTCAACTTAAATCAATGATTATTCCAGTTGGTTATCATTGAATGCGTTTGTTCAGCAAAATTTTAAACAGAGAATCCATGATTTGAGCACTTAATTGGAGAAATCACTAATTCGCCGATTCTGTCTGATTAGCATGATTCAATCAAAGATTTTCTGGAATTTCGTTTGTTCATCATTGGTTATTTCCTGAGCGTAGGTATAAAAAAGAGAAACAAAATCTATTAAATTCCTTCGAACAAAGAACATAAATGAAGAGAAACCAAGCATCGTCCATCTTGCAAGAAAAAAATAAACAATTTGTACAGATTTTACTACAAATTGTAGTTATTTTATTTACTATCGAAAAATAAAGTGCTTTTTTGCAAGGCCTAATATAAAATATGCATAGAAAAACTACAACTGGGAAAAAATCCCATCACTAGGTTTCACAAAATGCCAGCACTACCTACACACTTGAACTATATATTTGGAAAAAAAAATCAATTAGCCGCATTAAAATAAATACAAATTTCACGTGTGTAGCTATTCTGTATAGTAATTTAACAGAAAATAATCTTAAATTGAACACAACATTATATTTCAAGCACTGATTTTCCGTGTTTTTTTTGCACAAAAAATGTTTTTTTTCGAAAGCTCACTCACATTGAAATAAGTTAATGACGGAATATGTCTGACAATTGATTGACAGATAGACTGGAAAATGGAAAGATTATTGGAAAAACTATGATTTATTAATCAAACTGAAAATTGAGTGAACAAACACTCTCTGATTATCACAGACTCATAACTATGGGTTTAACAGAATCAGTGATAATCTAATTGCTGATTTAACCCACTGTGAACAAACTGGCCCTAATTCTTTTTCTATTGCAACTATAAAATAAATACGTGTTCATAGAAAATTAATTAGCACAAGTAATGTTTTTCAGACCTTTTTTTGGTTTTCTCTTATGGGAAATACATTGAATGTCAAAATGAAAAAAAAAATGTATCCCCCACATAGGGTTCACGTGCTGACTGCTAGGTTCCGTGACTCCATTCGCCAATTCAGCGAGATATTTTATCTGCTATTCTGTTATGAATTTCCATACAAAAGATTGAGCTGTCAACAAATCTCTTATCAATAATCATTTTGGTATTCGGCATGCCAAAATCTGTTATGAAATCTGCTAAGAAATCTGTTATGAACTGTCAAATTTTCGAACTCTGAAAAAATCTTTTATGAACAGCTCTTTTGGTATTCAGCATGCCAAGATCTGTTATCCCAACTTTGGTCCCAAATTTAAAAGCGAACATAGCTAGCCAGTACAACCACTGCTGTCAAACCAAACTTGGCAGTTTAAGCTCAGTCACCTGAACGCTGAAATAGACCATACAAAATTCATTGCCATCGTGTCAGATTTGTTGGCAGCGAAATAGCTAAAGATTTACCTTATTTATAATTAAAATAAATTGTTTTTTCTTGTGTGTATAATATTGTTAATGTTTTTTGTTATATACTTTTAAACCAGTGCACATTTTCAAAATGTTAGATCTATTTACGATATTCACAAAAGGAGGCATTGTCTTGTGGTGCTTCCGAGCCACTGATCAAATATTTACGTCTCCAATTAATAGTTTAATACGTGGAATTATTCTCCAAGTACGTGTGTTGTATTTGTCCTCATTTGCATATGCAATTGATTTATAATCAACATTTTTTTTGTCATGTTAATGTATTCACAGGAACGGACAATTGGATCCAAAGACTTTGAACACAACAATCTAGCTCTGCGCTACAAGTTGGATAATGAGCTGGACATTGTTTTGGTGGTTGCATTTCAAAAGATCATTAAAATGTCTTATTTGGATAAGTTTCTAAATGATGCACATCTCGAATTTAGAGACAAATACAAAAATGAACTTTCAACTGGGGAAAAGGTGAATTTTGAGTACAATTTCAGTAGCGAATTTCAAAGGATTTTGGCGGCATCAGAGTCTTGGGGCAAGGAAGAGGTAAAAGTTCCAAAAACTATGCGTACCTATGGTGAATCAGAAAAGTCGAAGAAAACCGTTGCTTCTATGATTGAATCGGGACCGAATGCTAAGCCAGCCAGCAAGAAGGTACAAATTGTTGAGAATCAGCAACATCAGCAGGAGATTTCTCAGAAATCGAGAGAACAAATTATCCAGGATAAACGAAAGATATTGATAAACAAAATGGCTGGAAAGAAGAGTCCACAAGAGGGGAAGAAGAAGACTCCCAAGGAGAATGAAAAGGTTGGAAAGAAGCCCAGAGTTTGGGAACTAGGTGGTGATGTAAAAGATATGACTAATTTGGATAGGTCGAAGGATCGTCCCGACGAAAGAGAACTTGAACCAAGTCAGGAATCAAAGGAGGTGAGATTTCTTTTTAGTTAATGTGTTTATTTTGTAAAGGAATCGTTAATAATGTTAGGTTTCATTAAACGCGAGTTTTTTTAACATAGTCTCAAGTCTCAACATTCCGTCGGATATTTAATATCTTCATTCTTTGGAGGGTTTTGAATGGTTTTAAAATGATTAAAAATTGAAAATTGTTCGTCCTCAAAGAAGTTCGGTTATTTTTTTTTTATAATATGCAAACAAAGGATTATGAATACCTTATAATGTTATGATGTAACACAGCTCGAGCGTTAGGAAAAGTGGAGAGGGTGTAAGAGGAGATGCCGATGCAAGTTGATCTTGAATGCTTTTACATCACAATGAAGGGGAACAATCGAGTAAGGAAAAGCATTCCGCATCCGAGTAGCTCGGCTAAAGAACAAACCTCTATATTTGACAGTACGTCTGAAGTTTGGCTCAAGGGTAAACTGATGAGCATGACGAGGCGAAATTGCTTCTGAGGGGGAATGCAACTGGCTATTTCATCTGAGTGAGACAGGAGACATTACGACGGTGTTCTAATGAAACAAAAGTTTCCATAATGTTTGAATCACCTATAAGTTCAAGGGCTTTGTTCTGGATTTTATCCAATAAGCTCAAATGTGTAATAGAGGCACGGTCACCCGACCAGACATGAGAGTTGTTCTCAAGTTTTGGGCGGATGTACGCTTTATAGATGGTAGCCAGAACAGAGGGGAAAAAAAAACTTCTTTCATCTTTTAAGAAAACCTAAGCATTTTGCTGCATTTCTTGCAACTTTGAATATGTGATCATTCTATAAGAGATTATCAGTAATGCACATACCGACAATAGAAAGCTTTTCGGTTACACTGATGCAAGTGCCATTCATGGATAATGACATGTGTGGTATATTTCGCTTAACCGACAGAAGACAGCTTTGTGTTTACGAAGCATTAAATTCCACACGGTTGTTAATTCCCCATTTTATAATGAGTTTAATTTAATGAGCTTATCACATGCTGTCGTTTCGGTTCCACAACCGAAGCGCAAGGTTGTGAATCTCTGGGAACGAATATGAAAAGCTAAGAGAACTGTTTCTGCTGTTGTGGCTTCTTGTGTAAATTACCCGAATTCTACTGTAAATAAAACAAAAAGGATCAGTATGGCAACTTGGTGATCATAAAGATAAGAATTACTTGCGGCCATTATTTGCAATTGTAACATAGCTTGTAAGTACTTTATGAGTTTCATAGTACATTATTTTTTTTATATAAACTTAAATTATCTTGTTCATTTCATCAGAACAAAAACCATTTGAATCCTATAGTCCAACGGTGTATGGCTTATAGAAAAGCGCTTCACGAACGATAGAGTCGAATGCTGCGCGGAAGTCAACATAGAACACATAGAACGTTTTATTTCTCTTGATATAAGAATCCGCTGTGTTGTACAGTGAAAATATGTGATCCGTTGTTGAATAGTTCTTTCTGAAACCAGCCCCAAATTCAGATGTAATGCTTTTTCTCTTAACCCAATTGGTTATTCTACTCTCAATAAGCTAAGCGCACAACTAAGAACTTGTTTTTAAGAAAGAGATTCATCTAGAATTTGATGCTTCATCATTCCCAAACTTTCATTAACTCTAGCGTTTTGGAAAAGTCGATTGAATTTATCAGTTGCGTGGTTATACAACATATTGCTCAAAAGAAATGCAGCCATCGCTAGGTGCCTTATTTACTTTTGCTTTCTCAATAACCTTTATTTATTGAAAACGGTGCATCTTTAAAGTCATCAATGATTAAGACATTTGGTATAGAGGTTCAGAGGTTTCAAACTCCCTCTGGAGTCCTCTTTCCCCATTGTGAACAAAAATTGAAACGCTAGTGATATTACCTTTAACATAATGTACTTTGGTTACATAGGATCCTGCAACAACAGTAGGTAGTTACTTCTTATCTACCTTGGGTGGCCCTCTTCAAGTTGTTGGCTTATCAGTTCTTCTGGTTTTGGTCGTTCATCCCACAATCAAAAGTTTCATACAATAGTCAAAAGATAAAACAATCTTTTTTTTTAATACTAAAACAAACAAATATTTGTTAAAGCTTTTAAAGCGAAGTATACTGTACAAAAAACATGTATTTCTTTTATGTGAGTTATATTTGAACAAACATAAGAATTTCCATTTTTTCACCAAAAATCCCAATCAATTATCTTAATCATCTCCCAAAATTTCATACTTCTAAACACAACCCTTTAAAAGATAAAATTCAATAACTTCAAAAAATTCAAATAACCATTACCAAGCTTAACGGCATGGAAAAATAATTTATAGAATCTGCACATCTGTGGGATAAAACCTTTCCAACAGAACTTAATTCATGCTTTTGCGTTGAGTATTATCGGAGGAAAGTGTACTGAAAGAATTTCCATACATTTTGCTAAGCGTATTAATATATAGATTTGCTAAGCGTATTAATATACATATAGATATCTTTTTTTTTTTTTTTTTTTTTCAAAATATCGATTTTGAAAGTAATTTTTTCGAAAACGATAGAAAGAAATAACTTTTAAATAACAAACTAAAAGAACAAAATCCTATCCTATTGTTTTTTTTTTAATATTATTTCAATTTCAAAAATTTTAATTTTATCGATCCAACTGGTAGAATTCAAGATACACATAAGCTTTTTAAGCACAAAATATTGAATAATTAAATAAAACAAAAATCCCAAAAAGAAGAACCTATGATACTCGCTTTAAAAGCTCATATCTCGCCCATCACCACGGGCGTTGAAAAAAAAACATGCCAGGCTTTTGTATTCGTTATCAACCTGATCTGATCAACCTGATGACAAATCCTCATACTTATATTTTGGGTAAATTCACGTCAAAAATTTGCTGTTGGCTCTTGTTCTACAACTTAACCCTGTTCAAGAAGAAAATTTCAGTTCCAAATTATTCTGATTCAATGAGTACGTGCGGTACCGTTAAGAGAGGATATAGCAAGTCACATAAACCTAACTCAGACCTCTATGATTGTGCTCTGCAGTAGGTAGACAAGGAGGGTTGCGGCAAGGAGTTAGACAAAGCTTAAGTATGGGGTGCCTCCCTGAACTATTCTGGAACAAATTTCAGGATGGGATTTGCGCCGCTAATTTTCTGGGCAGGTTGGGGCATTCATAATTGAGTTGGGATTATGCCTCTTGCTCTTCATCCTGACTCCCTATGGATTAAATCAGATGTGCTGATAACCATTCAGATCATGTAAATTCCTATTTAAAATAAATAAATACATTTGGTGGGGCAACAGCTCGTGAAGAACCAGGGCCCAGTTACTTACAGCTCTCAACCATTCCTGTGTGCTTGTTGTTGGCAGGAATGGAGGGAACTTTCAATTTTGTGCTTAGTCCCAACGGGTAAATGAGAAGAACGAACTTGTACATCACAAGTATACTCTTGGAGGATTGGTTAGTTCCTCGCAAGAGGAAGTACCTCGGGAAAAACATTTCTGTTTTTAGGCGACAGCGGCTGGGGAAATTCCTATTTATTTGTGATTTGAGATCCAATAAGGAGAGACACATTAGGCTGCTTAGCACAAACAAGTAGTTTCTTTTTTTTTAGAAAAATCTGGCCATAGATTCGTCAAAAACTTGATAAGTCACAATTTTTGATCATCCGTCGGTTTTTGCTTTGAGGAATCAATGGTGAATTTTTCTTTCAAAAAGTGACCAGGTTTTGGCTAATTTATCTGCCATTTCACTGCCGTGTATATCGTGGTTTTCTGCAAACCATCGAATGATAACTGCGTTTTTTTGGTTTTCTTGTAAACAAAACCATTTCTGTCTTACGTGGGTTGACGTTGAGCCCAGAGCTGCTGGCCCAATTGCTGAGCTTGTAAAGGGATAGGACCTCGCATAGTGGAGAAAATTTTTTCTTGAAGCCATTAGCACTATATCGCCGAAGTAGGCCACATTTTTGACACCCCTGGCCTTCACCAACACCTAGTTAACGACAAAAGCAGGAGATAGAGATAGAAGACCTCCTTGTGGAGTACCTCTACACTTCCTTACTTTTAGCCTGATTTCATCCGCTTTTTGACTTTAAGACCTTTATTAGTTATACCCTTGGAACGCATCGTTAAATTGATTTTTTCAAAAGGTTTAAAAAAAACTAAAAGTCCTAAGGAATATCTTAAGAAGGCATGTTAAATTGTTATTCGAATTTTAAATAAATATGTTTTAGAAATTATATTAAGGGTATTCATGCAACAGCGTAAAGTCGTCGTAAACGTGGTAAAGTTTTAAACTTCGTAAATCTGTCAAATTTTCCATACAAATTGTGCCAGAATTACGAAGTTTTAAACTTTACAAAGTTTACGACGACTTTACGCTGTTTCATGAATACCCTTATTGTATTTTATATAATGTAGTAATATTTATTTCACTTTGATTTATGTGTATGTATTTTATAGAGTAAATTGATTTCACTTTGATTTATGTTTAAATATTTAAATAAATATTTCCAGATGGTTGGTACAATGGGGGGTGTTATTAAAGATCTGGAAGTTGAAAGCGATGAAGACGAAGAAGCGGAATACAATAAAACAGGCCGTTCTTCTGGCAAAGAAAACAAGAAACCTAAATCCGGAGGAATTGTAAGTTCTCTGTTCCGTGGAATTGTAGGTTCGAAGAATCTAACAAGAGCTGATGTTGAGCCTGCATTGGATAAGCTAAAAGATCATCTCATTTCAAAGAATGTCGCGTCAGATATTGCACAAAAACTATGCGAATCAGTTGCATCTAAATTAGAAGGAAAAGTTTTGGGAACTTTTGAATCTGTGGCAACAGCCGTCAAGACTGCATTGACGCAATCTCTAGTACAGATTTTATCGCCAAAGCGACGAGTTGATATTATCAGAGATGCTCTAGAAGCAAAACGCGCCAACAGGCCTTTTGTTATGGCTTTCTGTGGGGTTAACGGTGTTGGAAAGTCAACTAATTTGGCAAAGATATGCTTTTGGCTGATTGAAAATGATTTTAGTGTATTGATTGCAGCATGCGATACCTTCAGAGCTGGAGCTGTTGAACAACTCCGCACGCACACTCGACACTTGAATGCTCTGCACCCCCCACAGAAACACAATAATCGTACAATGGTGCAGTTGTACGAAAAAGGCTATGGAAAAGATGCCGCTGGAATTGCAATGGAGGCCATCAAATACGCCAACGATACTGGTATCGATGTGGTTTTGATCGATACGGCTGGAAGGATGCAAGACAATGAACCCCTGATGAGGGCACTAGCAAAACTAATTAAGGTCAATGACCCCGATTTGGTACTTTTTGTGGGTGAGGCATTGGTTGGAAATGAGGCCGTTGATCAGCTAGTCAAGTTCAATCAAGCCTTGGCGGATTATTCATCCAATGAAAATCCGCATATTATTGATGGGATCGTACTTACAAAATTCGATACGATTGATGATAAAGTAGGCGCTGCCATATCTATGACTTACATTACGGGACAGCCAATTGTTTTTGTGGGTACTGGACAAACATACACTGATTTGAAGGCTATCAACGCTAAAGCTGTTGTGCATGCTTTGATGAAATAATAAAATGCTTGATTTTTCTTTTACATTTAACTTTTTAATTTTTAAAGAAAATTTTGTATTTCAAGGATAAAATATGAAGATGTCAAGCAAATATAATAAAAACTTTAAAATTTGAGTAAATTGTGTGCGTTTCAAATTTTAAAGAAAAAGGATTTATTGGGTTTATCAGCATTGCTATAATGTACTTCGTTGTTGGGGATCGACAGGTAACAGAGAACTGTTGGCCACGTGTGGACCAGTTCACACGAGATAATTATAACCTCGTTTTCCTTTTGCAACTAAAGATTCTGATCCGTAATTGCTTATTTTATGTGCCAAGGAATAATGACGTTCAGGGGTGTTTATTATTCAGCCTTATTATGAGTTTCACGTGAACAACATTCCACCCGGAAAAATTAACATTTCACTTTTCGCCTATTGTGAGTTTCACCCGAAAAATGAAAACTCCCCCTTTTTGTGAGTACTCATTTCGGTCGAACTGTATCGTAATTAAAATCTTAAATGATCACTTTTTTTTAGAAGGTGAACAAAAGATAAACAGGTGGTGCTGGTGCCCTTTGCGCTAGTTTTTTTGCTTATTTTAGGCCAAGAGAAGTTTGGGCGAAAATCAAAATAGCTTTAAAAATTCCGGGCGAACAAGAATTTTTCGGGTGAAATACCTATTTTCCGGGTGAAACTCATAATAAGGCTGATTGTAAATAGGTGGAGCATAAGAATGTTTAACCAAAAATGCTTCTAAAGTAACCCCTTGCGTGTCTCATAGAATGATCACACTGTCCACTAATCAACACATAACTTTTTGTACAAAATTAAATATCCTATTGAAATGGATGATTTACAAAATCTATATATAAATAGCCTTAAAAAAAATTTGTGGTACCATTTACTCAGAAAGTATTCCACCGATTTCGATAAAATTTTATATGGTTGGAAAGCTATTAGTCGTGAGGGTGTGCGAATTGCAAAATTAAACAGATTGGGTTAATTTTGGTAAAGTTCAATTTTACACTGCAGAGCACTTTGAATAATAAAAAAATTGTGTTTTGCTTAAAATTTCAAACATTTAATATTTAAGAAAATATTTATATTAATAATTAATAATGTGTTGTTATATTGTATGTACACATAGAATGAACTGAAGGAAGGTAAGTGTGGTATATGTACAGTGTACACATACAGAATACAAATTGTTACATGTAATATATGTAGTTAATCGTTGGAACAAAGAGCAAGATTTGAGTTGAAAAACTTAACATTTTTCAAGATTTGCCATTGTGAATAAATTTGGTCAATGCGTTGATGGTGGACTTTTCTGGCCTAAGACTGTCAAAGTTTTGAGGAGAACCATCAGGTGCTCAAACGAAATGGGAGAAAAAAGTTGGTGCAAATCAATGAATCTTCAATAAAATAACAGTTCGATTAAAGTTCCAGAATTAAATAAAAATGAAAAGGTTAGTCTTATTTTATAGGTAATCATAATGACCCGTAGTCATTAAGAACGTCGCTTTACAAACGGTAGTTGAACTGGCAGTTAGAAAAAGTGAATATGAGTGAATATTCCACAGTTGAGAAGCCAAAATTCAAATTCTGAAAAAAAATTTAACAGGAATGTTTCAATGAATGTAGGTCGATGATATAAAAAATGACTAATAATTAAGATATCTTTTGGTTAACACTTATAAAAATGTGCTTTAAATATTGAACATACAAATTTCGATAGTTTTGATGGCTGGCCAATGAATTTAATGTAGTGTTTTGTCAAGCCAAACATTTTCTTTCAGAAATCTCTCAAAATGATGAAAATACTTAAACATCCTATTGTCATAAAGGTAAAGCTTCGGTCCCTCCATTGACTCATAATAGTTTTTTTGTATGAATTATTAAATGGTTTAAGCTCGAGTTCGAATGACTCTTGAAAAGCATCGATCAAAGATTTTTTGATAATATTATAACTGCTTTTGCTATGGTTAGTTCTGAACTTCAAATCGATCAAAATAGTATGCACGGTGTGTATCATTATTATTTTTAGTGATATTGCATCAACACCTTTTATTGGTGGCAGAACTTTACATAATGCATCCAAATTGTCAATCTTAGATTTTTCGATTTTTAAATAGTGTATTGTTAATAATAATAATCGATGGAATTTCTATGTGTCCGATTTATGCATTTTGAGTTATAGATCGACTTTACGGAGATTAGAATCGATGAAGTTGAAAAACATTTGCCATTTGGTAGGAAAACTGTGGTTTTGAGTGGCGATTTCAGACAAGTTTGTTGTTCTGCATGGAATATGTGGCTCTTTTAGAGAATTTTCTAATTCGTTTGAGTGTATTCGATTCATTTCACCACATTACTTTAACACTAAATATCAGTTAAATAAAGTTATATTTTTCGACTTTTTAAGAAAAGTTGGTAATGAGGAGTTAATGCAGTATCCAATGATGAATATCATTGATAGAAAATTGAAACTCCTAACTTGCCATTATTCGGAAAAAATTACGATTGCATTTTTCTATACTAAAAAATCACTTGTAAAATATAACTTCATGCACATTTGTGTATTGTTTAGTATACTTAGCTTAAAAGGTTAGTAAAAATAATTTTTTTGTTTAAACAATAAAAAAAATTCCTTAGATCGTTCCATCTTTTTCATTTAACATCATTATTATTTCTAATGACATGTAAGTGAATACTTATAATTCAAGTTAAAAGTTCAGGTTAGCTCGACTCCATAATTGCGTTTCGCCCAGGTTGGGCTCATCAGTTAGATGACTATCGTACCCTACTAAGACGCAATTTTGTATCGAAGCAGTTATGAAGCAGTTATTGCACTTGCACAGTTTTAATTCTTAGGCGAAGAAGGTAAGTAAAAAAAAAATCAGATGTTTTTCCATGCAAAGTTTTACAAATTCTACGTTCCTAGATCCTAGAGAAACAAGAGAAACCAACATTTCCATGAAGCTATTTCTTTATTATTATTAATTTTGCTTTCTTCTCTTAAGTGTGTATGTCAGCATTTCTTGGCCGAAGTTCGCCCACTGGGCGATACTAGTTTAATATAAAATGGTCAAATTAATAATTTCTGAAATTTTTGCTTAATTTCGCATAATTTTTCGGAGCAAGGAAAGGCTCAAGACATGCTCAAAAGAAATAAAGTAGAGGCTCAAGGCTCTAATATGACATGTTCAAAAAGTCGTTTTTATTCAAAGCAGGCAGGATATATTATACCCATTCTTATTATCGTTTCTTATCGTTGTTCGTAGTTTTTTTTCGATAGCCAATTTTTAGGTACTATATCATTGTATATAAATTCTATAGTATTCTCATGAAGAAAAAAAGCTCGTGGCCATCTATGCGTCCAAATGTAATACTAATTTTTGTTAAGGGATCTCGGTAAGGCGATCACAGCGAACCTATCGACCAAATGTCTACCTACAAAATCGTGTTTCATGAGAATACTATAGATTGGATATACAATGACTATATGACAAATTTTAAATTCTTTGCTTCTAGTATCAAGAATAATATAAATTAACCTAGCCGCCCAGTCTGTAGGTACCTATGCATTAAAAATATAGATGCAAATATAAAATTGCGGGGCTCACCTACTGTTCATAGATCATAGGCCATTAAATTCGAATTTATTAAACCTAAACATTTTAATCTATTCCAGTATAACAAAAAAACTTTCAAATCAAATTAAATTATAAATTTCATGTATATTTCAAACAGCCATATGGGCCTAGTACCCCGGCGCTACCTATTCCGGACGATATAAACTTATTTGTATTGTTACCTGTGATAAAATAAAATAAAATAAAAATACATTCGTCCATATTTTTCACTCTTTAATCCAGATTGTAATTTGTATCCGAAAATTAAATCCAATTCCATATTATTCACCAGTTAAATCCGCAATTAAATTCAATATTTTTAATCCACTTGACTTAATGTTATTATATAAAAATCGATTATATCATTTCCGAAATATTTGATTTTCCAAAATAAATTTTGAAATATTTTTTAAAAATCCAAAAAATATCTTTTCAAAAATTTTGGTACACAAAACTATTTATATTTTTTGGAAGCTTCTGTTTAAAAAAAAACAATTGAAATCGGTTGTACCGTTTTGAAGAAAATCAAAAATTTTAAAAATGGTTCTTTGGGAGGTACTATTAATAACTATTTTTGAAAAATGGTTTTCCACCCAAAGGAAGCCTTTACTTAAATAAATTTATTGAATTTTTTTAAAGAAAAGTCGAGTCGTTTTTGAGAAAAATACGATTTTGTAAAATTGCTGAAAAAATTGTATGGCAGGTACCGTTATTTTTGGTTCTAAAAAAAATGAAAAAAATGTGTGGACATAATAATCAGAAACTACAAGGGGCGACAACTTCAGACTGGGAAGATTCAACAGAAGCAGCACTCAAAATTCATTGATGTACAGAGGACTTTTATTTTTCAACAGTCTACCTGAAGAACTAAAAAATGAGCATCGAATTCAAACTTTTAAACAAAAATTGTATATTTTCATTATTAATAATTTATAAAATTCAAAGAATAATATATTTCAATTTAAATTTAGCCGTCATAAATAAATAAATAATACATTTATAATTTTCTATTTAAGAAATTTAAAAATTTTGTATTGTAAAAGATTTTAAAAAACTAATAAATAAATGAAGGGTCCAGGGGAAAAACGGCTTAAGTCCACTTTAATCGATTTCGAGAAAAACGTAGTTGTAAATATATTACTAAAATAATGGATAATTTAAAGAGAAATAAATAAAAGTAACAATTTTTTTTGTTGAGCACAAAGTACTCAAGTAAGCAAACATATATTGATTTTAACATCTTGAATTTTTTGCATGATAAGCTGACATGAGTCAAAAGGACCTTCGATGTTTTAACCAAAATTTTGAATTTTTTGATTTGAAATTTTCTTCTGAAAGAACCGGACATGATAATTGGAAACGGTTTTTTGCTTTTTATTCAGACACCTCTAGATTTTCAAAATAGAGTTTAAAAATAAAATAATTTTCACAAGCGTGACATTGGACCGTTTTTGCAATTCAATTTGTTACACAGGACCTCGACCGGGTGTAGTTAGAATATCTAATTTTTTTTTGTTTTAATTATTTACCTGACGTGTCGCTAGGTCTATTCACAAGTTTTTCTTTTTTTAATATCGCTTTGTTTAATTTTTGGAGCAAAAAAGTTGGAAAAAAGTTTTTTTAAAAGTGTACTATTTTGCGAGTTTTCAAAATCCTATGTGAAGAGAGCTATACTACATCAGATAGTACCCATACAAATCTATAAGATGTCATCATTAGTTTAATTTTTTCAAAAAGTGGACTTGAGCCGTTTTTCCCCTGGACCCTTCAAATACTACTACTACTACTACATCAAGTTTGAAGAAAATCGATCGAGCCGTTTAGGCTGTAGACGAACAGACAGACAGAACTGTGCCACCCACTTTTTTGGTGTTCCCTATCATCGTAATATCATGTTTGATTGTTATCTCAAAATTGTTTTTTGCACGAATCCAAAACTTGCCTTATAGTACCTATATATATCGCAAGTAAAAAAATTTGACAGAAGTTTGGACTAAAAATCACAGAAATTCAAAGTAAAGGATCACACCTATTCACTCGTAGTAGTAGTTACAGTAATTTTCTCAAAAACTAGAAGACAGAATCATCTAGTTTTCAGTTCTTGATTAAGAATTAATTAGAGCAAAGAATTTCAGAGAAAAGAAATAATTTATAATTTCACAGTATTGAAAAATTACATTTTAAACTTTTTTTAAATGTTTTTTTTCTTCAAAATTTTGAGTTTAAACCCAGTTTTTTCAAAAACTGCATAGATTTCACTTGATTTAAAAACTAGCTAATAGAACAGAGTATTGGCTTTAAAAAAGGTATAATACTTAGTTGTAAGTTCCGTTATTTTGTATAATTTTTTACATTTTTAGTACTTTTTTATAAAATTGCCCCTCCCGCCCAAACGGCGGAAGAAAGATCTCCCTCTCCTCCCTCCCTCCCATATTAAAAAAAAGCTTGTATTAAACTATTCTACAAAAAACCGTTATAATTTCTTGGCACCTAAGTTATCGTACTCTCCCCCGAAATAGAATTTATTTTTCGGATACAAATTACTCTGAATTTAATTTGGATTTATGTAAAGTTTTAATCCAACTATTTAATTCGGATTTATTAAGGCCAAATATTTAATTATACCTATGCCATAAATATTACCCCCAATGGTCAATGGATCTAAAATGTTGAATTTAAAAGTGGAATTAACGACTATAATATGGAATCGGATAATTAGAAATCTAAATTAAACGAGTGAATAAGGTCGTAAATCAGGATTTAAGTTTCAATCTTCAAACGAATGAATAAAGGCTCTCCCAAACCAACGCGAAATCATAGCGAATCATTCGCAAAGACAGATTTTTGTTGTTGTTTAGCATTGTGTATCTTTCATATATTTTGTATCATTGTGAATGATTTCGCGTCGTCGGCGAATGTTGGTTTGGGAGAGCCTTAATGGACGTAAACCGCATTTACACGACTGGAAAGCTGCCCGTTGCCCTTATAATGACAAAAAGAAATACATTTTTGTGTTTTAAATTTCGGCTAAGTTTTCGAAAAGGCCGCCCAAACCAACGCGAAATCAGAACGAATCATTCGCAACGATACAAAATATGCAAGATACGCAATGCTAAACAACAACAAAAAACTGCCTGCGAATGATTAGCTATAATTTCGGGTTGGTTTGGGAAAGCCACCAAACATACTGAAAAGCGGTCATCAGTGTAATCATTTTCTCAAAAGCGCAAGGCTGATAATTTAGTATGTAGCATTTCGGTTTTATAGACTAGTACGCTGCTAATGTGAAACGAAATTTTTAGTTACTCTCCAACAAGACAACTAATTGTTTACAAAAACGAAGGGAAAGAATACCTATTCAAATTCAAAAAATTAAAAAGTCAACTTTTTTCCCGTTGAAATATCTCGAATGAACATACAAAAAACGCAGCTACAAAGGCTCTCCTGTTGTTTGGCGTTGTGTATTTATCATATTTTGTACTATCTACCTACTGTGTAATGATTAGCTACGAATTTACGTTGGTTTGGGAGACCCTTTTTATTTATTTATTCGTTAAATAGCTAAGGATAGAAGGCTTACAAAACTAATTTTACATTACATTATAATTTATATGACTGTTTTTGTTAACCAAAGATGCTTAGTCCCCTATTACACGATGATTCTTTGCGTCTGACTCTTTTCAAAATTCAATGAGTGCGAAGGTGAAATCCGATGCTTTTTCTCCTTCGCACTCATGAAAATTCGAAAAGAGTCAGACGCAAAGAATCATCGTGTAATAGAGGTCTTAACTATTGATTAAGTTGACTGCCAGCTGCTGTGTACAGGCCAAATGTGTCTTTTTTGAAGCTCATGTATACCATATGTTATATCAAACAAAATTGTTTTCTGGCATCACTTTTTTGTAGAGTTGTCATGCTCTCTCCACTACAACCATTTACTTTTCAGTATGTATTTATTTTCCGTCTGCTTCGCAGCAGTGTGAACGATTGCGTTAAAATTGTTCGTGTTTTCCTGCAGAAATTAAATTCCAATCGATCTTCAAAATTATGTGAAAAGTGTTCCAATTGTTAAAACAAATTAAATATTCATTTAAGAAAACCAACGAAGTTAATATGAGTACTTAAGCTATTGCGATAATAGAGAAAAGTGGAATTGTTAAAAAAATCTCAATTGCAAGTTTTTTTTGTTGTATTGCTGCTTCTTTGCGCTGTGTGTACATACCTTCCTCGTAGACGTAGTGCATACACAGGCTCTTTACATAAGAACTACGTTCAGTAGTTTTTTTTTCATTCTTATATACTGCAGGGCCGTGTGTTCATTCATTCATTCATATATTTGACGATTCTGTTACTTGGTCGGGTCGAATTCGAATACTATTCCCAGACCAGAGGCCAAGACACGGTTTCGGTTATCGCAATCAAACCGGCTGCGTGCTTTCTGCTTTAGGTTCTTTTCCGTATATGCGTCTAGCATTGTGGTCTTTCGGTCTTTGGGCTTCTCCCGCGATATTTGAATGAGTAATATGCCACCATCGTCGCAGTACCTTTTCTAACAACTTAGGTTTTGCAAAAACATGATATAAATAATCTAAATTAGGCAAGAGCTGTTCACGGAAACAGGGCAGAAGAAAAGTTCACAAATGTTTAGACCCTGCTCGGAGGCAGTTTGTGTGAGTTAAGAAATCTACTCGACCCCGTCGTAAATTATGAAAAAGAGTTAGAAACAAGTTAGCCACAGCGCAACATAGACGACTTCCTTCAAACGCAAGGAAGACATAACCCAGAACGACAACGACTTGGTGGACGACGCTCAAGAAGATCGAAAAAAAAACACAAGTTCACCAAAACCAAGAAACCCAATAGGACCGCACATAGAAAAGAGGAAGGAAGGAAACCTGCAGAACGAATAAAGGAAATATATATAACGAAAATTCGATACGAATTGAATGGATACTGCTGCAATGGAGATTGAGACACCGATGATGATCGATAATGAAGTAGTCGCAGGAGTAGCAGCAGCATCTGCAGCTGCAGCACACGATGCGACAGTTCAGCGGATTTGGGGAAAACTCAGGAATACACCGCGGGATAGTATTGCTGCATCTAATGAGTTTTTTAAGTTCATTGCGAGGTTTTCAGGTGAGTCTTGGCTTTTTATTGCCATTTATCTGTTCGTCACTCATGAAATAAAACACTACTTACTTAAATCTGTTTGTATGTTTGGTTGAATAATGTTATTCCCTTTAGATCACTATTTTTTCATTTAAAGACGATTGCATTGATGAAGAAAGGTAAAAAGAAAAAAGAACATCTGTTCCTTTTTTTTGACCTACGCCTACCAACCACCATCTGCCTCTTAATCGTTCGTCGTCGTCGTCTTCTTTCGTCATTTGTTGTCGTCATCTTCAGTCAAAGTTGGAGTAGACTTCCTTGTGTTTTTTTTTCTTTAAAACAGCAGCCGTCATATGAATGCGTGGTGTGGTTTCTCAAGTTTATTGGTCGTTTCTTCAAGGGCAAATCGTGGGCAATACTTTAACTTTTATAAATGATATGAGTTTTTGATTTTTTTTTTGTAGGTACCTGCTTATGTTCTTATACATGCATCATATAAAAGAAAATTAACTCCAAAGTAGTTTTCATTGCAAGGTTTTCAGTGTAGCAATAGTTTTTTGGGGCTCATCAGTCTCGGGTTTCCTTAAAAAAAAAAAAATGATTAGGTGTAGGTAAGGTTCGTTGCTATTATGGTTCATAGTGTTTTTGGTTGACAGGAGAACCCTACATTATAAATATATAAATAAGCATTGACTATATTTTTTAAATACTTTTAAGTAGATTTAATTGGTATACAAATAAATAAAGCTACCTGCATCATAACTTTACTATACAATTTCGGATTAATAACAGGTTTACAAGGTTTTCGACACGGTAAAGTGAGAGTTGATCTTAGGGTAGTTTTTCGTGCTGAACTCAAATCTGTTATTCGTTTTTCGCTATCAGCTCTGGTTTTCGAGATATTACCGTTAGAAAGTGCAAAAAAAACCTTTTTTCCATTTTTGGGGGTATGTAACTATGCGAATTGATTTTACTTGTTTAACTGTACAGATTTCTGAAAGTACTAATCTTAATCTTCAAAATTCAGCTTTAATCGTCCCAATGTAATTTCAAAAATGTGTAATTTCAATAATATTTAATGTTTAATAAAATATTTTCATCACGTTTTTATCAAGGATTAATATCACCCCTGTTCTGAATTCCAATGAGGTACTTAAAAAATCCTTTCGTTTTCAAACTCTCGGTGTTTTGAAATTCTTTTCGTTTTCAATACTTGCGGAATGGGTGTGTTTTGATTCTCGGGTGAATTGAAAACTAGCTTGACATTTTGAATTAATTTGAAGTTTATTTTTTCATGAATTTAAATAATTTAAAAAACTTATTTTTTGTTGGAAATACGGGCAGACACACCACTAGATTTTCACTAAAAAGCCACGGACCACGATATCAAATACATTTTTGATGTTATTTTCAAATTTAATTTATTATAGAGATTTTTTTGACGTTTAGAAGTTTCTTTTTACGGATTTCGAAAAAAAATAGGTTTGAATATCGACTATTGCGGAAGTGAATTTGTACTAAATTCAGAACATGATTTTTGAATCCTTACGGAAATCATTTTCGTAAACGGATTTGATTCCGATCGGAAATCAAAACAGGGGTGTATATGTACATACCTAGATGTGGGATACATTTGTTGATTACTACTCTACTTTCCCGTTGTATGGCTCTACGTTTAATATTGTCTCAGCGAGAACTTTCAGTTATCAAAGACGCCCTTAGCCCATGAAATGTCTCACTATTTAAAAAAAACATGTGGTAAAGCGTATGCAGTTGAAGCCCACGTTAAAGTGGAGAAATATTCTCTGGACAAATGAGAGCAAAATTATTTTATTTGGTGGAAGAGGATCGCGGTCATAAGTTAAAAGGCCTCAAACGCTGAACTCAACGCCAAGCATAATGATTTGGCGCTGTTTCCTATTTTTTGGTGTTCTCCCTATATTAGTAGGGGTATAAGTGCACGATATGAGGGCATACCTTTCATTTCGACCTGACGGGTTGAGCTTTAGTACACTAATAGTTTTTCATATCCCCCCTCCCCAGCACTTTGATAGTGGATTTTTAAAAAACCAAAGTAGGTTTTCAATCAACCCTGGATGTTATGTTACTTACTTACTTAAGGTGGCGCTACAGTCCGGGGTGGACCAGGGCCTCAACCAACAAGCTTCTTCCAGCCGGCTCGGTTTCTAGCTAGCTGTCTCCAGTTTCGCACGTCAAGTTGGTTGAGGTCCTCTTCCACTTGCGTGCGCCACCTTTTACGCTGTCCACCTCTACTGCGTTGTCCCACGGGGTTGGATTCAAAGACTTTCCGGGCCGGAGCATTGGTGTCCATTCGCTCTAGGTGACCCAGCCATCTTAGTCGTTGGCTTTTCACTTTTGTGGCTAGGTCGGTGTCGCTGTACAGCCCATACAGTTCGTGGTTGTATCTTCTCCTCCATTCCCCATCTATGCAGACAGGACCAAAAATCACCCGGAGAATTTTCCTCTCGAAACAGCCTAACGCGTTCTCATCCACCGTTAGCAGTGTCCATGCCTCTGCACCATACATCAGGACCGGGATGATAAGCGTCTTATACAGGGACAGTTTAGTTGCTCGAGAGAGGGCTTTGCTTCTCAATTGCCTTCTTAGCCCGAAGAAACAGCGATTGGCAAGAGTAATTCTTCGTTTGATCTCAGCACTGGTATCGTTCGCTGAGTTTATAGCGGATCCTAGGTAGACAAAGTCTCTGACCACCTCAAAATTATAGCTGTCTATAGTGACGTTCTGTCCTAGACGTCGGTGTTGGGTGTCCTTTCTTGTTGACAGCATATACTTCGTTTTGCTTTCATTCACCGTTAAACCCATCTTCTTGGCTTCCTTCTCAATGCTCACAAAAGCACCACTGACATCACGCTTTGTTCGTCCCATTATGTCAATGTCATCAGCGTAAGCGAGTAATTGGACGGACTTTTGAAAGATTGTGCCTCTAGTGTTGGATGTTATGTAGTAGATTGTGAAATTCTGCGTCGACACCATCTTTAAATTTTATTAATACAAATATTTTCTAATAATTGAATATGAAGAAAATTTTAAAAGAAATTCTTCTGTTTAAGTGGAGTGACCGAATATATGATTCAAAGTTAAAAGTTCAAGTGAGCTCAACTCCATGATTGCGTTTCGCCCAGGTACGATAGTTGGGCTCATCAGTTAGATGACTATCGTACCCTTCTAAGACGCAATTTTGTATCGAAGTTTACCGACTAATATAAAAATCACAGCATTAAGATACTATGAATTTTATTATTCTAAGGGAATTTGGTTAAATTCAGACACTTAGAATTTCAAATGCCCGCGCTCAGGCTTTTTATAATAATTGAATATGAAGAAAATTTTAAAAGAAATTCTTCTGTTTAAGTGGAGTGACCGAATATATGATTCAAAGTTAAAAGTTCAAGTGAGCTCAACTCCATGATTGCGTTTCGCCCAGGTACGGTACTTGAACTTTTAACTTTGAATCATATATTCGGTCACTCCACTTAAACAGAAGAATTTCTTTTAAAATTTTCTTCATATTCAATTATTATAAAAAGCCTGAGCGCGGGCATTTGAAATTCTAAGTGTCTGAATTTAACCAAATTCCCTTAGAATAATAAAATTCATAGTATCTTAATGCTGTGATTTTTATATTAGTCGGTAAACTTCGATACAAAATTGCGTCTTAGAAGGGTACGATAGTCATCTAACTGATGAGCCCAACTATCGTACCTGGGCGAAACGCAATCATGGAGTTGAGCTCACTTGAACTTTTAACTTTGAATCATATATTCGGTCACTCCACTTAAACAGAAGAATTTCTTTTAAAATTTTCTTCATATTCAATTATTATAAAAAGCCTGAGCGCGGGCATTTGAAATTCTAAGTGTCTGAATTTAACCAAATTCCCTTAGAATAATAAAATTCATAGTATCTTAATGCTGTGATTTTTATATTAGTCGGTAAACTTCGATACAAAATTGCGTCTTAGAAGGGTACGATAGTCATCTAACTGATGAGCCCAACTATCGTACCTGGGCGAAACGCAATCATGGAGTTGAGCTCACTTGAACTTTTAACTTTGAAATATTTTCTAACTTTTCTTGGCTTTTCACATTTTGTTTCCAAAACGACTTTTTTCCACCCCCTTCGTACAAGAAGAGGGGTGGGAGAAAAACAATAATGTGGTCCTATGGTTTCAAGGGTGCTGAATCCAACGGCAGTTCTCGGGTCATCGTCCGACCCTTGGTTTTCTATTTATAAGCAACATTTCGGGATAGTGGCAACCCTTCTCTTGTCCTTCTGACAATGTTGCCACCTTGGCTACACTTCTTAAAAGTAAAGTTAGGACATGGACTATTTGTATACTGAAGCTCAACCCGTCAGGTCAAAATGAAAGGTTGGTCTCACTAACAGCCCCACTATCACCCCTGTTCTGAATTCCGATTATTTGAAAAATCCTTTCGTTTTCAAATTCTCGGTGTTTTGAAATTTTTTTCGTTTTCAATACTTGCGGAATGAGTGTGTTTTGATTTTCGGGTGGATTGAAAACTAGCTTGACATTTTGAATTAATTTGAAGTTTAATCTTTTCTTGAATTTAAATAATTTAAAAAAACTTATTTTTTGTTGCAAACGCGGGCAGACACACCACTAGATTTTCACTAAAAAGCCACGGACCACGATATCAATTTTGTATGTTATTCTTAAATTTAATTGAATTACATATGTATGTATACAGAATTTTTTAATACATTTGAAGTTTCGAATTTTCTTTTTCCGGATTTCGAAAAAAAATTAGGTTTGAATATAGACTATTGCGGAAGTGAATTTGTACTAAATTCAGAACATGATTTTTAAATCAGCCTAGTACGCAGCTGAAGTGAAACGAAAATTTTCTGGTGTCTCCAACTCGAGAACGAAATCAGAAACGAAGTGATTGCGAAAAAAATATGGAGAGTTTTATCAGAAGGATGTCAAAATAAATACAAAAATAAAACAGTTTAAAATCTTAAGTCAATTTTTTTCTCGTCTGATGTGAACTCTTGTTTTTTTTTGTTTTCGTGTCGTCCGTTGTGGTGCTAAGGGTTCCAAATAATTGTGTTCTGCAGTTCGTTTCGACGGTATTTTCTTCCATTTTCATTTTTAAATAAAATTCAACAGCAAAATATAACAAACTGTCAAATTTTCGTCTGAAATAATGTTCCAAACAATTAATTGTATACGAAAAATAAGTGGAGACTTGGTTCGAGTATCTGCTAGGAGTGTCAGTTTTATTGACATTTCACTGTCGAACTGCGTACTACATAACAAAAATCACTACTGTCGTTTTCCTTTTGCCAGTAGGGATTTTGATCCGAAATTGCTAATTTTTCTTGGCAAATAGAACACACATTGGATTGATTTTTTTTTGTACTTGTATGTGTAGCATATCAAATTTTCCGTCATTTCGTTGACGTGACCAGTGATAGAATGCGTAGGGAAAAATTCCTATGAGTAGGTAATTTTATGTAAGAATTCATGTGATTGACGGTGTTCATACCAGCTTCACGTGAGGCGACTCATTTTGACGTCTCTCATTTTTATTTCACTCTGATCTCTTGGAAAGAACGATGGCCAAGTGAGGTAGAACTTTTAAATTTTTTGAACAAATTTGCCTCACCTCACCATCTCTTTCTTCCCAATAAATAGGAATGAGATAAAAAAGAGACGTCAAAATGAGTCACCTCACGTGAAGCTGGTATAAACACCGTCAATAGTTCAAAAGATTTTAACAGAAAAGTTAAAAAACTTGCCAACCATTTATAACTCGCATTAAAGGAGTCTAGACTAATCTTTTATCAAAAACCAACGAAAAGTATCTTTCCAATTCGGCATAAGGAGAAGTCATCTATTTATAATGCACTTTAATGAAATTAATCATCCATCTTTTTTCTATTCATTTTACCCAAATGTGTCATTTACAGGGAACGCGCTCAGTGCACAATGAAAGTTTTACCTACATAACATCAAAAATGAAATACAATTTAGGGATTTTTTTTATCTTTAGTGGGAATTTTATTTTTACCATATATTAACACTGAAACAATTTCTATTATTTTATAAAAAAAAACAAACTTCAAAGCCATCACTTTATCTGCCTATCTGGCCGGATTTTTGTTAATAATGCAATTCAATGCATGTGGGTTTTGTAAATCCAGCCATTTGGTCTTGTAAAGACACTCTTGTAATCCCTCCGGAGTAGGTATTAGGCATCCCTGAAGGCGTTTGGTAGCCGCCACGCAAAGAAAAACTCTTGGACCACTTCACTGGTAAATATTCTTTTTCTACCAAGAGTCCAGTACACCAAACACAAATCACATCACACCCGATCGAAAGCACATTGAATTGTTTCAAATATAATTAATTGAATTTATTGAATAATTTAATTAATTGCACAAAAAACAATTTACAAAATTCCGAATTTTAAAATAAACAAACTCAATGACAAATCTAATGAAATGAAGTTTCGACAATTGTCACTTTACTTTGGTGTGTGTGCAAGTACGTGTAAATCCCTCTTAAAACAGGGATTGCAGAGATTGATCCCTGACACACAGAAATCGATTTTTTTTGGTCAAAAGGAAAGCGAAAACGTGACAGGGATCAAATAGAGATCAAAAAAATCGATTTTTTTGGTCAAAAGGAAAACCACATACGAAATGTTTCGTTTACGATTTCGTTGTGTCAATTTCTGTATGAGAATTTTCGTTTCACTTCAGCTGCGTACTATGCTTTAGGCTTGTTTCACACATATACGGTTTCATTCGGTTCGGTCTGTATTCGGTTCGTTTTCGGTCGGACCTGATAAGTGTGAACCGATGAAAACGGCAGGAATAAAAACCTAATAGAAACCGAATAGCACCGAACGTCCCCTCGACACGAATCGGTTTCATTCGGTTTCAAGGGCACACAAACTTATCGTAGCGTTCACACATATTCGGTTCTATAAGGTTTTTTTTGTTCGTTTTTATTTGGAGTTGACAACTAGTGCTGAAGTATGTTGATATTTTTGGAATTAAAAATAGATATTTGAATACAAACCTTATAGGAACCGTATATGTGTGAAAATAAAAAACTGAAACCGAAAACGAACCGAATACAGACCGAACCGAATGAAACCGTATATGTGTGAAACAAGCCTAACGGAAATCATTTTCGTAAACGGATTTGATTCCGATCGGAAATCAGAACAGGGGTGTATATCACAAGTATGTATCATGGATAAACATCTTAATATAAAAAATATAATATAAAAAATACTGAATGAGAAGATGCCGCTGAAGTGTGCCTTTGGACAATATTGGGTTTCAAGGAATATATGGCCAGAGATAAAAAAAAAAATAGAGTGTTTACTGATAGACTGAGAGCCCACAGCAGATTTTGGGTGTGAACGATAGCAAAAAGAGAAGTATAGGCGTCGAAAGCTTCATTAAAGGCAATTAAAAAAATCAAAGTCTTGCAGGCCACAACTGGGGCCTTTGCGAGAAACAATGCATCGAAAAAAAAAAATATGAATGCAACTTCGAGGATAATCGTGTTAGCCGAAATTGGTTTTCACCCCACCCTAGATAAGCTCCGCGGATCCCATATCACGGAATCTGAGATCATTTGAGTGTTAAATTCGCCCTGCCATGCCAGGCTGTTTAAAAAAACCGTTTTTACTTTGAATTTTGAATTTTTTAAACGGTTTGGTAGAGCCAACTATACACTCAAATGGTCTCAGATTCCGTGATATGTGATCCGAGCAGCTCATCTAGGGAGGAGTGAAAACCAATTTCGGCTAACACGATTATCCTCGAAGTTGCATTCATATTTTTTTTCGATGCACTGTTACTCGCAAAGGCCCCAGTTGTGGACTGCAAGACTTTGATTTTTTTAATAGCCTTTAATGAAGCTTTCGACGCATATACTTCTTTTTTTGCTATCGTTCACACCCAAAATCTGCTGTGAACTCTCGGTCTATGAAGCTTAGCAGACCTCAACTGCCACTCTTGATTTAAATCCTAACGGGTCACAGCTCAATCGGAACTCACATGCACAGAATGAACATCAGCTCATCCGACTAATACAAAGGGTGTCAGGACGGGCTCCGCTCAGTTTCTTTTGTGGATGCCCCAGCCTAGCCAGTACTAGAATTGTGCGCTGACTCACTTTTGACACTAAGAAACATCCATAAATTCATTCAGGACGCACGACTTCCACTTACTCCCTCCTTTTACCCTTCGTATAGCTAAATTACCCATATATCCTGGGGAGCACAATGGATCCACTGAGATCCGAGAGAGATGATACGGCCTGCCGCATTATCACCCCACCTAACCTAACCTAAAGGGACAATGACCGGAAGCATACCAGCAAACTAGCCAATAAGTAGTTTCGGGTTGACACTGTAGATGTTATGGAATGGCCGGCACAGTCATCAGCCTCAAACCTAATTGAAAATCTTTGGGCTGATATAAACGGAAGTGTCTCGATGCAGGGCAAGTAACAATAACGAAATCTGGTGTACTGTTAAGAGAGAAATCCATTCCTGTTGAAAGATGCCAAAGCCACCCAATGCAAAGTATAACTATTATTGCATATAAATACAAATATCAAAAGAGGTGCAGTTTTCATTTTTTAAGATGTGGTGCTATTTTCATGACTGGAAAAATATTAAAAATGCCTTGGAAAGTTAACAAATCTCAAGAAATTGACTGAATTTCAAATTGTTGATGGACTGCGGTAATATTTTTTTTGACCGCACCTGTATATCTTGTAATATTAATGAAACATCTACAAATTTATAAGGGAAACTGAAACATTCACAAATTTTGTTTGAAATTTATATCCTGGCTCTGGAAAATTAACCCAGAAATATTGTTTTAACAAAAAGACTTGAATCTTTTGAAAATGTGTCAGTATCTAAATAGAAAATTGAGCCAGAACATGCGAAATCTCACCAGACCGATTTTGAAAAAAGGTTATTTACCTGAAATAAAATTCAGAGGCTCTATTTTTCAGAAACCAAATTCGAAACTAGTATCTTGGTCGTCTAGATTTTGTTTTTTTTTTTTTTTACAAAATATAACAGATTCACTCAACAATAACAAAAACCTGGAAACATAAAAATTGAATAAAAAAAAAAAAACCTGTCGTCGGCAAATGTTTACTTTTGGTTTGGAAGAGCCTTTATACTGGTCTCTTCCACACTTTTACCCCATTTTCGAATAAGAGATATGATTGACTCATCATTAAAGTGGCGTACACAACGGCTCAACGACTATTGCCGAATCTCTTTACGCGTTTCATACGCCGATTCATCGTTTTTATAAAACTAGCACGACCAACACGCGATCCGGTCCCGAGAAACTTTCATTTGAGGCACATAATATTCCTTGGTTTTTGAATGAGTACCTCCCAAAACTACTAATTTTTACGAATTTAGCCCAAAGTTCTGTCAAAGCTCATATTAGAAAAATAAAATTCGTAGTTTTGGGAAGTACACGAACAGATATACATAATTATGTCGTTTGTCAAGTAAGCGTTATCACCTTTCATGATCTCGGTCTCAAGCGTCACGGTTAATAGAGAGGTAAATGTATTACGAAAAATTCGATTTTGTACTTAAGAAAGCTCTAATAATTTCATAATGATTTCTAATTTACGTCATTTTTAATTTTGCTTTCACACTTTATGTTTACTATTTTACCTAACTGGGCTATAAATAACTTTGACAAATTTAAAACGACTCGATGCTGTTTGAAACAAGATAGGTACATACTTGAAAAGCAGACTTCCGAGCCAAAACACACCTTCATTAATTATTTTGTTTATACACATATGTACCTACTTCTGATGTTACTTTCTTAAACATTATACTACAAAAGCAAACCCAAGGTGATTCCAACTTGATATGTATGTAAATACATACATACCTATGTAAAATACTCTAATTTAGATTATTTGGGTATCATATTTGTTTAGTTTCTGCTTATTAAGAACGTCAAAATTAGATGTTTGTTTGGTTTTTGTTTTTTTTTTTTGTCATGAAAGTTGATTGGATGTTAAAGCAAATACATATGTTCCCGTTTCATTGGCCGATCTTGTTAGCATCATATTGCAAATCGTTTCGGTTATGGTTCTGACACAATATAGCCATCTGCGTACTTAAATAGGAACAAGAGGAATATGTACATACATACATGTGTACACGTATAATTTTTCAATTGGAGGTTAATGTGGGTTAATAGCAATTCAATTATAGACTTTTGAAGGACTTGGAAGATAAGACACTTTCTTATAAAAAAATCGACTAATTAATATGGCAGACGCAAAAATATTTTTAATCTATGATGCTGTTTTTAAAAACAAAAACATTAAAAATATAAAGTGTTGACGTTGCTGTTGACTCTACATGTTAATTATATGCTTCACACACAAATAGGGCACTGTTTAACGCCCTTATTTCTAAGGTGTATGAAATGGATTGATTTCTCAATCTTGCCGACCACTTTATGCTGTCTCGACAGATTTTCTCTTCATGCCATTCAATACACAAGCTTCGATACCACTTTTTAAATATTCTTCAACGTAAAATCATTGTCATGATGAGCGAGAATGAACTATTACTTCGGTAATTCTCTTTGAGTCTTCATAATGTGACTTTTTTGAATTTCAAATCTTAAATAGAACGTAAAAATAAACTAAAAATAAAAAAAACTATACTCGTATCAATATTTGTTTCAATAGAATAAAAAGATTTAAAGAAAACAAAAAAAAAAGTCTGATTTAAATCACCTAGAAAGTTTATTTTTTCTAGTTTTAGTGCCATGATCAATGATTTCATAAACAAAATTATGTTTGTCTCTTAGCATTCGAAATGGAATCATGATTTGAATTTTTGTAATCTTCGACCTATTAGGGAGAAATAAAAATGAGACAACACTTTACTCTTGCACTTAAGGTAAATTGTTGAATGCATTAGCATTGGCACTCGTTTATGTAAAGTCCTTCAGACTACTCATTTTGCGCAGGTGTAACAATTGAGAAGTAAAGTAAGAATTATAGTTATCAAAATTTTCGAGTGCGATTAATCGTTATAACTCCGAATTGAGCGGACTTAATGAATTTTTGTAAATGGCGTTAGAGTAAGCATCCAATTTAGGAGCGAATAAAAAAACACACAATCTTAAAATTACCGTCATTACACGTTTTATTATCATTTCTTTAAATTCATGTGCAAAACGTAGCCCTTTTTTTGGTTCATTTGAATAGGTACACCGCCTTCATCATCACTTTTACTTTGAACTAGTTGATGGTCAGACCTTTTAAAGCTATTTTTGGGTTTTATATCATGGCTTCTTTGACATGACACAAAAAAATTGAGAAAAAGTGGACAATGGGTGGAGGAAAAGCTCTTGACGCAGGAATTTATAGTTTTCATAATCAAGGACAAACGGAACATCAAAAGAGAATGGGCAAATTGGCCCATATGCTCAACACAATTGTGACATTTTGAAAATGTTATTGTTAGGACATCACTTCATTATATGGCCGTTAAGCTCTAAACCATGGGGTTCGTGAGATATTGGGCTTCAAAGCACCGAAAAGAACAATAATGCAACTCCGCATTTGGACATTGTCTTCCTGCTCAACATCAACGTATCGTGAATCGTTGGAAAGGTTATAGCATGTACTTTATTTTTGTATATATGACCGTTAAGCTGTAGCCCATTGAGTTCAATAGATATTTGGCATCAAAAAAGGTGAAAAAAACAATAATCCAATTCTGCATTGGGCGCTGTTCTGCCAACTCAACAGCAATATGTCATACTTCATTGAAAAGGTTATTGCGAATACTTTATTTTCTTTCAAGGATGTTAAGGTGAAAGTAGTGTCATTCGAGAGATATTTGACAAAAACGCATTATAAAAAAATAATGCAATTCTGCATTGGAAGCCGGTCTACTAAGTCAACAGTAATTTGTTGTACATCACTGCAGAGGTAATTACATGTACTTCATTTTGTTATACAGCCGTTAAATTGTAAACCAAAGGGTTCGAGAGATATGTGGCATCAAAGGAGGCGAACAGAAAAATAATGCAGTTCTGTATTGGACGCTGGTCTTCCAATTCAAGACGAATGTGTCATACATCTTTGAAAATGTTTTTGTGAGTACATCATTTTATTATAAAGCCATTAAGCTCTAAGCCATGTGTTTCGGAAGTTATTTAGCTTAGTATAGATGGTATTAGTTTTAAGAGGGAGGCCGCCTCGGATCATCACACACTGTGTCAATTTTTAACTGGACTAGCTTCAGAGTAATCTTAATAACTCCCGAAACGAAAAGCTAACGGCCATATAATAAAATGAAGTTATCATAATAACCTTCTCAACCATGTATGACACATTTGTGTTGAGTAGATAGGCCAGCACCCAATGCAGAATTGCAATATAAAAAACTTTTCAACGATGTACAACACATTACTGTTGACTTAGTAGACCAGCTCCAAATGCGGAATTGCATCATTGTTCTATTATGCGTTTTTGCCAAATATCTCTCGAACCCTATGGTCTACATCTTAATGGTCATATACAAAAATGAAGTACATGCTTACCCTTTCCAACGATTTAGGACACATTGATGTTGAGTAGGAAGACAATATCAAAATGCGGAGTTGCAGTATTGTTCGTTTCGTTGCTTTGAACCCGAATATCTCGCGAACCCCATGCTTAGAGCTTAACGGCCATATAATGAAATTATGTACTTACAATAACCTTTTCATTGATGTATAACAGATTCGTGTTGATGAATGGACCAGCTTCCATAAATTTTTGCTCATTCTCCTTTTCGAAAAAAAATTAACAGAATCTCTTCTTTAACCTTTAATTATCTGAAAAATAAACAAAAAGATGGTATCGATATGAAAGGATGCACAAAACCTGCTACCTCCGCAAGTGATAGACGAACAAATTTGAGGGTTGCGTCTGATTCGTCGATTTAAATGGCTAAAACAAGGGAAGAATCTAAGTTTAGTTCCAATATTCCTACAGTCGAGAGCTTAATTAAAAGTTCTGCACACTGAAAAAGAAAAAAAATTCAAATAAACCACTAAGTTGAAAGAAGTTCTTATTTGAAAGCTCAATGAAAAGAAATTTAACCCCACATTTTTGAAGCATTGATACGACTATGGTTGAGTAACAAAATAGCGCTCAGTCATAGAAATTAGTTTAGCCATTTAAACCAACGAATTAGACGAAACCCTCAAAATTTTTCGTCTTTCACTTGCGGAGGTAGCAGGTTTTGTGCATCCTTTCATATCGATACCATCTTTTTGTTTATTTTTCAGATAATTAAAGGTTAAAGAATAGATTCTGTTATTTTTTTCCGAAAAAATTTAAATTCAAAATAATTAAAATTTAAAAATAATTTTAAGATTGTTTGTTTTCTTAGTCTAAAGACGGCATTATATGGCCTTCCACCCCAATGCCTTAATTAAAAAATAATACCTATAAATTAAGTTCATATATTTCTCTTAAATAAATAAAAAACTAAATAAATAAATTAATTGAGGTGTCTGATTGTGGATTTCCTAATTCCATATAAAATGTCTAATACCTACCTGAGTGTCAAAAGTGAGTATGGAGTATGTTAAGTTATTTTAGGGAAAAATTCATTAATTTTATTTGAATATTTTTGTTTTGATTTATTGCTATTGAATAAAGCTTTTGTTTTTCGTTACTGAGATGCAATTTTTGTTTATTTATTTGTATAAATTAAATTGTTTGTTTATGTTATTCCAGAAATCATATTTGTGCATACCCTTTTTTGACGGTCACTGTATACCTTTGTAAAATACACCCTTTATGCTCAATTTAATCAGAGCGCCTTATTTTTATTTTTGTTGCGATATTATAGTTACTAACATTTTATTTATTATTGAAATACCTACCAAAACATATTCATTAAAATCTTCTATCCAAGAACACAAAGTTTATAGATTTAGATCGCCGACCGACGTCAGCTTTGGATTTGTTTGCTTTTAGTATTAAATAAACAACATTTTTGCAGTAAATTAATTCGTGAAAGAGTATATTTCAAATTCTAATGTAGATACATACATCCAATATGTTTGTCTTCAACTTGAATTTTTTGTGTGGGATTCGAATTAATTAGCTTAAATAAGCAAATTTAAATTGCAAGAACAATTATTATAAAGGTATTTCAATTTCTTCCGGTGTTTACCTGGTCTTTCATTTCTTTTAATAAACCGTTAGGTTTTTTTTTGATGTTGTAAAGAATGACTCAAATATCCGGAAAATATTTTGCAAGTTATCTACCTCTGAGTCAATGTAATGTTAAATGGAAACCCCTACAATAATTTTGCCAATGTGCCATTGTGCATTTTTGTCAAGAGTCATTTTTTTATTGATAAAATCAACATGCTGAGAAAATGATAATTATTTGTACAGTGCGTATACATTAATTACAACCAATTAATAAGATATAATCTATAGCTACATATGTATCTAGCTGTATCTAACTAATATGAAATTATGTACATACCTATTATTTAAAATAAGCTGTTCTGTTCTAAAAACTCAAAAACTCATCATTTGAATGATCCGATCGATGATGCTGACATTGGAAATAAGCTCTGGGGGCAATTTACCCGATACTGCCACACTTTACTTTTTGTCACGAATTCAGAGTTCGCACGTCACTGGGTAACGACTAGTTCGCTATGTAAATGCTGTCTTTAACTTGATGAATGTTTGAATTTTCGATATTTCAGCAAGAAAAAGAACAGTAAGGGCCCTGGAGACGCTCGAACATGGTGCGGGTGAACATAGTTCGACTAAACTCCGCAGACACAGAAACCAAACTACTCGAACTTCATTATTCTTACGACTTATATGTCATTCACAATATTGACTGTCACATTTATTTTATTTTTATTCAGGTTATTTGAAATTTTTCTTTTTATTTTTTAATATTGAACTCAAAATTAAACCGAAATGTTCGAGTAAACATACGAAACCGGTCCGCAAACAGTCGAATCTGGTACGACAAACTACTAGCCCCGCCCTCGAACATCGAAAAATATCAAACTCCTTTTGATTTTGGTGAGACCAAATTTTTGTTTAGTGACACCAAATAATTTATACTCGAACCAGCCCGCAGACAAATAAAATCAACTCGAACCTAGTACTTGAACCATGTTCACTCGCACCAAGTTCGAGCGTCTCCAGAGCCCTGTAGGTATATATTCATTTACTATTTTGCTGTCATTTTCATATTCATTGAGCGAAAATTTTACTATGGAAACTAAATTGTTTTTGAAATGTCAAACTTGGAACTTTACTTCTAACTTTTACATTTAGTTGATAGTGAAGAAAATAAAGAAACACCTCACACCTGGAATACACCCTTTACGAGTTGTAAAAAAAAATTAGTTTTTTGAAAAAGTATTCCAAGGCTATGCTCTATCCAACAAAAATTGTCAGTACAGGGAAGATAGGACGTTTGCCTGTCAGTCTGGTTGCATTGGCTTGCATATATCTGTTTCAAGCTAAAGCTCTCACAGGGCTTCCATACTTTGAATTATAAAGTGCCACAGATCGAAGAACAATGTGCATATGGTTACCATGAATACCATTTCAAACATATTAAAAAAGATCGATTTAACTTTTTTTTTTACCACAAAACACCTTTTTAAATGAATTAGATCAAGTAACACTTTGTGAATGCATCAAAACTAAGCGCAAAAAACTTTTTTCTTAAAGACTAAAATCGTACAAATTTTAACTGCGTTTTATAGGTTTATTCAGATATACAAACAAATAATAAAGGAAGAACTAAAACGACCACACTTTTGGCTCTCACCTTTATAAATTTTGTTCTCAAAAGCGTCAAAACCGAAAGTTCTTTCACACAGTGAAAGCAGAAGTGAAAGTGAGTATACGATCAGAATGCTTTAGGCATTGAAAGACGACGGTCATGTTGGACCGTTCGAAATGTTTCAAAGAATTACAACAACAATTCCTGTATGTTAATCAGTGGTTTAGTATCTTTTTCAGTGGCAGATTTGTTATTTTAGTGTTTTGATGGTATACACAGGTACCACTGTTTTAAGAAAAGGTCGAACATAAGCCCTGTACCTACTGACAATTTTTGCTGGGCAGACTATAGTTGATTTTGGTATTGTGAAAATAACATTAAATTAACATATTTCATACAAAAGTTGAAATTTTGAAATATTTCTTAATTTTCTTCGGATATTTGATAAAAACACTTTCCCACAAAATGGTAAAACGAAAGTGCAAAAAATAAACAAATCACAAAACAATGAAGTTCAGCTTTCTGTTTAGTGTCAAAATATAGGTATTCAGCTGATATTCTGACACAAGTGCACTTGACTTGATATTTAGGTATTAAGGAAGATTTGTCTTGACTTACTTTCTAGTCAACTTTCCTTTAACTGGAAAGCAATATTTTGACAGGTGACTAATCAGAGACTAGAAACTTGCCTAACCCACCTGGAAAAATGGCTAGTCTTTGTCAAGTTTAATCAAGACCCTGGAAAGGAGGGGAAATCCAGACAAGAAAAACTTGTTAAATATTCGTGAGGTATTCGTTAGTAAAAACTTGTCGGATAAATGCTGTTATCCCATCACAAATACCCCATATATGACAAAAACAAATATTTTATACCCATCATACAATAGTAAGAAAAATTTATGTAGGTATGTACATTAGGGTGGTCGTTAAAAAAAAGGTCATCCCGAATGAGCCTAAATCGGCTCTAAATGAAGAAAAAAAAAAAATTCCCTAATTTTTTCATATTTTTATTTTCATCCCCTATAGCTATAGGGGTAAATTAATTTTCCCCTTTTTTTGCATACGAGAAAATTCGCGTAAGATCTGTCAACAAAATTCAGAGCATGAAAGTAGGAACTAGACGAAAAAAATCCTACTGAAGGTGGGTAATATCTCCCCCCGCTTGGACGAGAGGGGCAATTAAATAAAATATTTGCATAAAATAGAAAAAAAAATTAATTAAAAAACAATGGCAATACTTACAGTAATGTTTTGTACTTTTTTGAAAAGCCAGAAGTCCGTTCTTATGGCTTGTTTTTAAATTAAGTTTTTTTGATGAACAGTTTTGGCAAAAAATTGTTTCAAACTCAACATTTTGAAGAAAAATTATTGTTTTTTTTTAAATTACCTATAGGTTTGAAAACAGATTTTGCTGAAATTGTTTATTCAAAGAACTTTATTTAATAATCAACTATTAATATGGACTTCTGGCTTTCCAAAAAGCTACAAAACATTACTGTAAAGGGTGCCGTTGTTTTTTAATTATTTTTTTCTATTTTATGCAATTATTTTATTAAATTGCCCCTACCAAGCGGTGGGAGATATTACCCCCCTCCGATAGGATATTTTTCTTGTCTACTTCTCACCTAGATGCTCTGAATTTTTTGGCAGCTTTTACGCGAATTTCCAAAATAAAGGGGAAGTTAATTTACCCCTACAGCGACTGGGGATGAAAATAAAAATCTGAAAAAATTAGGAATTTTTTTTTCTTTATTTAGAGCTGATTTAGGCCCATCCAAATAATAAAACTAAAATAACCCATTATAACGACCACCCTAATGTAGGCACATATATTTTTTTTTTTCATTTTCAATATTATGCAGCTGTATTGCGAAATAGCTTAGTTAGCGTATTGCGTATTATCAGAAGCTCACAGGATCGAATCCCAGTGAAGACAACTTTTTGTTTTGTTTCTCGAGGCAAAATGGTGCTTAACTGGTGAGGCCTTATATAAAATCGATTGTTACCCTTGCTAGAGCCTTGTTAGGGTCAATATAAAAACCTTCTAGTGTGCCGTTAAAAACTAGATTATTTTTCCGGGTTTGGGTTTGAACGTACCCAATGCATGGCGTCCGCTAAACTTGAAAGTCAGGAAACATAATTATTTGTTCAGGAAATTCGGGAAGCGGTCAGCAATTTTTTTGAATTGCAATGTGAGCTCTTTTCGCCTAAGGTTTAATGAACTCTATTGAAACATGTACATTTTGGCACTGGGATCATTACACCTCATATATATGTACATATGTATGTTCATATGTATCTACATATGTATGTATGTAGGTATAATATATGTATGTGATATGAAGTACGCCATCTGATTGGTCAAAAAAGGTCAACTAGTCTTAGAAATTGTTCAGCCCTAGAAAACTTGTAATCAAGAATTAAACTTTCTCAAGGTCACGCAAGATCGGTCGCCATTGACACACAAAATGTATGCCATCCGAAAGATCACTAGATCGTGATAAAAGCTCAACTCTTTACAGCAATTATTGAAAAACGTCTGGAAAACGGTTCGATGAATTCATTTTCAAATTTACAGGAATATATAGGGTTTATTAATCTGCAAATCTGCAAACGCTCATTAGTCATGCAATAAATATTTAAAAAGTAGCAATAGATTAACCACGAAAAGCCGCTTTTTTTAAACTAACAGTGAAGGGTAAACAAAAAATAGTCTCCACAATGTCTCAAAAAGAATACTTTGAACACCTATTCAGGCTTTCAAAACTATCCTTGAATTTTGTATGTCGTCATAATTTGTTGAGATATTGGTGATCAAAGGCAAAAATACCTTTCTCATTAGAAGTCAGATATAGGTGTTTCCATTAATACGGGTGTGACAGTGAAACACCTTATTTTTATTAATTATTCACATACCTACTATTCCAAATTAATAAATTAAAACTTTAGTAATCTATAGGGTACCTAAAGCTCTTTAAATACCTAAATTAGTATACTAGGTTAGGTTGGTTGAAGTGGCTGTCAGTCATGAAAACTGACACACTTAGACCATAAGTTGGCCCATTGTGATACCACAAGAATCTGGGAAGCCTTTTTCCCTACTCGATGAACCATTTGGAGCTTCTTATGAAGCGTAACAGACAACTATGTCAACATTTACTAAATCACTAGGATCATTGAAGTAGAAATCTCCAAGATGAAGTCTTCGCCTATGAGATAGAGCAGGACAAGTGCATAGAAGATGAGGAATCGATTCTACCTCTTCCTCGTCCATACAGCTTCTGCAAAAATCGTTAGAGAATACGCCAAGACGCGTTGCGTGCTTGCCTATAAGACAGTGTCCGGTTATGACACCTATCATGGAGCTAATCTGCTTAGAGATATCAAACATTTAGACCGCTTAAAATCCATTACTGGCCAGATTTGTTTATGTCCCTCAAGTTAGCAGAGCAAGGTGAGCAGAACATATATTTTGTGATGGCATTATAAAGCGCTTATTAAATGCTAATTAAATGCCCAACAATTAAATTTAATGCTCAAGTACTTTTGGTAATGGAAATTGGGTTTGGTCTTATATTAATGAGCTATTTAAATGCTCTGCGAATCAAAAAAAAAAAAATTGAAAAAAATTTGATTTTCAATAAAAAAAAAAAAAATTTCCACAATTTTGAAAAAAAAAATAAAATAATTTTTTCTTTAAGATTTTTCGATTCAAATCTTTTTGATTAGTTAAATTCTCGCCTAAATGCAATTAAATGCTCCAATTTCGAAACAATTTTCGAAGATCTGAGCCAACAAAAAAATAATTCAATTTGAAATTGAACAATTTTTTTTTTCGGCTCAGATCTTCGAAAATTATTTCGAAATTGGAGCATTTAATTGCATTAAGGCGAGCATTTCATTAATCAAAAAGATTTGAATCGAAAAAGTTTGAATTTTTTGAGAAAACCCCATTTTAAGCTAGCAGAACATGGAAATGTATGGGAAATTGAATTATTTTTTTTTTTACTCAGATCTTCGAAAATTGTTTCGAAATTGGAGCATTTAATTGCATTTAGGCGAGCATTTAACCAATCAAAAAGATTTGAATCGAAAAAGTTTGAATTTTTTGAGAAAAACCGATTTTAAGCTAGCAGAACATGGAAATGTATGGGAAATTGAATTATTATTTTTTTTTTTTAACTCAGATCTTCGAAAATTGTCTTGAAATTGGAACATTTAATTGCATTTAGGCGAGCATTTAACCAATCAAAAAGATTTGAATCGAAAAAGTTTGAATTTTTTGAGAAAACCCCATTTTAAGCTAGCAGAACATGGAAATGTATGGGAAATTGAATTATTATTTTTTTTTTAACTCAGATCTTCGAAAATTGTCTTGAAATTGGAGCATTTAATTGCATTTAGGCGAGCATTTAACCAATCAAAAAGATTTGAATCGAAAAAGTTTGAATTTTTTGAGAAAACCCCATTTTAAGCTAGCAGAACATGGAAATGTATGGGAAATTGAATTATTTTTTTTTTTTAACTCAGATCTTCGAAAATTGTTTCGAAATTGAGGCATTTAATTGCATTTAGGTGAGCATTTAACTAATCAAAAAGATTTGAATCGAAAAAGTTTGAATTTTTTGAGAAAACCCCATTTTAAGCTAGCAGAACATGGAAATATATGGGAAATTGAATTTTTTTTTTTGGCTCAGATCTTCGAAAATTGTTTCGAAATTGGAGCATTTAATTGCATTTAGGCGAGAATTTAACTAATCAAAAAGATTTGAATCGAAAAATCTAAAAGAAAAAATTATTTTATTTTTGTTTTCAAAATTGTGGAAAAAATTTTTTTTTTTGTAAAAATCAATTTTTTTTCAATTTTTTTTTGATTCGCAGAGCATTTAAATAGCTCATTAATATAAGACCAAACCCAATTTTCATACTTAATGTTTTAACCATTTTAGGAAATTGTTCTGCTAACTTTAAATCAAGTTAGCAGAACATTGATTTTTACCAAAAGTACTTGAGCATTAAATTTAATTGTTGGGCATTTAATTAGCATTTAATAAGCGCTTTATAATGCCATCACAAAATATATGTTCTGCTCACCTTGCTCTGCTAACTTGAGGGACATGATTTGTTTTGTTGCCCAGCAAGTAGTGATATTGTTCCACCTAACGTTTGTTTTCTCTAAAGCATCTTGCTTCAGCATAAGTTTACATGTAGCGATAGGAATACCAATATCTGCCTTACTAGGTAGAAGAGGTAGAGTTGTTCCATATTTAGCGAGTTCGTCGGCCTTACAATTACCTGGAATGTCTCTATGCCCCGGCACCCAACACAGGTGAATGTTAAACTGCTGCGCCATCTCCAGCAGAGATGAACGACAATTTAGGGCTGTTAAAGAGTTGGTAGAGACCGATTCCAGAGATTTGATAGCTGCTTGACTATCCGAGAAGATGCGGATACCTGTAGTTGATAACACGTTTTCTTTCAGCCAAGATAAGGCTTCTTTGATCGCCATAAGTTCCGCCTGGAACACGCTACAATGATTAGGAAGACGGAAGGAGAGACTTAATTTTAGTCTTTCTGAGTACACACCACCACCCACCCCATCATCAGTTTTCGATCCGTCGGTGTAAATATGGATTGATTCATCTTCCAAGAGAGCCGTATCCTCCCAGAGAACTCTAGAAGGAATGCTGACTTGAAAGTTTTTGCCAAACTGAAGTTTTGGGATGGTGTTCGAAGACCAATAATGACGTGATATATTTATACCGTTGGAAAGGTATTTTTATGAACTACAATAGTTACTAAGAGAGTTTATTTCAAATCTCTAAGTGAAAAAAGTTATTCGCTGGTCAAAATTGTATTTCAGCGCATTTTGGTGTGAAAACTAACTAGCGAATAACTTTTTTCACATAGAGATTTGAAATAAACTGTCTCAGTAACTATTGTAGTTCATAAAAATACCTTTCCAACGATATATATCGCGTCATTGTCTTTCTCGTCCGCACTCTTTGAATTTCGAAAAAAGTCATATCTCAAAAGTCGTCGTGTTATAGGGACCATGGTAGTGATTTTTACCCAAACCAAATGTTTGAGGTTTAAATTTTTTCTATCGAACTGTAAATACCCATAAGTGTGAAAAATAAAAATATGTTTTCTGTGCAGAAATGAGCTGGATATACCTACATTATTAATACTAAACAATAGTATTTGAAAAAATCCCACGCGGAAATATGGCAAGTTTTTGCCAAGTTTAGTCAAGGCCATGGAAAGTTTTCCATAGGGAAATCTAGTCGAGGAAAACTCGTGAGGCTCTTTCTAGTAAAAAAAACTTGTTGGGTTAGTTTTGATATCCCATCAAAAATACATCTTATATGCATGTAAATATATCATACAATATTATGCAAAATTAAAGCATGAAGTTATTCATTTTAAACATGGCACAAATATATTCCGAATTAGCGGAGCCAGAAATATTTGTAATTTGTAACATACATACACATGTATGTACATATTTCAATATTGCAATCGTTTTTAGCAGAATGCACTAAAAGGAGCTTTAAGCGAATAATCACCGATATTGAAAAGAATTTTGCCTAAAGTGGAATTCCAGCGCACACCTCCAAGTACGCACTCAAGCACTTCATCCAATTAACTATTGCTATTGCCTTGAACAACTAAGCTACGTGAAAATAAAAAAAAAATTGATAGCGTGGAATGCATAACTTCAAATTCTGCAGTTGCTTTTCTGACATAGACAAAATAATCGAAACTTCTCCAATTTACTGACGTTTTTTTTCATGGTGGCACTTAGCAAATTTCAAAAAAATGCTGTGAAAAAAATGCTTAAAGGAAGCTTTCAAATGAATTTAAATTTTCATGAATGCTTGAATTTCTCTTACATTCCATTTTACGGTTTCGAAACCGAAACAAATAAATTGAAGAACATGTTTGTTTTCTCCGTTGGAAAGCAGTCATGGAAACTGTTCTATAAAAGTTTCCGTTCATTTTCTCTTTCGTCACCAACCGTGGTTTGTCATCGTTAACAATTATAATATGACCTAGGGCATTTTTTTTTTTGTTCGCAAACTTAAGCCGATCAAGCACTTCATCCTCCTATATGAGCAGCCATGTTGCGCTTTCATGCTTGTTGTCAAAATTCCTAGTTAATGGTTAATGGAGATCTGAACTTCGAATTTCCTCGAGCTCATTTCAATCTTGCTTTTCTCTCAGTAGTGTAGATGTATGTTTAATCATAACAATAAACAGAATAATAACAGTACTTAGCGTGGGTATCTTCATTAAAGTAAACCATTTCTTAAGTGATGACACACAGCTCAATAAAGACGTCAAAGTTTTCTATTGAATAAATGAATGTGACGTTTTTTTTAATATCTCACTCAACACATAACCAACAATCCATGCGCACTAGATAATATTAAAGCTTCGTTTAAAAATTTAACAGAACAATCTTTTTTCATTTTAATTTAATTATGATTCTATCACAAGTTCAAAATCAGACACTCGCAGACTCAATAGTAATGTGTGTAATTAAATTGCTTGTTGATTTAATCAACTGGCAATTCAAAGAGTTAAAGGGTTAAGTGATCAGAGTGAATGTGGTCACTGAAAACTGGAAATTAATGCGAAACGTATGTACTTCGTGGTATAATTGTCAGGGAGATAGATATAGTTTTGCATCTGTGTTTTGTAAAATTAAAAGAAAAATAACATTTGGTGGCGAGACAGCTTGTAGAAAACCAGGACCTAGTGATAGTGACTTACTCTCGCTCTGTATGCGTATTGTTAGTCAGCAGGAATGGAGGGAACCTACATATAAGATGATAGGCACTTTTTATGATAAGATATACTCTTAACGAACTGCATTTAGAAATTAGACATATGGACGCCAATTTTTCAATTCACCTCTGAGAACTAAAGTAACACTTGGCATTTTTTATTTTTTTGCAACTCAAAGTGATATTTTCTGTCATCTGACTGACATATATACGTCAACCTTCCACATTTGACTTAAAACAAGAAACAACAAGATTTTTCTAAAATAAGCAGAAAGGGTAAATGTTTTTACTCTCTTGTTAGTGCTCTATTCTGCCCAAAATGTCAAAATTTTTTAAGTTATTTAATGTGTTAAGCTTGCAAAAACATCGAAGCAAAATAAAATTCAAAATGTAGAAACTTGCAAGAAAGTCAACAGATGATTAGTGCATTCATGGGTCTTTTAGTTTACTTAACTATAGGCTTTATTCAGACTCATATTACCTCTGTTCGTGTTCTTCCCAAAACTGGCCATTTAAGTCCGAAATCCTGTCAATTTTGGGAAGTAAACGAACTGGAACAACTGTCAAAAAGAAGATTGCGCTCGGGATTTTGAAACGTTGAAAAAGCATGCTCGCAAAAGTTTAAAGTTGGCCAACTCATCCGTCTGCAGCTGCGTTGTGTTATGTTCGTATAATTGAATTGGCGTTTTTTCAACGTTTGACAGATATCCCGACTGCAGCTCCAGTTGCGGCTCTGTCATCAATTTATTCAGCCAGTAATAGAGTTTTCGTTTGGTAATTTGGAAGAAGCCTCAAAACGAACAAGTTGCAATCCTCTTCTTGATGCTGAAGCTTGGGCTTGGTTGTATCATGTGCACTTGGTTCCTTGGTTGATGCATTTGTGTGATGAAACTTTCACACAGCTGTATCTCTGAATATTGATATTCCTCAATAACAGCAACGAATGGTCTACCTTCGGTTTTTAGTTTGAATACACCTTACCCAAGCAAAAATTCCACAGCATGATATGAATAGGACCATAATGGAAAGGATGAAATGCTTGGCCTATCCATTTTTTGTCATAATTGTTTCCTTTTTACTCCAAATTGTAGTATAATGGAAAATTGCAAAAACAAAATTAAATAACGCTAAAATTACAATTTTGACGATTTTGACGTTTCAATTGTGCGCATGTGTACGTGCTTCTGGTTTTGATTTTGTTTCAAATCCAGAATCGCTTTTCTCTTCTTTTCAGAAGAAAAACTGTCATTTAGGGCCAAACAAACGTTTTCAGAAGTAGAAGAAATGCTTCGGGACGCTTCCAGACTTGCAATAAGGCCGAGCTAATTACCTAGTTTTTTTTCTGGGTTTGTTGGTTTGAAGATACGGAAGAAAATTTATAATTGGTATGCTTATTAGTTTTTAGTGGAATCTGTCACCAAGGCGCACATCACCTGGAAAAATGGCAGTTTTTGTCAACAGAAGTCAAGTCTGGTCCAGGCCCTGTAAAATTTTATGTAGGAGAAATCTACTTGCAGAAAACTTGTCAAATACTCGTTAGGCCCTTGCTGGTAAAATCTTCTTATAACAAAGAAAGTGCTTCCGCTTGGACAAAAGATTTTGTACCTACTTATGTATTTATTTATTTCGAAAGCCTATACACATTAAGATATACATATGTACCTATATCTTATAAACTAGTGTTAACCTAAAAATTTAACAATAGCCGTGTTTTTTTGGGATTTTATATATAGTACAGTGAGAAATTTTCAAAAAAAAGCATCCGCAGCGGCCTATATTTTTGTATTTGCAATATGGTACTCCTGAACAGCTGTCACGACACAAAAGTGAATTTTGTGAAAGTTAAAAGTAGAAATAAACCAAAATTATTCACCAAAACTAACTTATTTGCAAGTAAAATGGGAAATATCTATATATTTATATAATTATGTTTTTAATCAAATGTTTGTGTCCCTTTTTTCTTTATTTGCCATTTTCAGATACGAAAATTGATTTTGCAGCTATAAAAGAAAAGAAAAGGGGTAGGGGTATGTTGGTAGACTATGGTCGAAGTAAAAACATCATGATTTAGTCTGCTATTACACGAAGACTTTTGAGTTGACTTTTTTCGAAATGAAAGTGAAATCAAATTTTTTTTTCTCATTTGCACTCATTTAATTTTGAAAAAAGTCATGACTCAAAAGTCATCGTATAATAGCAGACTCATTACACATTGCGCCCTACCAATAATCAAATTTAGTGACGACTTAAATATTTCATAGAAATAGACCATAATGAAAAGGACTCTAAATAATAAACCGTACATGGTATGACCTTAATATTTAATTGGGCTCTAGACAATAAACCATATGTGGTATGAACTCCAAAAAAATTAACATCCCATGTACGGTTCATTATTTGGGATCCATAACATTATTGTTCATTTCACTGAAATATTTAACTCGTTGCTAAATTTGATTATTGGTAAGGCCCATTGAGTAGATGACCTTAGCCGTTTTCCTTTGAAGGTGGCAAAGTACTTTTGAGTAGATGAAAACCCTAATCTAGGACTACCAACTGCACATGCTCTCATTTTACATGAGAAAGCAGTTTGATGTGTTCAATTGAAAAAAGCTAGTGAAGTACTGGCAAGTTATTTGCCACCTCCAAAGGAAAACGCCTTTTATTAGTGATCATTTTATAATAAATACAATAAGGACATGATTGTATGGCTTATTTAAATGCATTTACCTAGTTTTTCATTGGAAATTTTTAAACTCGCCAATTTTACCGGATTAAATGAGTTTCAAGTACGTAAGTAGACAAATATGCTTGAACCCTCCTTGAACTTCAGTTAGTTTCAGCTGTACTAACTGTTTAAAAATTTGATCGATGGTTCAGCTTTTGAGACGCATCGATTTCATCAGATCTACTGAAGTACAACGATGATTCAAGGTTCAAGTATGTTGTAATAACAATTTGAAGCTTGACCATTGTTGAACCTCAGTTAAACTGCCGAAATCAGTGAGCTAAAATAATTGAACCACGCATCAAAACTTGAACCACGTTTGTACAAGTAGCCTTTAATCCACCAAAAGCAGTGACAAAAAATTGCTGAGCATCGGATCAAAATTTGAACCATGGCAAACTGGCCCTTATAGACCAAAGGTTTAGAAATAGAGCTTTTCATATGAGCTGCGAATAGTGAATTTTGAAATGGAAATTATCGTGAATTTTCACTTGAGTAATTTGTTTGGTTGCCTATAGAAGAAAATATGAAGAAAAATGCATTGTGGAATGCGTCTTGATATTGTGGTTTGCGAATTATCGTTTGACAGTCCGCAGAATATATCTTGTTTGTTTCTTATAAAATATAAAAATGCTAAATTTTACACTTTAAACTAATTTAAGGCAGTGTTTTTTTAGCATAGCATAGGATAGGATAATTTTTTCATTTTGTCGAAAAGCTAAAACAAAACAACCATGCACTTACGAAAGACCCTGTTTAGACTGTAATTGCTCATTACCTCACCATTAAGATGAATTTATGGGTGAAATTTTCTCTCCACTGATTTCTTCTATAAAAACAGGGTCATGACGAAGTGAAAAGTTACAGTCTAAACAGGGTTATTCATTCAACATAATTCTGCTCTACGAACATAGCCATCGAGAATTCGAGACACATACAAATACCAATCGTACCAATGGCGACACACTAAAATCCTATTCAATCGAGTTCGATACTCGAACAAACGTCAAAAGTTTATCGGCAGCAAGATTCTACTTTAACTTTTATCGGGAGCAGTTTTGCTGCCGATGCTGTTTTTGTAGATATAACCAGCACTTAGATTTTGATGGGTTTAAGGCCAGTCCATTAGTCTTTGCCCAAAGTTCGAGGTCCTCATTCACGCGACAAGCACCATCTTCAATAAGACCAAGACCGCAGCCTAGGTACATTTGTCAATCGTCAGCATACATACATATGTAATGAGTAGTTATCAGTGTCGGAGGGAATGTCATTGATATAAAGGGAAAAAAGTAATGGGCCAAGAATGGATCCTTGTAGAACACCACTAGTTGCAACCGATTTCCACAGCTTGCATTCTATCGGATAAATATGAAGATATAAGTTTTACAGCATCAGAGGAAAAGTTATACAGCTGGTGAAGTTTATCTGCAAGTTTTCCGTATACAACTGTGTAGTATGCCTTTGAAAAATCTAAGAGAACTAAAAAATTTACTTTATCCTCATTCAATGCTTGACGAAGGCCCTTAATTACACTTAGCAAAGCGGTAACACAGCTGTGTTTCTCTCGAAAACCACTCTGACTTGCACTTAGAAGATTATGCGTCTTAAGAAAATCACCAATTTGTTTTTAAGACCCTTTCAAAAACTTTTGAAAGGAAAGCTAACATTGAAATCGGCCTAAATTAATTACATTTTTTCGCTAATTTCCAATCGAAAGGAAATTCCCCTGTTGTAAGTATATGGTGTTGAAAATATGCGTGATATACGGCAGAACAATTGGAAGTATATTATCTTTAGAAAGGAGGGGTGCATTTCATTTCAACACTGCTAACCCCTGTGAAACAAAAACTAGAGAAACTAAAATTATTCGATGAGAAATTAACTGGAATCTCAGGGTTAGAGGAAGAAGGCATTGAAGGAGTGGAGACGAATTTCCTATTTAATGAATTGCCGTCAAAATTCTCAATACTACCAATACTACGCAAGTTCTTCCAAAGCTGTCGAGAATTAAGGGAAGTATTCAGTTTGCTAGAGAACAGTCGAGTCTTTGCTGAACGAATTTCCATCACAACTTAATTGCGAAGTGAAATATACATATGTCTGAGTTCAGAAAGACGATAATGTTTCCACGAGTTGTAGACTCGATATCGCTGCTGCATTAAGATGCGTATTTCTTGGGTGAACCAATTGGGATTGTCCGACTTATTTTGCTTAGTTTTTAATACAACATGTCTGTCAAATAGCTGAGCAATGTTATTGTTAAAAAATTGTACCTGCTCAGTAGATGAGGACAAGTTGAATAAATTATCCCATCTAGCATCTGCTTCAAGTTGAGATTAATCAATGTTTCTATAATCGCGATAGCTTAATGTGGTTGCTTCAAGGATTAGTACAAAACTATAGGATACAAAAATTAGGTCGTGTTTGGAAAAGCCAGGTGCACAACGCTGGTCATAGTGCATTTAAAAGAAATAAGTCAAGAAGCGTCGGATCTCCACCGAAATAGTGGGTGGGGGATATAGTTTTTTAATGAGGCACTAGAAAGTTTTTTATTGATGCTAACAAGGGCATAGCAAAGGTAACTAATGAAATTGTCTAGGCCCTCACCAGCTATGTAACCTATTGCTTTAAAAAGCAAACAAAAATTATATAAATACAAAATTGTCTTATCTAAAACTCGATCCAGGGATTTTCTGTTTAGCAATTCAATACGCAGGCTACTGGGCTGATTCCCAATACAGTTTTTCAATCTTGAAAATAAACAAGTAGGTACACAACACACATACTCGTATATACTATTGTATTTTGGGTATAAAGTTTTTGTTTCATATAGATGTGGTATTTGTGATACGATTACAATACGAAGAACCCAACAAGTTCTTACTAGCAAGGGCCTCACGATCATTTGACAAGTTTTCCTCATCCAGGTTTCCCTTACCAAAAGCTTTCTAGTGCCTTGGCACAACTTGGTAAAATGTTTGCATTTTTCCAGATGGGCTACTACCTATGTAAATGTATATAATGAAATCCCACGGCAATAACCGACTTGAAACTGGGGAAACATAATATTTATGCATGTTAAGTCAAGGGAAATTTTTGTGGAATTTATTTATCACAATTGGGAAAACAGTTTAAGTAAACTACGCTTCGGGTCTTAAATAAATGTTTAAATTTGTATAAAGTCAAATTCCGCACGTAGAAGAATCCATCCTCATACATACATATATGCGAAGGTCATGAGACGAAAATAATGGCACGACAGCGATATTTTTATCACAATTACAAATAATGGTTTATTCATATAAGGTCATATCTTGGAGTAGGTATTAATGGAAAACAGAACCAATAACAATTAGAAAAGACATACTTTGCCCATATTCTAGACAGGTATTCATATCCTCAAAACCTGTTATTTCGGTCACTGACGAGATAAGGTATAATGAAAAAATCCCACCATCATACTGACCAGTTTTGTTTTCCCTCATTTTTATTGTTTGCGTCCGTTGATTTGTGCAAAAAAAGAATCAAAGATCGTAGCAAGTCGATCCTCATTATTTTATCTTTTGTTCTATCCTCGTTTCTTTCGTGTATCAAACAATTCCCACACCTCTGACCTGTGCAGTGTGTGTGTTTTCTTAAAATTTTCCCACAGTGTACAAACAAGTAAATATTTCATTTCTTCTTTCCACTTTCATTTATTTTGATGAAAATTTATTTCAATGAATGATAATAGTGTTTTTTTTTTTTTGAAAACCCAATAAAATTTTCGTAACTGTGCGGGAATTCTCTCTCTCTCTCTTTCTCTAACATAATGTCTATCTACATAAAGTAATTTCAAATTATATGGTTTTTGAACCCTTTACCTATCACCCGTGGCGGTCTATTGTGTAGAAATGAATACGTGACATTACAATGGTAATTCTACACACTCAATAAAGATACATATTGTGTGGCATGACAAATTGCCCACGTGCGGTAGTGAGTGGTGCGAAATAGCAGTGCATATAGTACATTCAATTGAATGGCACTGCAGGACGAAAATCCCTTGCGTATGGATGAGACGGATAGAAAGGAGCGTAGATATGTACAGATTTATGTTTTGAAGGCTATGTCACGTTTTGGATACCTACACATCATATTGTGTTCTTATAAATGTGTATAATTTTCGTGTTTTCGTTTTTCAAATCATCATTTTTTGTTTATCATAATCTTATCACATCTGTTCTTATCTGATTTTCAAATTAAATGGAAGAAAAAAATGCTTTTATAAAGAACGACAAAAAGCTAGAATTACCAATGTACTTAAAGAGGGTCATTCGCATAAGATGCGATGACAAAAGGTTTTTAGCCCAGAAAAATAAAAATTGCACGGTTAAATGGGGCAACATTCCTAATTTCTCGAAAGACATCATTAAAAAAAAAAAAAATGTGTAGGTACAAATTATAGCTTATAATTCTACACAAAAAAGATTATAAACATACTTTTTTCGAACAATCAATAAATTGAGAGAAAAACGTGCAAGAACTTCTTGGTGTAACAAATTAAGTCAACAAATTTTTTTTAAAATTGCATTAATCGATAGGCACCATTTTGTGTATGATTTGTGTTTGATTAGGTACATCTCCTCATTATTAAACCAAATTTTTGGGTGTCCGCTTACCTGGAAAATGGCAAGTTTTTGTCAAGTTTAATCAAGGCCCTGGAAAGGCTTTGGTAGGGGAAATCTTGACAAGGAAAATTTGTCAAATACTCGTGAGGCTATCGCTAGTAAAAACTTATGGGATAAGGCCCTGGAAAGGCTTTAGTAGGGACAATCTAGACAAGAAAAACTTGTCAAATACTCGTGAGGCCCTCGCTAGTAAAAACTTGTCGGATAAGTCTTGTTATCCAATCACAAATACCCCAAAAAATTAAACATGTATATAGGTACTTATTCATTTTCAACATTACGGAACTGTATTGCGAAATAGCTCAGTATTTAGCGTATTGAATGGTTAACCAGAAGATCACAGGATCGCATCCCAGTGAAGACAATTTTTTTTATTTCTCTCGAGGCAAAAGGTTGCTTAACTGGTGAGGCCCTAGAGAAAATCGATAGTTATGCTTGCTAGAGCTTGTTATTTATTGAATTCGTTAAATAACTAACGATAGAAAGAACTTACAACTTTTGACATTGTCATTTATACAAGAAAATAAACAATAATATTTATTGAAGACTGAAATCAATTGATTTAAAGGACTATTCACACCATAGTTTGTTCTACTGAAGACCGGACATATAGGCAACTGTGTTCTTAAGCTTGTCTGACTGTAGCTGAAATTCAAACGACACAGAGCTGATGGAGATACTATTGACCCATTTATCAATTTTATAACGAAGCAAAGCTGGATATATTGTCTATGTTTTGAGAGTAAAGGGAGATTAATTAACGTGAGTCTTTGAGCATAAGGAGGTAAAGCATGTCTCTGGGACCACGGAAGAAAACGAAGACAGAAGCGCATAAACCTTCTCTGAATACATTCAAGTCTATTTATGTGAACTGTGTAGTAAGGGGCCCATACCACGCATCCATATTCAAGTACTGGCCTTGCAAAAGAAACATAAAGAAGCTTTAGAACATATGGGTCCTGGAAATCACGAGAAAATCGTTTTATGAATCCCAAAATTTTATTGGCCTTTTTTACAATAAAGTCAAAGTGGTTGACAAAGGTTAATTTTGTGTCAAGAACAATGCCAAGATCAGAAAAAACAGACAATCTACATAAAGAAGAAGAATCTAACATATAATTATAAGTTATCATACTTTTTTTGCGTGTAAAAGTCATTGTTTTACATTTGTCAATATTTAACAGAAGACGGTTTGTATTGCACCATTCCCTAAACCTATAAAGATCATCTTGGAGTGTTGAACAGTCATTTATAGAGGTTATACTTTTAAAAATTTGTATATCATCGGCATATAAAAGAATAGAGGAATTTTTAATAATCGAAGTCAAGTCATTTATGTATAAAATAAATAATAATGGACCTAAATGGCTGCCTTGTGGAACACCAGAGTTAACAATAAAATGATCAGAGTGCTCATTTCGAAAATTCACACTATAACACCTATTCTCCAAATACGACGAGATCCACATTAAAAAATTTTCATTGAACCCTAAAGCCTTTAGTTTATTGGTTAAAGTTTTATGACACAATTTATCAAAAGCCTTACTAAAATCGGTAAAGACACAATCTACTTGTTTTCTATCTTTGAAGGAATCAAGACAAAAAGAAGTAAAATGAAACAGGTTTGTAACAGTTGACTTGTTTTTGACGAACCCGTGTTGGTTGTCACAAATAATAGACTTACAATTAAAAGATAACACATTACAAATAATGGATTCAAAAAGTTTCGGAATGACAGAAAGTTTAGCAATAGGGCGATAATTTATGATATCATTTTTCGGCCCTTTTTTATGAACCGGTGTTATAAAAGCACTTTTCCACAAAACAGGGAACATTGAGCATTTAAGTGATTCATTGAATAGAATATGTAGAGGATAGGACAACTGAGACACACATTTTTTTAATACACAAGATGGTACACCATCAGGACCAGGACTAAAACAGTCGTCAAGTTCACGAATACTTTGGATAATTGAATTCTCGCAAATAGAAAGATTAATTGAATTAAGGTGTGAAAAACTAGGGTTAGGAAGGAGTGGATCCATGGGCTCATGAGAACTAGATACGACAAAGGCATCTTTGAAAAAATTTGCAAACATGTTTGCAATTTCTTCGGAGTCATGACTAGTAGCATTTTTAAAAGACATATAGTTAGGGTAGCCATCAACTTTTCTTTTGCTAGACACGAAACTCCAAAAGTTTTTTGGGTTACCTTTCAGATCATTTTCAGTTTTTACGATATAGTCACGATACAAGGCATTAGAATAATCTGTAAACATAAATTTCAATTCGGAATATGCCCTATAATCTACATCAGCTCTGGATTTACTATATTTTAACCATGCTTTGTTTCTTTTATTTTTTAAGATCTTAAGCTGAGTATTAAACTATGGTGGTATTTTAGAACTTATACAAGTTTTACGCAGTGGAGTAGTTTCATAAAAACAGTTGAAAAGTATGTTATAAAATTTTAAACACATATCGTCAATATTACTATTTAAAAGGATTTGATTCCAGTCAACATTACACAATAAATTAATTAGTTGATCAAAATTGTATTTTTTAAAATTAAACTCAAGTTTTTCATTTGAAGTAGGTAGAATGTTGGAAAGATTTATATTTAGCATTATGTCTAAGGCCGGATGGTGCCGGTCTTCATCTAGCAATATAGTATCGGCAGGGGTTACAAATGTATCGGTGTTAATAGCTTCCGAGAAAAAGATTAAGTCCACTATTTTATCGAAGCGGTTAGCAATCCCATTGAATTGATTCAGTCCACAAGAGGCTAGTCCATCAATAGGCGTTTTCCTTTGGAGGTGGCGAAGTACTTGCAAGTACTTTGCCAGCTTTTTTCAATGGAACACATCAAACTGCTTTCCCATGTAAAATGTATCTACTCGCGCATAAGAGCATGTGCAGTTGGTAGTACTAGATTAGGGTTTTCATCTACTCGCAAGTACTTCGCCACCTCCAAAGGAAAACGGCTAATAATAGTGAACTCATTAGCACACGATGGGTTAACAGGCGATAAACAGTTGAAGTCTGAAGATTTTGTCCATTGCAGGTTTGAAAGATTAATGTCGCCTAAGATCAACAGCTCATCAATTGGTTCCATTTGATCGTGTATCCTATCAATACAATTGATACAGTTTTCGTAAACACTGTTTGTAGATCGTGGAGGTATATAAACGGCGACAATATACAGGTGGCCAATTTCTATTTTTATTTTTATAGATATTATTTCCACGTCCGAAGATTCAAAATTGTCGACCAGAGTGCATACAAGAGAGTTCTTCACAGCAAAAAGAATTCCGCCACCTACAGTGTTTAGATCATTTGAGTGGTGTCTATCACGCCTGAAGACTTGGTAGGTTGAGTCGAAGAGTTCAGTGTCGAAGAATGTATCATTCAACCAAGTTTCTGTCATTACAATGATATCATGAGGAAGATTATTGATATTTTTATAGATCGTATTGATCTTAGTCCTTAAACTATTAACGTTTTGGTAATAAATCAGTAATTGTTGCAGCTGCTTCTTTGTCGATTTAGCATTGTCCGGGTCTCCTGAAAAGGGTTACGAGATGTAGTTTTCCCATTGAGTTGTTTATTTATGAATTCATGCACTATTATTCCTTTAGGCCATAATGATGAAGAGTTTAGAACGGCGAAAATTGAATCTGGAGCTCGTATTTTAAAAGATGCATACTTCGAATAATTACGATGGATCATTTTTTCAACTTTTATAATTATGGAAGTTCCAATTTTGTTAAAGATAAAGTTTTTTATATCAAGGGCGTTTGTAGAAGGGTCGAGCTTAGATACAAATAATGTTCGATGGCCTTCAACTACTCTCAGTCCAGATACGATAGGTGATAATAAATGGATATCACTATATGGTTGAGGATAAGATGCATTGTTTGAAGTTTTCAATGATAAATGTGGAATCCTCGATGAAGTTGGACAATCAACAGGGTCAATGTAAAACTTTCTAGTGCCCCGTTAAAAACTAGATTGTTTTTCCAGGTGGACGAGGTTAGGGGAAGGCCGCCATTTGGGAGATAAGGGTGATTTGGGTTTTATATAATATCTCGATCGAATTTCATTTAACAACATTAAGACAGTAAAATGTATCTAAGCTATTAAGCTATTAATAGTCCGCTCGCAGGAAACTTTTGGGGGACCTTTATTTATGATCACAATTAATTTCTTGCTCACTAAGAATTAAATTTGGTTTGGGAGTCCAGCTTGGAGTCCTGTTTCTTGGACGCCATTTTGAAAATGGAGCCCAATCTTACGTACGGTCAGGATACATAAATCCCTTATCATTTTTGTGGGGGTGACTTTATTATTATATTTGTATTTTATTTATGACAAGCTAAGGATTAAATTTAACATTGTTGTAATCCTGTCGCTTGGACGCCTTTTTACAAAAATAGTGCCGCACCTGGGCCAAATAATAAGATATAAAAAAAAAAAATCATAAACTACTTGGAAATTTCCATAATTAAACTAACGTTTGGTGTCTTAAATGACAGTTTTTGAGTTGGAGCTTCAGTTTTGCCACTTTTCGAGGACATACTTTTTTTATGTCAAAAGTTGGACCCTCAACTTTTTTGATAATTTTAATATTTAGAACATAATAAAGTTGCGGAAACGCCTCCAGATACGAAACGCTGAAAAAATAGGAGTGTAGTAGGTGCACCTTCGTTTAAAATGTCAATGTTGTCACTTTTTGGGAACATACATTTTTTAGATGCCAAAGGGTGGGACCTTCACTTTTTTTTTGTTGATATTTTTTAATATTTTTAACATGAGAAAAACTGCCGAAACGCCTCCAGACGACAAACGAGTATTAGGAAAATAAGTTACATGTTTTTTCATGCACAAAATATTAAAAATTATCAATAAAGTGGAGGTCCCACTTTTGAAATAAAAAGGGAGTATGTTCCCGAAAAGTGGCAACACTGACGTGTTACCCAAAAGTGCGATTACTCAACAACTATCTTTTTACACATCAACTGTTATTTTCCAAATACGCGTTTGTCGTTTGGAGACGTTTCGGCAACTTTTCTCTTGTTCAAAATTACAAAATTATGTTCCCGAAAATTGTCAAAATTGACGTTTTAACCGAAGGTGCGTCTATTCAACAACTATCTTTTAAGACATCAACCAATATCTTAACCATGGAAATACGAGAATTTTCGAGCTTTTTTTACTTTACCATTTTACACATATTGGACGCCATTTTTGAAAATGGCGCCCAAGCGACAAGAAGAACGTACAAAATGCATTTTAAATACAAGAATAAGGTCCCCCTCCACAAAAAACGCAGGGATTTCGGTTTCCTGACCGGACTACATAGTCTTTGCCATTTTTCAAAATGACATCCAAGCAATAAGATTACAAAAATGACTCAAGCTAAATTTCATCCTTATGGCCTTTTCGATTGGCAATTCGGAAGAACTCACCGATCCGGAACGCCAATAAAACAAACAGCATGTGCCTGTTTGCTTCTGAAGTTTTCGTATCTCTGTATTTGTGCAACTTCACATGCGGATGCCGAAATATTTCTTCACATTTGGGAACTTGGCGGTCACAAAAATGGGAAAATAATATTCTAAACGGAAAGTAATTATTCTTAGAAACAGTAAAATGCGTGAAATTTATGGGGTTTTCTTTTGGTAACAAAAATTGATTTTTTTCCCCTTCAGATCTGTCAAATCACAGATTTTGGCAATAAAAGCCTTCCAATGGGCAAAAAAATTAATTTTTTTTTTGATCGAAAATCAATTTTGCAGATCTGGATTTTTCGGCAGATTTACCCCTCTTTTACTAACACCATTACACACCAGAACAATTGAAAGCCATCGGTTTGACATGTCTGGATCGCTATAGCTTCACAGACACAAATGATACACCAATACAATGAAAAAGAAAAATCAATCTGAAATCGTATACCATTCGCGACGAAAAAAATCAATTTTCAGACCAAAATCTGAATTTACCAAAAGAAAACCCCATTACTTATTTTTAGCTTTTTACTTTTTGCAATATTTGACAACACTTTGACAACTATGTGCTTGAATGTGTGAGTAGTTCTGGTTTCGAATCTAAAATGAAATCCAGAATAGTTTTCTGTTCTTTTCAGGAGAAGAACTGTCATCCTGAATGTCAATAGAATACTTTCAGAAGGGCTTACACGCATTCCGAACGCTTCTGGATTGCCAATCAAAAAGGCCACTAGTGTGTAAGAAATGAATTCCACTTATTAAAAAAGTCCCTCCAAAAATCGCACGGGTTCGGTTTGCTGACCGGAATATTACGGCCTCTGGAAGTTTATTAATAGCTATCTTCAAAAAAATGAGATCTTAGAGACCTCAGTCCTGTGAGCAGGATTCCTTAGCTAAATATCTCAGTTTTGCTGTCAAATTACTGAGGAAATAAATTTTTGGATTCATTTGTTCACTTTTTGACAGAGCAAAAGTTGCTGAGGACTCGGAGATCTTATTTTTCTGAACATGCCCAATCTTGAAGTTATAGCGTGTCAAAGTTGACCTTTTAATTTTGTTATGTAAAATGGACAAAGCTTACCCACATGGAAAAACAATCTAGTTTTGTACGGGCCCTAGAAAGTCTTACATTGCTCCTAACATGGGCCTAGCAAGACTAGGTAATTATCGATTTTCTCTAGGGCCTCGCCCTTTAAGAAACTTTTTGCCTCGAGAGACAACAAAAAAAACGATGTCTCTACTGGCACTCGATTCTCCAATCTTTGATTATCAGTCCAATACCTTAACTACTGAGCTATTTTGCAAAACAGTTCTTTTTTTCTTATTATTTGGCGTTTTTCTTTTTTGGCTCTGAGGAAAGCTCTGAGCAGAGGCTGAGCGATCAGAGCAGAGCTCCGAGCAGATTATGTTCAGATTCCTAAGATTTAATTATGAAACACACTTGAGCACTGAACTGTCATTTCATGTGTTTTTGGTAAATTTCGTGAAATTTCTTGCAATTTTTTTACAATTGACGGGCGACTGTCCGAGGACTTTCCAGGTAATCCATTTTATATTATGTATCACTAAAAAAATAAGTGAAGTTGGCTTCGCTCAGCGTTTCGCTCGGTCTATTAATCTTGAGCTAATTGAGCAAGCTCTGAGCTAGCTCTGATGGAAAAAAGAAACACACTTTTTATGCTGTGTATGTCTGAGCTAAAAAAGAAACATAGAATTTTTGTTTGACAGTTCCGTGATCTGTTCAGAGTTAAAAAAGAAAAACGCCAATTGTATGATGGGTGTAAAATATTTGTTTTTCTGTTTTTGTTATACATGGGGTAGGTATTTGTGATGGGATAACAAGACTTATCCAACAAGTTTTTACTAGCGAGGGCCTTGCGAGTATTTGACAAGTTTGCCTTGCCTAGATTTCCCCTACCGATCCCTTTCCAGGGCCTCGATTTTACTTGACAAAAACTTGCCATTTTTCCATGTGGGTAGTTTTTATTAAATAGGTACATATTATATTTCTCGAAAACAATAGCTTAAAGATTATTTTGTGGTACACAATTGAATTTTATTCATAACTCCACAAAAATTAAGAAATATTTGGATTCAATGATAGTCTTTGACTATGAATAGTTTTTTCTGTATGTTTTCCAGTTTTAAACTTAACTTTGTTGCCACGACCCTAATAAAGGGTGCTTATAGGTTAGGTTAGCACAGAGGCTGTTGCGTACACGGGGGCATTGTATTCCCTTACAAAAAGAAAGCAGAGATGCTCCTAAACTAATAGTTCAAATAGACTGGTTCATTTTCAAACAAGCCTGTGCTCTCTATGAATTTCCTTATATTTTCCATTGAGACCTGCGCTAGATCGCCCAGTTCTCCAACAAACCTGTTTCCCAAGTAACGGAGGCGATTTGTTTGGAGGTTTGGACAATTGCAGAGCAGATGTTTAATGGTTTCTATTTCTTCTACATCCTGACAGCTCCTACAGAAGTCGGGTGCGAATACACCCACTCTGGTGGCCATTGTGCCAATGGCGCAATGACTCGTTAGTACACCTATCAAGATTCCTCTAATATTCTTTTTACTCAGCGATAGAATATACTGAGTTTCCTTTTCATTAATTCTAGGCCATAAACTTCTAGAGATAATATGTCCAGGAACCCAGCAGAGTTTGACTCGGTAAGTGTTGCAAAGTTTATTCAGTATGCCTCGGCATTTTGCCACTGTTTTGGATCTTATAGTCTCACTGGCTATTGCTTTGATAGCGGCTTGGCTGTCCACGAAATATGTGATCTCCAGTGAACTCAGGTTTTTCTTTTGCACCATTTCTGCCGCTTTTTCAATAGCATAAATCTCGACCTGAAAGACGCTGCACTCATCTGGGAGTTTATATGATTCTCTAATATTAAGGGCTTCGCAGAACACACTAGCTCCTGTTCCTTCTTCCATTTTTGACCCGTCAGTATAGAAGGGGATACCCTGTTCACTAATTAGTGAGCTGGTTTCCCATCCATGTCTTTCGGGTATTGAAATAGAGAAGTTTTTGTTAAAATCTATTAGCAGTGGTATTTAATCAGTCGTCACATCAAATCCGGCCACTGTATCATACCTTTGTAGATCCATGACCATAGGTGCTGTGCTTCCAAGAGCCCAGTTCTTTGAGTCGAAGTCCGCTTTTAGCTGCTGTGCATCTAATATAATCGTCTAGGGGTGGAAGATTTAAAATAATTTCAAACCCTGCTTGTGGCGTAGAGCCCCCGTTATTCCTATACAGGCTAGTCTCTGTACCTTGTTCAGGTTTTATGAGATAGGTAGCTAACTTTTTCAACAGCCTTGCACCACATGATAGAACCATAGGTAAGTATGGGGCGAACGATCGCCGTGTACATCCACTTGATAACCTGCGGTCGCATACCCCACCGTGGCTTAAGACGCCAAAACAAAGCTCTTCGCCAAATTTCACCTTTGTCGGAATTTTTTCTTAATTTTGCCATTTTTCGTCTAATTTTCCTGGGCAGAGTGTAAATTTTTTTTAAATTTGTTGTTCATGATAAAAAGTTCTTTTAACTGCATCTTGTATTATGAGAATAGATTTAATTTTTTTTCATACAAAATGGACTTTAAAAGTGACTTATACAAAGGTCTTTAACCCTTGAACGATATTTATCTAAAATTTAAGGGTACCTAAACATGCCATGATTATATAAATCTAGCATAGGAATAGGGAATTCGTGACATTTTTAATTTTCACATGAAAATTCATTTGCATTCGTTTCGAGTTAAAAGAATTTTTGAATTAAGACGAAATCAACTCATTTTAGCGTTACTTGCCTAATCAGTAACCAATCGATCAAGAAAAAAAAAAAACCACAAAATTTAACTCTTTTTGTTCACGCTATTGGTCACAATTAAAACTAGCCAGCCAGTAATAATTAATGAATCTATTGGCTTAATTGAAATACTTAAACTTCCATTCATGTCAATTAGGGAAATTAGGTATTTCTTATCGAGGTTTATTAGTTTGTTCTCAATGTTTTAACATCAATAATAAAGTTCTGCGTGTAATTTACTCGTACTTGAATTATTTTATTATATTTTTTTAATTTGTTTTGCACTCAAAAAGACATTTGGTTTTGTATTTTTTTTTTCTGACCAAGTATTTCTTAGGCTTTTTTTATTGCTAATAAAATGTAATAACTAAGTCAACTTTTATTTAATCGTGATATGATTCGGGTTCTTAGTTGATAAACGGCTGGGAATTTTTGTTTTTAATAACTTGAGAGAGTATGAACAATTAGTTCATACAGAAATTTACTGACAAAATGTTGAGGGGCTTTATCAACTGAATAGGTAGAAAATTTTCTGGAGTGATTTACCCTTATTACTTCAAACTGGCTGAACTGAACAATTTTTTTTAAGGTGAATAACAAGGACACAAATTCAACTCTACCGTTGTTACACGTTCTAAATCATAACTTCCTTTGGTTCATCTGAATAGGTTCTTCACTTATAACGTCACTTTTGTTTTGAAATCGTTGATGGTAAAACGTTCTTTGATTTGAAAAGGTGGAAAAGTTATAAGGAAAACTTGTCATTGTTGGGTGAAAAATAGAAAATAAATAGTTATGGTGATTAAGGACTATTGAAACATAAAATAAAAAAGAATGTGTTATTATGAAAGGATACATACAAACAACAAATTGAATGGTTTCAGAAGGCTACCCGAAGCTTCTGGACCCTTCTGCGCGTCAAATGGAAAACTACATTAGCTAATCCTGAAATAAATTCCGAATTGACTCAGAAACCGTTTTTCAGTGGAGATTTAACTTTGTCTGTCAGTTTTCAAAAATCTGTTGACATCGAAGTGCGACACTATGGATACCAACCTTTCGCTATAGAAATCAAGATGCCGATGGCGCTACAAAGGAAACTGCCCTTTTCAAAATTTTCAATCGATTTTCAACACACATTTATGACAAACAAATATTCAGTTTAGTCCCTGAGTTAATTAAAAAAATAAGGTTAGTTGATTTAGCATTTAAATTGACTAAAATACGCGTTTCAGAAGGTAACTCAGGTTTGACCCCGAGACTAGGATGTGTTATCTGTCAAAGAGCTTTGGGCCTTTGTTGCTTTTTGAATATTTTAAGTTCAATTTTATGAGTTTGAAAATGTAAAGGATACATACATACAAACAACTTCCTAAAACCGCAAGTAAACCTTTTATATATCTGACTCAAAAAGTCTACTGACTCGAAAAGTCTACTGATTGTTGTTTAAAGCTAGTATCTAGGTTAAATAATACATAATATATTCTTCTCTTTTTAATCATTAAAAAAGGTCATCAATAATACAATGTGAAAAAAAATTAAATGTTTCTTATTTTATTTTGGCAGCACAGTACTGACTACGCGGCCTGGCCTTTATCTCAGAACCACTTCTTTTTCTCACATCAACTTCCTTTATGAGCTTGTATGAATAAATTTTATTGTAAACCACTGAAATAATGATATTCTAGAATTTAGATACCAGTAAGTCTTAGAATATTTCAGCAGCAACCACCATTCATTTGGTGAGCAGTCCACCCAAAATAGTTTAAAAAAAAAAAACTGTTGACATTGACATCTGCCTGGCGACTTACCCTAAGATTAGTAATTTTTTCCTATTTCAGTTAGGTATGCGGGGGTTGTATGAATTTTCTGGACCAAAAATAATGTTTCAGAAGTTGATCGATATACATATGTACATATGTATGCACTTCAAGGCCTCTTAGTAGCTATCCAAATGTCAGATGTATGTAGGTACGTCCTATTATATACTTCCAGAAGTCATGAATGAGTGTGGCCTGAAGAAGGTTGCGAATGCCGATGCTTGGTGTCAGTATAGTCCACTCCTATGACAAGCGAAATCAGGCTACGAGTTTCGTACTAGGAATAAACCAAAGCAAAACTACCAGAACTATGATACACGCCTTCACTCTACTCTTTCTATAGGTCTATATGAAAACTACACATAAACGAACGAGCCAGGAGGATCATTTATGATAAGAACTAAGACTTCCAGTCGAAAATGATCTTGTGGACGACCCTCCCTCACTTACGATTTGATTGTCTGAACCCATACAAAGCCCATTAAATTGATAAACTTAAGAAGATTCAAAGAACAGCTAGCATTGAAATCACAGGAGTTCTTCGATATTTCCTAAGGGAAGCCTCAAGCGTTTTTCTGCACCTTTTATTATTTAATCCACACGATACAATATCAAGTACGTTGCACCGATTTAAGACTAAAAGAATTAAATTGTTGGTTTGGTAGCATCAATACCATTTTTAATGTTGGCTTAAAAAGGAGTATGATGTTGGTTCAGTTGGTCACAGTGGAATTGAGGGAAATTAACTTTTTCTTACTAAATAAGCAAGAATCTGCGTTTTCCTAAAAAATATTTTATCTTAGCAAATGGAAGTACGAAATTCTTAGTAAAAAAGACTCGTACGATTCTCTCAAATGTAAGATGAGTTACTATGGAATTATCCAAATACAAAACAAAAAAAACTAATATTTTTCGAAGAATTGTATCAAAACAGGGAAGTGTTTTTCAGAAGTATGAATGTACAATATACATACACTGCAAGTCAGTAGGTTAGAAGCAGAAATTTTCCAGAAGTAATCTGAAATTTCTCCGATAATATGGGAAAGAGAATGATTAAACACCTCGCAGTGTATGTATAGGGACAATTCCATAAGGTTGGTTGAAAAAGATCGTTGATTTTCGGAGATACTGATTCTAGAAAAGATTTTAAGCTCTTTCCAGTCTTCTTTGTTCTTTAAACTACAAGTCTATCGTGCCATAACAGGATATTTCACCCCAAATTATAGTGCATACTTCTCTGCCGTGATTACGGTTCAAAAATAGCTCCTCTTTTTTCTGATCATGTAAAAAGTAGTTATAACCATCTTTTTACTTTTCGCCAATACAATCATCTGAGCCTACTTCCTGATGTAAATACATTTCAGGTCATATGGTCTTTTGCAAAACAAGCATTGCTAATTCCTGACATTTTATAGTGTTTTTTTTTATTTAATCTTTAATCGCTTCAAGTGTTCAGCACTTGTAATTACGTAGAGAACACTAGATATTCTTGTACATAATTATATAAGCTAAATCTCTGATTTTAGCTGCTGAGAGAGCTTAGTTCGTGCTAGTCTAAGAACTTTTTAGAAAGAAAGAGTTGGGGTAGAAAAAGTGTTTCCTTGATATTGTGTCCCATGAGATGGTGAGCTCCTTAAATAAGCTCCAAGCTATAGCGCGCTTTCCTTCAGAGCTAAACACATCTATTTTTGTCTTTCCTCGAATGTCAAAACATCTTTTTTTTTCGATTTTTACTAATACAAACATCTTTTAATTTATAAATTTAACCTTCTTACCGAAAAAGACTTAACCTCTTCACAAAAAACGTTGACCCTTTGACTGCTTCTCATCTTAGTCGATTTAATTGCAATGTTTTGAATATAATCTGTTAAATAGAATTCAAAGTCATATCTTATTTTCAGTCATAAAATTTAAAAAAAAAAATGAAAATTTTCTTGTAAATAAACTAGTCTCTCTAACAACAAGTTACTATTTTTAGATCAACCATGTATCTTTAGTAATATCAGTTTAACTTTTCAAAAACACCTGCTCTTAACCTCAAGACTTGGAGTGTAATAAAGAATTTATTTTATAAAATTATTTCAATAGAACTACTTACTCATTTAAACCATGTAAAGAATCCCAATGAAAACAACAAATATTTAAAATTGTTCTTAGTTCAATTATATTAAAAAAAATAATTTTTTAACAAGAATTAACATAATGCAATTTTTTATTTTCAGGACGACGACGGAGTTCCGGAATAAACTTGGAAGCAGTAATACTATTAGTCATTATTTCATTATTTTCAACATCAGGTTAGTTAAAATAAATAATTTGAAAAATCCTTTCATAATCAAAATTTTAATTTATTTTTAGAAGCCTGCTCTAGCCGTACGGTACCAAAGCCCAGACCACCACCGCCAAGCCCTACACCTCGGCCAAACATCACATTCCACACATACTCATGCCCACCTAACTATGCAGCCTGGTATTGCCTTAATTCAGCCACGTGTTTCTCTGTAAAAATTGGCGATGAAATATTATACAATTGCGAGTAAGTTTAGTTCAATAAGTTAAAAAAGTTTATTTTTTGTTTTTGTTTTAAGGCAAAGAATCAGTAATGGTTCTTTCTTAATCTATATTGTAGCCTTATGCCTGTTAACCTTCTAGTAAACACATATTTCAATGTGATACCTTATCTTAATGGATATATTATCTTATCTTAATTATTATTTAACAAATAATATTAGGTATTTAGTTGAGGTTCATGCTAAACAAATAAAAAAAAAAAACTATAAAGATATCGAAAATATGCCAAGCGTTAACTTTTAATTATCACATATATCTATTTGAATAAACAATATGGTGTTACAATATATGCTCATATATTTCGTTGTTTTAAGATGCAACTTTCTGCAATTTTAAAGCTAAAAGGTTGGCCTTAATTACCGTTTAAAATTTATATCAACATTCTATTGTGTCTGACTTATTACGATCTAAATGGTTAATGAGCTATGATAAAGGGTACTTAAGTGTAAAGGTGTTGCTTTTAAGGCCAAAGGGTTTCAACACACACTCCTACAATTAGAGCTTTTAAGAATTCTTTTTTTAGTTTGGATCCATTAATTACTAGTATTTAGTTAAAAAAAAATATAAGTTTAGTGTCAAATCTTTTTAGTTGTCTGGACCCCTAAATGATTCTAATAATGATAAAACTATAGATATTAATATGAAGTAAAACGTGCACTTTCTCGTATACAAACACAGGAAATGAGACCAACCACTGACATAGATGATATACTTACTATAGGGTATCTGTTATTTTCCTAAATAATTTTTAAATCTTTATTATCCTTCGTCTAATCTCCACCACTAAGATGTCATTCTCGGAGTCAATGTTCAATCCGAAGTAGTAGAACTCTTTACTCACCTCAAACTTGCTGGTATCTATAGTGAAGTTTTTTTTTGCTTGTTTATAGTATGTACGTACTTTGTCTTATCGTCGTTTATTTTAAGAAAAACAAGTTTGAACTGCTCTTTTATCGCTGGCAGTGAAGGAGGTCACGTTGGGAGCGACCGATAATGTCAATATCGTCCGCACACGATCAGATCTGTAGACTATAGTGCCCTCCGTATTAACAAGATGTTTAGAATAGTTCGAAAGAGCAACCCTCATGTTACACATTGCACCATGTATTTTTAAATTTCACGCGACAAAACTATGTCAGTTTTACCGTAAATCCGTGTTCGGCCATCTCCATACAGACCTCTTGACGATGAATGCTATCATGTGCGTTTCTGAAGTCAATGAATAGGTGGTGAGTTTCGATTTGAAATTCATTAGTCTTTTCCAGTTGTAAAGATTTGGTCTATGGTCGACATATCGCGGGGGATATTTGTCGATTTTGTTTTATATGCGACTTTAACAGTGATAATTCTTTCAGAGCATATGAACGCCTTCTATGTAGATGGGACACAAGAAGTGATAATGCGGTCCTCGGTATGCTTCTTACACCCATTCTTGGTGCCTGCATTTTGGTAGTCCATCTGATCTAGAGGCATTATTTTCTTAAGCTTTTTATAGCTAACTCTACCTCTTTATACTGGGTGGTGAAACGGAGTCTTTATTGCCTGAAGGCGGGTACTGTTCGTACCCTATTCCTCGCTCTGCAAAATTGCCCACTTAGCAGCAGTTGGAAATACTGTTTGAATACAATTACTATTTCCTGTGCTTCGGTGACTGGGTTAACTTTCCTGTTTCGAAGAGGCTGCGTTCTGCTTTTAAAACTAGCAGCAAGCTGCTTGGAATTTTATTTAAAGCTTCCGAGTCTTTTTTCGATCGCGTGTCTCTTCAATCTCCTTGAGCTGAAAGGCTGCGTACGCTCCCTCTTCCTAATCCTCTTCTTCAATTTTTTCTTTACACGATAGTTTTTCCTCACCGCAGCAAATTCGCATATGCATCATCTGTCACTCTGCTGGTGTACGCATTCATCATAATTGCGGTTATCGGGAATCTTTTCCCACGGAATTTTTCTCATATTCCAGGAATCGGTATCAGAAACTTATTTACGAATAAATTCCGAGGGAAAAATACCTGCATATCGTGAACTAACTCTTTAACTAAATAAAAAACTGAAAAAATATTTTTCGCTTAATTTTTTTTGCTAGTGTACTTTGAAAATCTTGTTCCTAAGAAAAAATATTCCGTGAAGAATTCCCGAAGAGAAAATGCTGATGAATATAATGGGTTCCTTCTGTGAAATAGTTTGTATTGGTAGGGTACGGTGGTTTCGGTTGTCTGTAATGTGATCGCGGTACTTGGACCACTGATTTCTGGTGTCTGTAGCAGGTGAATGCAAAGCATAGATCTTCTCGCTAAGGTGCTCTCAAAAAACGCTACCAACTCTCGCTGTGCTAAGGTGCCCAATAGCGATTTTCTTCTTCTGGGTGGTTCGCAGTCTTTTTCATTCGTCTGCCGAGCTCTGAATTTTGCCACAACAAGGAAATGGTACATGGTCGAGATTCTGCTAAGTCCATTAGTCGGATGCTGTTATCTGTGGCGTTTCGTGGAAATTATCTTCCTTTTACTGAGCACAACTTTAACATCGTACCTGATCATACCCATCGTATCGGATTGCGGTAATATCTGCCTTTTACTGCGTGAAGACAGAATCAAGTTTTTGAGTTGTACCTGGGATGTAAAGTATGCTCACGTCCCAGTTACATATTCTCTTGTACAGGTAAATACTGTTTTCTTGCCAGTAATCATAACTTGAGGCTCCTCGTGTGTCTCTCATAACCGAACTTTTGTACGTGGTAAGGAAGTTAGCCCGACAAATTGTCCACTTACTTTCTTTTATAAGGCGCCTCAGTTAAAACACTGGCCGTTTTCGAAAACGTCAAATCAAAAGTCAATTTGATCATCAAATGATCGTCATTTTTGGACGCACTGCGATCGTAAAATATGTAATCGTCCTGCTTGCACAAAACCAGTTTGATCTACGTCAATCTATTTACTTGCAAACGCATTTGACGTTTACAAACACGCCCTTTGGCTTTTATATATTCTGTTCGTGAACTCGATTTTTTTACTGCACAGCTGCACCGCAGATAATGTTTTCGAAAATGTGACTTTAGCAAGCTGCATTATCGAACACAATCCTCGCGTTCCGATGTTTATTCGGTATGTTATCTAGTTATCCCAAAAATTTTGAGATAACTTGAATTGTTGTTGCGTCAGCGGTCATCAGCTGTTTTTTAACAAGGGATTACAACAACACAAAGCTATCCCGATAACTGGGAATAACCACCGGAACGTGCTCAATGCTAATGCAGTAAAATTTTTATTTGCGTTTTCGAACAGAAGACTTTTGCAGTTTGCGTTTAACAACATTCAGCAAATGCCTCTTTGACGCAGTTGACGTTTTCGAAAACGGCCACTGTTTAAGTAAAAGTCAGAGCCATTAGCAACTTAAGTAGACAATTTAGGAGATTTAAGTGTGTCTATTATCCTGATAACTAACCTAACCTAAATTTAAATTAGTTCTTAGCATTCATATTGTTGAGAAAAAAAAGATATTTTTGAAAGCTTGAATAAAACCGCCAAATCTCTAGATAGATACATCGATCATAAGACTCCTTTATTGCTGTTCCATTTTTTTTTAATAACAAAAATGTACATTTGTATGTATAGTATATGAATATTAAATAAATTATTTATTTTAGGTGTGCTGTTGGATACATGGGCCCTCGATGCGAATACAAGGAAATCGATGGTTCATATATACGTAAGTATATTAACTTCGATTTACTAATCAAAATTTAACATGTTACCATTTTTATTTTTATTTTTACAGCAACTCGACCAAGGGCTATGTTGGAAAAGGCCAGCATCGCAAGTGGAGCCACTCTTGCCTTAATTTTTGTATTAATTCTATGCCTTACGTGGTATATGCGATGTCAACAAAAACAAAAAGCTCGTCGGCTCGAACAAGCCGACTGCGGAATGGACGTAGTTGACGGAATGATGAAGCCCGAAAAGAGGCCCTTCGGCCCGCACCATCATTATACTCTCCCAATGACAAGCACTTTTAAGCGATAAACATGTTTTTTAAACACTTTACTATTTATTGAAAACAAATATATATATATATATTATATAACCTATTATATAAAAACAAATCATTTTAATTTTAAATTTAATAACTTAATTTAATTATTATTATTATTTTTTTTGTTTAAAAGATGTATTCTACTCTTCACAAGATGTAATTTGTGTTGTTTATACGTAAGGAATATTTATTATGCATTAGTTTATAAGAAAACAAAAAGAAACAAATCTTAACAATTCAAGTTCAAGAGTTCAAAGTTAAAACAAGAATAAACGTAATTGCGAACCTATTATAAAAAATGCAATTAGAATTATAGATACAAATCGAAAATAATTTCCTATGACAAAACTAAGTGGCTAACAAAACTATTCACTCAGTGATGGTTAAAAGTGCCTCCGTGGTAAAAATAAATATAAAAAAAAAGCAAAAATCAAAATGCCTCTATTCTTCAAACCCAAGCACTACCCCAAATAAATACCCAATGCTAAACTCTGTCTCTCAAAAGTGTATTGTAAATATAAGAACAAAATATTACTAATATAAATGTAACACCTAATATTGATTTAGTTGACGCATTGAAAAAGTATTTTAAAATAAATTGTAAATTATTATCGCACAGACAAAAAAATGTATGCAAACATGTCCAAGACTAATAATGCAAAATAGTGATTCATTTTATAAATTAAATAAATAAAAGATTGTTTTACTCTTTTAAGTAAAATGTTCAACTATAAAAGTAATCCTGACCAGCTTTTTGTAGCATCTTTGCTTAAGTTTGACAAGTCTTATATAACCTACATACATAATATCTATTTGGCAGCTTGCAGAAAAGTACATATTTTATTAATGTTTGTTTTGTGCGAAAATCATATTAAATCTTGTGACGAAAAAATGTGAAAAAAAAACTATTTAACTAAAATTCAAGCGCCTTAAATTTATAAAATCGATATTAAAAAAAAGAACGATAATACATAATATGAGAAACACTGCACACGTATTTTGTTTTTATTTCAAAATACCTGCCAGGTATCTAAGAAAAAAAGACCCAAAGTTATTATTTTAGTCTTAGTTTAAATTTTAAATACAAGCATTTAAAATTACTATATACCTCAATAATCTTAAAGAACTTTCGAAGTACAAAATTCGCAATATAAAACGATTCGCTTCGAGTTCCACAAAATCACCAAAAACTAACAGCTTGGTACAATTTCCTAAAAACCGGGAATGACAGGTGATCAACAACAATCTGCACAGGGTTCAAAGAATCTATCTAATCTGGATGTTTATTTAAAAAAAATAGACGTTACGCAGTGCCCATCTTCATTCCAATCCTAACAGGTCACAACTACTTGGTAGCCTAAAGGCACGAACTTGCATCAGCAGTCGGGCTTGGAGATTGCCAGGATGAAGAGACGAAAAAGGACTAGTTTTATTTTTGAATGCTATAATTTAGCCTACGAACCATTAAAAAAATCGACCATGTGTAAATCGACGCAAAGCGCGTACATCTTAGACGTGTGTGTATTTCGAGGGGCAAACCTCGACCTATTTCCTCACAATCTATAGAGAGCAACTAAGCTTTCCACCGCGCATTAACCAAACTCAGACGTCAGCAATCAGTGCTCCTAGTATCGCGATATCTTCAAAGAGGTAATCGACCGTATGTTACCAGCCACCCCAGAGAAATTTACAAGAAGACGTAAGCAGCCTCGCAGCTCAAGGAGATCGAAGAATCCCATGATGGAAACAACACCCGGAAGTTTTATAAAAAAGCCAAGCAACTGGCTACTGGTTAAACTAGTCACCGAAATATGAATAGCAGATGTATTCAAGCAGCATTTCCTGCAGCTCCTAAATAGAAATCAGGTAGAGCGGGAAATAGGACAAGAAGTGAACCCAACTTCGTTCACTACCACCACCCAGTAGAGCTCAAGAACAACAAGGCCAAGGATCTGATGGTTTACCAGCGGAGCTCTTCAATCATGGAGGTGATATTTTGAAAGGGTGCATGCATCAACTTATCAACCAAGTTTGGGTGGAAACAGGCATGTCCGATGACTGGTCTATCAGCTCCATTTGTCCATATGTACAAAAAAAAAAGCCGATCCTATGTCCTGTAAGAACTATCGAGGCATATCCCTGATAAACGTCGCATACAATCCTATCCAACATACTGTGTGAGCGTCTTTAGCCGTTCTGCAACACTATAATCGGCATAATATGTAAAAGTGTGGCTTCCGGCTAGGCAGATCAGCTATAGACCAATTTTCACTCTCAGGCTAATCCTGGAAAAGATCGCCACCTACTCGTCGACCTCAAAGCTGCATATGATAGCTATCCTCGTCAGGAGTTCTTTATGGCGATGACTGAACTTTGTACCCCGGGAAAACTGAATCAGTTGTGTTGCGTGGCACTGGAATGAAAAAAATACGCGATGCAATGTGCACAGGGTTTCAGCAAGGAGATGCGCTGTCATGTGAATTCCTCAATCACTGAAGGCACTATTTTCAACAAATCTGTCCAATTTCTAGGGTATACCGATGATATCGACATCATTGGCCGCTCCCAACCGTTATAGAGTCTTGCGACATTTGAAGAACAAGCGGAACTTCTTGGTCCTCAAGTAAACAAGGACAAGGCCAAATACTCATGCTATGAACAAACAATGAAGGATCTGTCTACCGGCTAGGACAAAACTTCACCGTTAATGACAACAACTTCGACGAAGTTAAGGAGTTCATCTACCTCGGAGTAAACTTTAATCCCAGACCCAAGTTTCAAGAAAACGAAAAAGACTGACTGGCATCCGCGATGGCTTGGTCTAGATGACTGGAAGCAACGTGCTCGGGATCGAAGAGGATGGAAGGCTGCCGTGTCTCAGGCTGCGAACCTTCATGGATTGAGTACCGGATAAGTAAGTTTGTGGTATGATGCGCTGCAATACTGCGTTTCGGAACTCAGCCAAATTTTAAAGTCTTTTGGTTTTTCAATCTTCAATGATTCTGCAAAGTATGGGAATAGGAAAATGGATAGAAAATTGACAAGTCTTCAAAAAATCTAAGCCCCAGCTCTTTTCCTGAGTCATGTTTTCTATTCGAATCTATAGAAGCTTTCGTTTTAAATTTGTTTTCTTAGGTCGACCATACAAAAAAAAATATATTTTTGAATACATCATTCGTTCACATTCGTTTTAAATATTTTGTTTATTCAATTTTTGTATCGCAGATTATTCGCAAAGAACAAATTTAATATTTTCCCTTCGAGAGATTGTATAATACATACGTTCACGCGGCCAAATAAAATAAGGTCTTACTTTCCATTGCAAGTATTGCAAAAAATATGGGAAAGAATACAAAAACCTACCAGAGCTAATCTTCATCTTCCTATCAAAAAGGGTGTATCGCGTTACTGGATGATTAAAATTTTGAATTATGGACGGCCAGAAAATTATGTAAAATCCAGAAAGATTTCAAATAAATATATTTTGAGTTTAAAACATCATAAGGAATCAATTATTTTTAATTCAGCGTTCCAATAACGCAAATATTTTATGTTTTATTGCAGGACTACTTCCATTTCCCCCAACATGAATTGTTTTCACCTTTGTTGATTTAAGGTAAGAATACATGCTTTTGATACTTTGATCGTATTGAGTAAACTATAAAAAATTTGTTATTGTTATATTTATAAATATAAAGAACATTTAAATTTACCTCTTTTTCGACATGAGAGATGGTATTACTCGGTTTGATTTCAACATTTGATGTCTCCCACTGCTTTACCAGTCTTCTTAAGGCAATACTTTTGCTACAGTGTAGTATAACAAATCTATTAGGAGGAGTTTGAAACTTCTTCACTAAAATTTCTAGTTCGTTTAAACATTTGGGAAAATTTACAACGACCCATCCCCTGGACAAAGTATCTGGCTGCATAAGTCTCTTCCAAATTAGAGCAGTTATAGCTGAGCTAGAGAAATGGTTGTTTTTTTCAAACGCAATGGAAAGCACCTTAGCCATGTTATCCTTGGATTGTAAGGTTTGTTCGATAAGCGATTCAACATTTACTAATAAAATAGGTAAATAATTTTAGAATTTCGTATGAATTTTTTATAGGTACATACCATAAACGGAATTGTATCTGGAAGCGAGTAATTTAGCTTGAGTTTGTTTCCCAGAACCTCGTCTTCCAATAAAAACAACCCTGTATACGAAATTTCTTCCAATTCCATATGATACTGATATTGGGTGGTATTTGATTTTGTACAATATTTCAGTTGCTATATTAGATGTGTCATCACCATATGCAGTAGAAATGTTTGTAACAATATTTCTATAGAAATCCAAAATTTCCTTGAAATCCGTTTCACGATTTTGGTCGTCCATCGCTACATTCAAAAAATTTGTTGGACTTATGTTGCATTTCTGGATTTGAACAACTTCTTCAAAACTTTCGGGAAAATCTGTGAATAATAATTTTTCTTGTTGGTCATGGGAAATGGTTTAATGGGTTGAGGTTATAATAATTTTGAGTTTCCAAAATATAGTTAATATAATTTAATAGTTAGTTAATTAAAGTCAATGAAGGTTTTTACTCCTTAAAGGTATACTCAATGTATGGAATTTAAGCCACAGGTAATAACAAAAATGCAGTTGGTGTAACAATACTTACTCAAAAGTACTTTATTCTGGATTCCATGGTTTTGGCAAAACTTTTCAAATTTTAACAATCTTTCTTTAAGCGTGGTCTTATTTGCTTTGTTCGTTTCTTTATTATATATTATTAAAGGACTGTTATTTAATTTCAACATTGAATTTGTGTAGTCTTCAACATCTAAAGATTTAAATTCGATGTAAGAAAAAAGATAGTGGTAGATTTTAAGGTATACAAACCTGCTCCCGGTGGAAGATGAATGATTGTATTTCTTGTCAAAACACTATTTGCAATCTTACGGAGATTTTTCTTGACGTAATATTTTAAGCACAGTGGTCGGTCTATAACCAATCTAATTAAAAGAGCCTAAATTTTGTTTGTTAAACTTGACTATACAAATGTAAAATAACTAACACTTCCATTGCGACTATCAATTTATCAACTTGATAGTTGATAAATTTGAAAATCGATGTTTGAAAATGCAACTAATAAAAGTTTTGATTAATGGGAATGAACATATGTATTTACTTAGTTCAAAGATAACTACAAAGCTTATAAGATAAGATATGTACCTAAAAGAAGGTTTTTTATATGAACTCTATAAGGAGGGCTCACAGCTGAACCGAACCAAGTCAGAAAAAGAAAATTCGAGGATAATAACAGGTTTAAAAAATAAACTGCCATTAATTAATAAATATTTTACTCGTAAAAATGACAAGTAAATGGGTTCACGAGATGTTCGGCTGATATTGAGTAGGAAGACGATGTCCAAATATGGAGTTGACCCCATTTTTAAGAGCTTAGCGGCCATATAATGTGATGATGTACTCACAATAACCTTTTCAACGATGTATAACGTGTTGAGAAATGAACCAGCTTCCAAAAATTTTTACCCATTCGCTCTTTCATTGTATTTATGTATATCATAAATGAAAGGCTTTCAATAAACTGAGGATTGCTCAGAGAAAAAAAGAGATATCGGGAAGATTTAAACAGATTTTGAAAGAAGAAAATTAGTTCTTTTAGAAACCAAAAATTTGGCTGAAACAATTTACCTCACGTTACAATACAACTGTGAAAACAGCAAAAAAACGGGCTCTGGACCTTTGGCACCTCAAATGAGGGAAATTTGATAAAAAAATGCCATCGAATTGGTCAGTAATTGGTCAGAAAAGGTCAAGTGGTCCCAGAAATTGGTCAGCCTTAAATAACTTGTAATCAAAGCTTAAACTTTGTCAAGATCGCTCAAGGTCACGTGCGATTTTTGGCACCTCATTTATGGGAAATTTGCAAAAAATGTTTACCATCCGAAAGATTTCTAGATCGTGGTAAAAGGTCAACTATTTTCAGTAATTAGTCAGCCATAGATTTTTTTTAGTGGATATTTAATGAATTCAAAACAAAATTCAAGGTCAAAACGATTTTGAGCACCTACTATTTTGACCAATTACTGAAAATAGTTGACCTCTTATCACGATCTAGAAATCTTTCGGATGGTATACATTTTTTGAAAATTTCCCATAAATGACGACCTTGAGAAAGTTTAAGCCTTGATTACAGTTATCTAGGGCTGACCAATTTCTGGGACCAGTTGACCTTTTCTGACTAATTACTGACCAATGAGATGGCATTTTCTTTTATCAAATTTTCCTCATATGAGGTGCCAAAGGTCCAGAGCCAAAAAAAACGTTTTTCTTAATTTTATAACGGGAATATCTCAAAAAACGTGGGCCGATAGAATTTTTCTGACTTCATATTCGAGTTCAGCAAACCAAAAACCTACAGAAAAGTATATTTTGGTTTCTGTAACAAAAAAAAAAATAGATTTTGTTGACCAGTGTCATTTGAAATTATTAGAAATGTCCGTTTGCAAATGCAACAAAATCGTTTTAGCCATAATTGAAATACATACATACATAGATAAATCATGGATATTAGGGTGGTCCTTATTTGTATGGAGAAAAAAAATTGTTTGTTTTTACTGAGCACCATTTTTTTTTTGTTCTTTTACATTAGAAACGTGTACAACAAAAATCTGAGGGTAATCGGATTGTATTAACACGTTACGCAATGAGTTTGAAAATTTGAATGTAATTTTTCATAAAACTGACCAAAACCGGGGACTACTAAAAGTTTGATTTACACTATTAACGAAGTGCATTTTCAAATCTGTTAACTACGCTTGCTTAAAAAAAAAAAAAATAAAAGGCACGACTGGGTCGCACGTGCTTGCTCAAAATGTACAAATTGCTTGGAAATTAAGAATTTTTAAAAATATTCAAGTAGTTATACAAACATTTTTAGAACTTTTATCAAAATCGTTTCAGCCTTTTTTGAGGCTATTATGCTTTTTACTAACGGTTGCATAGCAAATACCGTTGTTTTAGGAACTAAAAAAGGATTTAAATAGGCCTTTACTCTCACGTTAGCGTCAACTTCAAGCTCAGTGCGGCACGTGTTAACGTGGTTTAAAAAAAAAAAAAAAAAAAATATGTTAGTGTTTTAAGATGTCAATGAACACAAAAAATGGGTGCTCAAATCTTTTTAAAATAAGGACCACCCTAATGGATATATTCAATTTTTGTTTGTTCTTCAGGCTTAGGATGAAAAGTCCAGTCTATATATATGGTATGTACATATTTCAAATTTGTTTGATAAGTGTATACCACTTAAGTAGATAAGTACTTATCGTTCATTTGCTACAAGACCGTTATACCTCAAAATTTGTTGTTTAGAGATAAATGCGATTGAAAATTTCGTTTTCGTGCAAAAAATATATGAAAAACGACTGTAGTGCAAAAGCTATTGCGCTCTTATTTGAAATTGAGAAAAGATATCGATGTTAAATGTAGGTACTACACAAAAATATCATAATCAGTTTTATGCACTCACTAAAAGATCAAACTCATCAATTTTTGAGTTATGCCGGTCTTGCAGCAAATGAGCGTTATGTACATACATATGTATTGTCGGTTCAAAGGTAAAACTCACTAAGTGCAGAAAAAAAGTTCAAGAAAATGAGAATGAAATGAATTTTTTGAATGCAAAAGGACTCATTTTGCACGTTTTTTATAAGGACATTGCAAAATATACCCGGGAACTTTATTTAAAAATTTTCGGAAGTTGAATTTTCAGCTTCAAAAAATAAGTTTCAGTCTAATTTCCTTCAAAATGTTAGTTAGTGAGTTTTACCTTTGAACCGACGATATATGTTTTAATTTGAATACAAGGACAACCAAATAAGCATACCGTAATGATATCCAAGAAATGGTGTTTCTCAAAATAAACCATCAATTCGGCGGCATAGTAAATTGTATTATTCATTCTTTTAGAGTTTCTTTATTTTTCTTGACTTAATAAACACTGAACACACTTAATTTGAAATCTAAATATATCTATGTAAATATATGTAATTTAAAATTGAATTTAAAAGGAATGAGTAAGTAATACAAATTGAAAAAAAAGAATAGTTAGGTACTGATACTAATGATGCTATTTACAATAGACAAAACAAATTAACGGAACAAGATTTTTTATTATTGGAATTAATCCCTTAAGCCTAGTACGCTGCTGATGCGAAACGAAAAATCCCATACAAAAATGACACAACGAAATCATAAACGAAAAATTTAGTTTTACTTTTCGTTCTGCAGTACCCTGTTCGATGAACGAAATTGAAAATTGTTGCATATTTTTTGGAAAAGTCTACACTCTTTTTTTGCACACAATTAATTACCCAGGCCATTTATTGTGTGCGGAAAAATGACATTTGTGTTTTTTCGTGTGTGTTTTTGTTGTTTCTTTCATTTCAGCGTGGCTGTCTGTGTACTTTTTTTTCAGTTGCATTTGTTTTGAATTTTTGAATTGGTGTAACTGTCAATGAATATTTTTTCGCTGCGTTTTCGTAAGCATTTCGTTGTCTTGTTGGAGACCAACTAAAAATTTCGTTTCGCATCAGCAGCGTACTAGGCTTTAAGCCTAGTACCAACGCAGATCGAGCTAAAATTTTTCTCCCATACAAAACTCTCTCCAAAATTTAGCGAAGCTTAAATTTAGCCAAGCATTTTAGCCGAGAAGTACGCAACACCAGCCTTTGTATATGAAAATTTTTTGAGTGCGGAAAAATGACATTTGTGTTTTTTCGTGTGTATTTTTGTTGTTTCTTTTGCTTCCAGCGTGGCTGTGTGTGTTCTTTTTTTTCAGTTGGATTTGTTTTGTTTTTTTGAATTGGTGTAACTGCCAATGAATATTTTTTCGCTGTGGTTTCGTAAGTATTTCGTTGTCTTGTTGGAGACCAACTAAATATTTCGTTTCGCATCAGCTGCGTACTAGGCTTAATTAATTGTGTGCGAAAAAAGAGTGTAGACTTCTCCACAAAATATGCAACGATTTTCAATTTCGTTCATCGAACAGCGTACTGCAGAACGAAAAGTGAAACTAAATTATGATTTCGTTGTCATTTTTGTATGGGATTTTTCGTTTCGCATCAGCAGCGTACTAGGCTTTAAATGTGACAAGGTATTTTATTCTTGAGATTTACATATGTCAACTTTACGTTGTGAAAATGAAAATAATGAAAATGGAAAACAAGAAATATTCGAGGACAATGGATTTATCAATTTCAAAGAGAAAAATCTATTTTATTTCATTAGACTTATACGTATTTGGAATATTGAAAGAAAATTTCAGCTTTCTGTGATTATACTCCACCGAAATCATAATTTAGCTAGGGTTTTTAGCTGGTGTTTGGAGAGAAATGTGAGAGCAAAAAATTAGCGCGATCTGCGTACCTGCTAGGCCTTACATACTAAAGCCTAGTACGCAGTTGATGCGAAACGAAATATTTAGTTGGTCTCCAACAAGACAACGAAATGCTTACGAAAACGCAGCGAAAAAATATTCATTGACAGTTACACCAATTCAAAAAATCAAAATTTACAGATTTCACTCCTTGAGTAACGATGGGGACATTGAAAATGACTTGCTTATGCTAGATAAATCCTTAGTCTTTATTATTTATAATTATAATCTTTCCTATACTTTGAATTTTATCTTTACCATTTTATACCTACATATATATAACAATTTAGATAATTCATCTGTTTTATGAAGACCAATCCAAGCATTATATTGAACTAACAAAATTAAGAATTTGTTAAACAAACTTTATTAGAACTTGCACACGCACTTCCATCTTTACTTGCACTTAGTTACACCAAATTAATTTTTTTTCTTCAGCTTCAGAAATTATTAAGGAAGAATAGTTTTTAAGCCGTTAATCCAACAACGATTTTCAATTTCGTTCATCGAACAGCGTACTGCAGAACGAAAAGTGAAACTAAATTTTTCGTTTATGATTTCGTTGTGTCATTTTTGTATGGGATTTTTCGTTTCGCATCAGCAGCGTACTAGGCTTAAGGATGAAATTTAGCTTGGGAATCATTTTGTCATCTTGTCACCTGGACGGCATTTTTAACGAAACCGGAATCCCTGCACTTACTGTGGAGTGGGACCTTATTTTTATATTTGTAATTTATTTTTGACATGTAAAGGATTTAATTTAGCTTGGGAATCATTTTTGTAATCCTGTCACCTGGACGGCATTTTTGAAAGTGGCATCCAATCTGTGGAAAATGATAAAATGAAAAAAAACTCGTAAATTATTTGGAAAATTGCCATGACCAAATTAACGATTGATGTCTTAACTCTTTGTGGCTCTTCGGTAAATCTTTTGTTTCTTTGAAAATATTAATTGCATGACTTGTGTTAGTATGCAGATTTGTAGACTTTTATAGCATGGATATTCTTGTTGATTTTCAAATTGATTCACCGAACCGTTTTTCCTCACCAAGTGATCAAAGTCTTATCTCATAATAATCTTTCATAATTTTCAATTTTCTCAAAAACTAGAAACCCTACAACCGTCTGGTGTTCAGCATTCGACTCAAGGCTAACAGCAAAATTGAATGATAAATTTTTCATTTCACCAAAGGTGAGTACTAGGCTTTATAGTGCAAAATAAAAAATGAAAAATCATTTAAAAACATTTTTAATTTTTTTTTTTAATTTTGAGTTTTCAAACGAATTTTTCAAATTTTTTTAACTTGATTTGGCTTTATGATAAAAGAATCTGTTTTAAGCTTTCAAAAAAGATGAAGCACAATATTGTAAGTATTTCCGCTGTTTTCAAATTGCTGTTTTTTCTATTTTCAGTCAATGTTTAGGGAATTTGTCCCCCTTATAGAAAGGAGGGGGAAATACACCTCCCCTTCCAAAAAATTTATTTCTTAGGATATGTCCAAAAATGCTTTCATAAAGTATTGGCCTGTAACATGGAAATATTCTGTGTACATCTTACCTTTGAAGAAACAGTGTTTCTCATATAAAAATAAACACTGTATCAACAAAAATAAATAAGGACATTTTAAACACAACCAGCTTCTATTCACTTCAACTTGCTCTCACGACGTCACTGAAATTACCATGAATCAATATATACGTACTTTTCCGGTTATTTCTGGGTTAATTGATCAAAAACCATTGATGTTGTAAGACGATAACATTTTTCTTTTCAATTTTTTGAACTTTCTACTCCTCGTATCTTTCTTAACCTTGCTCCTACAGAAAATATAAATAAGACCTTTTTTGTAGGAAATTTATTATTCTTTCACTTTGTAGTGTACACTTTTGCGCTCAAACGCTTAGTTTTCAAAATATTCCCGAAATATTACAAAAAGGGACCTTTAACCCCCCCTCCTGGCTATAGCTCGCGGCCCTGGGCTAGGGACTTTTAGTATGTTTTACCTGGGGGTCACCCCTACCGCATTAAATAATAACACAGAGAGCATGATGTATTGCATTTATTTTATAATTTTGAGTCTTCGTTGATTGGACTAAACAAGAACGAACAAAATTTTGCATAATTACAGGGGTGGAATCGGCTAATCTGGTAGTTGATTTTCAATACTCTGCTTTATTGTGAGTTTCACCCGAAAAATATTTCACAAAAGTTTTTATGAATCGTCACGAACCAGTACCCTTGTGTTTATTTCGTTCGTCGCCAAAAAAGTAAGTGAAAATTAAGCTCCTAGGTACGATACATTTCACCCAAAACAGGACTCAATGTCATTCAAGCATTAAAAATTTTTCGGTGAAACTCACAACTGGTGGAAAGTTAAATGTTAAGTTTTTTTCAGGTGAAATGCTGCTGAGGAAACTCACAATAAGGCATATTTTGAGAGAGATCTATAGGGAAATATAGAGAGCAATCTTCAGAACGACAATCGTTTAGATGAGCGATCGCTTTGGTCAAAGGCGATACGGGCTCTATCATTTTGTGAGAAGTGTCGGATGGAAAATTTCAATTCGAAAATCACAATCTTTTATCTTTAATGAATTTTTTTCTAAATCTTGGAATAATAAAAGTTTAATTTAAATTAAAAAAGATCTTGTCATTTATTCTTAGAAAAATGAAATACAGAAATTCACTAATCCAAAGGGTGTTTTTTTTAGACGTGTGGTTTTCAAGAAGAAATAAAACGCATATAATTTAATGTTATGGCCAAGAATTAAGCTTTGTTATAAAGATAAGGGTTTTCCGTTTAAAAATGATTCTGGGCAAGTGGCCGCCGCGGCTGGTTCGAATAAATTCCAGCCGAGAAGGCCAATTTTCGACCACTTTTTGCAGCAATTGGGGCCGTATGTCAGCAATAACGCGTTGTTGATTGTTTCGTTGGCTGTATGGCATGTAGCACCGTCTTGTTGGAACCAAAGGTCGTCAACATCAACATCCTCCAATTCAGGAACGAAAAAGTCTTAAATCATGGCTCTATAGCGTTTCCCATTGAATGTAACATTATGGCTGGCTTCATTTTTCATCGCAGCGCGTGAACTGAACCATTATTTTGGTAATACATTTGCACGATTTGCAAACGTTGTTCATGAGTAGGTCTATTCATTATGGAATGGCAAACCAAACTGAGCATAAATCAAATGACAGCTGTCGAAAAGACCAACTCTGAAAAAAGTATTTCCAGATTGAAAAACACACGTCTAAAAAAAGCACTCTTTATATACTTCAACATGCTAATATATATAACAACAACAAACATAGTAAGAAACAAATTTTTTTTTCAAATTCCTACGAACCAAATTACTCGATCTGAAAATCTGATGGTTGAATTAAATTTGACACTTTTACACGTTACTTATATTCGTTACTTTAATTCATTACTTTAATTTGTTAAATTAATTTGTTACTTTATCTTTTTACTTTTATTCGTTACCTTAATTCGTAACCTTAATTCATTACTTTAATTCGTCCAATGCACTCACCTTTACACAATGGCGTTTTTCAAAACAATTTTCTAGCATGATAGTTTCCTAGAATGATAGAAAACTATCATGATAGAAAACTAGAATGATAGTTTTCTAGCATAATAGTTTTCTATCATGACAGTTTTCTACCTTGACAAATTTCTGTCATGGTGGTTTTCTAGCATGGTAGCTAACAAACATGATAGTTTTTTAGCATAATAGTTTACTAGCATGATATTTTACTATTATGATAGTTTTCTATTATGATAGTTTTCTATCATGATAGTTTTCTATCATGATAGTTTTCTTGCATGATAGCTTTTTACCATGATTTTTTTCTAGCATGAAAGTTTTCTAGCCTATACGCTACAATCGTTTTACCGACCTAGGTTGAACACAAGAAGCGGATGATGGCAAGCCGCGCGCCATGTTTCATTCAGTCTGAGAATGAGTGAAATTATTCCAAAGCATTTAACAAGTTTTGTTTACAACTCTTGACTATTCGTTAAGTTGAAAAAAAAAACTAATGAACAAGAAATGTTCGCTTTATTCAATCCGACCATGTCATCACAGTATCAATCTATACGTTGCAACATTATAAAAATGTCGCATAACAAGACTGCAATGCAATGTTTCAACTCCCAATAGTGCAGTGTTTTTTATTGTATGAGCAACAAAAATGGCTAGTTTTTAACAAGGCAAAGTGTGTCATTTGCGCATTAGCAACCATCAATTACACCGTCTTCTTAGTCTCAAAGATATCTCCAAACGGTCTTCGTGCGCTTAATATTGCAAACAAGGTTCTTTTCACGAATTTAATTACAAATTAAAAACTGCCCACTGGTTGCAGTGTGCATCCATTAGTTGTTTGTTGAAAGTGCAACAAGTATTTATATACGAACCTGCTGCTGCCGCATCATCGCCAGACCAAGATGCATTAATTCTAAAGTGAGCAGCATGACTTGGTATCTATTATGCATGCATTCTTGTCGCGGTATTTAGTTTGTAGCATGCAGGAATGTGGAACAGAGAACAGAGTGTTTAGTGGGTTATAACCTAGTTGAAGGCTTTTGAGGTTTTAATATTACCGCCTCGTTAAATCAGTTATTTATTCATCAATTCTTAATTTGTTATTAACTTTTTCCTTAAAATTTAACTAAGTAATGTGCTTGAGGAATGTCTTGATATTATCATCATGTTATTAACAATAACTTTTACACCAACCGACATCAAGAACTTTTATTGGATCAAGTACTGGGCTCTATATAGATAAGGGAACATACCGTAACCTCGAACGAAATAAATTTTAAGGACAATTTGTTCACAGTCACCATTTAAGATATCAAATACATATGTGTTAAAAATTATTTTCATATTTAATCAATTTTAACATAACATCAAACACACAAATATGACGCTTCATGCATTTGATTCTTTTACATAATTTTGAGACCACCATCTCCAGACCAAACTGAACCACTTGTTCATCAATTGCGGAAGTGCAGACATTTAAGTAATTTTTATATAGGAATCGGGATTGCCAGAATTACAGACCACACCGTCTTAAGTCTTTACTTGGCCCGTAAACATGTGATTTCACGTGATATCATTATACTAATGTCGTTTTCGACTGGACGTTTGGAGTACTCCTTTTCCACTCTACTCAACTGAATAAATAGAGACACACAACATTCAAATTGGTGATAAAAGTTTATTAAAGCTTCATATATTTAATCCGGCGGGGAATCGTAAAGTCTTTTTATATAACCCATCTTAATTTCATTCCAGACTTATTTCATGGCTGCAGTTATAAAGATTTTCTGTCCTTAAACTAATAGCCAGACACGTAAACTATTTGTAGTAAACATCCCTAAAAGTGTTCATTAGGATTTGGTAGGGTGACTATGGTTTTCATTGAAGCAATGCACGCCGAACTATGCACGCCGTGTGGATGGGGGAATTCCGTTTATGGTCCCAACATTTTGGAAAACATCTTTCCAAAATTTTTCTGTAGAAGTTATTGCAGTCATTTTCGAGGTTTGAAACTCTAACTCAAAAGTGCCAAAGTAGCTAAATTCATTCTCATGTTTTAACCACCAGAACAGGTTCTCCTGCCTTAGCCTTTTTCTTCGCTCAGCTCCTTCTTGTGCGAAGACGTCTCGACTGTAAAAGAGCCGAATATCTACAGTTCTACGACGGTAGATTAGCGGAATATAGCCGCCTTATCCCGGATTGGACCAGCTCTCGACTGTCTAAACATAGAGGAAAGCATCGGGTGGAATAAACCAGCTAAGACGTACACTCTCACCACTTATTGTTGCATTTATGTACGTGTTATTTGAGGGACTCTCGAATAGCCATTTTAAATTAATGACACTTTCAATTTTGACAACGCGTAGTATATTACGAGTTTACCTTAGATTTGTATACTGTGGCGGATACTTACTTTTTATAACGGACACCGAATAAAATTTTTACGATTTTTGATTTTTTATTGACTATCTATTTTTTAAAACTTGGTGTGACAGAATGAATGATAACCACAATTGTGTTAATTGTTGCCGTTCCCCTCAACACAGAACAGCATCATGTTGTGACTGCCATTTTGTTAGTAATGGAGAGGAAGGTTTTGTTTTTGGATAGGGGGCTTTGAGATAACGCGTGTTGGACTTGGAAGAATGTGGTTATGTTGTGCATATTCCTGCATCCAAGCAACGTAACGTAACGAACTTAAGTACTGAGGTGTCAATTAGTCGTAACTATAAGCTATATTGACAATGGTATTATGGGTGGTGGATTTAAAAATATTTAGAAATATGAATGGACATAATTATTTTAACAAAACAGCGAGGAATGAAATGAGTGACAAAGATTAGCATTTATTAGAAGCTCTTCACCTTGATCTCAGAGATGTTTTGAGACTGACACACGAAGAGCAGATACTGTTCGCTGCAAGGATATACCATTTAAAACTTGAACCTTGTACGGTTGTACTGCTGGGAATATATCACAGGAGATGGATTTTTTAATATATAGAAATCTACATATCTGGAGCATATAATAGTTGCAGGCTTAAAGTTCAGAAATATTAATTAGAGGACGCATAAACTCACATAACGTTATATCTAGAACATATTTTACACACAAAAACTAGGCGTTAGGAAATAGCGCCCAAATCGATTTGGACATAACGCCCAAAAAACACTGAACAAATTGCTGTTATAAATTTCTATCTAATTTTGGGTGATATTTCCTTATTTAGCTTTCTTTCATAAAATGAAACAATACCCAAATTGATAAATTAAAATAACAAAATGGGAAATAAAGCCCAAAATAGGAAAAATTGCCAAAAACAACTGCAAGGAAATATCGCCCAAATGCAATCGGGGCGATTCCAAATTCTTTAAATGCAAAAGAAAATTTGCATACACCGAATCTCGCACCCACCCCAAATCCAATAGCGAGGCCAAGCAGAAGGATTGCAGGGAGCAGCATGCCCCCCCTACATACCTCACTGTTTATTCGTAAATTTTTTAATTTCACAAACCAAATAAAGGAGAGGATTTATTAGGTTTGTGAAATGTAGAAAAAATTCAAATTCACGAATAAACAGTGAGGAATGTATGCAACCCCCTGCTTGTGCTCGCTATAGGATTTGGGGTGGGTGTGAGGTTGGGTGTATACAAAATTTCTTTTGCATTTTAAGCATCTGGATTTAAAGAAACTTTGAATTTATCCTTTACATACATACATATGTATCGGGTTTTTCAATAAGAGCGCTACAAAAGTTTTTTTTTTAAATAAAACAAAAACGGTTTTGGATATCAATGAAATTCTTTATTCCTGTAAAAGTCCGTTCAATGCCATTATGTATGGAACTCGATTTCTTTTGCATGGCCACCACGGGCACGCTTGCAGAAGTCCAGACGCTGAACCCAATTTTCGACGGTTTTCAAGCATAAATCGGCCGATACTGCTGCAATTTCACGTTCGATATTCGTACGAAGTTCATCAATCATCGCTGGCTTGTTGGCATAGACCATGGACTTGACGTAGCCCCACAGGAAATAGTCTAACGGCGTCAAATCGCAAGACCGAGGCGGCCAAGCGACTGGACCATTTCGTGAGATAGCACGTTCTCCAAACTTGGTTTCCAATAAATTGATCGTGACATTCGCTATGTGGCTTGTGGCGCCGCGCCGTCCTGTTGGAACCACATGTCCTCCAAGTCCATATCATCCAATTGGGGGCAAAAATATTCGGTTATCATTGAACGGTAGCGATCCCCATTCACAGTAACGTGCCGGTCTTGATCATCACGGCCCAATGACGCGCCGGCCCATAAACCAAACCAAACCGTAATTTTTTCGGGATGCAATGATGACTCATGGAGTACGTGTGGATTGCTGCCTGACCAATACCGCATATTTTGTTTATTGACGAAGCCATTCAGCCAGAAATGAGCCTCATCGCTGAAGATGATTTAGCGCTCTTAACGTTGAGGCCACTGACTCCGAATTTCGATAATAAATTTTAATAATTTCGACTCGTATATCTTTCCATCATAAAATGACAAACCTTACTTAAGAGAAATGTCAAAAGAACGGCAAGAAATATGGCGTCGTTTGCTGTCCCGGTTGCTCTACTTTGTAACGTCCCTGTTGAAAAACCCTTTATATCCAACAATAATTGTAACTGTATCATTTTGAGATCTTAAACAAATATTACCATCACAAAAATTTCCAAAAACTTTGTTTATTCATTGAAATAAAGTTTGGAAATACCACCCAAAATTGAGGAAATATCGCCTAAATTCTACAAAAACAATTTACATGCACAATATTTGGGTGATATTTCCATTTAATTTTTTGGGTTCAAAGTTGTTTTGGGCAATTTTTCCAATTTCTTCTTTAGTTTTGGGTGATACAAAATTTTGATGGGCGATGTTTCCAAATCGATTTGGGTGCTATTTCTTGTCTAAATTGATCATGTTGGTGTGAAACAGCTATGTATTTTTTGGGAAAATACCCTTTCATTCATAGCTTTCTACATCTGTTGTTTTCTGTATCTTTCTAAACGCGATATTACATTATCATATAAATATGACTAACTTGCCATATAAATACGGTCCACAAGTGACATAATATGTCATATGTACATATATTATATGTACATATGTAAGCAGTGCCGGATTTAGCTTTTTTGGGCCCTAGGCCTGAAGAGTAAATGGTGCCCCCTTTGCACATATCCCTTATACAATATAAGTTTACTACATACAAAATTAAATACTTAAGAAAACAAATTACCACGAATTCCATAAAACAAAAATTAATTTTATTTATAATGGTAGTTACAAGAATATGTATAGCTCGTCAGCAAGTTCTGAATTTAAATCTTCCGGATAATTTGCATCAAACGCTGGGACAGGCTATAACGTTGACTTTTTCATTGCTTGTGCAAAGAAAATCAAATCGTTCAGAAATTTTCTTATATATTTTACCTCTGGAATCCATTTGTATTCTTAACTTATCGATAATAATATAAAAAACGTTTATTTGAAACTTATCCTTCGGGCTTAAATCTACATCGGGAGAATTACCATCGTCAGCCATTTTTTTGCGAATTCGTGTAATCATGAAGCTGCCATCAGGTAGAAGTTCTTTAGAGCGCATTTCAATAGTGTCGAAATTATCACGCATTTTCTCCAGTTGATCGGACAATGATCTGCACAAATTCGCGCACGTCAGTAGTGTTACGTCTTCGCTTTGCAAAACTTTACTGGCCTTTTGAAAACTTTGTAAAATATCGTTCCAAATCACAAGCATTAAGGCAAATTCTAGTTTATTCATTTTGTTTAGTAGATCACCAGCTTTCCTCCTAGCATCTCCTTTTAGTGTATTATATTCAGAAATGTCGTTTAAAGTATCTAATAATTTATTATATGATTCAATGATGGCAAAAGTAGCTGCTGCATGAGCTTCCCATCGTGTATCTGAGAGTGATTTTATCACATTATCATTTTGAAGAGCAGATTTTAACGTTTGCCATCTACTAGTTGTTGCAGAAAGGTAGTACCTCGTGGCTTGATGGTTAGTGCGTAGGACTGTCATGCCGAAGGTCTGGGTTCGATTCCCAGCCGTGTCACCTAAAAAACATAAATATTTTATTCGAGGTACTTGAGCGTTGCCGTTTGCCGAATTTGAAGATTTGTGAAGATCTATTATCCATTTTGCTCGTATGAGCAATAAAGATTCAGTTGCTTCATTGTGTTTACTTACTTTTGTGGCCCCTTTTGCCGTGATGCTTCAGGCCTGGGCCTGGTTGGCCTAAGGGTAAATCCTGGGCTGTATGTAAGTGTGGTAGATATAGTTTTATGAAGGAATATATATATAACGTACCTATATGGTATCATATACACATATTCATTCATATATACCACATTTATATGTCACTTGTGGACTGTATATATGGCAAGTTTGCCACATAAATATGGTATTGTAATACTGCCTTAACCAATTTTGTTTTCATGAAAAAAAAAAACATTTAATAAAACCACAAAAATTGTGTAGCCAATCCTGGGGACAGCTTTGTAAGAAATTTTTTTTATATTTTAATTATTTACAATTGATACCCTTTCGATCCACATCAGGTCAGGGTTGCCATGTCTTGAACTAGTTCGATAGCCCAAGGCCGGAGCCGAAAAAGTAGCCCAAGCCCAATACCAACAAATTTTGTTTGTAATTTCTCATAGCTTTGTCACAATGTCTGAATTGAGTCTGATTCCCTCCGCAGCAAAATACTTTGGCTTTTATAATCAGGGTGGTTATTAAAGTGAAGATTGTACATTATGTAAATAAAAAATGGTTCCAAATTGTGGTCAGAGTTAAGTATATGTTATGGGAGAGAAAAGTAGTTTTACATGATTTATTTACATTAAAAAAAATATCGCCCAAGAATAGATTTGGGCTATTAATAGCCCAATTATGATTGGCCTGTCATACTGAACTTGCTGTCTGTATTAAAAAAAAAAATAGCCCAATTTCCGGTAAATAGCCCAATCCCTCAAGCCCGATCCTCATATGTTTCATTTTAATCGAATCTGCTCATAGATTTCTGGGCATTCTCCTTTATATCATAACTTGGAGAAAACTTCATAAACAAACATACATATAGCATATTTTTAGTTATCATTGCTTTTTGGTATGACTGATTTTGTTACACAGATTTTTGTTGGCTCTCTTTTAATTATTTTTGTTTTTGGCGTGATTTTACTTCATTTTGCAAAGATTTTTTTCTGGGAAACTGGATGAATTTCGCAGCCTTTGAACACAAAATTAAAATTTTTCAATGCACTACAGCCCTAATACTTAAATTTTATAATTTTACGACAAAGTCTCCAAATACGTAATAGATTCTTAGAAAATGGGTTCTGCCACTCTACTAAATTTCATCATTCTACAACAACCGCAAGTGCTTGGTAGCAATTCTGAGATAGTGGGTGGTTGCCATGCCTCTTGAATGCAAAATATCAAATTTTTAATTTTTCTTTTTGCATTCATTACAGGCCGTACCTTCCCGCCAAATTTCAAGTTTCTACTAGGTAATGTGTTAGAGCTCCACATATTAAACATATATTTTAGTGAAAAAGTTCGAATACCACGCCTCAAAATGGAAAACCATCGTTTTTAAATATTTTCTCTGTTAACACCAATATCTAAAGTTGTGCAAAGTTTCAAAACTCTACGGTGTCGGGAAGTGCTTCATAATCTTGATGATCTGTCAGTGAGTGAGTGCTGAGACAGTCGGTTACAGTTTTAGTGATTTTTGAAGTTTTCTATCACAGTAAATATCAATTCTAAAGCTGGATTTACACCTTCGTTCTTCATTCGGTGAACGTTGTTCCACAAACAACGAACAACGAGTAAAGTTCATCCGAAATTCAAAAAGGCTTTGAATTACTTCGTTGTTCGTGTTCGGTGTTATCATTTACACCTTCGTTGTTCCGCGTACGGGCAAAAACGAACAACGTACACGGACGATAACAACGAAGGTGTAAATCCAGCTTAAAAAGTTGCAATTTAGTGGGTCGTCTTATCTAGGCTGGCTCAACGAATATTTAAATTTAAAGTTTCTGAATTTATTAATATTAAATTTAGAGGAGGAAGTTGAAAAACACCTGAATTGGTTCTTGTAGAAAGGGTGGAGAGCCAGAACTTGGCACTAAGCTAAGCTTAACCTACTTATACATTTTTAGCCTTGTACGCTGCTGATGTGAAACGAAAAATTCTAAACAAAAAATTTCGTTCTCTTTTACCTTCTGCCATCCTGCAGTACGCAGTTTGATGAGCGAAATTGATAAATGTTCCAGATTATTGGGACAAATCCCATTTTTTTCGGTCAGAATTAATAGCCCGGACCATTAATTGTGTGCGGACTAGTGACACATGAGTTTTTTCGCGTTTGTTTTGGTTGTTTCTTTCAATAAGTGTAGAGCCGGCTTTTCTGCGATTTAGCTTGCATTTGTTTTTGAAGAAATAAGGGGTGTGCAGCAACTTAAATAAAACAATGACCTTTATAAGAACCACCCTAGTGTATATCTATATTTCTTAATATCATATGCATATGTACTCGAATGATGTAAGTTCATAAGCATATACCTCATACAAATTTGGCCAAAGTGGGACGTAACTCTACGTCCCCCGATAAAAAGCAGTAATTTGTTTGTGCTCTCCATGCAATATATTTTTTAACTATAGTATCTGTACAACAAGGGTTAATTGCTTAATTTATTTACAGCAATACCTATAACACAACATGATGCCTTAAGAAGATATTCCTTGATCTAGACCTTATCTCTAAAGTTTTTTTTTTAATAAATCCAAACAATGTTTTCCTGTTCAACCTTCAACTGTAGACGCAGCATTGACCGTAATTTGCAATTATTTTTTTAAATCAACTTCTTTTGAATTGAGAGACAAATTATTATAACAGGACATTTTTATGAATAATAATAATGGACTGTACATAAGTATAATGCCACCAAACGAACAATCTAAGGATAATAATCATACATCAGATTTATTTAGAAACCAAACGAGAAATGAATGTGGGCATAGGTATACACATCGAAATTAGGTTTTGTTTGTATGTTATAAATAGCCCAGCTACTTACTTTAATGTCTGGCAACATATATTTCGTTACCTAAATTATAATCACAGATTTAACTTTAGCCAAGTAAAGTAAGCATGAAATATTTGAAAAAAAAGTATCTTCTTGAGCCCAGTAATTGTCAAATAAAAATTTCCATAAATATACATACATGCCTACATAAATACGTCATTAAAAAAAACCTTATAACTAACATTTCGATTTGTTTGGCACAGTCTATAATTAGGTACTTTAGGGTGGTTCTTATATTGTTTTTTTTTTTTTCAAATTCCGAGCTGGATAGGCATCAAATGGATCTTAAAAAACAAAAAAATTCCTAAGTTTTTCAAATTTTTTGTTTACCCCCTTCATTTGATTCTTTTCACTTTAGGTTACTTATAACCAGTGTTGGCCCAAAGTTAATCAGGTTAATGATTAAAAATCGTAATCAAAAAAATTTGATTAAGATTAATTAATCAAAATCATTAATCGTTAATTTGATTATTTGATTAAATAGTAACTAAGTCTTAGAAAAATGTACAGTCAGGCAACTCTACTTGCTTTTGCTGTTTGAACACTATGGGGTTGGGGGCTGAGGTAGTATGCGTTAGGTTTTAGCACAGTCTAGATCTTGAAAGAGGTGGGTCTGGATTCAGAACAGAGGTGGAAAGTTTTTTTGGAAAAAAATATTTAAAAATACAAACTTTTTCAACTTTTTTTTCAAAAATTTAGAATAAGTAACTTTTCCTAAATTTGTTTTTGAAGAAAATTTCAATCAAAAATTAAACTTCTCTCAACTTTTTTTTCATTTTAAATTTTTTTTTTTTGAAATATGAATGATATGTTGCTCAAGAAAACTTGACATTGGCGCCTGCCAGGCGACTTTAAATACCCAAAGTGGAGCAACACTCCGTTGTAAGTGGGACAGCGGACCCAAAAAGGAGGGTTAAGATCCTGAGAACCCGCGAAGCTGTCCACCCAAGGTACTGTTGCTCAAGAAAACTTGACTTTGGCGCCTGCCAGGCGACTTTAAATACCCGAACCTGAGCAACGAAGTTTCGTGAGCGGGACAGAGGACCCAAAAAGGGGGTTTAAATCCCGAAAACCATTGGCAATGAAACTCACTAAAAACGTCATATTCATAATCTAGGAAGTGCCCCTTTTCAGTTGATGCATCTCATTATATGAAAAATCGACTTTTATCTTTAAACGCGATTTGCGGCTAAACTAAACGCCCAAGAGGCATCAAAGTTGACACTTTAAAAACTTGATTTGCGGCTAAACTAAGCGTCCTAGCGACTTATAAAATGCATATTCGTTATCTAGGAAGTGCCAGTTCTAAAAAATAAAAAAAGTTGGTAACAAAAAATAAATAAAAAGTTTTTTTCTTAATTTTAAATTAAACAATTATTTGGCACAGAAGCATTTTTTTTTTATTTGTAAAAAAAATTACAAAATATGTAGGTAAGTTGTTTTTTTTGATGTAAATTTAAACAAAAACAAAATTTTTCAATTTTTTTTTTTCAATAAATTTTTCGAAAAGAAAAAATGTCCCACCTCCGTCACAGTGACCCAACCTCGTCATATCACCATCGACGTGGTCAGAGGCGACATCGTTGTCCGTCCAGATCCATACCAGTCATCCGTCCAGATCCAGACCAAAGCCGTCCGGCCAGATCCAGATCCAAACCATAGTCACCCGTCCAAATCAAAAACCATAATCGTCGGTCCAGATCAAGATAGACCACAGTGCGTCGACCCAAAATTGAAAAATCAATTTTTATCTCTTTAACTGCCTTGAGGACTAGCCTCTACCGATTTAGTGAAATTTAATACGCAATCGCACCTCCTTATATACTTTTTCGTGACGACTTATGGGTAGTGCTTCGTTCCCGATGATTCTCATTCTTTCAAGGGACCAAAACAGAGAGTACCAAATTAAAAAAAAGTGTGAAAGTCTTTTGCGTACTGAACGTACCCAACCCTTGGACGGACGGCTATGGCCTGGATGTGGACGGATGACTGGTTTGGATCTGGACAGACGACGACGCCGATGTCGCCTTCGACGACGACGCCGATGTCGCCTTCGACGACGACGATGGTAGGTATGGCGGGATTTGGTCTGATGGAGGTGGGTCTGGGACAAATGTTTTGGAGGTGGATCTGGAACATAGGATAATTTTTTATTTTGAAAATTTTTTTGAAAATACAACTTTTAGAAAATTTTATTTGAAAATTTCATTTCATTAGGTGATCACAATTTCATTTCTGTCAATTTTTTAACAAATTAAAAAAAATTGCTTTATCATAATTTATATTTCGAAGAAAAATTGAAAAAAGAAAAAAAAAAGTTGAGAAAGTTCACCCAAAAATCTGAAAATATTTTTCTGAAAGTTGTGAAATAATTTTTGTTACAAACTTTTCTAGAACTGGCACTTCCTAGATCACGAATATGCAATTAATAAGTCGCTAGGAAGCATAGTTTAGCCGCAAATCAAGTTTAAAGGTGTCAACTTTGATGCCTCTAGGACGTTTAGTTTAGCCGCAAATTGCATTTAAAGATAAAAGTAGATTTTTTATATAATGAGGTAGGTGCATCCATTAAAAGGTAGCACTTTGAATAAGCTTTCCTAAAGCTTTCGACGCCTATATACTTCTTTTTTGCTATCACTTACATCCAAAAATTGTTATGGGCTCTCGGTCTAATATATATAATTGCAAACAAAATTAAAAGTCGCATTAAACGTTGAATTAAAATTTTTAGTACAAAAAGAAAACATAAATAAATTAGGTGAGTGGTAACACCAAACTGTTAAGAACGCTCATAAGACTTGCGCGTTAGTGTAAGCTTAGAGTCGAAAACATTATGGCTCTTATTCGCCTCATGCTTCATACGAGTCAGTGGCTCATTGATATCATACTTGGAAATTTAATCAAGTTAATCAATTAATGATTAATGATTATTGATTAACATAATTAATCATGATTAAGATTAATTTTTTAATCATGATTATTTTAATCATAATTAATTTAATCTGATTAAAATTAATCAAATTAATTAATTGATTTAAAAATTAATCGATTAATGCCAACACTGCTTATAACACATACAAAATATCAGAGTGCATAGATTAGATTCAGATAAGAAACAAATCGTCTGGAGTTGGGTCTATTTCCCCCCGTTCAGGCGATGAGAGTAATTTCTCTAAAAAGTTGATCCAAGAGAGAAAAAAAATTATTAAAAACAACGGGAAGACTTACAATGTCATGCTATAGCTTTTTTTAAAGCCACGAATCCACTCTCTAATATGCTTTTCAAATCAAGTTCTTATTGTAAAAAGCTTTCGAAAAAATAATTTTTAAACTTAAAAAACCTATTTTTAGTTTCGATTGTAGGTACTATAAGGCAAGTTTTGGATTCGTGCAAAACAACATTTTTGAGAAAGCAATCAAACATGATATTACGATGATAGAGAACACCAAAAAAGTGGGTGGTGTCTGTCTGTCTGTTTGTCTTCAGCCTAAATGGCTCGAACAATTTCTTCAAACTTGGTACATAGTGGTTTTTGGTGATTATTTCTTAGAACTAAAAATAACGGTACTTGCCATACAATTTTTTTTAGCAATTTTACATAATCGTATTTTTCTCAAAAACGGCTCGACAACTTTTCTTAAAAAAAATGAATAAAATTATTTCAGTAAAGACTTCTTTTGGGTGGAAAACCATTTTTTCAAAAATGGTTATTAACGGTACCTTCCAAAGAACCAATTTTTTAATTTTTGATTTTCTTCAAAACGGTATGACCGATTTCAATTATTTTTTTATACAGAAGCTTCCAAAAAATATAAATAGTTTTGTGTACAAAAATTTTTGAAAAATTATTTTTTGGATTTTTGAGAAATGTTTCAAATTTTGTTTTGGAAAATCAAATATTTCGAAAACAATATGATCGATTTATTTGAAACTTGATATTTAAGAGTGTTTTAGTACTCTCTAAAATATTTTTAGAAAAAAATTTACATTTATGAAAAAATAACGGTACCTTCCATACAAAAGTTAAAAAACCGCAAAGGAAAATATTTTTTTGCTTAAAAACGACTCCTACGATTTTGATTAAACTTTTTCCATATATGTACTAAAATTAGTACGATCTACTTCCAAAAACTATAAGATCTTACACTTTAGCAATTATTAATAGTACCTGCCATAGAACGTATTTTTTTATTTTGAATTTTCTCGTTATCGGCTAGACGGATTTAGATGAATTTTTTTGTATACAAATTTCAGATAAGAATAAATAATATTGCATATCAAAATTTTCAAAAAAAAGGTTCTTGAGTTTTTAAAAGAAGTTTCAATTTTTTTTTGAAAATTCGATATCTCAAAAACGGGTTGACATTTTTTTTCAAATTTTATTTTTATATACACATAAATATATACTTAAGATTTGCACACCAAAATTTGTTCTTAAAAATGTTTTAAGAATTATATACATACAAAATTATTTTTTTAAGAAACCGCTCCAACGATTTAAAATTTTTTATCCATACAATCATATTAATTAAGATTAAGATTAAGAATTAAGATTGCTTTCTTTTTTTTCATCTCAAACTGTCAAAAAAGTTGTTTTAGCCAATTTAAATGTCGTATTTCATGCTTCTCTACATTTTTACTTGCGATTATAGGTACTATAAGGCAAGTTTTGGATTCGTGCAAAAAAAAAATTTTGAGATAACAATCAAACATGATATTACGATGATAGAGAACACCAAAAAAGTGGGTGGCAAAATTCTGTCTGTCTGTCTGTCTGTTCGTCTACAGCCTAAACGGCTCGATCGATTTTCTTCAAACTTGGTACATAGTGGTTTTTGGTGATTATGCCCACACATTTTTTTCATTTTTTTTTGAATAAAAAATAACGGTACCTGCCATACAATTTTTTTTAGCAATTTTACATTATCGTATTTTTCTCAAAAACGACTCGATAACTTTTCTTAAAAAAAATTCAATAAATTTACTTTAGTAAAGGCTTTCTTTTGGTGGAATACCATTTTTCAAAAATGGTTATTAATGGTACCTCCCAAAGAACCATTTTTTTTATTTTTGATTTTCTTTAAAACAATTTCAATTTCAATTATTTTTTTTACACAGAAGTTTCGAAAAAATATAAATAGTTTTGTGTACCAAAATTTTTGAAAAAATATTTTTTGGATTTTTGAAAAATGTTTTAAATTTTTTTTTGGAAAACAAAATATTTCAAAAACCACATGATCGATTTGCTTGAAACTCGGTATTTAAGACTTTTTTAGTACTTTCTAAAATATTTTTAGAAAAAATTTTATATTTATGAAAAAATAGCGGAACCTTCCATACAAAAGTTAAAAAACCGCAAAGGAAAATATTTTTTTGCTTAAAAACGACTCCTACGATTTTGATTAAACTTTTTTCATATACTAAATAAATAAAATAAAATCTTACACTTAGCAACTTTTAATAGTACCTGTCATAGAACGTTTTTTTTTTTATTTTGAATTTTCTCGTTATCGGCTAAACGGATTTAGATGAATTTTTTTATGTACAAAATTCAGATAAGATTTAATAATATTGCATATCAATATTTTCAAAAAAAAGGTTTTTGGATTTTTAAGAAAAGTTTCAAAATTTTTTTTTGAAAATTCGATATTTCAAAAACGGGTTGACAATGTTTTTTTCCAATTTTGTTTTTATTTACACATAAATATATACTTTAGATTTGCATACCAAGATTTGTTCTTAAAAATGCTTTAAGAATTTTATATATAAAAAATTATTTTTTTTTAAAAACCGCTCCAACGATTTTAAATATTTTTTCCCCATACAATCATATTCTATCAAGAATTAAGATGGTATTCTTTTTTTCTACATCAAACTGTCAAAAGAGTTGTTTTATCCAATTTAAAAGTCGTATTTCATGCTTATCTACATTTTTCTCTCATAATTTCCATGTTTTTATATACAATTTTCTTAAGCCCACAGTGTTTTGAACATAAGAGTAAGTACGTGCGACCCAGTCGTGCATTTTATTCTCTCATAGTTTCCATGTTTTTATATACAATTTTCTTAAACCCGCAATGTCTTGAACATAAGAGCAAGTACGTGCGACCCAGTTGTGCATTTTATTTTTGTTATTTTAAACTATTTACAATAAAAACTTGATTTAAAAAGTATATTAGAGATTCTTGGCTTTAAAAAAAGCTAAAGTATGGCATTGTAAGTGTTGCAGTTGTTTTTTAATATTTTTTCTACTTTGAGTCAAGTTTTTAGAAAATTACGCTAGGCTTACTTACGGGGCTGGGGTGATGTATGTGGAACCTTTTTCAATAGCAATTAAAAGACAGGACGTGGAAACGTATTTTTTTTAAATAATAAGGTTATATTTTTTATAAAAAATACATTTAACATTTTTGCTATTCCAAATTGTTCCTCTATATTTTTGTCAACTCAAAATCTTTGAATGTAGCGTCCGCCATGTTCGTTTTTTTCGTTGCAAGTATAAGTGTCGTATTTTATTTACTACTTATAACAATATGTACATAGGAACATAATACTCGGTTGTATTTCCATTTATATTTTTCAGTTATTTTATTCTGAATTTTTGTTGCCTGTTTGTATGTATGTACGGTACATATATAACAGTAAGAAAATAAATATTAGCCCTGTTTTTAGTGCATTTTTATCTTCGCTTATAAAAAAGTAGAATGTTAGATACAACAGCAATTTGGAATAACTTTGTATTGCTGTTGTATTTAACATGCTACTTTTTTAAAAATGCACTAAAAAACAGGGCTATTACCACACAATTATTATTGTAAATGTAAAACCATCGTTAACGTCAGAAAGTTTACATATTAACTCTAAAAAATTTGCAACATCGTCAACTGGTTAGTGTAAGCATTTTTATGGAAATTGTTAACTTTATGACGATATTTTTTTCTCTAAAGTTAATACTAGTCATAGGCGCCCGGAGGGGGGGGGCAAGGGGGGGCAGTTGCCCCCCTGGCTCTGGACAATACCACACCACTAAGAAATTTTTCATTTTTTTCTTTAAATTTTAACAAATACTTTGCCTTCTCTCCATGATCTGCCCCCCCCTGGCTCTGGATCATGCCAAATGTATCTGAAAATATCCTATGTTTCGATATTGTTGGAAAATATGGATATTTTCTTTACAGCTTCTTTATTGAGTTCATGGTTTGCCCCCCCCTGGCATTACCACGCAACTTGCATTTTTTACTTTGAATTTTAACAATGTATGTACATATATACAATGGGGCATATGCATAAAAATGAAGTACTTACTACCAGTAAAAGGTTAAAGTAAATACTAGTATTACTAGTAGAAGCTGAAACTTATAGTATTTACTGTGTTTGGTATGCATAAAATAAAGTTTATACTGGTAGCCACATACTAGTAGTAAATACTGAATTCATCCAAGCAAATGCTGCTGATTCACCCGAAATTGGTAGTATATACTGACTAAAGGTGTTTACGTGGAATTGGAAGCTGGTGTTTTGAATTTCTTTTATAATTTACCGTTCTATCAATTCTTCTTTTGTAAACACTTTTAATTTATTTTATGGGCTTAATGTGTGTTTCTGTTTAGGAATAATTTCATTAGGAAACTTTTGAGAGGTTTTCTTGGGGAGATGTCTACCATTTTGCTAGCTATACTCATAACTGTGTTCACATGTGATTTTCGATCTTGAGAGCAGCTTGCAGAATTATGCACTTGGAAAATTATTACTTTTAATAGAACAAACACCTGTAAGACATTCGTTTGGTATGTCTCCTTTTTCTACTTTTCTGAGCCACTTTTTCTGAGAAATAAAGTGATCCGATTGCTTTGACTTGACTCACGACTGTGAATTTTTGCATTCAGCATACAAAAGTATTTACTATAAAATGTTCAAGTTGGTTTTTACAAACTTGAACAATTTGCAGTAAATACTGGAAATAAAAAGTACTTACTAGTTTTTATGCATACTTTAAAAGTATTTACTGACTAATTCATCGGAAACTAGTAAATACTTTTGCCTCCAGTAAATACTTGTTGTTCAGTATTTACTTTGGTTTTATGCATATGACAATAAGTAAATACTGTACAAATTTACCAGTAAAAGCACTTACTACCGTTTACGCATATGGCCCAATGATGTATATACATACAAATCTTGTAAAAGAACAACAAAAAAAACTTCTTCAATGAAGTAATTTATCGTTTTGGTAGAGAGCCGGGGCGTATGCAATTCCTTTTCTCTAAAGAATAATTTATGACACAAAAACGTAAGTATGTTTAATACGTAAGTAAGTACAATATTTACATACACCGTAGTCTTTAGGAAATAAACGTTAATATATATATACAATTTTTATTGTGTAAGCATAAAATTCTAATTTAAAGCTTATCTGCTTTGGGTCAGTTGTTTAAACTGATATTAATATTTTTAATTGATCATCAGCCCTATCACGAATTCCAAGGTAATCGGATTTGTTTAACAATCCCGAAAAAAACTATCACCGAATGTTTTCTTGATGGTAATTTGTGTGAAGTTTTGCACTACGATGGATTCTGTGACAGTTTTTTTTTTGGAATTCGAATCAAGTGTCCGACGTTCATGATGGGGCTGAATAATGAAGTTAAAGTAAATGTTTAAATTTTGTTTTAAAATAAAAAGTGGAGATTTTCTTATTTTAAAGAAAAAGTTTGATTCGGAATTCGAAATTTTTGTTTTGAATTTTCAAATCTTATTTACTTCTTATTTTTTTAATATATAAAACAAAGTCGGGTTAGTTACACCATTTTTAACTCAAGAACGGCTGGACCTATTTAATTTATAACTGATTTGTTGGAATCGTCGCGAATAGTAGAATAACTAATAAAATATCGGAAAAATTCACAGAAAAAAATATATGCACTTTCGGTACCTACCTGTTTTATATATATGCAAAATAATAAATCAATTGAGTTTGAAAGCAAATGAAGCAATAGTTATCAAATTTTGATCTGAAAAACTAAAATAAAAAAAAATTATAATACAGTCTATTATCCGGAGTTCGTTTTAAATATTTATAGAAAATAGTTTTACGCCGAACCATTTGTAAACAGTAGGTACGTCCAAAGTTGTTTTGGATTTTGTCATTGGCTGAACGGATTTAAATAAGGATCTAAAAAGGTCCTTAAAATAAATCTTTCTTTATCAAGTATCCATTCACTGCGGTTGTGAAGCTATTTATTTAAAAAAAAATACATGGTCCCCATCTGCCAAGCCATTATATTTCAAAGTCTGTTGAAGAATGGCTACGATGTCGATGCTTTAAAAAAACTTCTAAAAAATCAGAAATTTTCACATTTTTTACAAAAAGGTGATTTTATGGCCTTTTCGAATGGGGATAGAATGACAGTTCTTGTTCTGAAAAGGAGAGATAATTGTTCTGGATTTGATTTCAGAATCGTTCACACGTATCGAATCGGTCTTCCGGATTGCCAATCGAAAAGGCCATTAGGGAAATCCGTTGACATTTGCATATTTTCAAAACAGGGTGTTTCAAAAACATGTCAACATTTTTCAACTTCGTTGTTCCTTGAAAGATTTCAATGAAATTGACACAGGTGATCGCTTATACAGAATTAAAAAAGAAAAAATATTTTCAAAACAGGGTGCCTTAAAAAAAAATGTCAACTTCGTTGTTCCTTGAGTGATTTGAGTAAAATGACAGGATACCTGAGACAGAATTATAACAGAAACGAATATTTTCAAAACGGTGTTTCAAAAAATGGCACCATCATCACCATGACCTGTGGCAATTTCATTGAAATCACTCAATTCGATTTCATTGAAATCTATTAAGGTTAAAAGATTTCGAAACTGTCCTTTTTCCTTTTGTAAAATTACATTTTTATTTCTTATTTCAAAGGTTCGTGAATGGATCTTCAATAGTTAGATAGTTTTATTGACTCCTTTTATTTCCTTAAATATAAATACTTATAGATTATTTGAATATTGAATCTTAAGTCTTATTGGTATGGCCTATGGCCGTCTACCAGATTGACATTTTCGAATATAAATACATTTAAATGGCAAAAAGAAGAAAATTTTAAGAAATATAAAACTGTATTAATTTAAAAATTAAAATTCTTCTTCTATAATACATCTTCTATATCGTAGTGCAGTGACAGTAAAGTTATAACAATAATAAAGGTTATTGTGGCCTTTACTCCAAAGAATGCGTTTCGCCTAGGCATGGTGGTGGGCTCATCAGTTAGATGCCACCATACCCAAACTAAGACGCAATGTTTTTGTCGATGGTTACCGACAAGTGCATATAACACTCAGTGAAAGAACTCACTGAGAATTATATGCGTGTCTAAGGAACTTTGGTTAAAGTTATGCACTTAGACTTGTTGTTGTTATACCCGTGGCCAGGCGAAGTTAATTAATTGTTTAAAAGAAAACATAAAGAAAAAATTATTAATAGTTAAAAACAAAAAGAATTTATTTTGGAATAATTATTGATGGTTTGGATGTTGTAGGAACTGGGGGCCTCGAGCTGTATCTTTTCCTACACATCAAGTGCTTACAATACCTCCAAGTTGGTAGCCGCCGGATACTGGTCTTGGCTTTATGCCAGGACTTGCTAAACTTGTAAGTGCGAATGTTGATCAAGGAAAGAATTGCAACATTAAACCCATGGCCCTACAGATTGGAGGTTAGTGCGTTGGGCTAACGACCCGGCCACAGTAAAAAAGCCAATTGTTATGAGAGAGACGCAAGAAGCCTCGGATAACGACCCCCCTCAAATGGCAACCAGACCCGGAACGAAAATGGACTATGATCTACGAGTATGCACCTGGAATGTAAGGACACTCTACACACCAGGTGCTACTCAAAAACTTGAATCTGTCCTCTCGCGGTACAAGGCAGACATTACCGCGATCCAGGAGATACGATGGATAGGATCAGGTATAACGAAAAGAAAAGATTGCGACATTTATTACAGCTGTCACCAAAGACTGCACATGCTAGGATGCGGATTCGTCGTGGGAAATCGACTCAGATCAAAAGTCATCGATTTTAAGCCGATAAGCGATCGCCTGGCTGTGATCCGCATCAAAGCTACCTTCCAAAACATCAGCCTAATATGTGCACACGCCCCTACCGATGAAGCTGAGGAGTCTAACAAGGAGGAGTTTTACGACCTCCTGGACGGAGCCTACGGAGCCTGTCCGGAGTACGATGTCAAAGTCGTGCTCGGAGACTTCAATGCTAAAGTCGGAAAGGAAAACATCTTTGGCGGATTAGTTGGAAAGCACAGCCTCCACGAAACGACAACAGACAACGGCTTCCGACTAATCGACTTTGCTGCAGCTCGTAATACGGTGATAAGTAGCACTAGGTTCCCCAGGCGAAGGATACACACAGCAACCTGGCGATCTCCAGATGGTCGAACGGCCAACCAAATCGACCACGTGCTAATTGGCGCAAGGTACGCATCGAACATCTTGGACGTGCGAACTTTCCGAGGTGCAAACGTGGACTCTGACCACTTTCTTGTTGTGACAAAGTTCAGAGCCCGACTGTCCAACGAAAAGAAAACGAAGACCGCCCAAAGAAAGAAGTTCAACATCGCATGCCTTAGCACATCTGAGAAAGCCAGAGACTACAGTGAGCAATTGACCGGGAAACTCTCTGCCGTACACCCAGCCACAAGCGTCAACAACCTGTGGAACCAGTATCGCGACATTATTAAAGAGACAGCCGAGACCACCATAGGCTATCAACCACCCAGAAAAAAGAACCCGTGGTATGATGATGAATGCGCGCTATTGAAGCAGGAGACGGAAAATGCACGAATGCAAATGCTGCAACGGAAAACAAGAGCAGCAAGAGAGGAGTACCGTGAAAAGAGAAGGAAAGAGAAAAAAACCCTGCGTAGAAAGAAAAGAGCATCCGCAGCCTCTCAGCTCAAGTATCTCGAAGAGTCCAGCACCGCCACCAACACCCGCCGGTTCTACAAAACAGCCAAGCAACTGGCATCTGGTTATAGGACTGGCACGCAAGCTCTTCGAAACAGCGAAGGGAACCTAGTCACCGAAGCACAGGGAATTGTAGACGTGTTTAAGCAGCATTTCCAGCAGCTGCTTAATGGGCATTATGTAGAGGAGGCGACAGGGGAACAAAGAAGCATTAGACCAGTCAATGAAGATCCAGTCCCAGCACCCAGTACTGAAGAGGTTAAGAAAGCCATCCACAAGCTTAAGAACAACAAATCCGCCGGCTCGGATGGCCTACCAGCGGAACTCTTCAAGTATGGAGGAGATGTTCTGGTAGGGTGCATGCACCAGCTCATCAACCAAGTTTGGGAGGAGGAAAGTATGCCCGACGACTGGTCAAATAGCTCCATATGCCCAATCTACAAAAAAGGCGATCCTATGTCCTGCAAGAACTACAGAGGCATATCCCTGCTTAATGTTGCCTACAAGATCCTATCCAACGTACTATGTGAGCGTCTAAAACCTTTCTGCAACACTATGATCGGCACGTACCAGTGTGGCTTCAGGCCAGGCAGATCAACGATAGACCAAATCTTCACATTGAGGCAAATCCTGGAAAAGACCAACGAATTTCAAGTCGAGACCCACCACCTATTCATCGACTTCAAAGCCGCATATGATAGCATAAGTCGCCAAGAGCTTCTATTGGCGATGTCGGAACTCGGGATCCCGAAAAAACTGATCCAGCTATGCCGCATGACGTTACAAAATACGCGGTGCAACGTGCAAATGGGTAACAGCTCATCCGAGTTATTCCAGACGTGTACAGGGTTCAGACAAGGAGATGCGCTATCATGTGATTTCTTCAACCTAGTCCTGGAGCAGATAGTGCGCAAGAGTGGTGTTAACATGGAAGGCACTATCTTTAACAGGTCTTCTCAACTGCTAGGTTATGCGGACGACATCGACATCATCGGCCGTTCCAAGAGAGCTGTACTTGAAGCATTCACAGCTATTGATGAACAGGCGAAACGCGTTGGTCTTGAAGTGAATGAGGACAAAACAAAGTATATGCTATCAACAAACAAAGCCTCATCTGTCCATCGCCTAGGACAAAACGTCACTGTTGGTAGCAGTAATTTCGAGGTAGTCAAGGAGTTCACCTACCTCGGAACAAACATCAATCCCACGAACGACACCTTAGTGGAAATCCGACGAAGAATTACCCTAGCGAACCGCTGCTACTTCGGTTTGGCCAAACAAATGGGTTCAAAACTCCTTTCTCGAAAGACAAAGTGCACGCTATACAAAACTCTAATTTTACCAGTTCTACTCTACGGTGCCGAGTGCTGGACGATAAGTAAAAAAGGGGAATTGATCCTGGGCACTTTCAAGCGAAAAATTCTACGGCGGATATTTGGTCCTATATGCGAAGAGGGCGATTGGAGGAGAAGATTCAATCGTGAACTGTACGAGCTGTACCAAGATGTGGATGTAGTCCAAAGAGCCAAAACACGTCGACTACATTGGCTCGGCCACATCGAGCGAATGGACAACAACGCTCCAGCCAAGAAAATCTTCGAATCCCAGCCCCCAGGTTCGAGACGACCAGGAAGACCGAACCTCCGCTATAGGGACCAGGCGGTCACAGACGCAAGAGCGCTTGGTCTCGACGACTGGAGGGAGCGTGCGAGGGACCGCAACCGATGGAAGACCGCAATATCTCAGGCAGAGACCCTTCATGGATCGGGAGCCGGATAAGTAAGTAAGTAAGTATTGATGGTTTTAACTATTAATAATTTTTTCTTTATGTTTTCTTTTAAACAATTAATTAACTTCGCCTGGCCACGGGTATAACAACAACAAGTCTAAGGGCCAGTTTGTTCACACCTTGTCAACTTAAATCAATGATTATTCCAGTTGGTTATCATTGAATGCGTTTGTTCATCAACATTTTAAACAGAGAATCCATGATTTTAGCACTTAATTGGAGAAATAACTAATTCGCCGATTCTGTCTGATTAGCATGATTTAATCAAAGATTTTCTGGAATTTTGTTTGTTCATCATTGATTATTTCCTAAGCGTAGGTATAAAAAAGAGAAACAAATTCTATCCAATTCCTTCGAACAAAGAACATGAATGAAGAGAAACCAAGCATCGTCCATCTTGCAAGAAAAAAATAAACAATTTGTACTGATTTTACTACAAATTGTAGTTATTTTATTTACTATCCAAAAATAAAGTGCTTTTTTGCATAGAAAAACTATAACTGGGAAAAAATCCCATGACTAAGTTTCACAGAATGCCATCACTACCTTCACACTTCAACTATATATTTGGAAAACAAAATCAATCAGCCGCATTAAAATATAATATAATATATTATATAGTAATTTAACCGGAAACAATCTTAAATTGAACACAAAATTATATTTCAAGCACTGATTTTCCGTGTTTTTTTGCACAAAAAATGTTTTTTTTCGAAAGCTCACTCACACTGAAATAAGTTAATGACGGAATACATCTGACAATTGATTGACAGATAGACTGGAAAATGGAAAGATTATTGGAAAAACTATGATTTATTAATCAAACTGAAAATTGAGTGAACAAACACTCTCTGATTATCACGGATTCATAACTATGGGTTGAACAGAATCAGTGATAATCTAATTGCTGATTTAACCCACTGTGAACAAACTGGCCCTAAGTGTATAACTTTAACCAAAGTTCCTTAGACACGCATATAATTCTCAGTGAGTTCTTTCACTGAGTGTTATATGCACTTGTCGGTAACCATCGACAAAAACATTGCGTCTTAGATTGGGTATGGTGGCATCTAACTGATGAGCCCACCACCATGCCTGGGCGAAACGCATTCTTTGGAGTAAAGGCCAGAATAACCTTTATTATTGAATTTTATTCATGAAACTCCACAAAAAGAATTTATTTTGGAATAATTATTGATGGTTTTAACTATTTATAATTTTTTCTTTATGTTTTCTTTTAAACAATTAGTAAAGTTATAACTCCACTTCACAAGGGCTGAGTATATTTAAGTACCTCATCCGGAATTCTCTTAAAACCGGGCATACTGCAATAAAGTGATATGTATCCTCACGTTCTTTCATATTGCAGAGACTACATTGTAAGGGCAGATCTGGATCATGTCATATAATATAGATCAAGCAATTCACCTCTCGTCTTAAAAATAATGTTTATTTTATCCACTGGGGTTGTATTCAGTGGATACGTTTTGTTCTGCAGATTGAAATTCAAACGGCTATAGTAGCTCCTAAACTCTGACGAACTGGCTTCAGCTGCGAATCTTTCATAGAGAACACTTCCAAACTTTTCCAATATCGCATTAAACATACTTTTTAATAGAGATGGCTGCTCGTTTAGTACTATGACTAAATCAATGCCACATATTGCGGCAAGATTCTTCCACTCAAATATCATAGCTCCTCTTGTTTGAACTGCCACAGTTAAAACTAATTTTGATATCCTTTTTTCCTCCATATCCATAATTTTGATGATATAGTTTAAATGCATTTGAAGTGTATCAATAATCATTGGCGGTGCCCCTGTCTCCAGATAGAGCATATAGTTAGGTGTACTCCTTGGCAGTCGAAAAATCCTTTTAATAAAACATCGTAGACATTTTTCCACGGCGATATCCCCAAACTTGAGCACCATAGAGAAGAACTGCTGTTGATGTGGAGCGGAATATCTTTTGCTTTGCGCTGTGCTGAATGTATTTGCTCTTTATACACCGTTCCCATACCGACGAGATCGCTCGTTTTGCCTCCGCTAATTTCCAATCTAGGTGCTTATTCATGTTCAGATTCGACGTTATTAAAACTCCCAGGTATTTGTACTCCCGTACGATTTCAATTGTTCTCGCATAATAAATTCGGAACGAACCATGTTTTATAGATCCCAAACCCTAGCATTTTTGGTTCGATCTTGAAAATTAGTTTTGTTTTAATCGAATCAAAAATAACATTCCCTTTTGATTTTTTCACGAGTGAACGAATGAAATTTAATTTTTCTATGAACCTTGCTTTTTATACAAAACCTTCCAAAAAAATTTCTGTGTGCTTAAATAAGTTCGGTTTACTATTAAATATAAAATAGTTTTACGCTAGATAACTATTAACAGTTCATTATTGACTGAAACATTTAAAAGAAATTATTTATAAAAACTTTCAAAAAGTTCTATTTATATTGCATATTAAAATTAAAAAAAAATTTTTTTTGAATACCCATTTTTTTCGAAAATTCGATATTTCAAAATTGGTTTGGTGTTTGCCTCCCCCTGGACAAAATCCTGCGGGCGCCTATGATACTAGTATTTGGTAAATGTGGAAATCTCTTTGCAAAAGTTTCATGACATGTTATGTACTATTATAATGTCAATATCTAAATAGTTTAGTTGAAATACTGATCAATTTAAAAAAGAACAATATTATAATAATTGAGGATCAAATAATATTTTTTCCAGAACTCCGAACAAAATAAATTAAGTGAACGCTTTTATCGTCTATCGTTAAATACATAAGTATACAGTGGCGTAACTAGGATTTTGTTCTGGGGTGGACATTTAATTGAAATATGTTTTCGGTAGTGCGGAATTCAAATCTAAGGTTTGCGACTGAAAACAAATGCATTTTTTTGGAGTTTTTCACTTATGGCTCGAAAACTTTCAATTATTCGTAAATTACATCAAAAACCAATGAAAGCATATACAATTCCCAACAAAACTCCGTTTAAAATTTCTTTCTACGACAACCTATTTGGACTCAAGCGCTAGTTCAAAATGGGCGTAAAATGTTCCTAAAATCCACTCGAAAACACTAATTAATTACACTGTGACAAAATTTATATTTGAATATGAAAATGAACCAAAATATACTTTTCTGATGTTATTTGATGCTCTGAATTCGAATCTGGTCCTAAATTCAAGTTTTTGAGATATTCGAATGTAAAATTTTTAAAAATATACAATTTTTAGGAAAATTTTGGGTTATATTATTTCTCGAGGTAATTTTTTTAGAATAAATTTCTATGGTCATTTTGAAGTATGAACATTTCTTAACAAGAATTTTTTTCAATCTTTCAAATACCTTCATTTATCTTTAGTCTTAAACTTCCTAATAACTTAATGGGTTTTTTTTCGGGAACGGAAAAAGTACGCCAATATTTTTTTTTGCGTTTTTGCATAATTTCTGGCATTTTTTCCGTGTTGCGTCATGAAACTATTTTAGTCGGAAACCTCAGATTCGAAAACATGATGAGGACAAAAATCGAAATAACCCAGCAATTCACATGGTAAAAATTACAATATGACTGAACTATTGTGTATATTAATGTGTTAAGATACATAAATATAAAATCTTAGGATTTTAAAATTACAAAATTATGTAAATTTTAGTATTAAACAATTGTCACTCACAGTGATCATGGCTTAAGGTTTTCATGCAGTTTTCAGTGTTTGTTTATTTTTGTTTGAATGCTCTGGGGGGTGCGGCAAATGCCCTCTCTGCCCTCGGATTATAAGAAAAAGAGGTGAGGCGAGCTAAAAATCTGACATTGGAGTTTAAAGGTCAATTACACTTGTCAACACAAATTTTGTGCCTGCATATGATTTTTGTTATTCCTTACATATTACTTATTATATATGAAATAGTCTTCTTTGAAAAAGTTTGCTTTTTTAGTCAGGAGCACATTATTTGAAAATTCATGAAAATGTGCTATGTTAGAATCAATTAAAATAGATATTTTAAGACATAAGACTTAGATACACAAAAACGCTAGAGCGTGTAGGCTGGTTCGGAACAAAAAGAAAAAAACATATGAGAGGGGGTGTCTATGATCCCCTGTTAAGACAGGAGGGGTTATTTTCTTTAAAAAGTTACTTAAACTAGAAAAAAAATATTAAAAAACAACGGCAACACCAAAAAGGTCAAGGTATATTCTTTTTAAAGTTAAGACTCCATTCTTTAATCTAGTTTTTAAATTAAGTCATTTCCATGAATAGTTTATTTTTTAATTAATTTTCAAACATAGAACTTTGAAAAAAAAACATTATTATTAATTTTTTTTTTATTAAAATTTTCTTAATTTTACGTGAAAAAGTTTATTTTTTTCTTTTCAATATTCAATACTTTCACCAATATTAATTGAAAGTTTAAAAACCAGATGGTTGTATGTATTCTAATTTTTTTTTTAATTTTATTATTTTTAATTTTGATAGAATTAAAAATAACAAAAACTCCTTTTTTCTTCATTATTTTGTTTAATGTTTGGTGCCAACATTAAAACGGTAATTTTTATTAACAAACATACTGATTTTGAAATGTGCTATTCTAAAATTATACCTATAGAATAATTTCCCATCATCATTGTTTCATTTTATTGACCTTCGTAATGACGATTACTCTCGAAGTCCATAAAGTCCTAGTTAAAACGTTTTCCTTTTTCTTCTTAGTATGCTCCCAATGAAGTTTTAAATTTTTACTTAATGACCGTGCAGAATATTCAATCTTAGAGACATCTGCATGTCTCTTAAGTTTCTTAACATATTTTCAAAAATGATAATAATGTGAATTTTGATAAAATAACCACATATATAGCAAAATGCATTAGCATCACTTTAACACATTCTTTACAACATTTTAACGTCCTTAAATTTCAAAATAAAAATTTATGTAGTTTATGACTACAGTAGAGATACCAAAATGGGCGTAACAAATTGCCTTCCCCTCTTCTCTTTTAAAGAAAATATTAAAGCAATTATTTATTATTTCTATGAAAACTATGGTTACTGTATTTTGACTGCCAACTCTACAAAAGCAAACTTTGGGGGGGATGTGTTTTTTTTTTTCCATCATTTTGGAGCATGATGAATACAAAAATTATGAAATAAACCTAGGCACAAAAATAATTTTTTATTTTGTTGAGTTGTGTTATGCACCCGGGTGAAAACTTTGATATATGTAAGATCATTGCCTTCAGGAGTTCCTCTTTTAAAAGCTAAAAAGAATGATGTCAAGAGACTTCTTAAACACCATTGTGGGGGAAAATGGAGATAAATCGAAGAATTACAATTTTGCAGGGAAATTCTGTTTAAAACATGAGAATTCCGTTTTAGAATTTGCTTATTTACGTGCACTTTACTAGAGCTAGAGCCTAAACGGGTGAGGCTATTTTTTTTCAAATTTGAAACAAGTTTTTTAAAGATTATGTTCATAAATATTAAAAATTTGAAGCTCTAGCTCGATGTAAAGTGGACGTAAAAACGCAAATTTTAAAAGGAAGTTATCATGTTTCTACCGAACGCCACAAAATTATCGATAGAAAAGTTTCGCATGATCCGGAGGATGAACCAGATGATGTCTGTTTTGAACAAACAGAAATGCATAGAAAAAAGATTTCACCGCACGACGAAAATAAAACATCCTTTTATATGTTTTTTAGTCAATCTTATAATAAAACTTCCACAAATCAAACAAAATTTACTGCATTGAATTATCTTGAATATTTTTAGAAAACACAAGTTTTCACCCATTTACTCGGCTTCATGTTAAAAATTTTTAGGCTCTGTTTGATTGTCAACGACACATATCTTCACGTTTTTCGAGCTCCCTAGAATCGGAATCCATATTTTTTTTAAGAGAGATGTTTGTGCTTGTGTTTATACGTACGTTCCTTTGCTTTTTTTCGTTTCCATATCTCAAGAACGAATAAAGATATCAACTTCGGGTAAGCTTCATTTTATAGATAGTAGAGTCATTACGTGCAGAAAGGACTTTAAAAAAATTCAATGAGCAGTTATTTTTATTATTACTTATACTTACTTTCTTATCCGGCTCCCGATCCATGAAGGGTCTCTGCCTGAGATATTGCGGTCTTCCATCGGTTGCGGTCCCTCGCAGGCTCCCTCCAGTCTTCGAGACCAAGCGCTCTTGCGTCTGTGACCAGCTGGTCCCTATAGCGGAGGTTCGGTCTTCCTGGTCGTCTGGAACCTGGGACCTGGGATTCGAAGTTTTTCTTGGCTGGAGCGTTGTTGTCCATTCGCTCGATGTGGCCGAGCCAGTGGAGTCGACGTGTTTTGGCTCTTTGGACTACATCCACATCTTTGATGTTTGTTCCGAGGTAGGTGAACTCCTTGAATAGCTCGAAATTACTACTACCAACAGTGACGATTTGTCCTAGGCAATGGACACATGCGGCTTTGTTTGTTGATAGCATATACTTTGTTTTGTCCTCATTCACTTCAAGACCAACGCGTTTCGCCTGTTTATCAATAACTGTGAATGCTTCAAGTACAGCTCTCTTGGAGCGGCCGATGATGTCGATATCGTCCGCATAGCCAAGCAGTTGAGAAGACCTGTTGAAGATTGTGCCTTTCATGTTAACACCACACTTGCGCACTATCTGCTCCAAGACTAGGTTGAAGAAATCACATGATAGCGCATCTCCTTGTCTGAACCCTGTACACGTCTGGAATAACTCGGATCATGCGGCGTAGCTGTATCAGTTTTTTCGGGATCCCGAGTTCAGACATCGCCAATTGAAGCTCTTGGCGACTTATGCTATCATATCCCAAACTTGGTTGGTGAGCTGGTGCATGTAGGCCATCCGAGTCGGCGGATTTGTTGTTCTTAAGCTTGTGGATGGCTTTCTTAACCTCTTCAGTACTGGGTGCTGGGACTGGATCTTCATTGACTGGTCTAATGCTTCTTTATTCCCCTGTCGCCTCCTCTACATAATGCTCATTAAGCAGCTGCTGGAAATGCTGCTTAAACACGTCTACAATTCCCTGTGCTGCGGTGACTATATTCCCTTCGCTGTTTCGAAGAGCTTGCGTACCAGTCCTTTACAGTTCTATAACCAGATGCCAGTAGCTTGGCTATTTTGAAGAACCGGTGGGTGTTGGTGGTGGTGCTAGACTCTTCGAGATACTTCAGCTGAGAGGCTGCGGATGCTCTCACGGTACTCCTCTCTTGCTGCTCTTGTTTTACGTTGTAGCATTTGCATTCGTGTATTTTCCGTTTCCTGCTTCAATACCGCGCATTCATCGTCATACCACGGGTTCCCTTTTCTGGGTGGTTGATAGCCTATGGTGGTATCGGCTGTCTCCTTAATGATGTCGCGATACTGGTTCCACTGGTTATTGACGCTTGTGGTTGGGTGTACGGCAGAGAGTTTCCCGATCCATTGCTCACGTAGTGCTAAGACATGCAATGTTGAATTTCTTCCTTTGGGCGGTCTTCGTTTTCATTTCGTTGGACAGTCAGGCTCTGAACTTTATCACAACAAGAAAGTGGTCAGAGTCCACGTTTGCGCCTCGGAAAGTTCGCACGTCCAAGATGTTCGATGCATACCTTGCGCCAATTAGCACGTGGTCGATTGAGATCACCAGGTTGCTGTGTGTATCCTTCGCCTGGGGAACCTAGTGCTACTTATCACCGTATTACGAGCTGCAGCAAAGTCGATTAGTCGGAAGCCGTTATCTGTTGTCGTTTCGTGGAGGCTGTGCTTTCCAACTAATCCGCCAAAGATGTTTTCCTTTCCGACTTTAGCATTGAAGTCTCCGAGCACGACTTTGACATCATACTGCGGACAGGATCCGTGGGCTCCGTCCAGGAGGTCGTTAAACTCCTCCTTGTTAGACTCCTCAGCTTCATCGGTAGGGGCGTGTGCACATATTAGGCTGATGTTTTGGAAGGTAGCTTTGATGCGTATCACAGCCAGGCGATTGCTAATCGGCTTAAAATCGATGATTTTCGATCTGAGTCGATTTCCCACGACGAATCCACATCCTAGCATGTGCAGTCTTTGATGACAGCTGTAATAAATGTCGCAATCTTTCTTTTCATTATTCCTGATCCTATCCATCGTATCTCCTGGATCGCGGTAATATCTGCCTTGTACCGGGAGAGGACAGATTCAAGTTTTTGAGTAGCCACCTGGCGTATAGTGTCCTTACATTCCAGGTGCATACTCGTAGGTCATAGTCCATTTTCATTCCGGGTCTGGTGGCCATTTGTTATCCGAGGCTTCGTGCTTCTGTCTCATAACAATGTTTTTTTTTTTAACTGTGGTTGGGTCGTTAGCCCAACGCACTAACCTGAAATCTGTAGGGCCATGGGTTTAATGTTGCAATTCTTTCCTTGATCAATATTCGCACTTACAAGTTAAGCAAGTCATGGCATAAAGCCAAGACCAGTATCCGGCGGCTACCAACTTGGAGGTATTGTAAGCACTTGATGTGTAGGAAAAGATACAGCTCAAGGCCCCCAGTTCCTACAACATCCAACCACCTAGTCTCAAGTTGACTTCACTTTAATTTTGTGCTGCAAGAGTTTTTTTTTATTAAAGTGTAGGTTACAGGATTTAAGTAGGGCAGGTGAAGACATACTGTTGAATAAAGATATTTTCAAGAAAGTAGGAATTGGAATGATTTGAAATTAGTTTTATATAGATTATAACAGTTAGATGCTAGAAAAATAATTATTTCTTGATATGTTAGCTTCAATAAATACTCAAATGATTTTTTTTGGATCCTTTATTCAGATTCGAATAATATGATTTGAGCTCTGGACATCAAAAAGCGTCAGAAATCATACTATGGCTTCGGAAACTTAAACAGTGTCAACCACTGCTGTAAATCGTTTGGGACACGGCTTAAAGAAACAAATAAAACTTGTATTATATCTACTATTTTTATTACCTACTATTTTAAGTTTTTAATTGATAAATCACGATTAATAAAGAACAGTTTCAGCATTGAGAATCTACTGTCCAATTATGTACATATCAGACTTGTCAGAAATTCAAAATATGATCGGAATGTGGAATTGGAAATAAACTAAAAGAGAAAAGCAAACATCAACAGATCAGTGTACTACTCGTACATAATATGTAGAGACCATCGTGGACCGGTCTTAACCGATAACCGGTGTTAGTGGTAGGCTAGGTACTTGTACTGAACTGACGATAAGGAATTTATTGTTATTATTTTCATGTCCTCTTCTATATGCGCTCTTTGATATGGTGCCATCTTCGTGCGACTGTTCACGATCGAGCTATTAGCACAACGCCACGGGAGTTAATGTTCCTGAAACAATGTAAAGATATACCCACAAATATAACAAAGTTGGAGTGTCAAGTTCTTTAAGTAATATGTGCACACAGTGGCGTGCGTGTGGTTTAGAAAGAATCTTTAAAAAATCTTTAAAAATGTAGATACATATGTTACCAATGTAATTTAAAGATATAGAAGTTATTTGTTTGAAGGAAGTTGTTTTTTAAATATTACCTATTAAGCGGTGACCTGAGGGTAGCATACATTTTTTTTTTTTGAATATCTTGAAAGAAAATGGTCCAAAACTTTGGTTTTCTCTTGACTTCTTCAGAGCTCATGATTGACATTATCACTGGTAAAAAATTACCCATGTTTGTTTTTACAACTAGTAGTAGTAGAACAAATCCCGTCACTAGGTATCACAAAATGCCACTACTACCTACATACATACGCTTCAACTATACATTTATCTGGAAAGTTTGCAAAGCAGAAATCAATCAGCGTTTTGAAAATAAAAATGTAGTATATATTAATAAATTTACGAGTAATAGGAAATAATCTGAAATTAATCACAAAATTCAATTCCAAGACACTGATTTTCCGTGCTTTTTATACATACAAAAAATGTTTCTCTCGAAAGTTCACTCACCATTTAAAGAATTTGATGGCAGACTACGTCTGACAATTGATTTTACAGATATATGTACCTACTTGAAAGTGGGAAGATTTTTGGAAAAACCATGATTTATTAATCAAATAAGATAATTGAGTGAAAAAATATTCTTTGATTTATCACAGATTCGTAACTATGGATTAAACAGAATCAGTTATATTCTAACTGTAGATTTAACCCACTGCACTGTAAACAAACTGGCCCTTAGTCTTTTAACTGCATTTAATTAACTGTAAGTCGTTTAATTTTTCTTTGTTGTTGTTGTGATATAAGCTGTGTTTTTTTCCTTGCCCGAATGGGCTTGGACGAAGAAAACGATGTCGGGGCTAAGCAATTTACATTCGGGCTTAGCTAAGCCCAGAGAATTTTTGGGGCTTAACTTAAGCCCAGATAAAAACTGTGTTACCGGCATGAATTTCATACATCTTATTGATAGTTTGTATGGAAACTGTGTGGGTTCGAGTCCTGGTGTTCTCCATTTTTTTGTTTTTTTTTTTTTTATTATTTCTCTTTTTATATAAATATTTTCTTTTTTTTTTAACATTTCTCAAAATGTGTACAATTTTCTTTTTTCATTATCTTTGTTTTCTTTTTTGAAATGGTTTGTTCTATCAAAAATTGTCCTGAGGGCTTAAATTCAACCCCATTATATGCCTGTTTCGGACCATGTGGAAATCTTTACCACGCTAAATGCATTGGTTCAACTAATGCGTTTATTGAGAGGATAACAAATTCTAAATTTGCATATTGGTATTGTACGAATTGCCGTAAGCTCTCCCTGTCTCAATTGGCTTTTAAAATGTCTGATTTCAAATCAGACATTGTAAAACTTTCTAAGGGATTTGAAGAGCTTCTCTGTAATTTTAACAAAGCAGTCTCAAATTTTAGCTCATTGACTCTCCCAAATGATCCGGTGGATATCGGAACATCTACTGATGACCTAATACAGGAATCTCTCCCTCCATTGAGTTTGCCAGTGGAAGATGATTTGATTGCGCAGTCCTGCTCAACAGTGCGCAGTGATATAGAATCAGATGCCAAAAAGAGCAAGAAAAGAGGTAGGGATACCACATTAGTTATCAAAAATACCAGTCCACCCCCTAAGCGAACAAACTTTAATCCTCTTAATGCTTCGGATTTGCCTTGTCCGGTTCATGTAGCGAATGAAGATTTAGTGACGGTTCCCAGCACTATTCCTGAAGCGGATTGTATTACTATATAGTTACCGATTCAAGGCCCATCAAAGCTGTCTCCAAACCGAAAACAATTTTCATATCTCGACTTGAACCGGATATTGTTCCTGAAGAGATTGTAAGCCACTTAATAGCTAGAAACTGTATCCCTACAAATACTTCTATTAAGGGCTTGTTTCGCAATATCTGATTACATATAGTTTCAATTAAGCTACTTTGAACTTATTCGTCAGTTAAAAATTTAATTTATGTATCACAATATGCGAATAAGGGTTTGTTTCACAATGTCTGATTAAAGTTCTGATTTGTTATTCGACAATTAAATTATCCGGAAATTAAATCCTCCCATTAACGAACTTTGTGTTTCACAATGATCAGAGTATTAAAATAATGTGTCAATTAGTTATTCGAAAGTTATTCCAGTTTTCCAGACAAAATAATTTTGACAGAATGAAAATATTCAGAACAATAATTAATAAACATAATCAAAATTCAACCAAGACTTCGAAAGAAATTGCAACAAAAGATTTTTGGTGAAGATCATAACGAATACATTCGCCTGCTGCATGTAGTGGTTCCATACTGCGGAAAAGTGCATCAGAAGTACAATGTTTTTGAAAATTTAATTTCATCAGAAAGAAAATTGCTTTAGTGAGGGTAGGCTAACCACTTCAAACTCATAACACCTTGAACTTTGACGCCCTCTCTCTCTATTCGTGGTAGTCCAAATCTTTCGATTTTTATATATTTTGGGAGGTTGGATCAGTTCTTTAGAAATTCTTTAATTGCATCTATCAGGGTTGGAAGGTTTGAACTTTGACCGGTCCGCTATATCTTAAGATGAAACAAAAAACCATCATATTTATGTGGTGTTTCGGAGAAACATGATAACTCAATTTGAAAATGTCCACTTTACATCGAGCTAGAGCTTAAACGGGTGCACGAATTTCTTTTAAATTTGAAACATAATTTGACGAAGAGCATGTTCATATTTTCATAACTAATCCAAATTTGAAGAAAATCGGTAAACTCGTGTCGCTATAAGCGATGTAAAGTGGACGTAAAGATGCAGATTTTAAAATGATGTTATCATGTTCCTACTAAACACCATACAGATTTATTTGTTTTAAAGGTCACACTCGCATCTGTGAATGATTTAATTGCCAGTTAAATTTGATAATCGGTACTTCATCTGGCCATTAAAATACTCAGAACTTTAATTACTAGTAAGACCTAATCGAATATTGTGAAACATAAATTAGATTTTTAACTGACGAATAAGTTCAAAGTAGCTTAATTGAAACTATAATCAGATATTGTGAAACAAGCCCTAAGTCTAACTAGTAATTAAAGTTCTGAGTATTTTAAAGGCCAGATGAAGTACCGATTATCGAATATAACTGGCAATTAAATTACTTACAGATGCGAGTGTGACCTTTGAAACAAATAAATCTGTGGTGTTTGGTTGAAACATGATAACATCATTTTAAAATTAGCATCTCTATGTCCACTTTACATCGCTTTTAGCGAAACGAGTTTATGGATTTTCTTCAAATTTGGAATGGTTATGAACATGCTCTTTGTCAAATTATGTTTAAAATTTAAAAGAAATTGTTGCACCCGTTGGCTCTAGCTCGATGTAAAGTGGACGAAAGGACGCAAATTTTAAAATGGAGTCATCATGTTTCAACCAAACACCATAGATTTATTTGTTTCAAAGGTCACACTCGCATCTGTAAATTATTTAATTGCATGCTTTTGTATCATTATATTGTAGTTATATTGTTTCATCTTAAGATATAGCGGGCGGGTTAAAGTTCAAACCCCCGATAGATGCAATTAAAGTCGCTACAAGACTTTCTAAAGATCTGATTCAACTTCTCAGAATATATTGAAATCGAAAGATTTGGACTACCAGAGTCCCTATAAATATAAATGTACATTTAGTACATATTTATGCATTTATGAATAAGGAAAGAACTATTTGATTTCCATTTAACTGCCGCAAACGAGATAAAAACTGCAGTGGTTTGAGGGTCACATTAAGGTGTTTCATATGCATACTCACAAGGAACAAGGAGTCACCACTTTGCATTTGAATACCCAAAACACATATTTTCGGGAACGTTTGTCCGTCGTTTTGGAACCACAATTAGAGGGCGTCAAATTGTTATGAATTTGAAGTGGTTAGTCTACCCTCACTAAAGGAATTTTCTTTTTGATGAAATTAAATTTTCAGAAAAATTGTACTTCAATGCACTTTTTGGCAGTATGGTACCAGACGAATGTATTCCTAATGATCTTCACCAAAAATATCTTGGTGCAATCTATTTCGAAGTCTCGGTTGAATTTTTGATGTTTATTATTTATTGTTTTGAATATTTTTATTCTGTCAAAAATATTTTGTCTGGAAAACTGGAATAACTTACGAATAGCTAACTGACACATTATTTTAATACTTCGATCATTGTGAAACGCAAAGTTCGTTAATGAGAGGATTTAATTTCCGGTTAATTTGATTGTCGAATAACAAATCAGAGCTTTACTCAGACATTGTGAAACAAGCCCTAAGTGTACAAAAATCAGTAAAGTTAATAGTTTTGTCTCATCATTTAAAATAGTTACACATCCTTCGTTCTTTGATTCTATTTGCGATATTGGTAATTGGCCTCCTGAAGCTCTTATCAAAGAATTTTCAATTAGAAATAAACTTAAAGCTTTTGGTTTTCCAACTTTCTTTATCACATGGATAAAGTCATATCTTGAAAATAGATCGTACCTAGTAAAATTTAGAAACTGCCTTTCAAATTCATTCTTTGCTCACTCCGGTGTGCCCCAGGGAAGTCATCTAGGCCCATTTTTATTTATCCTGGCTATAAATGATGTTGTTTCATGTATACGCTCTAGTGATATTCTTATATTTGCTGATGATATGAAGGTATTTAAGTCAGTAAAAGCTAACCATGATCACGTTCTTCTGCAAACCGATATTGACAGTTTCAATATTTGGTGTGGTAAGAACGGTCTTTCTCTCAACCCTATTAAATGCCAAACAATTACTTTCTCCAGAAAGCGAATTGCAACTGCTTTTGATTATTCCATCTCGCAGCAAAAACTCTGTCGAGTCTCTAGTTTCAAGGACTTGGGTGTTAACTTTAGCTCAAATTTAGAATTCACTGAACACATTAATTACATCGTTAATAAAGCAAGCTCCATGCTTGGATTTATAAAACGTTGGGCTAAGGAATTTAGTGATCCATATGTTACCCTTTCCTTATACAATTGTTATGTACGAAGAGTACGCCTCGCAAATATGGTATCCCTTTTATGAAGCTCATAAAAGTCGTATTGAATCAATACAGCACAAATTCATTCGCTTTGCTTTGAAGGGTCTTCCTTGGGCTGATCCGTACAACCTTCCACCACATGAACATCGGATCCAGCTACTGCAGGTCCAAACCTTATATCAAAGGCGTGTTAATAATGATTTACTATTTCTTCACCAACTTTTAAATGGCCAAATAGATGCTCCTGATTTGTTAGCCTGTATAGGCATAAATTACCGCGGAGGATCTCACCACCTGCGAAGATTGGAACTATTACACGTTAATTTCCATAGAACTAACTATGGTATACATGAGCCTCTTAACCGCATGTGCAAGATTTTTAATTTAACCAGCTCCTCTGTTGATTTTAACATTAGTAAGATGGGATTAAAGAAAATATTTCGAACCAGTGCTCCACGGTCGTGATTGTTCTTATTTTTGTTACTACGTGTATGACTTAAATGATTTGTATATTGTTTAGTTATGTATGTATATTGATTTTTTGTTTAATTTTGTTAATGTATAAGTATTTTATTATGCATGTGTTAGATTGCCTTTTTTTACTAACCACTAACACATGCACTTATGATGAGCCTCTGATTGTAGGTTGCAGCTTGCTCTAAGCTCACTACAACTAAGAATCTGAAGTGTAAAAAAAAAAAAAAAAAAAATTCTCTTCAGAGATAAAACTCATTATCTTTTCCAATAGAACATTTTGTTTACTTAACTGTCACTAATATTTTACTCCTTTCGCTCATTTTTTGTTAGATTATACTCATTACAACATCCTAAACATCTTACCAGTGGCGGATCGTGAGTATTTGGCACCTTGTTCAGTATATTTCCTGGAACTTTGAGTTAGGCTTAAATTAACAAATCACACGGTATTAATATCACGTATACGCCGTGTATACCCCGTATTATCAAAAATGCCCGTCTCCTTGTGACATAGGCAAATAAAGTGTTCTTTGTGCGTTCGTTTTGCTATTACAATTAGAAATGCAAGGCAAACGGCTTTTGGCTGCTGATTAAGATCCAGGGGCGTAGTTACAGTAGTATCAGCCGTATCAAAGCTACGCGGGGCCTCCGAGATATATTCTTAAGATTTACCAAAAAATTTCGGTGTAGCACCTGTTTTCAAAAATAAAAGAAGAAAATAACGAAGCCCCAATTTGATCAGTCATCAAAAGATGATAGAATTATAGACCCGGATATCATTACTGCTTTGATTACTCAAACTAAAAAAATATTTCTCAATTTCTGATCCTATATGATTCTATGTAGTCTTAGAACTAAATAAACCGTTATATTTTTCATACAACTAAATAAAAAAAGACGCAGGAAAACTGGTTTGTAAATTTAACTAGGATAATTCCAGTTGATCTCAGTGAGAAATTAATTGCTTTAAAAACCAGTTTAAAATCCGAAATTGGGAAAATTCATTCGATAAGGCAACTTGTTGGAGTATACTAATTAAATTCAATAGGCTTACTTTTTGTTTTTCTTAAGTTTTCAAATTACATGCTTCTTAATTTTGACGATTCCAGTTACAGCACCGACAGCTGAAATAACCTTTTTCAAACTAAAACCAATTAACACCTTTCACGGAATTTCTTTGGGACAAGATATGTTATCGGACTTATAAATTTTGTTCAAAGAAGCCGAAAATGTGAAATCCTGCTCGGCTATGGAAGATTTATTTTGTTGAAAAAAAAGTGTTAATATGAGAAGATTTGATCCTAAAATCATATTTTTTATCTTTTGGTTTAAAGTTTTAAAACATACATGTACATATAATGTATATGTACAATATATTAATTTTGAAACTAGTTTGAAACTTGTTTGAAACTCTTCTGAAACAAGTTTTAAATCGGTTGGTAACCAGTTTGAAACTGTCTTGAAATCGGTTTGAAAGCAGTTTGAAACTTATTTAAATCAGTTTGAAAACGTTTTGAAACTGGTTGGAAACCAAATAATAGGTTTTAGTTGAACATAAATATTTAAGTTTCGTTTCAGCAAAGGGCTCTAAATGTTTATTATAAAGGGTGTTTTTTTTGTTTAGATGTGTTATTTTTAATCTGGCAGTACTTTTTTCAGAGTTGGTCTTTTTGACAGCTGTCACTTGAATTATGCTCAGTTTGGTTTGCCATTTCATAATGAATAGACTTACTCCTGAACAACGTTTGCAAATCATGCGAATTTATTACCAAAATAATGGTTTGGTTCGCGCAAAGCGATGAAAAATGAAGCAGGCCATAGTGTTACAGTCAATGGGGAACGCTATAGAGCCATGATTAATGACTTTTTCATGCCTGCATTGGAGGATGTTGATGTTGAGGAGCTTTCCAACAAGACGGCGGCTCTACATGCCATACAGCCAACGAAAAAATCAACAACGCGTTATTGCTAACATACGGCCCCTTGGCAGCAAAAAGTGGTAGAAAATTGGTCCTCTCGGCTGAAATTTATTCGAGCCAGCTGTGGCGGCCTCTTGTCCAAAATCATTTTTAAAACATAATAGCAAACCCTTATCTTTACAATAAAGCTGAATTCTTGGCCATAACATTAAATTATATGCGCTTTATTTCTTCTTGAAAACCACACGTATACAAAAAACACCCTTTAGTTGTACACATCTTTTCACGTGTTGATTTTATACGTAGAATACCTACCTAAGGGGCTTCTACAAAGTGCTCGTAATATAGATCGATCATTCATTATTGCAAAAACCCTGGCACGCAGCCTCTTTTATGAGGTGCAGCCAACTTCAAGCATATTTTTACAACTTAAATTATCAGCAACTAAATTTACTTAATAATGAATACCTATACCTAAACAGCACCGTCTTTTGGAAACATATTAAACATCACTTTCCACAGCCGGAATTTCAGTACGGGTGCCCGCGACCACATGCGGGCACGCTATGCGAGCGTGCTGGTGTGTACCCGCGGTGCGGACGTGTGGTCACGGGCACCTGTGCTCTGCCCCCTCCCCCCCCCGAGCCGAACCTTCCCTATACAGGTGTTTACTATTCCTCCGCTTGCCACTCACAAAAATTAATTTGTTTGACAAACCGAACTAACTCCCACTTTTACCCTTAGCTGTGGCTTTGTCGAAAAAAAAAATGATTTAACTCTCACTTTTTTCAAGATGGGGACTTAGTTTATATTGAACTGACTTAACTTCCAACTTTATGAACTAAGTCCCACCAGAAAATTTGGTGCGAGTTAGTTAATTTTGACAAGTGAGAGTTAATTCTTTTGGGAGTGAGTTCGTAGGACCAAAACAAAAAATCACAGGCAGTCATGCTGTAATGAAAGAAAACAAGGATAGGTAAACGCGAAAAATCACAAATGTCATTTTTCCGGTTACAATAAAAATGGTCTGTTTAATTAATTGTGTGTGAAAAACGTTTCAGTCCCGGACTTCTTGGAGTCCACATCTTTGTTTCCGAACTCAACTTTGGATGTTGAAATTTAATCCTAAAATATTTGTAGTCAAACTTATAGAAAAAAAAACACATTTTGGTCGAAATTCTTATTTATCTTTAACTCCTACAAAGTATTAACATTAATATTTTATTCGACTTTAGCTATAATTTGATTTTGTTTAGCCTTTTCAAGTTCTATTTCAGTCAATTGTATCTTAAGTAATAGATGTTGCCTCTCCAATTGCTGGATTTCTCTTTTATGATCGTATTCTTGTTCAAATACTTTTGTTTGTACTATCTCTTTTTTAATTTCTTCTTGAAGGAGCTGTTTTTGTAAGTTAACAACTTCTAGTTTGGCCTCTGCTAATTTATCATCTGGTAATCTTCGTTTTTTCAGCTTATCTGTGGAAAGTTTAATAATATTTTAATTTAATTTTTTAAGTACAATATTGAGCTTTCATGTATTATACATGTATATTTTTCAAGATTTATTTATAAAACTTAAGATTTTTTTAAATTTGTATGTATTTGACTGTGAGTCCCCAGATTAATCGTAGTGTTAGGGCTAGTTTGTTCCCATTGGGTCAAATCTGTAATAAGTTTTTCACAGACTCTGATTAAATGGGTCCAATCATCCAATATTAGCTTATTAGCGATTTCAATAATTAACAACTCAAACTATGTATTTCTTAACTAAAATCTTGGATAACCAGCACATTTGCAGATTTACCAGCTATCTACAATAATCATTGATTAAAGATGATTAACTGTGAACAAACTGGCACTTTACATGCTGGCTCCACTAGACATGAACAATGCCCAACATCCAAACCACAATCCAATCAGCAGTCTGATTTGCATCGCTATGTCACTGCTCGGATATGGATTTTTGGGGCTCCATTTTTTTTTTTTTTTCTTTTTTAAACATGTTCGTAGTCCGAGCATGGCTCATGCCCACTGGAGCCTGATGCATGTAAGAGATGACTGGTTAAACATAGAGATTTTGTAAACATAATTACCACACGATTTTCCAATAAGGACGCTACGATGTTGACAGCCTGTGGTGGGGGTGGCCATGTTATTTTGTCGGCGTCTGACATGAATTCACACGAGTGTTTTTCAAAATTTCATTTTCAAAATAGGTGACGATGTGCACCCATTTGACAGATTATATGGTCACCGTTCCCAGTCGACAATTCAACATTTATGTTTGGTGCTCAAAATTCAAGTCGACCGGTTCAATGAACAATCCGCCAACAGCCAACACCCCCACGTCAAAAAGTGCAGAGCCCGCCAAAAACATCGCCGCTATTCACATAAGAGTGTGTTGGAGAGCCCGAGACATTCAAATTCAATTCATATTCAATCAACGAAGACCTCTACCGACCAGGGGCGGACTGGGGGTCAAAAGGCCTACCGGGACTTTTAGAAAAAGGGGGAAAGAATACAATAACTCTCAAAATGGTTAAAAAAGTTGATATTGCAGACATTTCTCGAAAGTCACTTTTTTATATTTATTATTATTTTTTAATTAACATATTGGTTGATATATTTATAAGGTATAAGGAAACAGCTGTTTTTAGTTTTTGACTGCGTCACCTTACAGATCAATTAATTTGAGTTTTATTCACGCAAGCTTACAAAATTGCAAAGTTTTACGACCTTTAAAGTCGATGTGACTTCAGTTTAGTCAAAAAAAAATTACGCTGGTCAAACAAATTGTGGGAATTAAAGGAGATATGAAACAAAAAGCATTCATAGATATTTATAATTTTTTAAAATTTTCTTAGAAATTATTTTTTTAAGCTACAGTTATTTTGCAATCAAAAGAAATGAAACTCATTAAATATTTTCAAAAAATAAATTGAAGAGTCGAATTTTCTTCATTTTTTTTCTCTATAGTGAATCAAATAAATTATTTAGCTTTAATTTCACAATTTTTCACTGTAGCACGATTTTTCTGATTGAAATTTTTGATATTGAATGAAAAGAAACCGCTGTGCTTTTGATCACCATCTCGGCAATTTCAAAAATTTAAATTAAATAAGGTACTTTTAGAACTATTTCTCCTAACAGAAGCTGTGATTTATTAAAAAAAAAGTACAAAAAAATATTTTAGTAATCTATTTGCAAATTTTCAACTATTGAACAATCCCAATCTTAGGGCAATTACATTTATGTTCACACCCTGTCAACTTTAATCAATCATTTTTCTAGTTAATTATCATTGAATGCCTTTGTTCAGCAAAATTTTAAACAGAAAATCTCTAATTCACTGATTCTGTTTGGTAAGTATAATTAAATCAAAGATTTCCTGAAATTTCTTTTGCTCATCATTGGTTCGACCGGTGTGGTCTCGGTGTCAACCCTCATAAAACAGAACTTGTTCTATTCTTCCAATCGAGCCAAGTTCTTTGGGTCTCCAGAGATCCGTAGAGACCACCAACCGAGAACTGGGGGCCGCCAAAGATCCGTAGAGGCCACCAATGGGGTTCAGGAGGCCTTCAAAGATCGGTAGAGACCACCAACGGAGTTGTGGGGGCCTCCAAAGATCTATAGAGGCCACCCTAAAGAGTTCTGGAGGCCTCCAGAGATTCGTTGAGGCTATGAACCAACATCTGGGGGCCTCAAAAGATCCATAGAGGCCACCAATGGCCTTCTGAGGGCCTCCAAAGATCGGTAGAGGCCACCAACGGAGTTGTTGGGGCCTCCAAAGATCTGTAGAGGCCATCAACAGAGTTCTTGGTGCCTTCAGAGATCCGTAGAGGTCACCCACCGAGTTCTAGAGGTTTCCAAAGATTTATAGAGGCCACCAACCGATTTCTGGGGGCCTCCAAAGATCCGTAGAGGCCACCAATGGAGTTCTGGGGGCCTCCAAAGATCGGCAGAGGCCACCAACGGAGCTTTGGGGGCCTCCAAAGATCTGTAGAGGCCACCAACAGAGTTCTGGAGGCCTCCAGACATCCGTTGATGCTATGAACCAAGATCTGGGGGCCTCCAAAGATCCGCAGAGGCCACCAATATAGTTCTGGAGGCCTCCAAAGATCCGTCGACGCCACCAATGGAGGTCTGGGGGCCTCCAAAGATCAGTAGGCCCCCACCAACGGAGTTGTGGAGACTTCAAATGATCTGTATAGGCCACCAACAGAGCTCTGGAGGCCTCCAGAGATCCGTAAAGACTACTAACCAAGGTCTGGGGGCCTCCAACGATCCGTAGAGACCATCAGCTGAGTTCAGGAGCACTCCAAGGATCCGTAGAGGCCACCAAAAGATTTCAGGAGGCCTTAAGAGGTCACCAACCGAGTTATGGAGGCCTCCAAAGATCCATAGAGGCCCTCAACTGAGTTCTGCTTCTGGGGGCCTCTAAAAATCCGTAAAGGCCACCAACCAAGTTTTGGGGGCCTCCAGAGATCCGTAGAGGACACCAACCGAGTTCTGGGGGCCTCCAAAGATCTGTAGAGGCCACCAACAGAGTTATGAAGGCCTCTAAATACTTATTTTTATCAACAAAACTCTTAATCTAGTGTGAGTCCAATTTTCTTAGAAAGTTTAACTAAAAAAAAAAACTGAAAAGGAACGCAGGAACTTTTATGAATTTTTTGCTTTCTTGGGGGCCCACCGGGCGAAGTCCCGGTTGCCCGGTGGCCCAGTCCGCCCCTGCTACCGACTGATGATAAAAAATCTATTTTGACCCAAATTGGATGATATGGATGTGAACGACGTGTGATTCCAACAGGACAGATATGTCAAATGTCACACAGCCGCATCGTTCTATTCTATAAACAATGGCATGGGTGGGCCTCCCAAATAAAAAAAAATTCCTTACATACAGCTTATTTTATTCCATTTCAACATCGACCCACCCTCATTGGAAAACTCTATATTCTATTTTTTTCAGCAGCGTGTATGCTAGAGTTGCCAGATTTTTCTTGAAGCTCGACGGGACACAATTAAGGAAAGTCCCGGGATTGACAAATTTTTCCCGAGACAAAATAAATTTAACCGAGACAAAAAGAAAATCGTATGGAAGGGCGATCTATTCTCCGAGTTCATTATCAAATAGAAACAGTAGTAGCCAATTAGACATGGGACTAGACATCCTAATCGGCGTAATTAAAACGAAAATGGACCTAATAACGAAAGAGCTAATCAATAAATCCTGGATTACCAGGAACGATTGCGTTATCTCTAGAAGCCTATGGCCTAGAATTAATGAAAAGGAAACTCAGTATATTCTATCGCTGAGTAAAAAGAACATTAGAATCTTGATAGGTGTACTAACGGGTCACTGCGCCATTGGCACAATGGCCACCAGATTGGGTGTACTCGCACCCGACTGTTGTAGGAGCTGTCAGGATTTTGAAGAAAAAGAAACCATTAAACACCTGCTCTGCGACTGTCCAAACCTCCAAACAAGCCGCCTCCGTTACTTGGAAAACAGGTTTGTTGTTGGAGAACTGGACGATCTAGCGCAGGTCTCAACGGTAAATATGAAGAAATTCATAGAGAACACAGGCTGGTTCGTTAAAGAGCCAGTCTATCTATCTGAATCATTAGTTTAGGAGCATCTCTGCTTTCTTTTTGTAAGGGGATCACAATGGACCAACAGGCCCCCGTGTACGCAACAGCCTCTGTGCTGTGCACACCCCTCCTAACCTAACCTATTCTCCGGGTAAACCGGGACGTCTGGCAACGCTAGTGTATGCGTATGCCAACTTATACACTTTCTTCTTCTCTTATTGTTACACACCCTACACTCCGTTCCACTGCTATTATAGTGGGGTCGCTAGCGTCAAATTTCGAGATGATGTGTTTTTGCCGGACAAAAGCACCAAATTTTTTTTAGGTACTACTTAGGTCCATAGCTTGAGATTTAGGGTAGGACCCATCTTGGCGGTCAGCCATCTTGGATTTTATAGCCGCCATTTTGAAATTCAGGTATATTATTAATATCTCGGCTTCTAAATCACTTAGGCTCCCAAACTTGGTGTCTAGGTATACATTTTCGGGGTCAGGGAATACAACCACATACTTTTCAAATGTTAAAGTTAGCATATATACGAAGGGGGCATGGGGGTCATGACCCCTTGCTCCAAAACAATCATATATAATATTTAGGATCAGATAATATACCTATGTAAATAAGTTTAAATTGTAAATGACTAAACTTATTCAAGGAGGGAAATGGGGGTCATGACACCCCCCCTCCCTCAGTGCCCAACAAAAAGTATAAATAAAAACAAACTTCATTTGAACACACAGAAGTGAAAAAACTGACGCGACGTACGGCTAGCAAAAATTATTTCATTTACATACACACATGTACATGTAGTACCTCGTGGCATGATGGTTAGTGCGTAGGACTGTCATGCCGAAGGTGTGGGTTCGATTCCCAGCTGTGCCACCTAAAAACAGAAATGTTTTATCCGAAGTACTGCTTCTTGCGAGGAACTGACAAATCCTCCAAGAGTATACTTGTCATGAAAAAGTGCTTCTCATTTAGCCGTTCGGACTTGGCAAAAAACAGTAGGTCCCCTCTATTCCTGCCAACTACACGCACACATGGATGGTTGTGAGTTGTAAGTCACTAGGCCCTGGTTCTCCACGAGCTGTTGCGCCACCCAATTTATTTATTTATTTATTACATGTTCATACATATTAATATTGTATACAATTTAAATACAATAGAAATCACATATGAAAGATGTTGAATTGCATTTATCTATATGGATTGCTTATGTCGTCTTCAAGTATTGAAATTTACAAAGGTCAGTACAATTTCAACGAGCAGCTTTGCAAGCATATCTACCAGTGTATCCTTTTTGACTCTTGCAATTACATTTCACCAATTCGGTACATGCCATTGAAGCTATAGGTAATGTGTTCCATACAGGAACCCATGATCCACCTTCTTCTTTCTGAGCCCAGTACCCAGCCTTCCGGACTAGGAGCGCACTGTTGAATGTGCTCACTGGTACATCATACTCCTGCCTGATGTATACAACCCACTTTGAGTGTTGAAGTATTGCATCTTTTGTAGGTGGAAGTTTCTCCATTGTCTTAGTCTTCTGGCAAAACAGCTCCTTGCTGACATCATTCACACTGTCCAAATAACTGTATTTATTATATAATATTACCGTGAAGCGTTCTAGCCTTTTAAATGTTCACCATCAAGCTCTGTGTAAGGATGTAATGCTATGCATATTAAGGTATGTGTCACCTCATAATAACAATTCCATGCCTCCCACGCAGATTTCTCGCCTCGTCCGAAAAATGAAGATGTTGTATCGCAACCCGTAAAACTGTGAAATACGGGGAGGCCAAGGATTTTTCTACGCCCAGTTTCTCATTAATAGCATTGATGTCTTTATAATTAAATGATCTTCCCGTACCAAAGGCAACAGAAATCTTCAAATTTGTACACAAGATCATCAGGTGATGGAACTTGCCAATGAGGACTACCACCACGTCCGTGTCAACAGTACGAACCATACTACAGCTATTCTTCATTATGTTCGAAAAGAGTCAGAGGCTAAGAATCATCGTGTAATAGGGGACTTAGAAAAATCTTGCGTAAATGGTCGCATTTAGACAACTAACCAAAACATAGATATTGCTTAAACCAGCTGACAAAGAAATTAAATTTTAAATTTTATTTATTATCATCCATATGATATTTTAAGATTTTTTCTATTTCTGTTTTCATGTCGAATGGAGTCCAAGATGATGAAAATCTGCATTTTGTATTTGCATTTTACTTATTAATTTTCCTTTCAGAAAAACTCAATACGACAAAACATACAGTGTTCGCGAATAATATTACCATGGTCTCATAAAAGGTAACATTACGGTTATGAAATAATTTCGGCTAGCCGTACGTCCATCGCGTCAGCTTTTGCACTTCTGTGTGTTCAAATGAAGTTTGTTTCTTATTTATACTTTTTCTTGGGATCTGAGGGGGGGGGGGTGTCATGACCCCCCATTTCCCTCCTTGAATAAGTTTAGTCAGATACATTTTAAACTTGTTTATATAGATATATTATCCGACCCTAAATATTATATATGATTGGCTTGGAGCAAGGGGGTCATGACCCCCATGCCCCCTTCGTATATTTGCAAACTTTAACATTTGAAAAGTATGTGGTTGTATTCCCTGACCCCAAAAATGTATACCCAGACACCAAGATTGGGAGCCTAAGTGATTTAGAAGCCGAGATATTAATAATATACCTAAATTTCAAAATGGCGGCTATAAAATCCAAGATGGCTGACCGCCGAGATGGGTCCTACCCTAAATCTCAACCTATGGACCTAAGAAGTACCTAAAAAAAATTTGGTGCTTTTGTCCGGCAAAAACAGATTTTCTTGCTAAGCGACCCTACTATTAAGTCAATATTGCGGTGTCTTACGATTACGATCTCCTTAAAACAATGGATGCTGGCTGGTAGGTATGCAAAAAAAGATCTTACTCAATCTCATGAGACTAATACATGAGAAAGAGCTAAAGAAAGGTAGTAAGACAGAGAAGGTATTATCTTCCACAGGTTTCCAAAAATTAGAACTGTCAGAAGAAATTCAAGACACCCTCCCGCCGCTGCCGTCCCTGTGACCGCGTCCACAGCAAACACCGAAGAATAATTATTAAATAATACTTAAAATCAGGAAAGAACGTTTGCAAAATAAATTAAACTAAAAAGCCACATGCGCAAAACTGAACAAAAATGAAAACTCTGATATTACCGTTAATATGTGTAATGTGCTGTTATGGAGCACATTTCATATCTCTTTCGCAGTCAGTGATTTTCATATGCAAAAAAATTAAAATCTCAGTCAAATGAGACTTGGCCTGTTGAGACTGCAAATTATTTGTCTCAGGAAAATGAATTAATAAAGAATAATTTTATTTACCTTCAAGTCTATTAAGTACTGGATTAGGATTCGGATTTTGTGAGTTTCCATTAAATACTTCCCAAAGTTCTTTTTCCCATGAGCTTAATCCGATTCGGTTATTTCCTTTGTCACATTTTTCTTTTAATCTGTTTTTCATATTAACTATTTTTTTAGAGATTTGCGTTATTTCAATATTTTTTCCGAATTTATTTTCATATTCTGCTTTAAATTTCAAAAGAGCATCCTTTTTCTTTTTTTTTACCTCAGGAATTTGGCTTTTGGAAATTATAATCGCGTTATTTTTGATGAAATTCACAAAAAAACTTTTTGTATGATCAATTTTTATTTTTGGAAGCTCGCTTATTCCACTGATGCTCTCGCTTGAACTCATTTTTGTCAACTAACAACTAACTAGTTTTTTTATTTAAACATGAGACTGGATACTGAAATCAGTAAGTGAGACACGCATCACGGTCACGCCTACCTACCAATAAGGTAAATCTCATAGCAAACGCTCTCTCTCATACATTCCGTCGTTTCAAACAAATAAATGCCCAGTGATTTAGCAGGTACCTATACTTTTTTCTATGAGATGTGTCTCATTATTATTTTACATAGGTACCGTTTACTTTAGCTCTCAATATTGATACTGACTGTGAGATAAAGCTTTTTGCATACCTACCAGTATCTGATCTGATCTGAATTTATTTTATTTCTTTTACACATGAAAATTATGTACGCAATACATGGCTTTAGGAAGAATTTTATGTATCTTTGAACTTTATTATATATTTATGTAGGTACTTACTCCTTTTGCTAAAAGCCGATTGTATTTTTGTTGTCGCTTCACAGAAGCTTCCAATTCTTGAGTGAAGTTTACCATCACTTGTACCTTTTAATGATGGGCTTCTAATAGGTACAGCACCACTAACATCTTGAACTATAATAAATGTAATGTTATTATTAAAACTCTCTCTAAAGCAAAAGTTGACTACTTGAAATACTTGGTGTTAAACCTTCAAATGGTTTTTCTTCAGCTTCTTCATATTCGTTTTTCTCAAAATGTTCATCTTCGGCAGGATTATCTTCATTGGTTTCGTTTGGGATGATGTCTAATGTAAAATCTTTTACATCTGTAACGATATAATTGAAAAATATTAAAAAAAAGTTTACTAAAAATGATTTTTATAAATTTAAAATAGGAAGGAAAAAAGTTGGTTCGTACATAGGTACTCGTATATGTATACAGGTAGAGTTGAGTAGTAATTTACATTAAAATTGTAATTAATTAGTAATTAATTACAGCTCAATTACATTGAAAGTAATTGCAATGTAATTTGATAACTACCCAATAACTCAGTAATTGTTGTTAAAAATTCCAATAACAATTTAACACACTACCTAAGTCAGAGTCGAGTAATTAGAAGTCTAATTATAACATGGTAATTCAACTGTATTTCAATTACAGTTCAGTTACTGGGTAATTGTAACTGAAAGTCACAATTACAAATACAGTGCCTACGTTCTGTAACTCTCGCATCGAAAATACTGGTCGAGAAACGATGAAAACTGAAACAAAATGCATGAGTTTTATTCCATTTTTCAACGTTTCTCGACTGATTTTATCGATGCGGGAGTTACAGAACGTAGGTACAGGTAATTAGTAATCTTACTGTAACTACGCAAAAGTAATTGGAATTTAATTAAATCAGTAATCAAATAGTAGGTTCAATGTTATTAAGAAATGAAACTTATTTTATAATTCAATTTATTTTTTGTTTTTAAGTTTAAAGGAATCCTTTTCGTAAAAAACTTAAACATACAAATTTAATATTTTATGGTTAAAACATCAATAAAAGCAAATAGAAATGTACAAACATATTTCATGTTTGTTTGAGTCTGAGAGCTTATTTGTAGAAGGTGCATTGATTATACCTCACTTACTTTACTTTACTTTACTTTACTTTACTTTACTTTACTTTACTTTACTTTACTTTACTTTACTTTACTTTACTTTACTTTACTTTACTTTACTTTACTTTACTTTACTTTACTTTACTTTACTTTACTTTACTTTACTTTACTTTACTTTACTTTACTTTACTTTACTTTACTTTACTTTACTTTACTTTACTTTACTTTACTTTACTTTACTTTACTTTACTTTACTTTACTTTACTTTACTTTACTTTACTTTACTTTACTTTACTTTACTTTACTTTACTTTACTTTACTTTACTTTACTTTACTTTACTTTACTTTACTTTACTTTACTTTACTTTACTTTACTTTACTTTACTTTACTTTACTTTACTTTACTTTACTTTACTTTACTTTACTTTACTTTACTTTACTTTACTTTACTTTACTTTACTTTACTTTAGATGGCGCTTACAGTCCAGGGTGGACTCGGTCCCTAGCTAGCTGCTTCCAGCTACGCACTCCAAGTTGGTTGAGGTCGTTCTCCACTTGTGGGCACCACCTTAGGTGGGGTCTTCCTCTGCTGCGTAGATCATCAGGGGTAGATTCGAAGACTCGTCGGGCTGGTGCGTCGGTGTCCATACGCTCCACGTGTCCCAGCCATCTCAGCCATGGTATTTTCAGCTTTTTGACTAAGTCGACGTCACTGAAAAGCCCGTAAAGCTCGTTGTTAAATCTTCACCTCCATACTCCATCGATACATACTGGACCAAAGATCACCCGATGAGTTTTCCTTTCAAAGCACCCAAGCAGATTCTCATCCGTTTTTGACAGGGTCCATGCTTCTGCCCCACATAGCAGGACCGGGATGATGAGGGTCTTATACAAGGTCTCCTTGGTTCTTTGAGATAGGGCTTTACTACTAAAATGCCATCTTAGCCCGAAGAAACAGCTGTTGGCAGGAGTAATTCTTCGTTTGATCTCGGCACTAATGTCATTTTGCGATGTAATATTGGAGCCCAGGTAGTCCTTGACGACTTCGAAGTTGTACCTATCCATCGTAACGTTTTGCCCGAGTCGACGATGTTGAGATTCCTTTCTCGATGATAGCACATACTTCGTCTTGTCCTCATTAACAGTAAAACGCGCCGGTAACAGCTCACTTCGTTCTCCCAATGATGTCAATATCATCTGCATAAGCAAGTAGTTGAACTGACTTTTGATTAATTGTACCTCTGTTGTTGACTTGCGAGTTGCGTACAATTGCTTCAACTATGATGTTAAGGAGGTAGCATGATGACGCATCGCCTTACCTGAAACCTTTCTCGACATCAAATGGTTCGGTGTTGTTCTTGCCGACTTTGACGGAGCAGCGAGATTTCTCCATTGTCATCCTGCCCAAGTGAACGAGTTTGGCAGGGATGCCGAGATGCGACATGGCTCTGTATAGTTCTTCTCTATCTACGTTATCATATGCGACTTTGAAATCGATAAACAGGTGGTGTGTATCGATTTGAAACTCCTGGGTTTTTTCCAAAATCTGTCGTAGTGTGAACTTTTGATCGACGGTTGATTTGCTGGGCCTAAAACCACACTGACAGGGGCCGATCAGATCGTTGACAAACGGTTTAAAGCGATCACACAGTACAGATGACTGGATTTTGTATGCGACGTTGAGGAGACTTATATCTCTGTAGTTGGCACAAGTCAGAGCATCTCCTTTCTTGTGGATGGGGCACACTATACCGAGGTTCCATTCATCGGGCATGCTTTCATCCGACCAAATTTTGAAGATAAGTTGGTGTATTCTCCCTACCAAGTCATCTCCTTCTGCTTTGAATAGCTCGGCTGGTAGGCCATCTGCACCAGCACTACCAGCAGCCTTGTACGCTTTAAGCTTGGCTTTCGCTAACCGCACTTCATTTAGGTCGGGTGGACGGAAATTTTGACCATCATCATCCAGGTTGAAAATGTGTCTACCATCATATTCCCACTCTCATCTCGGCAGGCTTCCGTTCCAGCCTTGTAGCCCGGGGTAGATTGCCTCACCCTTCGGTAGAACTTTCGAACATCCCCCCTGCCGTTACATTCCTCAATAGACTCGACCGCCCGCTTCTAATGCTCTCTCTTTTTCCTCCTGAGAACTCGGCGTTCCGCCTTTCGTTTTTGCCAGTGGAGCTCCCGGGCTGTTCTCTCGGTCTTTCTTGTTCTAGTTTGCAGCATTGATTGGTAGGCCTCGTTCTTGACCGTGCATTAGGGTGTGTCACTTTGGTATGGCGAAAAAAATACAGTTCAGATTTAAAATCTGATACCTGCCAAAAGTTGCATTATAATCGTAGGAATAAAAATATGTGAAAAAAAGTTTGAAATTAAATGGTTCTTTGGCTCGCTAAACAACTATAGGTTTATTTTCGAAAACTGTATTTTTATTGCTTTTTCTGTTTATTGCTCGGATATGGTAAGAGTTAATCTGAGCTGATTTAATTAATTTAAATAATTTTACATAAATTTACAATTACAAACAATCAAATAGAAACAAATTTAAGTCAATACAAATTTTAATTAAAAATCGAAACCACTCAAAATTGTATTTTATTCAATTTTCTAAGTGCGACAAATATTAATAATTTTTTTAAATCAATTTTGACTTATCAAAATTTTGTCACTAAAAAGAAAATTACGCTCAAACTATTTTGTAAAGAAACCTTTTCGAAATATCCATATCTAAAAAAGCATTACAAAACGTTTTTTTGCCATATTTGAGCGTATGCTCAAAAGAAAAGGACTAAAGGAACAACGAAGTTGACATTTTCTTGAAGAAAGAAGTTGCAAAATGTTGATATATTTTTGAAATACCCTGCTCTTAACATATTTGTTTCTGTTATAAATCTGTCTTAGCTATGTATCAATTTCATTGAAATCACTCAAGAAACACCAAAGTTGAAATTTACTTGGAACACCCTGTTAAAAATATTTTTTACTTTTCAATTGTGTTTCAGTCTGTCTCAATTTCAACAAAATCGATCAAGGGACAATGAAGTTGTAATATGATGACATATTTTAGGAATACCCTGTTTTGGAAGTATTTTTTTGCTTTTTTGGTTTTGTATCAGCTATCACCTGTTAATTTCGTTGAAATCGCTCAAGGAACAACGAAGTTCCGAGTATTTAGTAACCTTTATTTTCAAAACTTTGCCCTTCGATACTTTATCTTGCGAAGCTTTGACTTTTCGAAATTTTCTCTTTGCTGAACTTTGTTTTTCGAAACTTTGTCTTTCGAAACCTTATATTTTCGAAACTTTGTCCTTTGGTTTTTCGAAACTATCCCAACTCAAATTTCAGTTTTTATTAACTTAGAAATATTGATATGCTGCAAGTCTGGATATAAATAAAGCTTCACAGCTTTCATCAAAAACAAATTTACTATAGAAGTCATGATTTCAATAACTGCTTCTTTAAAATAGTTTGATCGAAGTGCAGGGCCGTGTGCAGTGGCACACACGGCACACGCCTTCCACCGCCTCTGCTAAGCTTCTTTAATATTTCGAATAGCGCTCGTTTAAACTTCTTTAAGACTGTCAAGGACTTACTTAAGAACTTCTACAATGTTCTCCTTTTTATGTTTAAGGAGATTTTACAAATATTTTACAGAAATAAGAATTACTGATATTCAATCACATTCTTAATTACATGGTGTTAATTACATTTGAAATTACAGTACGTAATTCAATAAAATTACCGATTTCATGTTATTATAATTTAATTTTTCAGTTAAAATTATTGTGCAATTGCATGTAGTTGAATTACACCTCAATTACATCATCATCATCATTAAGTCCTGTAACCCCGATTGGGACATAGGGCGCCAACAAATCGGTTCCATCTCTCATATCTAGATATTTTATCTGTGGCCACGTCTTTCTCTGGGAGTCTGCTTCTGTTAGAACTGTTGATTACCATGTTGTTCTTGGTCTTCTTAGACGCCGCCCACACTGAGGATTCCATTTAATGGACTGCTTTGCAATATAATCGTTTGGTTTCCTCAGTGTGTGAAGAGTGACCAATCCATTGCCATTTACGCTTTCTAATGTCAACGTCCAGCCACTCTCCACTTGTCCTGCGCCACAATCCTTCGTTTGATATAATTTGTGGCGAATTTTTAGAATATGACGTAGACCAGCGATTGACAAAAGCTTACAATTCTTAATTGGTTGTCGTGACTTTCCAGGTTTCGGAAGCATATAACAGCACGGATTTGACATTGGATTCGAAGAATCTCTACTTAGTGTGTGCGTAAGAAGATTTTACTGGATTTCCAAATTTGGGACAGAGCACCGAAGGCTGCACGAGCTTTATTTATTTTACTTTGAACGTCCAGATCAGTACCACCATTTGCTGAAACAATACTTTCAAGGAAGTTAAATTGTTCAACCTCTTCAACTGGCGCCTCCTGTAGAAAAATACGCTGATGTATAGAGCGGCCTATGGGCATTATTTTTTCTTTTTGCTATTTATTTTTAAACTACTCAACTCTCCTTTCACCTTCAGTGCTTGACACATCCCATTCGGTCTGCTGATGTTATGTGCCAAGAGACATATATCATCGCCATAGTCTAAGGGACTAACCCTTTCAAACAGTCTCCATTGAATGCCTTGTCTCATCACTGTTCCAACGCTGGCCATCAAAACATCGTCTATTGCCTTGCCAGTATAATAGAGTATTGGCAATAAAATATCCCCCTGTGTCACTCCCTATCGCACTTCGAAAGAGTCGGATAGCTGGCCATTGTGTAAAACATAACATCTTGCGTTGTTATAGGACCTCAATTACATGCATTGTAATTCAAATGGAATTAATTATTTATTAAACTACAAATGTAATGATTACAACCAAACTCTGATGACCGTTAATTTGTTTGACTAACGTAAAAACGGTCTAACGGTACCTTCATGGCACTATATTTCGATTTTTCAATTTTTCAATAATTTTTCAACCGAGTTGAATTAAATTTTTAAACATTAAAATGTGTTTTTTCTTTTTGAAATTCGATATTTTAAAAATAACTTTGTGAGCTCTGAAAAATGTATATTTGTTAATACAAAATTTGAAACCTATTTTTTTTTAATTTATGAAGATGTCACATTTTTCAAACGATTCTAATGATTTAAGAAAAATATTTTTTTGAGATGTAAATTCAAAATAATGTCGAGAAACCAGGCATCAAAAATATCAAAAAACATTTTTCTTCATTTTCTAACGGAAATATCTCAAAAACCCGAACTTATAGCTGTAAATGAATTACAGATTTGAACTAAGCGCCCAAAAGCATGCTTCAAATCAGTCCAAAAGATAGCTGAAATGCATTTGTCAACCTGCGTGTAATTGATGAGAACCAAGGCTACAGAAAAGAAAAACTAACTACATATAACCAAACGAAATAGTTAATTTTTTTTAAATGGAGCTTTTAATATAATTTTCCTTCAAATCACTTAAAAGTTATTACAAAATTAAATTAAATAAAATAGAGTTTTTCTGATATGGATGAAGAAAGTTTTAGTGATCATTAACTCATATTAAAATAATAATTTAAATTTACATACCAGCTTGATCCGAATCCGATAAACTCTCTTGTCTTTCAACAGATGGTACTATCATTTCCTTCACCCTTTTTTCCACATCCGTAAAATAGTGTCTAGTGTTTATATTTTTACCGCCAAAACTTCCCGAATTGTAGCGTTCATACTGAATAAATCTCTCTTTTTTCCTGGTGTCTCTTTTAAGAGAATCAAATTTTAACTTAAGACATTTAGCATCGCGAAATACTTCACCCTTCGAATTCGAACAGTTGAAATCTATTTCAATAGCTTTCCAAGCGAGTTCTTTTTCTTGCCATGTCACGGAGTCACACTTTTTTGATTCAATAATATCAATTTTTGATTCTATAAGCGAAATTAATAGCTCAGTTTCTTGCAGTGTAAAATTTACACTTCGAATACGTTTTTTCATTTTGTTAAATAAACCCAATTAAAAAAAAGTACTTGGAAAATAATATGATACTAGTTCGACACCACTGGTTTAATGAGTATATCTGACAGATAAGATTTCATTGATTTATCTAAACTAAAAGATAGCAAAATCACACATGAGAATAAAATACATTTTCTTAGACATTTGTATCTGCGAAAAGAATTTTATCTGTTGATTAATTTTATTTACAAATACAGAATACACTATGATTGTATACGAAGCTATAAAATGTTATTAATTTACGAAAAGTTATTATGGTCATAGAGAATAAAAGCACAGCACTTTTTACGCGAGAGAAAAATATTCTTTAACTGAAATTCTAAACACGTTTTACATATTTATCTGTCAGATAAGCGTGGAACATTTTGAAATGAAAGGCAAATAATAGGTAGGTACAGGAATGGAACAGAAAAAATCGATTATGGGAATGGACTGTGTACTGTGGTGTGTGGACTAGAGTTCACGTTACGGATGGATCTTTGTATGTATGCATGTATTATACATCTCTCTATTGAGCACCGCGTTGTCGCAGAATAATGTTGGAATACATACATATATGTATATGTGGGTATATTCACATATAGAAGGTTAAGTATAATTCTGTTCATAATTAAGTGATGGGAATGAAATAAACAACATGGTCGGGTCAGTAGGGTGGCTGTTTAACAAATTGGATTGCAGATATTTTTCCTTTCAAAGCTGTAGACAAAATTATATGATTGCAGTAATTGATATTTGATTGGAAGTGTCAACCGAATACAAATAGAATGGAGTGGAGTGTGGAAGCAGGGGTTTTGCTTTAGTGGCTGTTTTTTAAAATCACTTTTTGGTAAACATGTGTGTATGTAAATTTGGGTGGCACTTATTTTAAAAATGTTTGAATTTCTTTCAATTTGTATTATTGAATTTATGTTTAATTGGCTCATAAGCATGCTTAAGAGCAAAAATGCTGAGAATAATGGTCACACTGGCAGTTGCCACTTTTAATTATTTATTTTGGCCAAGCATGTTTTCAGCCTATTCTTACTCCAAGAAAAGTTGTGCGCAATTTGTTAAAAAATTTAGAAATCTTTGATTTTTCGATTTTATTGGTTGATTTTTGTAATTTTCTTAAAATGTATTTATAATTTTTTTCTAAACCATCCATTTCGATAGAAAAATTAAATTTTTAGCAAAAAGTCTTGAGAGTTAAATTAAGCCGAGAACTACGAAAATATTTCTTTTACAAAGTTGAAAGCTGGGGTTAAAATTCAGTTTTATTAATGTCATAAAATAATCCTTTGTTTTTCTTTTTAATGTGAAGGTACAGTTTGTAGGTTATGTTATTCCACGCAAAAAAATTAAAATATTTCTTTATACAATCAACAGATTTAAAGAGAATCATGCAAGAACTTCATAGTGTAGAAAATTTAGTAAACAATTTATTAAAATTGCATAATTACCTACTTTACCCAGGCGAGATGTTAAATAAAGCAGGGCGTTTTTCTCGAAATCCGTTCTTACGAAAAAAAGTGGCATAAGTAGCTAATTTGTTTTCTGTAGAATTTTGTGGCTGATTTATTTACACAAAACTGATTTTGGTCCAAAATTCAGCTTTGTCGGAATTTTTTCGGAATTAAAATCTAATTTTCCTGGGAGATTCCGATTTAAATCAAACATATTCAAAAAATATATATAATTATGAATGGGTGAATTTATAGTCCAATATATTTAGTAGTACCTCGTGGCATGATAGTTTGGTTAGTGCGTAGGGTTGTCATGCCGAAGGTGTGGGTTCGATTCCCAGCCGTGCCACCTAAAAAACAGAAATGTTTTATCCGAGGTACTGCCTCTTGCGAGGAACTGACAAATCCTCCAAGAGTATACTTGTCATGAAAAAGTGTTTCTCACTTAGCCGTTCGAACTCGGCAAAAAAAATGTAGTCCCCTCCATTCCTGCCAACAACACGCGCACAGGAATGGTTGAGAGTTGTAAGTCACTAGGCCCTGGTTCTCCATGAGCTGTTGCGCCACCCAAATTTATTTTATTTTATTTATATTTAGTCATAGCTCCTATGGGAATTTAATAAAACGTTGGAGAAGACATTTTTCTTGTTATAGTTAGAGTACTATATAAGAAGCTTAAATCCAAGTTTTCGACCATCAACCATTTGCAGGGTTTCCGCCATCTTAGTTTAAATAGAAAACTTGGTTTTGACTATTTTCTAAACGGGGGAAGGTAGAAAGATAATTTCTACTTGCGATATAGGTACTATTATAAGGCAAGTTTTGGATTCGTGCAAAAAAAAAAAAAAATGCACGACTGGGTCGCACGTACTTGCTCTTATTTTAAAGACAGTGCGGGTTTTAGAAAATTGTATATACAAACATGGAAATTATTAGAGAAAAATGTAGAGAAACATAAAATACGACATTTAAATTGGCTAAAACAACTCTTTCGACAGTTTGAGGTGAAAAAAAATGCCATCTTAAATCTTGATTGAATATGATTGCATGGGAAAAAAAATTTAAATCGTTGAAGCGGTTTCTTAAAAAAATAATTTTTATGTATAAAATTCTTAAAACATTTTTAAGAACAAATTTTTGGTATGCAAATCTTAAGTATATAATATTTATGTGTATATACCAAAAAAATAAAAAAAAATTGTCAACCCGTTTTTGAGATATCGAATTTTCAAACAAAAATTTTTTTAACTTTTTTAAAAATCCAAAAACTTTTTTTTTTGAACATTTTGATATGTAATATTATTGAATCTTTTCTGAAATTTGTATATAAAAAAATTCATATAAATTCGTTGAGCCGATAACGATAAAATTCAAAATAAAAAAAATAATAGTTGCTAAGTGTAAAATTTTATAATTTTTGGTAGTACATCATACTAAGTTTAGAATATGGAAAAAGTTTAATCAAAATCGTAGGAGTTGCTTTTGAGCAAAAAAATATTTTCCTTTGCGGTTTTTTAACTTTTGTATGGAAAGTACCGTTATTTTTTCATAAATGGAAAAAATTTTCTAAAACTATTTTAGAAAGTACTAAAAAACTCTTAAGTATATAAAATAAATAAATTGGGTGGCGCTACAGCTCGTGGAGAACCAGGGACTAGTGTGCGTGTTTTTGGCAGGAATGGAGGGGACCTACAGTTTTTTGTCGAGTCCGAAAGGCTAGAAGAAAAGTACTTCTTCATGACAAGTATACTCTTGGAGGATTTGTCAGTTCCTCGCAAGAGGCAGTACCTCGGATAAAACATTTCTGTTTTTAGGTGGCACGGCTGGGAATCGAACCCACACCTTCGGCATGATAGTCCTACGCACTAACCATCATGCCACGAGGTACTACAAAAAAAAACTCTTAAGTATCGAGCTTCAAAAAAATCGATCATGTCGTTTTCGAAATATTTGATTTTCCAAAAAAAAATTTGAAACATTTTTTAAAAATTAAAAAAAAAATTTTTTTTTAATTTTAGTACACAAAACTATTCATATTTTTTTGGAAGCTTCTGGATAAAAAAAAATAATTGAAATTAGTCATACTATTTTGAAGAAAATCAAAAATTTAAAAAATGTTTTTTTTGGGAGGTACCATTAATAACCATTTTTGAAAAATGGTTTTCATCCAAAGGAAGCCTTTACTAAAATAAATTTATTGAATTTTTTTGAGAAAAGTTGTCGAGCCGTTTTTGAGAAAAATACGATTATGTAATATTGCTAAAAAAAATTGTATGGCAGGTACCATTATTTTTAGTTCTAAAAAAAAATGAAAAAAACGTGTGGGCATAATCACCAAAAACCACTATGTACCAAGTTTGAACAAAATAGATCGAGCCGTTTAGGCTGTAGACGAACAGACAGACAGAATTGTGCCACCCACTTTTTGGTGTTCTCTATCATCGTAATAATATCGTGTTTGATTGTTATCTCAATTTTTTTTTTGCACGAATCCAAAACTTGCCTTATAGTACCTATAATCGCAAGTAAAAATTTGAGATAAAAATCAAACATGATAATATTACGATGATAGAGAACACCAAAAAGTGGGTGGCACAATTCGGTCTGTCTGTACGTCTACAGCCTAAACGGCTCGATCTATTTTGTTCAAACTTGGTACATAGTGGTTTTTGGTGATTATGCCCACACGTTTTTTTTTAATTTTTTTAGAACCAAAAATAACGGTACCTGCCATACAAGTTTTTTTAGCAATATTACATAATCGTATTTTTTCTCAAAAACGGCTCGACAACTTTTCTTAAAAAAAAAATCAATACATTTATTTTAGTAAAGGCTTCCTTTGGGTATGGGAAACCATTCTTCTAAAATGGTTATTAATGGTACTTCCCAAAGAACTATATTTTAAATTTTTTAATTTCTTCAAAACGGTACGACCGATTTCAATTATTTTTTTTATGCAAAAGCTTCCAAAAAATATAAATAGTTTTGTATACCAAAATTTTTGAAAAAATATTTTTTGGATTTTTAAAAAATTTCAGATAAGATTAAATAATATTGCATATCAAAATTTTCAAAAAAAAAGTTTTTGGATTATTAAAAAAAGTTTCAAATTTTTGTTTTGAAAATTCGATAGGTATCTCAAAAACAGGTTGACAATTTTTTTCAAATTTCGTTATTATCTACACATAAATATATACTTTAGATTTGCCTACCAAAATTTGTTCTTAATGTTTTAAGATTTTTATACATAAAAATTAATTTTTTAAGAAACCGCTCCAATGATTTTAAAATTTTTGTTCCCATACAATCATATTTCAAGAATTAAGATGGCATTCTTTTTTTTCATCTCAAACTATCAAAAGAGTTGTTTTAGCCAATTTAAATGTCGTATTTCATGCTTCTCTACATTTTTCTGTCATAATTTCCATGTTTTTATATACAATTTTCTTAAACCCGCAATGTCTTGAACATAAGAGCAAGTACGTGCGAAACAGTCGTGCTTTTTATTTCTCTATTTGATAGATAATGCAATTACAAGAATGTCGTAGGAGTAATACAAAATTCGGAAAAATAATGGAATGGAAATATGAACGTTAAAAAGTCAAAATTGGAGAAGTAGATGGCTAAGAAATAATTTGCATGAAATCAGGATGACACTTTATGTTAGAACATTTTATATTTTTGGAAAGGTAAGACAAATTATTTTACCCATATCTGAGGAATTTTTATTGGATGTGTTATTTTTTGGGGCAAAACTTGTTTGAAAATTGCAATTTTTCGAGATCATTTTTTTGATGATCTGGATACTGGATTTTTATATTTTTAACGGATGGGTATAAAAGTCGGAAATCATTAGAAATGATGTGGACTATCAATCTCTATTTTTGATCCATCAATCCTTCACATAATATTGAGCGCAGAGAAGTCACATATATTTTTTTTTAGATAACAGTTTGTTATTTTGTATTTCAGATACGTGATTATGCTTGTTCTGCAAGCTTGCACCATCTTGAGTCCTTGAGTGAAAGAGTAAAATCTGTTTTCGCCACCCACAACAAAGCCTTGCTATTGATTCAAAACAAGAAAATTAGGAAGGTACAATAATTTTGCTTGCAATATTTTAAAAGTGTGATGTTGCACTTGGAAGCATTTCAAATGCTACGTTAAGTAAACAACTGTTTGAATTAAAAAAAAAAATATAAAGATTAAACTAAAAGTTAACAATGTTTAAAGAACTTTTAATAGGAGAAAATGTTTACGTAGCACCGAACAAAAATTGAGTAAAAATATGTGAGCTCCATTTTTGCTTATAATTGGTTATAGCTCATTAAGTACAGAAAACATGAAAAAATACCACACAACAAATTTGTCAGGAATGCATTTGTATTTTTCGATAAAATAAAAAAAACTGATTTTATTTGTGAAAAACGAGTTCACTCCTTTATTGAAGATAGTGGCAACCCTGTTATGGATTGATGGTCGAAAATTTAGGGATTTAAGGATTTAAGCTACCCTTATAGTACTTCAACGAATACAAAATAAAAATGTCTTCCCGGTTTCCATATTGCGAAAAACCCACTCACACTTTTAAAACACTTAATTATGATGATGTGCGGACACCTTTCAGGCAATACAGTTGGTAAACAATTATTGCTTATAAACAGAAAATGTAAAGAGCAAAACTGTGGATATGGTGATTGCTGGAACTTTTAAAAGAAATGTTCGCGTAATACTGAAGGAAAAAAAAAAATATGACTAAAAATTGCTTCCCCAATCTTTTATTAAAAAAAAGTCTAAATTGACTGGACTGATAGTAGTATTTTCGGTTTTAAGTATTCCTATGTGCCAAACATACATATTCAATAATAAAAACCCTTGCACGTTGCACCTAATTGTTACTACATACACACCAATCATTTTTTTTCGGGCCAAAACTGCGAACAATTAGGTATAAGAAATGGTAAAGTTTGAAAGGACTCTGTCTGTAAAATTATCGAATTCGGCTTAGTTTTCGAGTTAAAAAAAAAAAATTGAAAAGTGGCCAGTGTGACCACTCCCTCAGAAACGCATGGGTGAGTTTAGCAGCATTTCCGGTTTTGAGCATGCTTATGGGCCAAACAAACATATTCAATAATAAAAACCTTGCACAATTGTTCCATTATACCACTCATGTGACTGCTAAAGGCTGACTGAGAAATACAGTTTGAAATTAGATTGATTCTACTCTTTTCATTTCAGCACAGCAATCCTCAATTTTTTTAAAAGCACACGGATTTGGCACCCCTCATTTCTGCCGCCCGTGGCACAGGCCCCGGTTTGCCCCCCTATAGATGTGAGGCTGCCAAAGATATGCAAATTCGATCGGTGCGTACTTTAATTTGTCCAGTATTGTAGTTGTTTAGTCGTTTTATTTAATGCATAGTTTTTATGTATTTTTAATGTATTATAAAAAAAACTCGAGTGTGGTAGGAAAAATACCATTTTCGTGAAGCAATATCTGCAATTGATTGCATTCACGATCCTTTAGTCAAACCAGCTGAGTACATCCACAAATATTTAGCCAACATGCAACTTTCTGTACCATTTAACTTGGAGATTCAGAACACGGATATTCTCTGGCTTTCAAATCCATATACAAATTCAGATACTCCTCAAAAATGTCATTTAATGTTTTCGAGGAATCAATCGCAGTTTTCCCATCTTTCACAATAAAATGGAAGCCAAAACAGATAAAGTTCCTTCTTTTACACTCGGATTTGGTTATAAATTGTCAAAAGTAGTTCTAAATATAAAAAAAGTATATATAATTTTGTTTGAGGTATGAGAGCAGCTACTCCGTTTGAAGCAGGAGGTGCTTTCTATTTTGTTTATAATTTTATTCATACGAAACGGGAGCAGGTACTTTTTTATTGAGCACCTGCTCTGGGTAAGTTCTCCGTTTTATTCATATCACCCGATGATTCCTTGCGTCTGAGTCTTGTCAAAATTCAATTGCTTGGAAGGTGAAAACGGAGCATCCAGGTCTCCTGATCCTGAAGTGTCGCATAATAAGAACTGTTTAAAAAATCGCTTGTCAAGAGTTGCTTCCAAAATAAAAATTTCGTACTTAGTACTAAAAGATTAAAGGCTCAAAATATTTTTCAAAAACATAATTAAGTTTTGGCGAATTCGACTAGTTCCATTCATTTAAGTTGGTTGTTTTCAAAATATCAAATCACAAAGCTTCCAGTTTAATTTAGTTTTTCTCAAACAAAAACAAAATAATTATTTTTTTTGCGTAAGTAACGATATTATAAGTTTTCAACAAACATCATTTATGTATATTTTGAGAGAGTTTTTCTGTTACGTTCACGTGAAGTTCGCAATGCCTATTTTCACAAAGTAAAAAAAAAGTTCTTTTCGCGTAACTAATTAGCAGCTAATTCATGTTTAAGAAAGTTGTCTTTATAAGTTCAAGTGAACGAAAAAAGAATTGTTTTTGAATAACTAATTCGCAGTTAATAAGTTCTCAATAATCAATTCCTTTCAGATCATTTATCTTCATTTTTGTGGAAGTTTCCCTGCTAAGTTCATATGAAGTTGGCAGGACACCCATTATTTCGCAAGCCAAAAGGGTAATTAATTCGTTATTGCGTTACTAATGCGCAATTAAATTGTTTTAAACAAATTTTTTTTTGCAGAAATGATTGTTCCATATCCTCAGCACCGACTGCGATTCTACCACGATGTTCCCCTGATCGACCTTGCAGGCTTCAGTTCGGGCCTTGTAACCTTGGGAGGTTCTTTTTACTTTTTGGTAAAACTTCCGAACTTCATTCCTGCAATGGCATACCTCTAATTCCTCGATCACGCGCTTCTCATGCTCTTTCTTTTTCCTTCTTAGACTCTTGTGTTCCTCTACCCTTTTCTGCTCGTAAAACTCGCGAGCAGCTCTGGTCCTTCTATGCAGCGCCGCTTTGTATGCCTGTTGTTTGGCTGCATGTACTTGCCGGCATTCTTCTTCGAACCAGGAGTTTCGCTGTGGTGTTCGTGCAAGGCCCAGCACGTCAGAGGCAACATCTCTGATGGTTTCCTGGAAATTCTTCCACTGATTCTCGATACTTGCAGTTGGTGATATAGGACTATTTAAGAGGGCGTGAGAGACTCGATCGGAAAAGGACCTGGCGATTTATTGCAACTGTAGCCGTCAAACGTTAAACTTCCTCACAGTATTTCCCTGTTTTGGCTATTGTCTGGATATCTGTAGCTCATCCTTGGTGTCGTCATCTTTCTCCTCTGTGGGGGCATGCGCGCATATATGAGGCTAATGTTGGCGAATTTAGCCTTGATTAGAATTGTCGTGAGGCGCTCGTTCACATACATAGTTGAAACTCAAGACTTCTTGCCTAAGTCTGCCTCTAACGATGAATGCACATCCAAAGAGTCGATGCCCTTGGGGTCAGTAACAGTCACCGTAGTGTCGCAGTCTTTCAGTTTTCTTCTGCCCGGTCTATCTCATCGCACTTCTTGGATGGCGGTGATGTCTACTTTGTAGCAGTCTATGGCCTTCTCTAAATGTTCGGCTGCACGTGGTCTATAGAGAGACAGAACATTCCACGTGCAGATCCGAAGTTCGTTGTCCTTATTTCGTTTGCTAGGTTCGTCAACAGTAAATCCGTCCGTATCTTTGTTGTTGGTAAATAGCTTTACGTTGCCGGGAAGTCACCCCAACAGCACGACCCCCACCCTGGAGGACCAGATCTACAATATAACGCCAAGGGCGGGGAGCCAAATTAACCGCTCCTTATAGTCCTAAGCTCCGAATATGTCGTAGGAACCCGTATAAGGTGTTAACTAAGTAGTTCTGCCTAGCTGGAACTGTAGACGCCACCGTTGATTCCATCTGGAGAATTTGTCCGCTGCCATAGGGATTGGAACCCCATCTTCAGTTAAAGGTACATACTAGGCACCCGATGTTCACCACGGGAAGCTGAGAGTAGGAGTTGATAGATAGAGGTTCGCTTTGAAAAAAAGCTTGTGGACGTTTGTGTCCTCTTCAATGCACCATGTCTACCTTTTGAACAGATTTGGGATCATGTTCTGACCGAAATTGCGAAAGCCCCGCTTGGAATACAAAAAAGGCAGTACCACTGAATTCAGTGTGTTCAAATTATTAAGTGTACCAAATTTCATTCAAATATTGTCGACTAAGTATTGTAATGGGAAAGGATTTTTGTCGCCAAAATTCAACAAATGGACCACTGTAGGTGGGTTCATATCCATTTTAACGAAACTTTTGATAGTAAAACTGATGAATTTTGGAACAAAATTAATCTATTTTTAATAAAAGGAAAAATAAAATACACACCAATATTTAATACCACCTTACTGGAGCTACAGAAGAAGCGAAACCCCACAAAAAGCTCCACCACTGTGCAATTCCATTAAATACTCCCATACTTCGATACACCAAGAAACTGGTAAGACAACTCTGAATACTTAGACTGACTGACAACGCTGTTGCTGTTGCCGCTGCCATCGTCGTCGTTGATTCAAAATCTACGAGAGTACCCAAAGACAGTCTCCATGTTGAATTCAAACGACCAGCAACAGAAACCATAACGTGCGGGTACATCACAACTTACTCGAGTCGCGATACATTTGAAATTCTCAACTTGCATCCATAAGTTAACTTCACCTGACGTATTATCATTTAATTTACATTACATCTATCTATGTATCTATTGCCCCTCGTGCTATCGTAGATTTCCTAAGAAGATTTACGAACAACAACAAAGAAAAAGTATCTACAATGATACAACGACGGTTGTCGTTTTAATTGTGATAATTACTCGCTACCGCTTACAACTTAATAGGGAGTTTCCTGTGCCGCCGTGTCAAGAATCAGCGTTTTTTAATGTTTGTTTTGTTTTTGTGAAAATAATTCTTTTCTTATATTTGTTTTTAACTGTTTTTGTGTTTAAAAGAATCTATTTTACTGTGTAGCATAAGAAAAAAAAGATATATTCATTGAAAAAGTAAGGAATTTTTAATGAGTTTGATTTAAGTCGTATCTATTAGAAAAAAGTTATAAGCTAATTAGTTTTAATTAAAGGATTTAATACCTTTTCGATCAAGTGGAGTTACGCAAAAGACAAACGTTGCATATTTGGATTTATCTTCAACCGACATAGAACTAAAAAAGGTGAGACACTGTGTATTTTTTTTTTGCAAATTGTAAACAAAGTTAATTGGCATTTTGTGCTTGCGACGACATTTGGTTTATTATTCTAAAAAGCAACAGCTCGATCTATTGGTATGGAAGACCGTAAATGATGGATCATCATGTGAGGTCACCCTAATTATAAAAATTGCCGGTGTTATGCCTGAGATGTTTCATTTTAAATATTTAGACCCCCTTGGCACTCACCACCTATCTTTGGATGCAAAATCCAAAGCTAAAATTGTTTTTTTTTTTTTTCAAGTAAAGTCAAGACGTAGGTATATGTAGCTATAAAGAAAGATGGTAAGTTGATCACGTCTCAAAGCCGCACCCTTGTCTTAAAAGGAGACCTACCTAATTATTTTTGATTTTTGTTTTTGCAATCACGAGTGATGCAAAATGTTTTTAAATAACATTAAGACACGCTTGGTATGGTATGGCGATTTATGTTTGAATAAAATTCATAAAAGGGATGGTCGATTAGACTTGTGGGATTCTTGATGTGGGTTATAAATTATTAAACTTTTTCTGAGAAATTATAAATGCGAAATTTAAGATCAGTCAAAAAAGATTGTGCTGTAAAATTTAGTTATTTTTTTTTTTGGTTCCATTTGAATGATATAATACAGAAACAATTCTCGGACAGATTTTAAACATCGGTTTTTATAAATTTTTTTAAATCATGGTTTTACACTGATTCAATTCATTGTTCAGAAATTTTATATTACAATGTTGCTAGAAATTTAAAATATAAGACACGGTTGTCAAAAAAATGTGATAGATTTTCCAAATTTCTTCCAAATAAATAAAACAAAATTCCTGTAAAATGTTAGCTTCTTGTTTTACCGCTAACCCAGCCCCCAAGATTAAAGAAGCATTATGTTTTACACATGTAAAATGCTCGATCAAATTTTGAATTTCTGGTAATAATTGATATAAAATTTGAAATGTTGGTACAAATGAAGTCTTTCATGACTTTATTTATTTATTTATTTATTTTCATCAATTGATCAAAGATCTGCTGATTACAAAAATTAGCTAATTAATATCTACCGCATATACAAGTACAGGCACTTGTGTTCTTAAAAATACATAATGATATCACATAAAACTTTATTATAATTTATTTTTAAAGTATTTATAAGTAAATTATTTACATACATAATTGCAAGCATTTCTTTTTTAATAAATCTCTTTTCATATAAATATCTTTAATAAATAAAATGCATTGAACTTGCCTTCGACATTCAAGCGGTTTTAAATCGATAAGAGAACATCTTGCTTTATATTCGGGTAATGTTACATTCCAGTTAAGCTTTCTCAACGCATACCTGGTGAATCTTTTTTGAATTCTTTCTATTCTTAATATATTATTGTCAAAGAAAGGAGACCAAACAACACAGCAGTATTCCAGAATAGGTAAAACTAAAGCCATAAATAAGGTCTTCAATGTATATGAATCTTTAAAGTCAATTGAGTTGCGTATTAAGAAACCTAGCATAGAGTTACCTTTGGAGACAACATAGTCCACATGCGATCGAAAATCAAACTTTTGATCAAAATGCACACCAAGGTCCTTGATGGTATTGACTCTTTGTAGGTTATCATTACAGAAATTATATTCATAAATAATGAAAGATGATGATCTCGATGCACTAAATATTTTGCACTTAGAGAAGTTCAGTTTAAGGTGATTGTAATTGCACCAATCAAGAAAATTATTAATATCTACCTGCAGAAGTGCAAAATCCAATGGTGAAGATGTTGCCAGAAAAAGTTTCACATCGTCGGCATACATTAAACACTTACAGTACTTCAATACTGAGGGCAAATCATTTGTAAATAAAATGAAAAGGAGTGGCCCCAAATGACTTCCTTGTGGAAGACCCGATATGACGTCTATATGTATAGAGGAGCAATCATCTATTTTAACGACTTGCTTTCTATTAGATAAATAGGAATTTAACCATTTTATAAAAGCTATGTTCAGACCTAATCTTTTTAGCTTTTGCAGGAGGAGACCATGGTGTACGCGATCAAACGCCTTGACAAAGTCGGTGTATAAGACATCAACTTGTTTCCCATTTTCTAATGAGTTCATACAAAAATTAGTAAAGAGGCTTAAGTTTGTACAAGTTGATTTACCCTTTACAAACCCATGTTGATAACGGGACAAAAATTCCTTAACCGAATAATAAAGACGATCAGTTACTACCTTTTCGAAAAGCTTGGGAATAGCTGAAAGCTTTGAAATGGGCCTATAATTGCTCACTAAGTGCTTAAGTCCGTTTTTATAAATTGGATCTATAAAGGATATCTTCCATTCCTCAAGAAAAATGCCTGTTGACAGAGATTTGTTAAAGATAGTTGTCAAAACACAACAAAGAGAAGAAGAACATTTTGATAACAGGATAGGAGGGATTGAATCAAAGCCAGCCTTTTAAGTAGTATCAAGGTCATTTAAACTTTTGAAAATTTCTTGTTCTGTTAATTTAGTTAACGAAAAATCTATTTGAGGAATAGTTTCCGGGTATAGCTCATCAATATCTTCAATTATATCACTATTATATGATGTTTTAAAATAATGCGCAAAAAGATCACAAGAGGATTTAATATCGTTTGATTTATTGTTGTCATACTCCATACATTGTGGAAAAGATGAACCTTTCCTTTTAGAATTCAGAAATACCCAAAAGGATTTAGAATTATTTTTTATATTGGATTCGGTGTTATGCAAATAATGTCTATACAAAAACGTATTAAGAAAGTCAAATTCTTTCCTAAATTGAAAAAACCTTTCACGATCTTCAGACAATTTTGTTAGTTTGAAACGCTTGAATGCCTTATTTTTGGCATTTTCTAGATTCTTTATTCTAGGGTTAAACCATGGAAGCTTAAAAGTTTTTTTTCTTCTTAAGGTAGGAACAAAAAGTTCTATACCTTCAAACAATATGTGTTTAAATTGAGTAAACATATCTTGTAATGATTTGCCATCCATAAAACTCTCCCAATTTACATTATTATAAAAACTATTAAGTCCAATGAAATCAGCCTTTGCAAAATTATATAATTTTTGGTTTTTGATCAAATTTTTTGCATAATCATAGTATTCAAAAGATATACATACGGCCTTATGATGAATGGAATTGTTTATCAAAGGAAAATCAGACATTACCAGAGAGTATTTTAAATCATTGCTGATAAATACTAGATCTAATATTCTCCCTAAACTGTTCTTTACATTATTAATTTGAAAAAGACCCATAGCAGATAATGAGTCAACGTTCAACATTTCTACATCTTTAATTGTATTAAAAGGTATTAAAACATGATCATCTTCCATGTACCGCCAGACGATGTCACCTAAGTTAAAATCGCCAAGGATACATGGGAATTGGTTGGTCGTTAACTCATTTACAATTGCTTGAACATTAGCAATATGTTCGTTATACAGTTACATCTAAGATTCGATACAAAACTTATAAAAATCGAAGCCAAATAAAGGGTGTTTTTTTAGACGTGTGGTTTTCAAGAAGAAATAAGACGCATATATATAGTTTAATGTTATGGCTAAGAATTTAGCTTTATTATAAAGATTAGGGTTTGCCATAATGTTTTATAAATGATTTCAGGCAAGTGGCCACCGCGGCTGGCTCGAACAAATTCAAGCCTAGAAGCCCAATTTTCGACCACGAATTTTGGTGGACTCATTCAGCGCGATGCGCGAACCGAACCATTATTTTGGTAATAAATTTGCACGATTTGCAAACGTTGCTCAGGAGTATAGTGGGGTCGCTTAGCGTCAAATTTCGAGATGATGTGTTTTTGCCGGACAAAAGCACCAAATTTTTTTTAGGTACTACTTAGGTCTATAGCTTGAGATTTAGGGTAGGACCCATCTCGGCGGTCAGCCATCTTGGATTTTATAGCCGCCATTTTGAAATTCAGGTATATTATTAATATCTCGGCTTCTAAATCACTAAGGCTCCCAAACTTGGTGTCTAGGTATACATTTTTGGGGTCGGAGAATACAACCACATACTTTTCAAATGTTAAAGTTAGCAAATATACGAAGGGGGCATGGGGGTCATGCCCAATCATATATAATATTTAGGGTCGGATAATATACTTTAAACAAGTTTAAAATGTATCTGACTAAACTTATTCAAGGAGGGAAATGGGGGTCATGACACCCCCACCCCTCAGAGCCCAAGAAAAAGTAGAAACAAGAAACAAACTTCATTTAAACACACAGTTCTTTAAAAGTGGGCTTCATATCAAATTAGATTCAATACACAGAACAGAATAATTCAGAAAATAGCTTTAGGTTATTTATCTTATGCCTTTTTGCATTCCATTTGGGTTTTGAGGTGAAATCGCTTTTAGCTCAAACAAAGGCTCAAACTAGAATTTTGAAATACTGAGCCTCAAAAGACATGATTTTGGAAATTTCTCAACTGCATGGATTACTTTTAAAACTATTTAGTCAATTTATTGAGTTAGTGCTTATAGTCTAAAAATAATCTTTATACTCTATTAAATACCTAGATCACTAAAAAAAAATCAAGCCTAAATTTGTATTTTGGGTAGATTTCAGACTTAAGAAACCTTAAAAAAGCTCCCGCTTTCTAGGTTTCATAAGGCATAAGCATGCTGAGACCAAAAATGCTACTACATTCGCCCTTGTATGCTTGAGAGAATTGTCACACTGGCCACTTTTCAATATGATTGTAATATTTTGGAAACTAAAACCGAATTCGAAAATTTAATCTTTCAAAATGTTTGTAGAAAATAAAATTTCCTATCGAAATGTATGGTTCAAAAATAATTATAGGTAAGAAAATTTATAAAAAAATAAAGAAGGAAAAATTATCGAAAACCACTCAACAAAATTAAAAAATGAAGATTTTTTTTTTTGGCGCGGTGTGTAATGCATCGGCCTCCTCTGAATTGCAAGGTTCATGTTTCGCTCCCACATGACGGCAAAGAGTTTTTCAATTAATACGAGCATAACCAGACTAAGCACCACTAAAAGAATCTGATGATCGAGGTGGCTCTCGTGAAATAGCTATAACTCCAGCCTATATACTTGGTGGTAACACACGCAAGTTTTTGTTGTTCATTCAAAATTATTCGAAGATTTTTATATTTTTTGCGAAATTGCGCTTTATGATTAAGAAATTTATTACATAATTAAGAAATCTTTGATTTTTCTATTTTTTTGGCTAGTTTTTGTTAACTTTTCCTCCCAATTTTTTTTTTAAATCATCCATACCGATAGAAAGTTTAAAAAGGAGGGGTTTAGAAAACACAGATATCAAAAAAGAAACGGTAACACCAAAATGACCAAAGTGTATTTTCTTAAAGCTAGGACTTCATTCTTTAATTTACTTTTTAATTAAAAGTCATTTCCATTAATAATTATTTTTTTAAATTAATTTTTAAACTCAGAATTAAAACAAATTTAAACTTAAATTTCCTCAATTTTACGTCAAAATGTTAATTTTAATTTGAGTATTCAAAACTTTTACCAATTTTAAGTCAAATTTAAAAAACCTGATGAAAATTACCAAAAATTCTTTTTTCTTAATATGTTTTTTTTTGTTTAAAGTTTGGTATTTTCATTACAACGAAAATTTTTAAAAACAAACACACTGATTTTGGAGTGTGCTATTCTTAAATTAAACTTCTTGCATAATATTCCATCATTAGCTGCGTTTTATTATCTCTGGGTCTGGGTCGAGGTTATCTTTTAACATGCATTACAAAAACAACATGGGATCTAGGTTTCTATCGAGGTTAATTTCAATAACCCAGATAGAGGTTTTCACTCTGGCCGGCAGAGGGCTATTTACCATTGTGAATGGATGTCAGCGATTTGTCAGCAGTATTAGGAATAGAGAGGAAAAGAGACAAGTGCTTACATGAAAAACAAATAAACATAAGAAAAAAAGAGACTGATATACAGCACTGCTTTTGCACTAACCCACATCGTTTTATTTTCACGAGGTGAACCATATGGGTTATGAGCGATAATTAAACGCGGCTATTGTCTCATTTTATTGACCTTGATAACGACCCCAATCTTCGAAGTCTATAAAGTCCTAGTTAAAACGTTTTCCCTGTTCTTCTGGAGTGTGCTCCCAATAATGTTTTTAATTTTTTCTCAAATGAATGTGCAGCACAATCAATAACATTTTAACGTCTTTAAATGAAACAAACAAAAAATGTGTGTAGTTTGTGACACAAGGGTACTCTTGAGATACACATGTGCGTAACAATTCCTCTCCTCTTTGAAAGAAAATATTAAAAAAATGTATTTATTATTTCTATGAAAACTATGTTTTTTAACTACCAACTCTACAAAAGCAAACTTACGGGGGAATGTGGGTTTTTTCCATCATTTTGGAATATAACGAATAAAAATCAAAAATATTTGTTGAGTTATAAAATTAAAACCCTTGAACGTTACTGTACTTTATAAATATGTACTTATATTCGTAGCTTATACAGTCGAACTTAAATGACTCGATTTTTTTCTAACTTGAACCAAATTATGCAGCAGCAGCCAACTTTCTTATAAAACTAAAAAGAGTCCGGCTAAATGTTAATTTCAGCAACCGGTTAGTTATCATCACTATCACTGCAGTGAATTTCACTATCACTGTAGTGAATTTCTAGGTCCATCTCTCTATAGTGAATCCCTAAGAAGATACAGAGCTACGTAGTTTACAAGTATCACTTATTTACCTTGAGTGTTTTTTGGAAACCTTGCCGCTTTCTATCTTTTAAGAGACAAGCAACAGAGAGTTTGACCTATGACAACAACTGTCGAAAATTGCAAGTTAAATATTTCTTGAATGCACCCTTTTTCCATCCGCCGAATAGGCACTGAAATAAATCGATGTGGCGCTACAGTCCGGGGTGGACCAGGGCCTCAACCAACAAGTTTTTCTCCAGCCGGCTCGGTTTATAGCTAGCTGTCTCCAGTTTCGTACGCCAAGTTGGTTGAGGTCCTCTTCCACTTGCGTGCGCCACCTTTTACGCTGTCCACCTCTACTGCGCTGATGTCCCACGGGTTTGGATTCAAAGACTTTCCGGGCCGGAGCATTGGTGTCCATTCGCTCTATATGTGACCCAGCCATCTAAGTCGTTGGCTTTTCACTTTTATGGCAAGGTCGGTGTCGCTGTACAGTCCATACAGTTCGTTGTTGTATCTTCTTCTTCATTCCCCATCTATGCAGACGGGACCAAAAATTACCCGCAGAATTTTCCTCTCGAAACAGCCTAACGCGTTCTCATCCACCGTTAGCAGTGTCCATGCCTCTGCACCATACATCAGGACCAGGATGATAAGCATCTTATATAGGGACAGTTTAGTTGCTCGAGAGAGGGCTTTGCTTAATTACCTTCTTAGCCCAAAGAAACAGCGATTGGCAAGAGTAATTCTTCGTTTGATCTCAGCACTGGTATCGTTCGCTGAGTTTATAGCGGATCCTAGGTAGACAAAGTCTCTGACCACCTCAAAATTATAGCTGTCTATAGTGACGTTCTGTCCAAGACGTCGGTGTTGGGTCTCCTTTCTTGTTGACAGCATATATATTGTTTTGCTTTCATTCACCGTTAGACCCATCTTCTTGGTTTCCTTCTAAATGCTCACAAAAGCACCACTGACATCACGCTTTGTTCGTCCGATTATGTCAATGTCGTCAGCGTAAGCGAGTAATTGGACGGACTTTTGAAAGATTGTGCCTCTAGTGTTGACGTGAGAGTTTTGCACTATTCTTTCAAGAACGATCTTGAAGAAGTCGCATGACAGCACGTCGCCTTGCCTAAAACCTTTTTTGACATCAAAGGTGTCGGTGAGGTCTTTGCCGAACTTGATGGAGCAGCGTGCATTCTCCATCGTCATCCTGCACAAACGGACGAGTTTGGCAGGGAGGCCAAAACTAGACATTGCTCTATATAGTTCGTCTCTATAAATGCTGTCATACGCGGCCTTGAAATCGATGAAAAGGTGGTGGGTATCGATTTGAAACTCCTGGGTTTTCTCCAAGATCTGCGGTAGTGCGAATATTTGGTGGATGGTGGACTTCCCTGGCCTAAAGCCACACTGATATGGACCTATCAGGTTGTTGACGAATGGCTTCAGGAGTTCACAAAGTACGGCAGAGAAGATCTTGTAGGCGATATAAAGAAGACTGATGCTGTAGTAGTGTAGAGGATCACGTTTCTTGAGGATCGGGCAAACAATGCTGAGGTTCCATTCATATCGGGCATGCTTTCCTCCGACCATATTTTACGGATGAGCTGGTGTATACTCCTAACCAATTCATCACCAGCCACTTTGAATAGCTCAGCCACAAGGCCATCAGCTCCAGCAGCTTTATTGGACTTAAGTTTAGATATATAGCTATTTTCACTTCAGCGAGATCGGGTGGACGGAATTGTTGGCTTACGCCATTCAGGTTGAATGGTGCAATCTGCATGGTAGCGAAATTCGGTTCGTCATCGCCGTTATACAATTTGCAGCATTGATTTTTCCATATCCTCAGCACTGACTGCGATTCTACCACGATGTTCCCCTGATCGTCCTTGCAGGCTTCGGTTCAGGCCTTGTAACCTTGGGTAGTTCTTTTTACTTTTTGGTAAAACTTCCGAACTTCATTCCTGCAATGGCATCCCTCTAATTCCTCGATCGCGCGCTTCTCATTCTCTTTCTTTTTCCTTCTTAGAAGCTGGCGTTCCTCTCTACTTTTCTGCTCGTAGAGCTCCCGAGCAGCTCTGGTCCTTCTATGCAGTGCTGCTTTGTATACCTGTTGTTTGGCTGCATGTACTTGCCGTCATTCTTCGTCAAACCAGGGGTTTCCCTTGGTGGTTGTGCGAGGCAAGGCAACCATCTCTGATGGCATCCTGGCAGTTTTTCCATTGGTTCTCGATATTTGCAGTTGGCGGCAAAGGACTATTTAAGAGGGCGTGAGAGACTCGATCGGAAAAGGACCTGGCGATTTATTGCGACTGTATAGCTGCCCGAACTTCCTCACAGTATTTGGCTTTTATCTGGATATCTGCAGCCTTATCTTGATTACTTCGAGGAGGTGGTCCGAGTCAACGTTGGCTCCTCGGAACGTTCGGACATCCTTGATACTGGAGGAGTGCCCTGCGTCGATCGCAATATGGTCAATCTGGTTGGCGGTTGATTGACCAGGAATTCGCCATGTCCCCTTATGTAAGTATATCCAGATGCGGGAACTGCGTTCTAGCTACCACAACGTTTCGCTCCGCAGCAAAGTCGATTAGCTTGAGTCCGTTTATGGAGGTGGTGTCGTGCAGGCTGTATCTTCCGATTGTGCCACCAAAGACAATTGTAATGTCATAGCTAAGGCATTGCTCATATGTCTTGTCCAGGAGCTCTTAGAACTCGTCCTTGGTGTCGTCATCTTTCTCTTCTGTGGGGGCATGCGCGCATATCAGGCTGATGTTGGCGAACTTAGCCTTGATGCGAATTGTCGTGAGGCGTTCCTTCACATAGTTGAAACTCAAGACTTCTTGCCTAAGCCTGCCTCTAAAAACACCTTCAGTTAAAGGTACGAGGCACCCGATGTTCACCACTTGGAGGTGAGAGTAGGAGTTGATAGCCAGAGGTTCGCTTTGAAAAAAAGCTTGTGGACGCTTGTGTCCTTTGAACATCCTCAGTCTAATACTAGTATCATGTGAATAGAGAAGATTTTGCCATAGGAAATAAAAACCAGAATGTTGAAATCACTTCACAATTACAGATTGACTGGAAGACTTAAAAAATCTACCTCTAATGTCTTTAAAATTTTACCTTTAATACGTATTACTGCTGTGAAAATTAAATGAAAAAAAAGAGACTTTTCTGTTGTTTTTTGAGGTTAAACTGTCAAACCATACAACAATTGGCGCCAAAAGGCGGGAGTCGGGACAAGGCAAAGTGGGTGACTTGACATCTATCAATCAAGATATGCATATGCATATCTGCATTGGTTTGGAAAAAAAGGCTTTAAAGAACATAAACGTTCAACTTGGACACTGTTTGTATATGATATATGTAACTAAACTATCTATACATAGGCGTAATACTTTGGTAATCCACTTAACTTTCTATAAGTTGTGTGTGGGTTCATATATCATTTGACTAGAAATTTCATTTGACCGTTTCTGTTTTGATTTTTTTTTTTTAATAAACTCCCTCCAGAACAACAACAAAACGAACCCAAAGAATAACTTTAAGCAAAATAATCATGAATTGTTCGACTTTCAAATGAATACACATTCGTGTACATCTGTACATATTCGGGAGGAGTTTTTTTTTTTTTAGATTGTAAGATGCTTAAGTTTTCTAAGAAGGAGAATGCACCGGTCATGGTGCAGTGGATTGAAGCACTTTAAATGCAAACTGAAATCTTTAAGTGGCAAGTTTGGTGCCTATACTGCCTTGGCTCCTCTAAGCACTACATGAATGTACGTTACGTACGTGTATGTATTTATTTGTGTTATTGGTGCGGTTAAAGAAAGAACATGGATTGCAATTATTTTGCTTTCGATTTTCTATATCGAATCGTGGAAACTAGGTTAATTTGGGGCATGAAAGACTTTATAAACCACACGTTGAATTTAGCACTTTTTTTTAATTTTATGATGCAGGTGCAATCTTTTGAGAAGATTAAAAGGTTGGTATTTTAAATTGGGTGACATGGACATGGACAATGAGTATATTGATTTAATTATAAAAGGCATTGATTCATGTGAAGGTATGTTATGTTAGGCATTGTTAGTTGAAAGACTTGCTTACGAGTATGTAGGTTTCAGTCGTACATAAACTTGACTCCATCATAATGAAAGTCCTTGTGGTTTCATACAATTATACTTAAGTAAATGTCTTGACAGAAAAATAAATACATAGGTGGAAAGCAAAGTATCGTAAAAATACCTACCAGGCTGCCAGGAAAACTGCTGACACACCTAGGCCAGAATAGGCCCATTGTGATACCACATAAAGACTGCGAGATGATCCTGGCTAATTAAACCAATTGGAGCTTTTAATAAAACGATGGAGACTGTGAATGTCGATTTTATTTAAATCACTGGGATCGTCAAAGAAAAAATTTCCTAAGTGTATTTTACGTCTTTGAGAAAGAGCAGGGCATGAACAAAGAAGATGTGTGATAGTTTCTTCCTCCTTCTCGTCCAGTGTCCAGTAATGACACCAATTGTGGAGCTAATATGCAATCTACTTAGAGATAACAAACATTTCGATCGCTTCGGATCCAGTGTTGGCCAGATCCGTTTTGTCGCCAGACAAGTAGTGATACCTGTCCATCTGCTGTTTGTCATCATCATGGAATCTTAAACCTGATTTAATCGATTTGTTTATGGTAAAAGGAATACCCTCCAACCGTATTGAAATTTCAGAAGGCCATGATCTGTTCTCTGATCATTCTGCAGTCATACTCACTATGAGCGAAAGCCTTGTCAAAATTGAAAAACCACCCAGGTTAACAAACGGTAAAACCAACTGGGAAGGATTTAAGAAAGATATCGAGGACAACGTTGAATTGAGGGTATCATTACAAACGCCTCTTGAGCTTGAAGACGCAGTAGATACCTTTGTTGATATAATACAAAAGGCAGCGTGGAATAACACACCTTATCAAAGGGTTACGCCGCGCTATAAAGATATAAAATATCCGCAGGAAATAAAAGACTTAATAAAAGATAAACGAAAAGCACGTAAGAAATGGCAGCGAACCCGTGCTCCTCAACACAAAGCTCATTTAAATCGCTTGTGTAATATGCTAAAAACAGCGATATCAGATTTCAAAAACCGTGAAGTTGAGAATTACCTTGAAAGCTTGTCAGCTGGGAAAGAATCCAACTACTCACTTTGGAAAGCTATAAAAACAACGAAAAAACCAAAGCTTCCAGTACCCCCGATTAAGAAAAGCGGCGGTATTCGCCGATTACCTGGAAGAAACATTTAAACCTTCCGATGGGCAAGCACTCAATGAAAATATTAATATGAGTTTTAGCTCAAGTGAAAATTACAGAACCAGAAATGCTACGCTTGCTGAATTGAACAGAGAAATAAAGAAGCTAAAGTCTAATAAAGCTCCGGGGTATGACTTAATAACAGCGGAAATATTAAAAATGCTTCCTAATAAAGGATTAATTAACCTCCTTTATATAATAAATGCCGCTCTAAGGCTAGAATATGTTCCAAGCCAATGGAAAGTTGCGGAAGTCATAATGGTTTTGAAACCTGGCAAACCATCTCACGAAAAGAATTCTTACAGACCGATTTCGCTTCTTCCAATAATATCGAAAGTTTTTGAAAGAATACTACTCCTGCGCCTGCAGCCTATAATAGAAGAGAAACGATTAATACCTGAACATCAGTTCGGATTTAGAAGCAAGCATTCAACAATTGATCAAGTGCATAGAATAACTGACGTAATTGAGAGAGCTCTTGAAGAAAAGAAAATCTGTTCGACGGTCTTTTTGGATGTGTCGCAAGCGTTTGACAAGGTGTGGCACGAAGGCCTCAAATTCAAATTACGACAAGTTCTGCCTGAAGGACTTTATAAAATTCTTAACGAATATCTAGAAAACAGACTTTTTCGTGTAAGACACGGAAATGAATATTCTAATTTCAAAGAAATAGTGGCTGGGGTACCACAAGGTAGTGGTTTAGGTCCAGTTCTGTACCTTCTATTTACACGTGATATACCTCAAACAGAAGACACTTTCGTAGCAACGTTTGCTGATGATACTGCAATACTAGCAGTAGGCAAAACGATTAACGAAGCTACGATTAAATTACAAAATGCTCTTAATAATGTTAATGAGTGGACAAAAACATGGCGAATAGCGCTAAATGAACAAAAGTCAGTCCACGTGGACTTTACGTATAAAAAAATAAATAGATTGCCCGTCTTTCTTAATACCAGTCGTGTACCATTTGCGAATGAAGCAAAATATCTGGGAATGACTCTAGACGCGAAATTAAAATGGAAGCCGCACGTAAAAAAGAAATGCGAAGAATTAAAAAGTAAATTAAGAGATATGAACTGGCTACTCGGTAAATATTCCAAGCTGTCTGGACTTACGGTATACAACTCTGGGGTTGTACCTGCGATACAAATTTAAATAAATTACAAACGTTTGAAAATAAATTGCTTAGGTCATTTGTAAATGCACCATGGTATATAAGAAACGAAGATCTTCACAGGGATCTCGGGATTCCTACGGTTCGAGACGAAATTAAGAGTTTCGCGCGAAAACATAGAAATCGGCTATTAGATCACGCTAATCCAACGATTATTGACATTCTTGACGAGTCGAATTTAGTACGCCGTCTGCAAAGAACAAAACCTTCCGACTTGGTGCGGTGAACACAAAACCGCTTTAAAATCGCGGAATAAGCAGAAACTTTCACCGGAAAGTTACCTGCAACACGTTACTTAACTTCGTTAAAAATAAATTGCTAGATAAGTTTCAACCTAGTTGCAATCGGGAAGTGGAGGTGGTTTTAGTGTAGTAAGAATCTCACACTTCTATGAGCACGCGTTTTCCGGTCCTCATAGAGCCTGATGCAGGTTTTGCGCCTACCCACGGTCAAAAAAAAAAAAAAAAAAAATGGAATCTTGGTTAAGCATAAGTATACAAGTAGCGATTGGTATTCCAATATTCACCCTGTTAGGTAATATTGGTGTAATAGTTCCCATCCTGGCGAGTTCATCGGCTTTACAGTTTCCTGGAATATCTCTGTGTTCCGGCACCCAGAAAAGGTGAATGTTGAACTGTTCTGCCATCTCCATTAGAGACGATCGACAATTTCGGGCAGTTACGGAGTTTGTAGAAACAGAGCCTAGTGATTTAACGGCAGCTTGGCTATCTGAGAAGATACGGATATTTAAAGTAGATATTACGTTTTCTTTGAGCCGAAATAAAACTTCTTTTATCGCCAGGATTTCCGCTTGGAACACGCTTAGTACATTGAAATTTAAGAAAAAATAAGATTCATGAAAACTTCACTCTTTTTGAGCTATCTAACAATATTCACATGGAGTGAATTGGAGAAACATTGCCAATCAATTTTTTTTCATCTTCAAATTTAAAAATTAGTTAGGTGTGCTATAGTCACATAAGTAAAACGCCCCATTTGTTATTGCATTAAGAAACTAAAAATTATTTTTTGATCTTATATTCTTCAAATAAAGTTAAATACATAAAGTTGAATGTCAACTAATTGACTTTGACTTAACTTACCTTGCACTTAATCAGATCAATTGTCAGAAAGACGAAAAAATGTTTCTAGCTAAGCTACACAATTTTAAGTTGCGATCCTATGCATTTAGACTAATTCAAAAAAAAAAAAAAAATTGTCCTCGATTTTCAATGCCACTAGCTAGAGTTTAGTGAAATAATAAGCCTGGTAAAATTTCAGCTCTTCAGATTAATACTTAGAGGTCGCTCGAAAAAAAACGACTTAAATGGAAAAACAAACATTAAAAAACAACGACAACATTTAAAATGCAAAACAATAACGGTTTTAAAAGCTAGAAGTCTGTTCTGTAATCCTACATTAAAAAAAAAAAAACGAAAAAAAATATTTAGTTTTCCATTTCTCAATTTTGAGAAAAACTGATCCAACATTTTTTTTAATCAAAATTTTGAGTTTGAACGCAATTTCTTTGAAACTATATTTAAATGTAGGATTAAAGAAAAGACTTTTGGCTTTTAGAACCGTTATTGTTTTGCATTTTAAGTATTGTCGTCAGAAATGTAAAAATGCATTTTCTTAAATGCATTTTTATTTGCATTAATGATTAAAAATAAAATTTTAATGCAATGTGAAAATATTTTGCATGAAAAAAATTTCAATAAAATGAGCATTTTTTGAATAAAAAAAAAAAACAGTCAATAGAATTTGAATGTCAACATCAAAATTTTGAAAAACCGAGTATGCCAATCGGTTAAGAAGGGAGGTATTACCTAGTGTCACCGCCAACGTTGTGGGACCACTACAACCCATTTTACCCCTATTCCTTATTTATAGTCAAGTAAATCTATGGTTTGACCCAAGACAAACTGTAACAAAAGAAAATTTTGTGCGAAAAAACTCAGACCACTGGTACTTAAGACATCCAAAATTAGCCAAAATCAGCTCATGGGAACATTGGTATTTAGTCGTTTCCAATATCGCATATGACAAAATGTATTGAGTTATAAAGCAGAACTGTGATACATCTATTTAAAATGATTTTTCACGCTGATTCGAACTTGATATCAGTTTTTACCGAAATGAATCTTCAAATAAATAAGGAAAAGAATCAGTAATTACATATATCTCAGATCTTTACTGATGAGTAGGATCTCTAAATAGAGTTTTTTTGTCATTTCACCAATTTAGTTTTTCCTTGTTTTTATGAGTAGGTACTAGGTTGGTTTAGTTATTTGTTTGTATCTTGAAAAATAAAAGTCCTAGAACCATTTGGTTTTTTGTGAGACAAAAGCATTGAATATTAAAGTCAAAAATAATACTTAATAGCATCAAATTTGTAAAAAAAATCAGTTTGAACGATTTATTTTGTATTATGTTTTCAAAATTTTGAGTTTGAAGGTTATTTTTTCAAAAACTATTCACGTAAAAAACTTAGTTTAAAAAAGCATTAAAGAATGGATTTCTGGTTTTACAAAAAACTAAGGCATAATATTGTACGTAATGCCATTGGGTTTTTATATGGTTTTGAAAATTTAGGTAAAATTTTTGATCAAAAAGTTGGTTTAGGTCTATGTTTATATCTTGAAAAATAAAAGTCCCAGAACCATTTGGTCTTATGCGTTTGACGTTTGACTAAAAACTTACTAAAGCATTGAATATTAAAGACAAAAATAGTACTCCCGCTCAAACGGGGGGCAGTCTGACCCCCCTTTAAAATGACTTTTTTCGGTACAACCTACATTCTCTCATCATTTATGGTATCGTATGCAAAACGCCCCGCACATGCATAAATGCATTCAAATTTAAGCCATTTCCCGGTGGTGGACTGTGGCTAATTTTTGATATATGTTTTGGTATGTGTCATTGAACCTAACTGCAAATGAATTTCTTTTGTTACAACTTGTCCGGGGTCAGCCCTATATTTTCCGTAGATTTACCTGACTATTAGCCCTTAACAGTTTCAAACAGACCGACTGATTTAGTGCGGACCAGTACCATTTTTCAATTGTGGAACGAGTCCGAACTAAATCAGCCGGTCTGAAACTGTTCGAAACTACGGAATAAGGGTAAAATGTGTTCTAGTGGTCCCACAACGTTGGCGGTGACACTAGGTAATACCCCCCCTTCTATTGGCATACTTGGTTTTCCTAAATTTGGACGTTGACATTTTAACACCTGTCAACAATTGTGTTTTCGTGAATCTACGTCCTATCACAAAACGAGTAGGTACTTCATACAAACTCATTTGAAATTCGTGTCCTACCCATCACTATACCACGAATCATGCCCTTAAATATTATTGACGTAGTTTTACGATTTTAGCAAAAACTGTTCTTACATTTTTTTTTTAATGCAACAAATTTTCATAATTTTTTTTTTCAATGCAAGAAATTTTCAAATTTTATTGATATTTTTTTTTTAATGCAAAACATTTTTATTCATCATTAACATTTTTATTTGCGATATAGGTACTATTGGGCAAGCTTTGGATTGATTCATGCAAAGAAAAAAACTTTGAGATAACAATTAAACATGACAATACGATGATGGAGAACACGAAATAAGTGGGTGGCACAAATCTGTCTGTCTGGTTGTGCCTCAACGTACAGCCTAAACCACTGACGCAAGTTTCTTCAAATTTTGAACTTAATGTTTTTTTAAAGCCTTCCATAGGGGAAATTTGAAATTGAAATAACGGTACTTGCCAAACAGCCGTTAAGAAAAAACTATTTTATCTCAAAAACGGCTCCAACGATTTTGATAAAAAATTCATTTGCATTTTATTTTTTTAACGCAGCAAATTTTTGAGCATTAAAATTTTATTTGTAATAAAAAAAATTAATTTTTTTTGCATTGAAATCCTTACAACTCTGATTGCCGTTTATTTTAAATATTTGTTTTTCCATTTAAGTCATTTTTTTTTCGAAAATCGCCTCTATCTCCTAAGCGGGGCGAGAAAAACGGCAGATTATACTTTTCCCGTTATGCTAGAATTATTTACTTTAAAATAAAAAAATCGACCGCGCTCGAGAATGTCCAGGTGACGATTTTTGTTTGCAAGTTTGCAACCCTCCCACTACCTTAGGTCACGCTCAAATCGTCAGATTATTGAAATACCATAGATTTTAATATATACCTAGATAACCAACTTCGCCTTCAAAAGTGAAGCTCGGCCACCATTTTATTGGAGGCATTTACAACAACAATTCTATTGTGTTTTGTGTGTTGTTTACTTTTTGCAGAGGAGATTTTTTCTAAAATATAGTATTTGTATTTGTTTAATTGGTTTTTTTATTTATGAAACGTGATTTTAAGGTGTGCAAGATTGCAAAAATATTAAAATACCTAGTTCTGGTAGTGTCTGTGCGTGTAAAAATAGTAACAAGAAAAAATGGTATTTTTGCCATATTTATTTGAGAAATCATAATAAATTATATCTGCAATTAAAGCCAACAATTTAAGCTTTCTTTTAATACCAAAAAATGTACACTTCATCACAGAATTTTAAAAGATATCAGTGTACAAAAGCAAGACTAGGAAAAAATTTCTCGCAAGAAGTTAAATGTAAATATCTCAAAATATATTAAACGTAGCTATATAATTTTGTTACCATTTAAGAGATGGCAAAAATACCTTTCATTTGATACTATTATCATTTTATTACCTCTTCTAAATTCCAAGATATTAACATATATTTAGAGAAACCACTAAGGCATTTAATTCGATTGTTTACATTTTTTGCCTCCAACAAAATGGTCGCAAAGCTTTACTTCTGTACAAAAGATCCTATGTTGGCCATCTAGGTATATATTAAAATCTATGTGCAATACACACTTTTCAGCATATAATTAACCTACCCCATCTTAATCTGACGCGCTCGAGAATTTCGAGCTATCGATTTTTGTTTACTAATCTGATACCCTGCCCTAGACGCCCGGCCCTACATAGAGGACTTATATAAAATCCCCTAGTGGACTCCCCTACTATTAGTCTTCCAACGTTGTTTTTGGCGGAATGGGCAATGGACACTCTAACTGCTATGAGGGTATGTTGTTTTTAGAGGTGTGTTTTGGATGTGTAATGCTCTGTAGATTAATCCACGGGTTAGTTTATCCGAGACTGCAGATGAAACAGAAACAAATTATAACAGCAACTCTTTTTATTTTTTTTTTATGGTTAAATTTGCCAAATATTCAGCTTTTTTTTCTTTCCTCTAATTCATATTTTATCTTTGTTTAGAGAGTTTTTTTTTACCCCAGGCGACAAAATCCAGGCGCTACTCCCCTGGTATCAGTAAATTCAATGCATAGCTATACAAACCCTCTTTATGGTTCACTTAGTAGAATTAAAGTACCTATCACTTGTAATTTAAAAAAAATTATCAAATCGATTCAATGTCTGAACTTGAAAACCAACTCATATTTTAAAGTGCTCATTCGTTCCAATGCTTAGTTGTAAGAGAAGAAGGGTTCGGTAAATAAAACCTGTTGAATTAATTGGTTTGATTTGAAGATTAATATTTTTTTACTTGGCCTTACGACGATTGTACCCTTAGGTGATTACTGACCTGTTTAATATGAAAAAACCTTGCACATGATATGTTGTTGATGTCTATCTATCAATTAATGCGAAATAAAATTTCCAACAATTTTAAGTTGAAATAAATTTATGTTTCTATCATCATACTCGTACGAGTACTTAGGCTTTCTGCACATGAATCGTATCGTTATAGGCATTTTCAAGATTGGTTATGTAGCATTACCAACGTTTTAGGTAAAACACCCATAACTTTGAACAAATTGTAAACAAAATATTGCAATGTAACAATATTTTGTTGGAGAAGAATCCGGTTCCTTTTTGACTATTTTGGTCACTTGATGTGCAATGGAATAAAGTTATTCGATTTGAGGATTTTTATTGAACATTATTATTAGAAAAAGCAATTGTAGAGGGGCAAATATCCTGGACAAGAATTCTGAAATTGGTCTATTGAAGTTCTTCGAGACCATCAGGCAATCTGAAAACTGCGGCACCATTCGCTGGACTTGATTAGTTACCATTGGTTCATGTGCATTTCTATTATAAATTATTTTTTTTTACTATGGCAAAAATAAAGCTAGGTACCAAAATTTTCCACAAGACAACAATTACCTTTTGGATGCTGAAAAGCGAACTGCTATATAAAAATACAGTTTGATCTCGTCTTAAAATATCATATTTTGGAAATTAAATAAAATAAGCATCAACGTTTATTTCTTTAAACTGACTTCAGAGAATAGGAACCAGTATCACGATGCTTTTTCAAGCTTCTTTTAAACAACTTTTTATTTGTATGTTACCCCATTTCTTATAAGCGTAAAGTCGACCGCAAATTTTTTTTCTTGACTTAAATCAAATATCTTTTGTCAAATAGATATATGTACATTATGAACTGTACATACATATGTATGTTTGTATGTGCTTCGCTAATAATGATATTTTATTCAACTTTGTTCTTATGAATTTTTATTGCTTAGTGTGCTGAAAAAAAATTTCACCATGGTTTACTACAGCACCTTGACCAAGAAACTAGCTCGGTTAGACATTATTTTGAAATTACACCTACATTGACAACACTTTATACTTTTTTTCATACTATGAATGAATGAAAAATAATTATGAATTATTTATTGCTGAATGTGTTTATTTAAAACGAAAGAGCTGATTTATTGGACATAAATTCTTACACCCGTAACAATTGCTTAAGTGTACAATTTATTTTTTTATTAGATATTATAAACCTAAATTCTTGACTAGGTCGTACGTTTTTGCTGTTTTTTTATAATTAACGCGCACTCAAGGGGTTATGACTACCCTTTATTTATGTAAAACACAGTATGAATGTTATAGGAAAATAGGATAGGGTTTTAAAGGAGATACAAATGCACGTTGGTTTTAAATTTTCGAATATCACAGTGGGAAGGAAAAATTGAGCAAGGTAAAGCATTCCGTGCATTCGTGATGTGCGGCTGAGTAAATCATCTCTGTAGGTACTTGACGGTATGTTAAAATGGCTTAAGCTAAGTACAGACGATTTTGAGATCTTACAATATTGTCGAATCTGCCAATGCTCTGACAATAGCTGCCAATGAGCGGAAAATTTCAAATTATGTTACAATACATGGTATTTTAGAGTCTTAAAATTGCATTAAGCATGTTAAAAAAAAAAATAATAAGATCTCAGAGACCTCAGCAAATTTCGATCCGTCAAAAAGTGAGGATCCAATATTTTATTTCTTCAATAATTTGACTGCAAAATGGCAGAACGGTTTCGTTTTTGAACTTAATCAATGAAGAAACTGTCAGTTGTTGTAAGATATCTTAAACTACCACATCTGACAATATCCAATGAGTCTGGCATCAGCCACATATCCAAAACAACCCGGATAGGTTTAAATGGTTGTTGTAGTCCTATGTATGTGAAAAACAATTTGACGATAGCTAATGCAAAAACAACTCAAGGTAGATACCTGCCAATTTTTTTTGAATAGACAGACAGCCTAACGGATAGGTAGAATCACGAACGCGAGGATGTCTTAATCGTCGGACAATAGCTAAAATTATGTATTGAGCTGATTTTCAGATCTAATAATTTCATTATCAGACCTATGACAATTAGCCAGGGCCCAGATCGCGTAACATGATTCGATTGAACGATCGTCGTTTTGATTGTAGTTGTCTCTATTCATATCTACAGGAAAATATAGAGAGAATAATAGTCGAAACGACGATCGTTCAATCGAATCGTGTTACATGATCTAAGCCCGAGTCACGTTTCTGAGATCTCAGATTTTTTTTCCGTCGTCAGCTAGACTGAGCATGAGGAGAAACCTGACCAAGATTTCCTTGCTTAGAAGTCAAAAGCACTCTATTAGCCTATTGAATAGACCTTTTAAAAAGGAACAATTACGCGCAAGGGTTTTTACTATTGAATATGTTTGTTTGGCCCATAATCATGCTTAAAACCAAAAATGCTACTAAATTCACCCATGCGTTTCTGAGAGAATGGTCACACTGGCCACTTTTCAGTATTTTTGGTATAACTCGAAAACTAAGCCGAATTTGACAATTTTACCTTTAATACTTTTTGTTCAAAATTAAATTTTCTATCGAAATGGATAGTTTGGAAAATTTCTTAAACTAATTTAAGGAAGAAAAGTATTTTTATTTACTTTTCTTCCTTAAATTTAAATTTTAAATTAAAAAAAAAAATTCGAAAAATCAAAGATTTAAAATTTTTTTTATAAATTGCGCATAACTTTTTTCGGAGCAAAGATACGCTCAAGACATGCATGTACAAAGTAAACTAGTGTCTTAAGGCCTTAATATGGCATGCCAAAAAAAGCCATATTGTTTGAAAATTGACAGAGATACAGCATTCAAACTTTACCATTTCTTTTCATTTTTCGCGGTTTTTGCCAGAAAGCCATTTTGTTGGTACTTTAAGACAAATTTTACATTCCTAGCACCTAGTACCAAATCTTATGTTAATCGGACCAGTCGTTCGGTCTGTAGGTCTGAGAGCATTTAAAAGCAGCCGAAAAACGAAATTACGAGCTTACATACTTTTTTAAAATTCTCTATAGTTGTAAAATTTTGATTTTGAACATTTTTACGAAAGTGAAATTTGCCATATTGTACCGAAAAAGGGACTTTCGGGCCAAAACTGTGAAAAATTATAAGAAATTATAAGGTTTGAATGGGAATATCTCTGTCAATTTTGAACAAATATTAATTTTTGTACATGTCATATTAAAGCCTTTAGTCTCTACTTTATTTTGTCCATGCATCTCTTGACCCTATCTTTGCTTCAAAAAAAGTTATGTACAATTCATTAAAAAAATTAGATATCCTTGATTTTTTTATTTTTTTTAGGTTGGTTTTTGTTAACTTTTCCTGCTTAAATTTTTTTATAAATTTTTTTGAACCATTCATTCCAATAGAAAATTTAATTTTGAACAAAAAGTTTTAAATGTAAAATTGTCAAATTCGGCTTAGTTTTCAAGTTACACCCAAAATATTGAAAAGTGGCCAGTGTGACCATTCTCTCAGAAGCGCATGGGTGAATTTAGTAGCATTTTCGGTTTTAAGCATGCTTATGGGCCAAACAAACAAATTCAATTATAAAAACAATTGCACGCGATTGTTCCTTTATACCCTTCATTTTCCGGTCTATTCAATAGGCTGAATTCATTCAGCTGAAGAATTTTGCCGAGAAATTGTGTTCACAGTTCTGAGATTGCTGAACCCTTAAAATATCCACTTATGTAATTTCGAACAAGCATAGACACTTTTGTCTACATCTCAACTTGCTTATTAGTTATTACAAAGGAAAATCGGCGGAGACTGCACTAAATACTTACCCTAGTACGATCTATCGAAAAAACATAGAAAACATTACAAGACAAAATTGAAAATGTCACAACTAATTAACAACTAAATTATTAAGCAATAAAATGAAAAGTTTTAGATATTTTTACCACTTTTTGAAAAAAAAAAACATAGAAAACATGGAAGGAAAAATTCGAAACTGTCACAATTAATTTAAAACTACTTAATGACAAATTTTTAAGCCATAAAGAGTTGCAATTTTACCCCCTTTTGAGGTGGTGCTTCGCTTACTTGATATCAAGCTAACGAAGAACATAGAAAACATTGCACGAATGAATATAATTTTTTACAGCTTTTAAATGACTAACTAGTGGCAAGTTATTAAGCCATAAAACATTAAGTATAAGAAGTTTTTCTCGCTTTTCGAGTTATGTCAAGTTAGTTAAGCATCAAAAAATTCTACACTGTCAAAACTAATTAACGGCTAACTATCCACCTAACGGTACTTATTTTTTGATTTGTGAAAGTTGCTTTGCTAACTTGACACTCGTAGAAAGTAAATGACCCAAAAACACATAGAAAATACGGCCCGACAAAATTGAATTTTTCACAACTAATTAATGAAAAATCAACGACAAATTATTAAGCAATAAAATATATTGAGTTTAAAAAGTTCTTACTACCTACTTTTCAAAAAAAAAACACAGAAAACATAGACACAGCTAATTATCCAACAATTAACCTATTTTTCTATGCGAAAAAACCCAAAAAACATTATACATTAAGTATAGGTACTCGTATAAGAAATTTTTACCGATTTTCGACAGGGTCCTTTGATAACTTGATATCAAGTAAGCAGAGCACCCAAAAAAACATAGAAAACATTGAACGATAAATTCGAAACTGTCACAATTTATTAACGACTAATAAACGGCAAATTATTCACCTATTCGTTTTCTGCTTCATCAAAGCTGCTTTGCTATCTTGACACTCATCAAAAAAGCCGTTGAAAACAATTATTGGGGCCTTCAACCTCATAACACTCACGAGCTATACATATATACTTCGGTGATTAGACTGATTCCAACTTGCGTTGTGTCAGTATGGTGGACTGCTCATCTAGATAAGGCGGTAAATTGCGACAAACTAAGCAAATTCCAACGCTCGCTCGGCTTGTTTGTGTACCTATCTAGACGATCTGACAGCCCTTGATATTTTCATCAAAAAGGTGGCTGCTAATACAGCCATTCGCCTAAAAGCTTCTACTTAGATGCAACAAAACGTGTTATCAAACAGATATTCGCATCTTTTCAGATGGTCAAGCGGCTATCAATTCTCTGTACTCGGTCTCTAATCTCTACTAACTCCATAACAGCCCTTAATTATCGTTCAGCAGTTTAACATTCATCTGTTTTGGGTGTCAGGGTATAACGACACTCCAGGAAATCGTAAGACCATATTTTAAAATGGTAGACAATTTGGTTGTACAGAACTAATTCATAGCAAATTAGTCACACAAGAAAAAAAAGATTGCATTTTTGGTCTGCGAAAAATGGGAGTCCTGCTAATTTCATATGAAGTATACAAATTTTGATCGAAGCCGTGAAAGTCAAAAATAAAAAAAAAGGGTATTGAGGAAGGAACAGTAAGATACATTTTTGCTGCATTTTTTTACCAAAATGTAGGTCTTACGACACACGGAAATAATTGTATAAAATCCTTAAAGCCGTTTTTGAAATAAAAGGACTTTATCTAAAAGGCTGTATGGTTCTTACTTTGATTTCTTATTTACAAAGCTAAATAAAAACTTGCTTAAGGAATCATTTAAAACCTTTAAGTTCTAAGTTTGAAGAAAACTGATTCAGCTACATACAGACAGACAGACATGAGTATTTCGGGACTCATTTTTATCGAGTTCTTTTTATCATCGTATAATATCAGGTTTGATTGAAAATCTCTGATTCTTGTTTTTACGAATCCTAAGCTTGCCTCATAGGTATACAAAACAAAAAAATAAGTTCGGTGGGCGTCAGCTGATGGAGAATCAAAGTCAAAGACATTCAACTCTCATTCTCATCCATTGCTGTGTGCATGTTGTTAGTTGGCACTTTGGCAGGAATGGTTGGGTAGAAAAGGGATATAGAAACCTTTATCTTTAAATAAAATAGCCTCAACGTTTCATTGAACTTTGTTTGCAAATCTAAAGGATCAATTAAATTGAGCTAATGATGCTGCTTCGATTTCATTTCTCATTGAACGTTTGAATTGCGGTGAATGGTTTTTTTTTATATATCTTTTTATTCTCAGAAACACAAAATTTGTGGAAATATTATCTTCGAAGAAGATAATTACAAAGAGGATAGGTTTATACAGAAATAATTAAATTTAATTGACAAAATCTGTGACATTAACGTTTTGATATCAATTCATTATCATTCATTTATCGTTAACATAACTGGAAACAAATCGAGAAAAATTAATTCGATTTTTGATATTCTAAATTGATTATTTGAAGATTAATTGCAGAATTAAAAAAAATGTTACAAAACTATGGCCTCAACTCTCTAAATTCTTAGATATTGCGACGGGTGGTTTAGCGATTATTGCAAGTTGTGTTGGTAAAAGCACTTTAATAGTTCTTCCAAAAAAAGTAACGAAATTAATACAACAAATGCGTTAAAACCAGCGAAACAAGTTTACATGGTTCAAGTTCCAGTTATAGAAGGTCATAACTTTAGTTCCAAGGTTCCAAATCTCCAAGGCTAAGGAGAAATAGCAAACTATCTGCACAAATTAATGAGGTTCGTCATGTTCTCATAACTTCATATTCTTAATGAGGAAAAAATCAATTCGACTTTTAGAAATATATTTTTTAAAAGTTATCTTTTGTTTTCTTAATAGCAAATAACACACCTAATAAAGGGTCTTTCAATAAAGATGTTCGCTTTTTTAATATTGATTTGTGAAGTATCAACTCGATTTATTTTTCTTTGAAAGAACATTTAATGGCATACTCGTATGAAGGATGGAATATAACGTCCTTCAAATGTCCACCCGCTTTTATTGGTTGGTGGCACGTATTTGGAAGGTTAAAATTTTGGATGGCTTTGTTACATAAACTGGGTGGATTTGCTGAACGGCATTCGTTACGTTGACTTTGAGAGAATTTTTTGTTTGTGGCTTATTTGCATAGACCTATGAACTTGTTAGATAGCCCTTAAGGAAGAAGTTTCAAGGCTGGCTAGTTCAATTCACCGCCCAAATCTTCAAAATGCTTATGCGGAATTTACATGGTGACATGCGACGAAAGGCATACAGCATCGTTCCATCCTGTTGGAACTTGGACCCACATGTCTTCGGTATCTATACCATTCAGCTCAGGCCAAAGAAGCAAATGCTTTATCATCAATCTATAGGGCTTGCTGTTGATGGTTATGGCAATGAGCGTTTCATTTTGGAAGAATTAGGTTTAGGGAACACCATGTTCTTGGCGAAAAATACTCTATACTAAGGAAAATGCAAATTGATCTGTATCTCCAAAACTAATGATCTTTGTGTAAAAGTTGAAGTTGAAGTCAGTACTTCAAGGTAAATGTCTATAAGGTCAGAAAATAGTAAACAGCACTGCAATAGGAAGCTGGAAGTCAGCATTTGCCCCCCCCCCCCGTGGCTCTACGCTACCATACTAACCTAATCCATGAAGGGTCGCAGCCTGTAACACGGCGGTCTTCCGTACTCTACAATCCCGAGCCCGTTTCTTCTAATCATCTATATCCTTCTGGTTTTTTAGCTTGGTCTTTTAACTGGTATTCTTCGTTTCCTCGAACATGGGACTATAGGATTCAAAGACTCTCTTGGCTGCAGCATTATTTTCCATTCGCTCGCCGAGCCAATAAGTCGACGTGATTAGATTTTCTGAACTACATACACATCTTGATACAGCTCATAGAGTTCGCAGTTTTATGTTCTTCAGCATTAGCCCTGCTCACACACAGATCCAAATACCTGTCGAAGAATTTGTCTTTCGAAATAGCCCAGTGTCAGCTTATCGCCCAACACTAAAGCAGTACTGGCAGTATAAGTGTATAAGGTCTTTGTCTTTCGTGTTAGGAGGTAAGCGCATCTGTTGCACCAAACCGAAGTAGCACCGGTCTGATACTAAGATATCATTTATGGGATTAATGTTTACTCTGAGGTAGATGAACTCCTTGACTACTTCGAAGTTGTTGTTTGTCCTAGCCGGTTGACAGATATCAATATTCTTTAATAACGTGTATTTGGTCTTATCAAAGGGCACGGTAATGCCCAGCCAAGTTCGGGGCACTACACACTTTTTACAGGAACAAACTCAGGCGATTTTCAACCCCCCTCTAACTTCAGTACCAATAAAGTCAGAAACTTCAAATTCGGAGTATTTGCTGAGCTTATCAAACACAGGTGGCTCACCAAATTTCAACTCTTTAGCATTAGTAGTTCCCAAGATATAGGACTTCAAAAATAGCACAAACCGTAACTGACTGACTCACTGACAGATCATCAAAATTATGGAGCACTTCCCGACATCGTAGAAACTTGAATTTTCGCACAACGGTAGGCCTTGTGGTACATACAAAGGAAAAAATCGAAAATTTGCAATTTTCTATTCAGGGGGCGTGGCATCCACCCACTTTCTTAAATATTCTATAAATTATATGGAGCCTTTCCTATTGTTGTAGAACAATACAAATTTGTAAGTCGGTAGGGTTTGAGGTATTTAGAAAGAAAAAAAAATTAAAAATTGGAATTTTCCATACAGGGGGCGTGGCATCCACCCACATTCTTAAAAATTCTTATAAATTATATGGAGCACTTCCGATTGTTGTAGAACGATGAAAATTGGTAGGTCGGTAGGACTTGAAGTACTTAGAAAGAAAAAAATTGAAAATTTGGAACTCTCCATTCAGGGGGGGGGGTGCCATCCACCCACTTTATCAGAATTGCAATTATTTGTATGGAGCACTTTCGGTTGTCGTAGAATTATGAAACTTTGTAGAGCGGTAGGGCTTGACTTTCACCTGGCAAAATAAATCTTTGCAAAAAGGAGTGAAATCACAACAAAAACATAAATGTTAAAAAAGGAGCTAAGTTCTTATGTGTACAAGAAACCTGTGCGTAAAAAGTCAGCCAAAAAACGTAATGAGATCTAAAATATATGCAAAGTTTTAAGTTCATGAAGTTTTATATCAAATATGTATCTTAAGTAAAGTAATATCGAAACAATTCCAAATTATGACAGAAATTTGGTAATTAATGATTACTGATTAAAATTTGATGGATTTACTTGGCAAGTTTTCTCTTAAATACTTACTTAATCACAAGCTTAAAATGTATGAAAACTTGACCAGTGAACCCACCAAATTTTAATCAGTAATCATTAAATACCAAATTTCTGTAATGATTTGGAATTGTTTCGATATTACTCTACTTAAGATATTTGATATTAAACTTCATGAACTTAAAACTTGGCATATATTTTAGATCTCATTACGTTTTTTGGCTGACTTTTTACGCACAACTTTCTTGTACATATAAGAACTTGGCTCTTTCTTTAACATTTATGTTTTTGTTGTGATTCTTGTTGCCTAATAAGTTTCACCTGTTCTTCGATTATTGCAATAAAAGACTCTATGTATAAAACGACCTGTTAAGAGCGGCCGCTGATGTCGATGTCATTGGCACTATTTTAGAAGTTGAAGAGATCTGTTGAAAATAATGCTTTCAGTGTTAACGCCTGCCCTATGCACTATTTGCTCCAGAATGAAATTGAAGAAGTCATATGATAGCGCATCTCTTAGCAAAAGCCCTGTGCATTAAAGATTTTAAGTCAATTGGTTGATATTTTGACCAAAATAAACTTTTTCTGTCAAAATATTATACACTATCTGTCAAGCCATCAACTATGTACACTATCTGTCAAGCCATCAACTGTCAAACTCCATTGATGAATGGCTAAGATAAGATGTCGTGGATTGAAAAGCCTCTGAGAAATCTGAAATGTTTGAATAATTTGTACTGCTCCGGAAAAACGTGCTTTTAGGAGAATTATTTGGATCGAAGTACCCTTTTTCTGTCAAAATATAGTTTGTCCTCTATCTTTCAAGCCATTAACTGCTAAATTCCATTGACGAAACCTCTAAGAAATCCGAAATTTTTGATGAATTTCTACTGCTACGGAAAAATGTGATTTTAAGGTAATTGGGTGACATTTGGATCGAAATACACTTTTTATGTCAAAATATAATTTTTCCCCTATCTGTCAAGCAATCAACTGTCAAACTCCATAAAAAAATGGTTATGATGTCAATGAGCTAAAAAACATGTAAAAATCACAAATTTTTGAAGAGATTAATATCAGAAATCGAGATTCATTGAAATGATTGAGATTGGAATGGAAAATTGAGAATAATCGAAATGATAGAGATTGAGATCGATTGAAATGACAATTTGTGATTTCAATCATCAGTACTTTTCAATGATCGGATCAAAAAAATCAAATCGTTCCCGATTGATACAGCCCTAACATGCTTTCTTCCGCCCAAACTTGTTTGATGAGTTGATGCATTCACCTTGAAACATCCCAACTGTACTTGAAGACTTACGCTATCAACATGCTTTTAGATTTTACTATGGACTTGTGAAAAATAACAATACTCATGTCTATTCTGTCGGAGTCCATGATTTAGTCCCCTGGAAGATTTGCCTCCCATTGAGAATATTTCTACGGGTACCTATGAATCTGTAACATCAGATCGGGCCTGAGAAAGTCATGATAAATATTAGAACAACTTTTCCATCCACAAAGAGTGACAGTTTAGTGGGGTTTTAGACTGCCCCTATAGGTACTCATCATACACTTTTTCGAATTATATTGAGTTCCAAGCCTTCAAAAATTTTTCGAATATGAATAGCATCAATTACCTATAGCAATTATTGAGTTACTCATTTTCATTGTGTCATCGCATTCCATTGCATTTTGCATTTGAAGCATTCACTTATGAGTGTGACTTATTGCTCATTTTTAAATGCATATCTAGCCACAAATTTGTATTACTTAGCTACAAATACATACAAACACAATGTCTCCTATTCCTCTCTATGATCAAATATTTTACACAAATCTCATTTACATAATTCCATGACAACCGATGCAAAATAAGTCTCAACTCAAAGCTAGCAAAAACAAGTGTACAAGATGATCTGTCATCCTCACCACATGGACATGAACTCAATAACCTGTAAAGAGTGTGCGATTACATAGCGAATTATTGAAGCAGCATATATATATTTTTCTTAAATCAACACTGTATAGGTAAGGTATCTTATGCGAGAGAGATGTGAAAAAAAATAGCGAACCACCATTGAGGTAATAAAAGCACATTTACAATAATCATGGTTAAGTCAGGTTGATTGTGTGTGACATAACCTCGTCGGAATAATAGTTTCTTTCACTTATTTGTTGTCTTAAGAAAAATAAAATAAAAAAAATTCATTGAAAAAGATAATATTTCATATTTCACTAGCGAAAATTAATGATTTTATTTTATTGAATAGATTATGCGATGGCACTTCACCATCACCTGTCCAAATGAGCTTGATCTTCGTCTTCTTTTTGTTTGCATAATAAGAAGATCAAACCACAAAGAAAGTTCCCACGTCTTTTTTGAATACAAAGTGCGATGTGCTTCAGTTTAGATGACTAATAATATTTTTGTTTAAAATATTTAAACTATCATAGACCAAGTAACATACATAATTAAATTCGATCAATGCCTCATAAATAATTCAAAAACAATGAATAGAGTATATTGTTATTGTTATATTATGCATGTACATAACGTATGTTTATTTTTAGTAAATAAAACTTTCGTTTTAATCAAGAAGCAATTTATATTTAGTGCATTTATATATAATTTAATTTAATTTAATTTAATTTAATTTAATAGCCATCGAAAACATGAGGTATGAATATGGAAAACATTTTTTTTTAAATATTCAGTCGTATTTATAAACTTTGTCTATCTTTAGACAGAAGAGTTCAAAAAGCTATTAATAAACTATGTCTTAAAATTGTCTAACTTGTACTTGGACAACGGAATCGATTGTCTAAGCCTTGACTTAATTGACATTTTCCTTGGTTCCAGAATGCATATTTCCAACTTTGTAAATCTGTGCAACGGTCTAACTAATCAACCATCTTATAAAATCTAATAAATAGGTCTGTTTACTTCGATGTACGAATTATGTTTCTTTTTCAGAGGCATTGCCTTTTTTGAGTAGCGACAAGTCATCCAGAGTATCTCTTGCCATGAATGCTTGAGAGCTTAAATTCACTACAAAATTCCTGTTTTTTGGTTCTCCATTAGCAGTCCATTAAAACCCCTGACAATTTCAACCAACAGAACTTTATCACTTCAATTAGCAACTGGTTTACTACTGAGCAATTTACACAAAACATTTTGGAGTTCCGCAATATAGCATAAAAGTCATTAGTTTCGTTCGTTGAACTCTAACCTCAGGTTGAATCAGGTTTTCTAGACAGTCCCTAGAGTTGTCAGAAAAACCTGTGTTTTTCCGTTCTCATAAAACACCCAACAGCTGTTAATTGTGTTTTTATGTCCCTTGTGCTCAAATGCCATAAGCGATAATTTATTTAAATCAATTGCGATCGATTCCTCATCTTCTATGTACCTACTTGTCGTGCTCTATCTCATAGACGCTCCCAGAAGGATCCACCATAGCTGCCAAACGGAAAGTAAAGTTTCTGGGAATACACTTCAATGAGTTGCTTAGGTTCAACCAGCACTCAAGAAGTGTGCTGAAAAGAGCCAGCTGGGCCTTCCACCGTTTACATCCACTGATGAGAAGAAGAACCGGACTAAGTCAAGAGACGAAAATACTGATGTACAAGTAACTCCTTCGACCAGTCATGACCGGGTTGGCTACGAAATCTCGCATTCGAAATCTCGCATAACGAAATCTCGCAATTACAAAATCTCGCTTTTCATAATCCCGCAATTAAAAAATCCCGCTTTTCATAATCTCGCAATAACGAAATCCCGCAAACTAAAATCTCGCATATCAAAATCTCGCAAAATTGAATTGCATTGCAACAAATACATTTTTTTAATCAAAATCTCTCAAATTAAAATCTCGCGCGAGATTTGTTGGATGGCCAACGAGCAACGACAACCCGAGCCGAGGTATTTCAGTGTGGTGGAAGCCCTGGACGACAACATTAACACTTAAGACAACGAGGAAACAATTCCTTCTACTTCTACTACTAACAATCCACGCCAAAATCAACACCTATAAAACCGGGATGGAACACCCCGAGTATGAAAAATCAACCGACTCTTAAATAATTTTTGACATGGAAAAGGGTTTCACAGATTCATGTGGTATCACAATGGACCAACTTATGGTCTAAGTATGTCAGTTTTCATGACTAACAGCCACCTGAACCTAACCTAGCAATTTAGTGATTCTTCGACAGCAGAAACCTTTAGCATTGTTGAACGGCTTCAATTTTGAATTGGCCGACTTAAAGCAAGAACCAATTCTTTATGCTATAATTTTTTCAAAAATTTGTTGCTTCAGAGTAGTATTTTTCGGAACTATTATATTCTGTACTCATTTTTCCGATCGTTGTATAAATGCTGTCGAAGAATCATTAACAGCCCTATTATTGACACAATTCAAAACTAGTTTTAATATAAAACTAGTTCTATGGGGGTTTTGAGTTTCAGGGTTTGAACATATTGGTATTATACTCTGATTTCGAGTTTTAGATGTCAATTTTTGTTTGAATAATACCAATATGTTCAAAACTTAACACTCGAAACTCCTATAAAACTAGTTTTATGTTAAAACTAGTTTTGAATCGTGTCAATAATAGGGCTGTAAGAGAACGAAGCGAATCAACGTCAGTCTGAAATCGGAATTTTACAAAACTACGGACATTTTGTTAATCGAATGAGAAGCTATGTATGTATATTAGGGTGGTCCTTAAATTGTACATTGTCTTGGATAGCCCTCATTCGATTCAAAACATTGAAAAACAATTTCCCTAATTTTTTCAGATTTTTATTTCACCCCCCTGGGCTCCCTTTTTTCACTTCAAGGTACAAATGATGGATTTAGGGTGATTCATATAACACGCGAAAAAAAATCAAAACTTATAGATTGGAATCAGACGAAAAAAAAATCGTATTGGAGGGGGGTCTATTTTCCCCCGTTCAGGCGGGAGGGGTAATTTTCTAAAAATTTGACCCAAAATAGAAAAAAAAGTATTAAAAATCAACGGGACTACCTACAATAACATGCTATAGCTTTTTTTGAAACCGTAAATCCATCTCTAATATGCTTTTTAAATAAAGTTTTTATTGTAAATAGTTTTTGAAAAAATAGTTTTCAAGCTTAAAAATAAAAACAAAAGTAATAATTTCTTACGTTTCAAAACTATTTTTTTCGGAGACTATTGACAATAAAAACTTGATTAAAAAAACATATTAGAGACTGGATTCATGGCTTTGAAAAATGCTTAAGCATGCCACTGTTAGTGGACCCGTTGTTTTTTAATAATTTTTTTTCAATTCCAGGTCAAATTTTTAGAAAATTTTACCTCCTGCCTGAACGGGGGGAAATAGACCCCCCTCCAATGCGATTTTTTTTTGTCTGAATCTAATCTATAAATTAAGATTTTTTTTTTCGTGTGTTATAAGAATCACCCTAACTTCATTATTTGTACCTTGAAGTGAGAAAAGGGAGACCAGGGGGGTGAAATAAAAATCTGAAAAAAATTAGGAAAAATTTTGTTCTCTATTTAGAGTCTTTTGATGCCTATCCAAGTTGGGATTTCAAAAAAACCCAATATAAGGACCACCCTAATGTATAGTGTAGTACTGTGTGCGAATGGGATTTTTTTTAAATAAACGTTAAGTTTAGTAAAACATCTGTGCCCCCAGACAAAACAGAGTTGCTATGGTGCTGTTACTATTAGCAAAAAAAAGAATTTCCGTGCACTGATAGTTAAAACTTCAAAAGAGAATGGGCAAAAATGTATTGCGATTGGCGATTGGTCCAAATTTCGTTGTTCACACTCTTTTTACTTGCGATATATGTAGGTACTATAAAGCAAGTTTTGGATTCGTGCAGAAACAAAAATTTCGAAATAACAATCAAACATGACATTACGATGATAGAGAAGATCAAAAAAGTGGGTGGTTTTAAACCAAAAATACAATTTTCTTATCAATTTTACATAATCACTTTTTTCTCAAAAACGGCTCGACAACTTTTCTTAAAAAAAAAACCAATACATTTCCTGTTAAGGCTACCTTTGGATGGGAAACCATTTTTCAAAAAATGGTTATTAATGGTACGTCCCAACGAACCATTTTTTTAATTTTCGATTTTCTTCATAACGGTTAGACTGATTTTAATATTCTTTCTTACACAGAAGCTTTCAAAAAATATAAGTAGTATTGTGTACCAAAATTTTTGAAAAAAATACTTTTTGGATTTTTAAAAAAATGTTTCAATTTTTTTTTTGAAAATCAAATATTTCGAAAACGACGTAATCGATTTTTTTGAAACTCGATACTTAAGAGTTTTTCAGTAGGTACTCTGAAAAAATGATGGTACCTTCCATACAAAAGTTAAAAAACCCCAAAGGAAAATATTTTTTTTCTCAAAAACCACTCCCATGATTTCGATTAGACTTTTTTCATAAACTAAAATTAGTACGATCTCCTACCAAAAATTATAAAATTTTACACTTAGCAACTATTAATAGTACCTATTATAGAACTTTTTTTTTATTTTGAATTTTTCGTTACCGGATTTAGATTAATTTTTGCATATACAAATTTCAGATAAGATTTAATAATATTGGATATCAAAATTTTCAAAAAAAAAAATGTTTTGGAATTTTTAAAAAAAAGTTTCAATTTTCGTTTTTGAAAATTCGATATCTCAAGAAATGGGTTGATAATTTTTTTGAAATTTTGTTTTTATATACACATATATATATACTTTAGATTTGCATACCAAAATTTGTCCTTAAAAATGTTTTAAGAATTTTATATATAAAAAATATTTTTTTTAAAACCGCTCCAACGATTTTAAATTTGTTTTCCATATTTGATATTTGTACTAATACTTGCCCGCATTTTCCTTTGATATAAAAATTCATAAAAACAAGACACAGTTAATATTTTCTATTTCTTTTTGTTATTTATTATTTAACTAAATACATGCATTCCTTTATAGTAGGGCCGTTAGTGCACGATATGAGGGCATACCTTTCATTTCGACCTGACGGGTTGAGCTTAAGTACACAAATAGTCCATGTGCCAAGGTGGCAACACTGTCAGAAGGACAAGAGAAGGGCTGCCACAATCCCGAAATGTAGCTTATAAGTCGAAAACCAAGGGTCGGCCGATGACCAGAGAACTCCCGTTGGATTTGGCACCCTTGAAACCATAGGACCACATTATTGTTTTTCTCCCACCCCTCCCCTTGCACGAAGGGGGTGGAAAAAAGTCGTTTTGGAAACAAAATTTGAAAAGCCAATAAAAGATAGAAAAATATTTTTATGAATAAAATTTAAAGATGGCGTCGACGCAGAATTTCACAATCTACTACATTACACTCAGAGTTTATTGAAAACCTACTTTAGTTTTTTTAAAAAGCCACTTTCAAAGTGCTGGGGAGGGGGGGTATGAAAGATTAACGAACTTAAATATTTATCTTGGAATAACATAAGCATATGACACATGTTTTAAGAGTATTTTTGAATGCCCAATCTAACTAAATCAGAATGAAATAACCACCTTCAAAAAAGTTACAGCCTTTTTTATAAATGATGACTGAATTTTTAGTGAAACAAGTCAAATATTACCAAATTCCAACAGCATTGACACGAAACTTGGTCCACATATTTCATTTGTCATAAGCAACAAGAATCAAAAGAGTCTACAAAAATATTTATAGTTAAAGGGTGTTTTTTTCAGTGAAATGGAAGAATTTTGAACTACTACCATGAATCCCCTCCCGAAACTGGAATGTTAATGAAAATTGGTAAAAACTTTTCACTTTTCATCAAGGCCAAGAAACAAAAGAGACCAAACAAATATAAACTATCTGAGGGTGTTTTCCAATGGGGAATGAGAAGCAGAGTTTTTGGCCGAACATTTTTATGTTTTTGAAACCAAGATACATAAATGTAATATGGTACATGATTATAAGGTATTTTTTAATGCTGAATCCAAAATTGTTAAAATAAAAAAAAATAAAGTAGATACAAGCTCTCATAAAAATGTTATCTTACTTTTAAAGAGTTACTGTCTGTAAATGATTGTATTTTTTGACTAGAATAGGTACGATATTCCCTTTCAAAAAAGATCCTCAGACCATGGATATTTGAATGGTCTTTTTTGATTCTTGGTTCCGATGATTAAGCAAACATTTTCACTAACTTTCATCAACGTAACAATTTTGGGAGGGGTTTCATGGTAGTAGTTCAAAATTTTTCTAGGTCATTGAAAAAAACACCCTTTCGCAACAAATATTTTTGTAGACTCCTTTGATTCTTGTTGCTTATGACAAATGAAATATGTGGACCAAGTTTCGTGTCAATGCTGTTGAAATTTGGTAATATTTTACGTGTTTCACTAATAATTTGGTCATCATTTATGAAGAAGGCTATAACTTTTTTGAATGTAGTTGTATCGAGTTAATTCTGATTTAGTAAGATTTTGCATCAAACACTACCCTTAAAACATGTGTCATATGCTTATATTATTCCAATATAACATTTAAGTTTGTTAATCTTTCATATCCCCCCTCCCCAGCACTTTGAAAGTGGCTTTTTAAAAAAACCAAAGTAGGTTTTCAATAAACTCTGAATGTAATGTAGTAGATTGTGAAGCTCTGCGTCGACGCCATCTTTAAATTTTATTTATAAAAATATTTTTTCTAACTTTAACTGGCTTTTCAAATTTTGTTTCCAAAACGACTTTTTTCCACCCCCTTCGTGCAAGGGGAGGGGTGGGAGAAAAACAATAATGTGGTCCTATGGTTTCAAGGGTGCCGAATCCAACGGGAGTTCTCTGGTCATCGTCCGACCCTTGGTTTTCGATTTATAAGCTACATTTCGGGATTGTGGCAACCCTTCTCTTGTCCGTCTGACAGTGTTGCCACCTTGGCAACACTTCTTAAAAGTAAAGTTAGGGCATGGACTATTTGTATACTAAAGCTCAACCCGTCAGGTCAAAATGAAGGGTTGGTCTCACTAACAGCCCAACTATTAAGTTTTAAGCCTCAAAAACAAAAAATTACCGGTTTCACGCAAACTCATAACATGAAAAATGCTTCAAAACTATGTTACTTTGACAGTTTATTCGATATATCTCTCTCTTCTTCCTAGTAAAAAATCTAGATCTACTAACCCCATTTTTCAAAAAACACAGGATTTGGAGGCAAGGGTGAGTTGAGGTTTCTCAAAAAATGCTTTGGGGCGACCTCATGGCCTAGGGTGACTTCAGGGCTTAACGAACAAACCAATTTGCAATATTAATAATTAACATTGACAAAAAAAGTTTTTATGTGTTTTCCCAAGTCGTTATAAAAATTGCTGTCTTTTTCGTTTCGGGAATTATTTAGGTTACTCTAAAGCGAGCCCAGTTAAAAATGGACCCAATGTGTGATGATCCCGGGCGGTTTCCCTCTTAAAACTAATACCATCAATACTAAGCTAAATAACTTTCAAAGCCCATGGCTTAATCGCTATATAATAAAATGAAGTTTTCATAATAACCTTTTCAGCCATGTATGACAAATTCGTGTTGAGTTGATTGACCAGCGCCCAATGCAGAACTGCAATATTTTTCTGTTCTCCTTCTTTGATGTCAAATATCTCTCAAGCCCTTGGTTTACAATTTAAGGGCAATATAACAAAATGAAGTAACATACAATAACCTCTTCAACGATGTACAACACATTGCTGTTGATTTGGTAGACCGGCTTAATTCCAATGCAGATTTGCATTATTTTTTTTATAATGCGTTTTTGCCAAATATCTCTCGAACGACACTACTTTTACCTTAACATCTTTGAAAGAAAATAAAGGGCGTTAGGAAATAACGCCCAAGGAAATAGTGCCCAAATCGATTTGGAAACATCGCCCAAAAAAATTTTTATCACCCAAAAGCAAAGAAGAAATTGGAAATATTGCCCAAACCAACTTTGAACCCAAAAAATAAAATGGAAATATCGCCCAAATATTTTGCATGTAAATTGTTTTTGTAGAATTTTGGCGATATTTCCTCAATTTTGGGTGGTAGTTCCAAACTTTATTTCAATGAGTAGGCAAATTTTTTAGAATTTTTTTTTTTGTTAAGATCTCAAAATGATACAGTTACAATTATTGTTGGATATAAATGCAAAAGAAACTTTGCATACACCCAACCTCGCACCCACCCCAAATCCTATAACGAGCCCAAGCATGCTGCCCCCCTGCAACCCCCCTCATACATACCTCACTGTTTATTCGTGAATTTGTATCTAGAGTTACAATTATTGTTGGATATAAATGCAAAAGAAACTTTGCATACATCCAACCTCGCATCCACCCCAAATCCTATAACGAGCCCAAGCAGGGGGGTTGCAGGGGGGTAGCATGCCCCCCATACATACCTCACTGTTTATTCGCAATTTTTTAATTTTCACAAACCAAATAAAGGAGAAGATTTATTAGGTTTGTGAAATGTAGATACAAATTCACGAATAAACAGTGTGGTATGTATGGGGGGGCATGCTGCCCCCCCTGCTTGCGCTCGTTATAGGATTTGGGGTGGGTGCGAGGTTGAATGTATGCAAAGTTTCTTTTGCATTTAAAGAATCGCCCCGATTGCATTTGGGCGATATTTCCTTATATTGCAGTTGTTTTTGGCATTGTTTCCTATTTTGGGCTTTATTTCCCATTTTGCTATTTTAATTTATCAATTTGGGCATTGTTTCATTTTATGAAAGAAAGCAAAATTAGGAAATATCACCCAAAATGAGAAAAAAAATTACAACAACAATTTGTTCAGTGTTTTTTTGGGCGTTATTTCCAAATCGATTTGGGCGCTTTTTCCTTGGGCGTTATTTCCTAACGCCAAAATAAAGTACTCCCAATAACCTTTTCAATGAAGTATGACACATTGCTGTTGGCAGACCAGCGCCAGCGCCCAATGCAGAATATGGCATTATTGTTTTATTCGCCTTTTTTGATGCCAAATATCTCTTGAGCCCCATGGTCTACAGCAAAACGGTTACATACAAAAATAAAGTAAATGCTATAACCATTCCAACGGTGCACGACACATTGATGTTGGAAGGAAGACAATGTCTAAGTGCGGAGTTCCATTCTTGTTCTTTTCGGTGCTTTGAAGCCGAATAACTGGCGAAATGAAATAATGTCCTAACAATAACCTTTTCAAAAATACATGACGCAATTGTGTTGAGCATAATGGGCCTATTTGCCCATTCTCCTTTATTGAATTCACTCTTTTGTAAGTAAAATTCACATTTTACCAAATTTATTTCATCCTTTTGCAATATTTTTCATATCTCGAGATCTATAATATACAAATTAATGTCGTGGATGTTGTTATGTAAATCATTAAATGCGACAATTTAGATTTAATGATGAGATTTTAACTTTAAGATAGCGGCACAACAATCCGCGAATTAAATGGATTTCTAAATCTGGAATAATTAATCACAATAAACCAAATTTGAAATTTATTATAAACGTTTTCACGAATCAAAAGTGCGTCCACCAAATTGATAGCTAGTTAAATGGGCCTGTTTAATATAGATTAACAACGCGTCAAATAAGATACAAAAGATACAAAAAAAGAAAGACTTTGGGAAAGTTGCCGAACAATCATAAGAACCTAGCGCGGGTCTCACAATTTTGAGTGAACAAAGAATGAACTGAATGAAATCCAAATGCCTCTTATTTTTGCTCAATAGGCTCTGACGCGAATCGATCATCTCTGACGAAATGATTTTCTTCTCAACGGAATGTTGAAATAGCTCCTTTAATTTCCAATTTTTTGTCTAATTTTCCTGGGCTAACTGCAAATGGGTAAGCAATATCACGATATTGATGCTAAGCTTAAAAGTAACTAATTAATTTTTCTTAGTAAACACAAAAATTACTGAAACTTTTGTTCATGATAAAATAACATAATTTTTCTTAATAGCAAATTATTCTTCAAAATTTATTTAATTTTAAGTCAAGAAAAGCAAACAAATTAAAAATTTTAAATCCAAATTATTCCATTATCATAATACCTATAGAGACGCTTTCGAATATTTCTTTTGCGTCGCATAAATGAACCAAGCCCAACCAATGATCGACTAAGATCTACTTCAGATTTACATATGGAAAGGTTTTGTCCACTACAGATGTGCCCAGGCGTTTCTTCCAACATCAAACTAAGAACTAAAAAAAACACTAAGCATAACCTCCTGTTATTAACAGAAAATGATAAAACAAAATGTCATTGAAATATTAAAAATCTCATAAACAAATTTTACCGACCTATCTATACCTATGTAAATGTAGGTACTCAAACATGTTTTTTTGGAGACAAAGCTCATATTGTATTTATTGAAAGTATAGAACTAACAAAACAACAATTCATTTATCTAAAAAAAAAATTGAAAAATTTTCAAGTTTAAATATGGACGCACTGATACTAGGCCACCCGCAGCCGCACCACCGTTACCGCCAACGCTTGCCACCTGCTAAAACCTGAAACTCACTCAACGATGCGAAATCAAATAAAGGTCGGATCTTGACGTGTTTGTTTTTTGCTTTTAGCAGCTCACGTTCGGAATGCAGAAGATACACAAAACCAGTTAACAACCAATCTTTTCTCCAAGATTATTATGTTGTTTGTTTTGTTATAAAATGTATGTGTGTGTGCGTGTGTTTGGGGTTCTGATGAATAAGCGATATTTTCACTTTGCCTTTATTGAATACCAATATTTATAAATACATATAGAAATACCTTCCCAACAAAACAGTGTAGAGCTAAACTATTTAGAGAACACAACAAAAAGCAAAAGGTGTTACATTTTTGGGGGCACCAAAACACTTTGCAAGATCAAAATATTGATTGAGAAATATAAAGCTTTTTGAAGCAAAAATTCATACGACCAATAGACCACCCTTCTCTCTTTCCTTAAAAATAACATTCAAGCAAAATATATTTAGGGCTCCAAATCACTTAAGTCTGGTTGTGGCAATATGAGAAGTTCAAGTTTAAAGATTGATCTAACAATGTGCTTCACTATAACTTTGCCGCCAAGAGCAAATAGTCAACAAATTAAAAATGTGAAAAGCAAACACTATTGACTTAACATATTAACGTAATCTCTATGTAGCACCTAGCACCATTGATTTCAATGTGGCCCGTTGGAATTCAAATTATTAAAAGATTTTCAAAACCAGTCTTGTAGAAAATTGCGGTTTACCTATAGCAAATCTTCCTTCTTCCACAATCAATTTGGTTTTAAAACAAACTAGTAAATAGGTATTCAGTTCAATCGATGTGAGCCATAATTCGGTCAATTACCTCTTTATAAGAATGAATGGTCATAAAGTGGGTCACCATCAGAATACTAAGAGAAGCAAGCTTATTGAAATCTTTAATCGTTGCATAATTAATCAAATAATCGAGTGAAATCTTCAAAAAGATAAAATAAATTAATGATTTTTGATTTTTGGTGTTAGCTGTTAGTTTGCTTGAGATTGAGAACACAAATTAAATACAATAATTAATTTTGTTTTTGAAATTAAAAATTTCACACTTGCTTTTAATTATATTTGAAAGATTTAACATTAGCTTGTTAGAGAGAATATTATGCAAATTACATTCAAAGTAGTTTTGAGATTTGCAGACGATAATGCGTGGAAGTTAGTAAAGGTTTTAAGGTAGGAAAGTAGGAGTGGTTTTGGAGAACCGAAAACCCATGGATAAATGTTCGACAAACGCAATTTGTTTTGAGAAAACTTTTGATTTGCATGCACTTCTTCTTTCATAATTAATATATTAGCCGTGCTTTGGTGAAAATTATTACCTGCGCAGAAATAAAATCTGAACAAAACGCTTACAGTCACTTCTATTTACTTTTTTTTTTATTTCAAAGTTGGTAATCTTGATAAATTCAAGACACACCAAAATTAATTTGATGTCAAAATCAGTGTTTTATTTGTCATTTCTGTCTTTTTCAAGCCATCAACTGTCAAATTCCATTGAAGCATGGCTACGATGACGATGGATTAAAAAACACCTAAAAAATCAGAAAATATTGAAGTTTTTTTTACTGCTACAGAAAAAGGTGATTTTAGAGCAAATGTGTGACATTTGGATCAAAACACACTTTTTGCGACAAAATATAGCTCATCTCATATCTGTCAAGCCATCAGCTGTCAAATTCTATTGAAGGATGGCAACGAGTTAATGGATTAAAAACTTTTAAAAAATCAGAAATTCTTGAAGAATTTTTACTGCTTCTTAAAAATGTGATTTTAGGGTAATTGGGTGACATTTGGATCAAAATACACTTTTTGCTCTTTTTACTTGCGATATATGTAGGTACTATAGGGCAAGTTTTGGATTCGTGCAAAAAAAAATTTCGAGATAACAATCAAACATGACATTACGATGATAGAGAACACAAAAAAGTGGGTGGCAAAATTCTGTCTGTATGTCTGTCGGTCTGTCTGTCCGTACCTCAACCTACAGCCTAAACCACTGAAGCGATTTTCTTCAAATTTTGAACTTAAGGTTTTTGTAACTCTCCAGAGGAGAAATTGAAATTTTTTTTAGCTCGAAAAATAACGGTACTTGCGATACAAACGTTAAGGAAAAGCTTATTTATCTCAAAAACGGCTTCAACGATTTTAATAAAAAAAATCAGTGTATTATTGTAGATATTATGTACCTTTTAATAAGAAAAAAATCACCAAAAACAATTATTAACGGTACCTGCCATGTAACGGTTTTTTTGATTTTTGGTTTTCTCATTAACCGCTCATCCGATTTCAATAAAATTTTTTGCACAAAAGCTTTGTTAGAATATAAATAATACTGCATACCAAAATTAAAAAAAAAAGATAAATTTTGGATTTAAAAAAAAAGATTCAAATTTTTTTTTTGAAAATTCAATATTTCAAAAACGGGTTGATGAATTGTTTTGAAATTTCAGTTTTAAATGTATATTAATATATACTCAAAATTGGCATACCAATTTTTTTTTGAAGAATGTTACAAAAATTTTATATATAAAAAATAATTTTTAAGAAAACGGCTCCAACGATTTTAAATTTTTTTTTGCATATATTCATATTTTTTCAAGAAATCAAATGGCATCCTTTTTTTTGAGCTCTAAGTTATTTGTCAGAGTGTTTTTACAATTAAAAGAACGATTTAAATGGTTTTATACTTTTTCTATAATTACTTGAATATTTTTCTAAAGTTCTTAAGTCCCACACAACTTGAACAAAAGAGCAAGTACGTGCGATCCAGTCGTGCACTTTATTTTCTATTATAACTTGCATATTTTGAAAGTTTTTCAGTTCCAAGAAACTAGTACAAAAGAGCAAGTACGTGCGATCCAGTGGTGCGTTTTATTTTATAAAGAGGCTTCTATAGAAGCTATAGAAGATATAAAAAGTATTGTGTACCACAATTGTCAAAAACTGTTTTTTTAGATTTTTAAAAATATTTCAATTGTATTTTAAACTTAATATTCCTTAAAAATACGACATGGTCTTTATATCTTCCTGTTTTTTATTACTGTTTAGAGTATTTTAAGAAAATATTTTACTTTTATGAAAAAAAAACGGTTGTATTCCAAAGCCCGTTAAAAAAACCTTTTTCTCAAAAAGGGCTCCTATATCTACTATTTTGAACAATATTTTTCAGTAAGCAATTTTAAATTAAAAAAAAGATTCGTAGCATTATTTTGAAAATTCTATGCCTACCAAATTGATCTCTTGGACGCCATTTTAAAAAATGGCATACGCAATCTGTGGAGAATAGTACAATTAAAAAAAACTCGTAAATTGCTTTGAAAAGTTCCATGATCAAAATAATAATTGATGATTTAAAAGATAGGCGTACACGCACCTTTGGGTAAAATTATATTGTTGCCACTTTTCGGGAACATACTTTTTTATGTCACCTGGTCCACTTTTTTGATAATTTTTAATATTTTGAACATGAAAAAAGTTGCGGAAACGCCTCCAGATGCCACTTTATACGTTTTGAATAGATCAAAAAGCGATTTCATATATTTTTATAATGTAAACCATTTTATTTTATTTTGTTTTTAAATTTTATTATTGTCCTTTTATAGCTTTTAAAAAAAGTAGTTTTTCTTCTAAAATAATTTTTTTTCTTAATGGATAAGTAAATTACATGTGAAGGGTCCAGAGGAAAAAAAATGCTGTAGTCAACTTGGGCTGATTCTGAAAAAAAATGGAACTGTAAACTTATTTATAAAAAATTGCTTAATTCAAAGAAAGTAACCAAATTGTTTTTTCTGTTTATTGATTTCAACTTTTTGATTTTTTTTTTTCTGATACGTTGATCACAACAAAAACATAAATGTTAAAAAAAGAGCCAAGTTCTTATACAGTGCGGTTCACTTCTTTAGACGCATAATTTTTTTTTCAATAAATTTAATTTTTTTCTCTAGTATTTGCATCAATTATGAAACCATTGCATTTATGAGAAAGGTAGTTTAGTTCTCAATGCAAAAAACCCAAAAACATGCTGGATGAGCGAGATTAACGGTTTTTTTTTCAGTTTTTCATCTCAGACATGCAAAAACAACAACATTTTTTTGGTTCATATGGTTAGACGCACCTACAAAATGTTCGAAAAAATAAAACAAAGATTTTTTTTTAGTTTTTTTAGTTTTATTTGAATGTTTATTTAAGTTTTTTTTTAATGTTCAGTACTTAGTACACCCTCCACGATTTAAAATTACATCGAAAATTCTACTTTTTAGAGAATCATACAAATTTTTAAGATAATCCAAGGAAATCTTCGCCCAAGCTTCTTTGATTGCGGCAATCAGCTCCTCACATGTTTCATACTGCTTGCCTCCTTTGTATATTTCACGTGAAAGCCATCCCCAAACATTCTCAATTATGTTGAGATCGGGTGAATACGGTGGCCATGGCAACAATTCCACATTTTCATCCGCCAAAAACCCTTTTGCAACGCGGGAGTTGTGGATCGGTGCGTTATCTTGTTGGAAAATCCACTGGAGAGGTCCAAACAGTTCTTTTATTGCGGGGAAAGCTGATTGCAACAGAGCTTTATATGAAACTCCCGTCATTTTGTTCGAAACGAAAACCAATTCGAAAGCACCATAATATGAAATGGCCCCCCACACCATTACTCCTCCTTGCCTCGAATGATGCCGGTTTAAAAACAGTTCTTCTTTTCGGAGATCGTGGAAGTAATAATTATACCCATCCGGTCCATCCAAATTAAATTTTTTTTCATCCGAGAACACTACTTTTCGCCAATTTAAATCACTTCCAACTTGCGTATCCCACGTCATGTGAAGGCGTGCGAATTCCAAGCGCTGTTGTTTTCTGGCACTGTTGAGAGGTGGTTTTTTTTTTAATTTTTTTAACTGCAGGTGCTGAGCACTTAAAATAGCTCGAGGAACAGTGGATTTGCTGGCAGTAACCCCCGCTATTTCTCTGATTTTGCTCGTGGAGTGAGCTGAATTCGATGCAATTCGTATTATTTTTCTCCTTTCTTGGGCTGTTAATGCTGTTTTCGTTCTTCCTTTTTGATTTTTCCCATAGGAGGAAGTATTTTTAAGATAGTTCCGCACCACATGATCACTTCGCCCGATTTTTTTCGCAATACTCCGCATTGAAAAGCCTTCCGAATGATAAGCATCAATTTTTCCCCTTTCTTGTAACGTTAACTGTTTTTTTTTACTCATTTTTTTACTAAAATAAACGAAAGACACTTGCTCGAGTCTAAAATGTATAGCTAAGTCAATTACGCACAACAGATTATTACTTACTAACTAAATTTACCAATGCGTCTAACCATATGAACCAAAAAAATGTTGTTGTTTTTGCATGCCTGAGAAGAAAAACTAAAAAAAAACCGTTACTCTCGCTCATCCAGCATGTATTTATGTTTTTTGCATAGAGAACTAAACTACCTTTCTCATTGATGTAATGGTTTGATAATTGATGCAAATACTAGAGAAAAAAATCAAATTTATTGAAAAAAAATGATGCGTCTAAAGAAGTGAACCGCACTGTATGTACAAGAAACCTGTGCGTAAAAAGTCTGCCAAAAAAAGTAATGAGATCTAAAATACATGCCAAGTTTTAAGTTCATGAAGTTTAATATCAAATATCTTAAGTAGAGTAATATCGAAAACACTCCAAACTATGAAAGAAATTTGGTATTTAATGATTACTGATTAAAATTTGGTGGGTTCACTGGTCAAGTTTTCATACATTTAAGTTTGTGATTAAGTATATATGTAATTATGGGAAAACTTGCCAAGTAAATTCACCAAATTTTAATCAGTAATCATTAATTACCAAATTTCTGTCATGATTTGGAATTGTTTCGATATTACTGTACTTAAGATATTTGATATTAAACTTCATGAACTTAAAACTTGGCATGTATTTTAGATCTCATTACTTTTTTGGCAGACTTCTTACGCACAGGTTTCTTGTACATATAAGAACTTGGCTCTTTTTTTAACATTTATGTTTTTGTTGTGATTTCACTCCTTTTTGCAAAGATTTATTTTGCCAGGTGATAATGAAGCCCTACCGCTCTACAAAGTTTCATAATTCTACAACAATCAGAAGGGCTTCATATAGTTTACAAGAACTTTTGAGAAAGTAGGTGGATGCCACGCTCCCTGAACTGAAAGTTCCAATTTTTCGATTTTTTTCTTTCAAAATATTTCAAGCCCTAACGACATACCAATTTTTATCGTTCTACAACAATCGAAAGTGCTCCATATAATTTTTAAGAATTTTTAAGAATGTGGGTGGATGCCACGCCTTCTGAATGGAAAACCCCAATTTTTCAATTTCTCTCTTTCTAAGTACTTCAAGCCCTACCGATCTACCAATTTTCATCGTTCTACAACAATCGGAAGTGCTCCATATAATTTATAAGAATTTTTAAGAAAGTGGGTGGATGCCACGCCCCCTGAATAGAAAATTGCAGATTTTCGATTTTTTCCTTTGTATGCACCACAAGGCCTACCGTTGTGCGAAATTTAAATTTTCTACGATGTCGGGAAGTGCTCCATAATTTTGATGATCTGTCAGTGAGTCAGTGAATCAGTCAGTCAGTTACGGTTCTTGCGATTTTTGAAGTCCTATATCTCGGGAATTACTAATGCTAAAGAGTTGAAATTTGGTGAGCCATATGTGTTTGCTCAGCTTAGCAAATACTGTGAATTTGAAGTTTCTGACTTTATTGGTAGTGAAGTTAGAGGGGGGTTGAAAATCGCCTGAGTTTGTTCCTGTAAAAAGGGTGTAGTGCCGCGAACTTGGCTGGGCACTACCGTGCCCTTTGATATGAGCCAAAAGGACCTTCGACGTTGTAGCCAAAATTTCGAATGTGTTTTTTTTAATTTCTTTTGAAAGAACCGGATATGACAATTATTGGAACCGGTTTTCAGATGTCTTTGGATTTTCAAAATATTAGTTTGAAAACAAAATACTATTCACAAGCATGGCACTGGGCCATTTTTTTTAATTCAATTTGTTTTTACAGGGCATTGACCGGAAGTATTAACAATATCGGATATTTTTTTCAATAAAAAAAAAAATATCCAATATTTTTAGTTTGTTTTGTTTTATTTTTGCCAGCCAACCGAAATTGTGCAATAGTTTATTTTCTCGAATTTCTAGACTTCGACCACTTTCAAAATAGATGGCTCATACTTATTGTATTTATATTAATGCAGGGTGATTCCAATTTTACAGCATAAACATCTGAAAGGTCAGAGTTACTGGTTTGACACTTTGGAATAGCTGAAGCCCGTAGTAGGTACTGTTAAAGTTGAAAGGTACGAAAATGCAATACCTCCAACGTGAAGATGTATAACTGTATTAAAATAATATTGTTGTATAAAGATGAAATAACTTCAACTTGCTGCTACAGCTGTAGCAACACTATTGTGTTTTGTGTCCCTCTTATTCAATTTCCTTGTTTTGTTTGTTTTAACCATTGGAAGAAAAATATCTTTACCAACAAATAAGTCTAACTTTTTTCACCTTTCTTTGAATTCTTTGGGGTAAAACATTGAATACATAATTAATTTTATCCAGTTTTCCTCATATAGGTACATAAATACAAATAAGAAATTATTTTTCTTAGCATTGGCTAACTTACATATTATAGTTGCATGAATTGTACGCATTAAATGTCTCGGAACGTATACTTTATGTCTGACAGCTTAACGAAGTGAAAACTGCATTGAATAAAATTGCTTAACACTTATCATGTAATAATAAAATAATATATTATAACATGACTTACTATACTACCTTACCTATGTGTAATTACGTTTACACCTGTTTAAGTTTCGTATACTTTCTATCGAAATTTATAGAATACAAATATGTAATTACAATGACGAGAAATATGAACACCGCCCTTCTGTCTTTTCTGGCTATCGAAAAGAAAAATACATTTCCTTCTAGGCCATACAAATATATCAAATGCATGTATATTACTGCAATTCACCCTTGAGATATAAATGACTATCTGAAAGACATAAAGATTTATACTTCAACGAAACTTTTGTAGGAAACATAATATGAAGATAATATACATATGTGTGGCTGCCTTTTTGTCTAATCCCACCTTTAATGTGCGTCGTTACGTTGAACTATCTCCAGAAATAAAACTCGATACCTGTCTTCAATATTGGCGGTTTAAATTTCACCTTCAGCTTACTTTCTTTTCTTTTATTGTCTTATGGCACGCTTCATCATCCTTATACCCAAACTCGAGTTTTCATTGCATAACAACATAAAGTTGTGTTTACCTTAGCTTTTATGTCTATGAGTTAAGTAAAATATGAAATGACAATGCACTCAATAGACGAAAAACTTTTGAGAGGGCTTAAAAGGTATGTAGGTGTGAATGATGGCACCATTCATTTTTTGTCCAAGTGAAGTATAATAGTTATTAGATATTACGTATATGTACATACAAATTGATTCTCAAGGCTGATACAATTTTTTACAGAAAATTATTGATTTATTTAATTCAAAGGCTGATTTTAATTTTTGAAAAGTTGCCAATTTGAAAATTAAGTTTTAAAAGTAAAAAAAATACCGATTACTCTTGCGATTCTATCGCTCAAAGCACTGTTTCAAACATCCGGGGGCAGGCGGTCCCTATTTCACTAAAATTGGCAGGTGACAATTTATTCTACAAATTTTTCGCACTTATTTGACAAATTTTCAATTTATAAAATATTGGCAAGTGACATTTTGTAATTGTCAATTAAATATAACGACAAATACCGGTTTTCAGGGGCTTCACGTAAATCGACTCATTTTGACGTTTCTCTCTTTTATCTCGCTCCTATTTCTTGGTAAGAAAGAGATGGCGAGGTGAGGTAGGAGTTAAAAAGAAAACACTTCTGTCTTTTTTGACTATCTCTTTCTTTCCAAGAGATGAGAGCGAGATACAAATGAAACATGTCAAAATGATTTGCCTAACGCCAAGTTTGTCTGAACATTATCAATTGACATGACATTTGACATTTTCGTCATTATCCGCAGTTGTTGACAAATTAATCGTGACAGTAATTTCATTGCAAGATTTTGACAAACTGGTCATGGCTTCTACAACTTTAGACGGCGGTGTTCAGACAGGCTTCATGCGAGGTGACTCATTTTAACGTCTCTTTTTTTATATTACTCTCTTCTCTTGGGAAGAGAGAGATGGCAAAGTGAGACAGAAGTTTTTATACTTACTATGCCTGTTCGTGTACTCCCGAAAACAACGAATTTCTACGAATTTTATTTTTTGTATATGAGTTTTGACAGAACTTTGGGCTAAATTCGTAGTTTTTGGAGGTACGCGAACAGACATACTTTTTGAAACTTATTTTTTCGAAATCATTAAAGAATTTGGTTTCATTTTCTTTCAAGCCTTCAAAAGCTTTAAACGAAATTCTATTTGAAACTCGTAGATAAATTATTTTCGCTCGAAAAGAAGTATTAATAAGCTTTTTAACTCGTACTTATCACTTCATTATCAACACTTGACCTAGACTAAATTGCTTGTAACAATTGTCAATTAAATCCTGACAGGTATGTAAATGGCGGTGTTCAGACAAAATTCACGTGGGGCAACTTATTTTGACGTCTCTCATTTTTATCTCATCTCTTGGAAAGAAAGAGATGGCTAAGTGACGCTTTTCTTTCCGGTCTTAACTCGCCATCTCTTTCTTACCAAGAATTATGAGTGTTATAAAAACGAGAGAAGTCAAAATAAGTCGACTCACGTGAAGCTGATCTGAAAAGTGAACACCGTCAATTGTATATTTTTGTGTACCTCATTAAAAATTGACACACTACAAAGTTGTCACACAATTGATTCTAGGACCAATTCGTGACAATTCATTATCATGACAAGTTTTTAATGACAACTAGATTTTTGATGACATTTCAGTATTCACATCTCACTTCACCGAATCCGAATGAGTGCAATCGAGTTTTGAATACTGAAAAGTAAAATAAATCCATTTTATTAGTCCAATGTAAGCACCGTCTATGAGCCGAATTATGACAATTGTCAAGTTGTCACTTTACAAATTGTCTCCTGTATAGAATAAATAAATAAAATTGGGTGGCGCAACAGCTCGTGAAGAACCAGGGCCTCATCATCGTGTCCTGTAACCCCGACTGGGGCATAGGGCGTCAACAAAACGTCTCCATCCTTCACGGTCTGCTGCAAGGTACTTTAGCTGTGGCCACGTCTTTCTCTGGGATTCTGCTTCCGCTAAGACAGTTGATTTCCATGTTGTTCTTGGTCTTCCCGCCGTGCACCCTGAGGATTCCATTCAAAGGACTGCTTTGCAATTTCATCGTTTGGTTTCCTCAGTGTGTGACCAATCCAACGCCATTTACGCTTTCTTATGTCGACGTCCAGCCGCTCTTGACTTGTCCTGCGCCACAATTCCTCATTTGATATTATTTGTGGCCAGCGAATCTTTAGGATGTGGCGAAGACAGCGATTCACAAAAGCCTGCAATTTCTTCGAAATGATAGACGTGACTATCCAGGTTTCACAAGCATATAACAGCACGGATTTAAAATTGGATTCGAAGAATCTCAACTGAGTGCGTAAGGAGATTTGACTTGATTTCCAGATTGGGGACAGAGTACCAAAGGCAGCTCGAGCTTTATTTATTCTACTTTTAACGTCTAGATCCGTACCACCGCACAATGGGCAAAAATAATCGATTTAGTGGCCAAAAATCAAATTTTTCATGTCTTCAAAATACTCAAGTTCCATCATAAGTCAGTAGAAAAATACTCATACGTGCAATATGTAAAATTTAGTTTTACTAAATATGTCCAGGTTAAGAGAAAAAGCACCTCAGACTTAGAAAAAAATTGTATTCATGTAAAAGACATTTTATAGCATGGTTTAAAACCACGATTTTTTAAGAAAACCCGTTTAGAAAACGATCGTTTTTTTTATAGTAAGTTTTTCTACATATTTGTTTGTTATAATGTGGTAAAAACACATTAAAAAACGGTTAGCCAGATAGTACCGTTAATTTTGTTAAACCAATCTTACTTAAACCAATTTTTCAGGTTCATTAAAGTGGTACAAAAATTCACAACTTTTCACAACCTTCATTTATTTATGTATTGAAAGTGAAATATGTGCTCTATCGAAATTTAAAAAATCATACCCGCATGAATCCGACTTTAGGAGTTAGAGCGATCAAAAGTCTGAATAGCGACTTTTTCTTCGCAAAATCTTGCATGAAGGGTACCTTATTGTTTTCATTTAGTCCAATTTACAAATTACAATTGAGCTTGTACCAGTTTTCTCTGACCCTGCCAAAACTGAGCTCCTAATCTTGTCTAGTAATAGATTTTTGCAAGACTGATTTGAAATTATTTGCAACTAAACTTTTGGTAGGCACAGTGGTGGCTTAAAAGCTTCTTTTTGATTGTTTTTGTGAAGACCCGAAGGCGAATGTCAAAGACTTAAAAAAAAGTGATCAGTAAGTTTGACCTTAAAGTAAGAAAATATAAGCTAATATGGAATATTTAACCAAATAAAGAAAAAATACCAACTGTGCTCATCTTAAAAAAAAAAAAATTAAATAACTCTTCAAAGTGGCTTCAAAATTCTTTTGGACTAAAAAGCGAATAAGAGTCAGAAAAACAAAAATGTCCACAAGAGGACGACCAAAAATACTATACTGATAAATCAAAAAGACGAAAAATAAATGAATTTAAAGCTAACTGTCCAAAATCTGATGTTAATTTTAAGAAAATACACGCATAATTAAATAAAAAATCACCAACCATAAGAAGTCAGAAGTTATTGTATATGCTGTAGAAAGAGCAACCAAAGAAGATATATGTGGATAGAGGAAGCTTTAGCAATTTTTCGGACTTAGGACTTTCAAAAGATAAACATTTAATTTTAAAACGACACCTGAGCAAAAACAAAAATTGATGTTCTCCCTCATATTCCTCGATAAGTCATGCAAAAAAAAACTGCGTCCCATCAAACGGGAATGCTTCAGAAACTTCGGGCGAATTAAGTCTCCACGAATTTATTTATTTTTTTTTCAAAATGTTCAGTTTGAAAATATTTTTTTTTTCAAAAGCTAATTATTGAAATAACGTTATTTATTTATAAAATAGAACAATAAGTTTTTGGCATTACATCCCAGTATTGTAAGTGTTATTGTTGTTTTGTTTAATAATGTTCTATACACATTAAAAGTCAATTTTTTTGTAAATTGCCTCTCGCGCATAAACGGGGGGGGGGGGGGGGGTACAGACCCCCCTCCAAAACCATTTTGTTCTTAAAATATGTTCAAAAATAATTTTTTGAAGTATTGAACTTTAACTTGGAATTAATGTTTTATTTTGAAAAAACAAACTCATTTTGCTATTAATTTTTAAATAAAAGTAACAAACATTTTTTAAATAAGGCAATGTAAATCAATTGGTACTAAAATAAAGTTATTAATACAAAAAAAAATCATAAGAAAATATCAACTGGTTCAAAAGTTATAGATTTTTGGCCACCAAATTAACGATTTCTGCCCACTGTGCACCGTTTGCAGAGACAGTACTGCCAAGGTAGTTGAACTGTTCCACTTCTTCAACTGGCGTCTCCTGTAGAATAATACTCTGCTGTGTGGAGCGGCCTGTGAGCATTAATTTTGTCTTTTTGCTGTTTATTCTTAGACCACTCGACTCTCCCTTCACTTGCAGCGTTTGGCACATCCCGTTCAGCCCACTGATGTTATTTGCCAGTAGACATATGTCATCGGCATAGTCTAAATGACTGAGCCTTTCGAACGGTCTCCATTGAATGCCCTGTCGCTCAGCTGTACCAACACTGGCCATCAATACGTCGTCCATCGCCAGCAGGAAGAGAACTGGCGATAAAACATCCCCTTGTCTCACACCCTGTTGCACTACGAAGGAGTCGGATAGCTGCCCATTGTGCAAAACAAAACACCTTGCGTTGTCGTAAGACTCTTTAATAATGGCAACAATTTTTGGTGGAATTCCTCTACCAAGCAACGATCTCCATATACATTCTCGGTTAACTCGATCAAAGGCCTTCTCAAAATCCACGAACATGAGGTAAAGCGGTGATTGAAATTCCATCGACTGCTCGAGGACGATACGCAGGGTGTTGATATGGTCGACACACAATCGACCACTGCTTAAGCCAGCTTGATGCCTCTTGAGTGTAGACTCGATTCTATCCTTTATTCGCTCGAGAATGATGGTTGCCATTAGTTTTGGGAAAACGGACAAAACGGTGATACCACGCCATTTGTTGCAATTCTTTAAGTCACCTTTCTTTGGCAACTTAACAATCACACCATCCTTCCAATCCCTGGGATAGTTTTCGTTTTCCCAAATGCTTTGTATCAACGGATGTAAAAAAACTAGCCGCTGTTACGGGATCGGCTTTCAGGAATTAAGCTGGTATTCCGTCAAGTCCAGCTACCTTGTTGTTTTTGAGGAGATTTATTTATGTAAGGATTTCCGATTCTGACGGGGGTTCGATGTCAATACCCCTATAGGACCTGCGCATCTCGTTTAGTTGGGGCACTTCAGCACTCTGCTCAACTGAATCCTCATTTAGCAGGGCACAAAAATGGTCCTTCCATCAACGAAGCTGATCCTCAATTGATACCAAAAGTGTGCCATCCACATCCATTACAGGATGATTCGTGTCGCTTTTTTTCCCGATCACGTCTTTGGCTATTTGGTACAATTCCCGGATATCTCCTCTTCTGGCAGCGATTTCCGCATTATCTGCGAGTCCATCTAACCTCACCCTCTTGTCACGTCTCACACAACGATAGACCATCTTATGTGCAATGCGGTACTCTCTTCGCAAGTCAGCCTTTCGTTGAATATCTGCTTCGGCATTTATTTGAATTTTCAACGATTTGCGAAGTTCGATCTTATCCCAGGTGTCTTGGAATATCCAAGAGTCTCTACGTCTCGTTCGCTTGGGTACAGTTTCCGATCCAGCCTCCATAAAAACACTTTCAATTTCACCCCACATCTCATCAATTGTTGAATGCTGGATTCCGTTTAATGACGAGGCTCTGTCGTTAAGGGTGGTGACATAGTTTCGACATATGTTGGGGTCATTTAAAGCATTAGTAATGAATTTTGAGCTCCTTGCTGCATCCTGCGCTGGTTTTTGTACGGCAGCGGTTCGTAGTTTGAGACTCATCAGAACCAAATGGTGGTCGCTTCCCACATCGGCATTTCTTATACTCCGGACATCACACATAGACTTCCTCCATCGCTGCTGAATCATGATATGATCAATTTGGTTTTCGGTTTGACCATCCGGATGCACCCAGGTAATTTTGTTGCACGTCTTATGCTTAAAGACATTCCCACCTATAACAAGACGATTCGCGTTACAAAAGTCGACAGGCAAGTCACCATTTTCATTCCGTGACCCCAACCCATTTTTTCCCATCACACGATCCAGTCCGTAATTGTCTGAACCGACTTGGGCATTGAGGTCTCCCATAACGACTATGATGTCGGCTCTCGGAACACTACAGTAAACCGAGTTAAGATGAGTGTAGAACGCGGTTTTGTCTTCCTCTGTCGCTTCATTTGTGGGTAGCACTGAATAATTGTGACGTAACGAATTTTTGAACGAAACCTTGCCCCCGGAATACAGCATTCTCGTCTGTCCAGTGTCTGATCTGTATTCAGCTCTACCTCTCCACTTAGTTTCGCTTATGCCCAGGATACTGATCTTTAGGCGAAGCATTTCACGCTCAACTTGCTCGTATCTACCATCGCTGTACAAGGATCGAACGTTCCATGCTCCGATTTTCGTACGTATGCGGTAGTCAAAAGTAACATTTGCGCTTCTCGAAAGATTTCTTCTATTTGTCAACGATTCATTTATTATTATGGCGTCTTGATTGACGCTCGTACATGAAAGATGCCGCACCCCCAAATCCGATGTGCGGTTTACTGCAACCGAAGCTGCAGAAGGATTTTCTATAAAAAGATTACCTCTTGGGGACTCATTTCCATTTGTTGTCATAGTTCATGCATTTGCATATATCCTTCCACCATGGTGTTTTCCGAGATAGGATTAATAACATACATAAGCTCAGATTTGACAGACACACCCGCCTTTTGTATGGTCAAACACATAACTGCTCGAGGCCGCCCACTATGGGAAAACAGACGCCTTTTGTAGCCGCTCAATATGGGTTACAGACGCTACCTGCTGCTGCCGTTGGCCTTTTACGAAAAAAGGCTCCTCCGCCACCAGACTATCATGCCGTTGACCGCTGCCTGCAGTTCATCCGTCTTAAGGGGGCTTTTAACCATCCCAAGGACAAGTTTGTGCCCTGACCAGCAAAGCTGGGTTGTCTGCTTATCCCAGCATCCATTTGGTCCCCCTGCACGTTAGCGTCACCCGCCCTCTACCACGCGGAGGTGTGCATAGGGATTTTCCTATCATTGAGCCTAAGGCCATATGGCGTCCTAGCACTCTCAAGTACTTTTAGAGGGCAACCACGGCCTAGTGACTAAGAACTCTGAACCATTTCTGTGTGCGTGTTGGAATGGAGGGGACCAACAGGTGTTTGCCAAGTCCGAACGGCTAAATGAGAAGCACTTTTTCATGACAAGTCTACTCTTGGAGAATTTGTCAGTTCCTCGCAAGAGGCAGTACCTCGGATAAAACACTTTTGTTCTTAGGTGGCACTGCTGGGAATCGAGCCCACACCTTCGGCATGACAATCCTACGCACTAACCATCATGCCACAAGGAACTACAATTATTGTCTCCTGTCATATTTATCAATTATTAGGAAACAATTATTATTACTTTGCTTTTTAATAATATGCTCGCCAATTCAAGTAAACTTTTAACGTTTGTTCGGAAAACGCAACCATTAAAAGAAAATGCTAGTATAAGATAAGTATTGCTGGTAGGGACACAGGAAAATTGACTAGTGCTGCAATTCACAGCACTCACCTGATGACAATCATGACATAGTGAGGCAGATTTGTCTTTAGAATTTAGTCACTAGAATAGTGCCTACATAGAGGAGAAAATATGTGCTGTCACTATTCAGTATAAATGAATTGTATTTATGTTTGCATTTGGTAACAGCGAGATATCTTCACACATGCATATATACTGATTACAGATGACGTGTACTGGTAAAAATTCAACGCATGTACGATGTACCGAATAAAAACCACAACATGGTGTCCACTGTTTTTTAAAATAAATTTTCCTGACTTTACCTGACATCCCCTGACCAATTTCAAAATTTTCCCTGACCAAAATATTAAAAACATTTTTTTTAATATTTTCTATAATATGTATGTACGCGATATTCGTAAAAAAAGTATATAACATCTAATTGGTCAAAAATTATCAACTAGTTTTAAAAATTGGTCAGCCTTAGAAAACTAAATCAAGGCTTAACGTTTCTCAAAGTCACCATTTTAGAAACCTCACTTGTGGGATATTCGCTAGAAAGTAAACCATCTGAAAGGCCACTCAATCGCTTTAAAAGTTCAGCTTGTTTCAGTAATTATTCAGCCATAGATTATTTTTTATTAATTTTACTGTGCATTTGAAAGTAAAATCTTAAGAAATTCATACAAAAAATCTACCGCTGACCAATTACTGAAAATAGTTATCACAATCTATTGATCTTTCGGATGGCAAATGTTTTTTGCAAATATCCCACAAATGAGGTGTTAAAAATCGCCTTGACCTTGCATGACCTTCAGGAACTTCAAGCCTTGGTTGCAAGTTTTCTAGGATGACTGATCAATTTCAATATTTAGTTGAGCTTTTTTGACCAATTAGATCACATACTTTTTTTAAGACAAATATCCGGGGATAGGATTTTTCTAACTTTGCCTTTTTGTTTGTGCGTTATCGTATGAAAGTATAGACTTTATATCTCCTCCTGATTCAAAAAATATGTTTATTTTGCCTTTTTTACCCGTTAGTGCTTTTTTTTGCCTTTCTTCCTATTTTGCCTATTTTAAATCTTTTTCCTTTTTTTCTTCAATTTTTATTGTTTTTCAAGATGAAAATATAAAATTACAAAAAAAGGTAGTTTTGAGTATTTATTTTTTTATTCAATGACATTAGCTTTGTACCAGACATTGACCAAAACGGACAATTTGTTCAATTTTTGTTCCACACTTCCAAAAAGTGTTTGTTTTGGGCAGAAGAGAATGCTCCTCAGAGAGTAAAACACTTTCCCTTGCTAATAAAGTCTATCCAAGAAATTTCTTTGGGCAGAAATTCTTTAGTCAGTCAAATTTCAGGTCAGGTCAGATGTTAGTAGCACAAGAACACCTTTGGCGGACTGACAATTTTATCAATTTCAAGAATATCAACAAAAAATTGGTTAAATCAAAGGGCCGATTGCAAATAGGGTTTTGAAAAAGTTCACTGCTGTTTTAAATGCAAATACGGGATTTAAAACTGTTGAGCAAAAAAATGCTGTAATTAATGACGACGTCAATTCCAAACATCCCAAAAACGTTGAAGAGAATGGACTTTTGGGTGTTTAAAATGGGCTCCACTCGTTTCTGCCCAAGAGACAATCTTAGAAATCCGTAAACTTAGAATTTAAAAAAGCTGTTGGTAGTTTAATGCTTCTATATGAACGTTAAGTTATGTTAATATTCTCTTTGTTCAATAAATGCCTTTTTTTGCCTTTTCAAGGATTTTATTTAACCTTTTTTAAGTTTTTTAGGTCCACAAAATCCTATCCCTGCAAATATCCAATATTTGAGGTGCCAAAATTCCAGAGCCAAAATTTATATATTTAAATCAAGTTAATACATATTTGGAAAATTCAAGTTGAGTTCTATTGGTTTAAGATTTACCAAGAGAACTTAACTTGCATTTTCCAAAGTTCTAGGTACGTTCTTGAAGGTATACATTACCTATTGCTTTGGAAATGAAATAAAAAATAACTGCACGAATTAACTGAGCGCCCAATGTCAATTTGGCGGAGGCGGAATGATTTGATGGGACAAGATTCACCGTTTGTAATAGGCATATGTATGTATGTTATAGTTCTCATACTGAACTTCTGGAAACAAATTTTCAAATTTCCATAAAATATTTAACTGTGAAAGTATAAAACATTAATTGAACTGAAATTGAAAACTTGCAATTTGGCTTACAAACGATTTAAAGTTAAAATCACCAAAGTCTGATATTAATATTTTAGTATCACACTAGCTCAAAGACGTCTGTCGCACGAACTGTCATTGATTTAGGCGAGTTCAACTTTAATTTGCTTAGAAAATGGTTTTAACGCGACACTAACTAGCATGTGTCTATAATTCAGGGAAAGTTAGAGAGCTTCATTAAAGTTAAACAATTGTTAACTAGTTTCACGCTAAGGCCCATAAAATGGCTGTCTATAATTTTGCGCCAATAATTTTAAACAGAGATGTCATCTAAACGAAATGTTCGACCAGGAAAAGGTGAAAGAAATCGAATTTTTAAGAATTGGATACAGAAAAAAATCCCTGACCGCTTCCCCAATTCCCTTTCTCTGACTTTCCCTGACCAAAATTGTGTTCCCTGACAATTTCTGACTTTCCAGTTACGCGGACACCATGCACAAATATAATGTATAGGTACATATTTATGCAGTAAATCTATAAAATATTTAAGTACAACGGGTAGATACTGAATACCGAGGATATGTACTCAATACATAACTACTGAACAGATATAGCGCAATATGTTATTACTACATAAATACTTAAAATGGCCTTCGTGTATATTGAACAATGTATTTATCACAATTAATATGTAGTGAGTTAAGGACGTTGTATCCATTACTTAAAATCATCAACAAGCATTGTTATACGTAAAGTGTCCATGTACTCAATATTACATAAGTAATGAGTTAATAAAGATTTATTGAGTACACATCTTATTTTCTCTTACCTCTTGAATGAATTCGATGTAAAGAAAATAGTAGAATCCAGCCGCTAGATTTAACTGCTTTAATTCTAGTTGCTTGAAGCTCTCCATACCTTGAATTTAAGGCTTAGTGGGAGAACCAATTTGCGATAAAGAACATTTTTGTATGTGATCCTGCTTCCTAGCAACCATTTTTAAACAAAAATCTTTTTCGAAAACGGCTCTAACAACTTTGATTGAATTCCATACCTATTAAGTTTTTGAAGCGATTACAATAAATCTGTAATTAATATGTGTATGAAAAAAATCAGCCTTCCTTTGGGTATTTAGTTTTCAAAAACGAGTGGTTTTTGACTAACTTTCCTGAATTCGAATTACTTAAACATAAAAGTTTCAATAATTTTCTTGTCGATTTGGAATAACTTTCAACATTCCGGCAAAGTAGATACAAGTTCAGAACCTAAGCATAGCGATATGCGTGAATCTGGTTTACGCACGCATAAAGCTGGTTGGTATACCTCCTATGACTTCGGGCTTCTAACATTTTAAATAAAATTTAATTCAGATTTTGTTGTCGTCGTATATGAACATTTTAATTCCGAGGCCTGAGTTGATATGCAACGTGATTGGCAAGCAATTTGCATGTGAATCCAACCCTAGCTTCCAACATCAAAAGTATATACCTAAACATAGTTTGTACACATAAGATAACTAAACCTACATGTTTGCTAAGTTAACAAGATTTCACTTTAAGCCGGTCGGTGTATTATTAACGAATTCAATGACTTGCAAGCATGTTTTCTATTAGTATTTTGCCTATAAAACTATTACCTGCCTCTGATCCAATGATATTGTAACTATAAACCTTTATACGAGATTTCATATACCGACCGACACCACTTGCTTTTCAGAAAACGTTTATTTACACTTCTCTTTACCTTCACATATATATTTTGCATTTTCGTCACATTCAAAAGTCAAAACAAACATTGCGTTGATTAGCCTAGTTTAGCTAAATTTTGCATTTTATTGCTGAATGCGCAGAAGGTAAGTCAAAGTATCTACTTGGGGCACATAAAAATAACAGTTCATTAAGTGACAGTATATAGCGTTTCATATGTATAAATATAGTCAGATCACTCTAATCTACGAAAGACTCGTACGTTTTACTTGATTGCACTTTTTGTTTTTTTTTGTATTGGAATTTGGAAAGTTACAAATTAAAAATAAATTGTTATCATGTAAGACAGAAAGAGCAATGACATTTTTTTTAATAATATTATAAAATAAAGTGAATGACTTGATTGATATGATACTGTAGAAATACCAAACTGATGTAATACATTTAAAGATTTACAGGTAAATGTATGGGGTATTACCAATGACAATTGGTATGAAAGTAGCTAATGTTACTTAAACGAAGCTTTCAAGTGGATGCGGCCCGTATAGGTCATTGATTAAGCCTAATACCATCTACCAATAAATTGTTCTTGTTACTTACTAATGCGACATTTCTGTGTAAATCAATTGAATCAGCTTCAACAGACTTCACATTTACCAGTGAATCCAATTTGTGGATTTCTAAAGCTCGGTCATCGATGAGAAATATTTTTTTGTTTTTATTATGAATATAATTAGTAAAAAAGTACCGAACAATAGAATTTGGTGAGACTAACTACCATTTTGTTCACAGTGGGTTTAACCTGTATTACAATTATCCACGTTCTGATTGAATGGTGCTTATCTACCAAAATCAGCTGATTTGCATTTTCGATTATTAACAACTCAAACTATGAGGTCATTGAATATAGTATAAGTTATTATTATTATTATTATTATTATTTTATTAACTGTTTAAACAATATACATACATTGATTTAATAAATATGGCATGGATGTTTTTCCGTCTGCCAGAGTGAACATTATAAAATTAATAATGAAGTATATGTGCATCTATAAGCATATAAAAAATAGAAAATCAAAAAAGGGCAATGAAAGAAATAGCGAACAAATATCTCGATGGATTGCATTCGAAGCATAAGTGGGTTTTAATCCACTCAAAGATGGGGGTTATATTCACTCCGAGCGCCCCTAGTCGCTCGTTGTTGGCGCTTCTCATGTTCTCCAGTATTCTTTGAATCATTTTTATGTTTTTAAGGAATAGAATATTTAAAAGAAACTATTTCGATATGCAAACGCGTGTCTACAATAATTGGATAGAGTTTTCCAAGTCTTGTCGCCATTTAGAACTCCCAAACATTCGTGCCTAGTCAGACTGCTCTGTCCAAAATAAAGTCTCCTTATCTCTTGGAGGATTGGGCATACACCAAGAAAGTGAATTATATCCTCACGATCGTTGAGATTGCAGAGACAGCAGGATCCTGGTAGATCTTCCCTGTAAGGAATAAAGTTTAGATTAAGTATTTCAGTTCTAGCACGTATAATAAAACTTATATTTTCGATACTTAAATCATCCGTAAAATAACTACCACAACATAATTGATGATTAAGCTCTTTGTATGTTAGACGGGACATGGATGAAGATGCTCGATGCACATTATCCATATAGATCCTATCATCAACAACTGCAATCAAGTCATAGAAAACTCCTTGCCATTCTTCAAAGTTACTCGATAAGTTCAGCGAGTGATTATGGTCTTGTGCTAATCTAAACCAATCTTCAAAGATCCCCTTTTTAGATCTAAACAATGATAACATCATAAGTTTCTGCAGGTTATTGTTGCTCTTTTGTACTGTCCTTACAATGAAGTCTGCATTGGCTTTTAAATTGCGCAGAAAGACGTTTCGCAGTCCGGACTCTACATATATAGCGTACGTTGGGGTTGTACTAGGGAGTCGAAACAAGCGCTTAAAGAAAAATCTCTGAAGTTTCTCAAACTCTTCAACTGGTGTGCAACCGTAAACCTCACTTCCGTAACATAAGCAAGAATTTATAGTGGCTTCAAACACTTTATATTTAGCTGAAGCACAAATTTTGGTATTTCCGTAAAATTTCTTCCACATGGTGTTTATGGCAATTTTCGCTGCATTACATTTAGCATTAATATGGTTATTCCATCTCAGGTTTGAAGCGAACGTTACTCCCAAATATTTGTATTCTCGCACTACTTCAAGTCTTTCGTTGTTAAGAAACCAAGCTTCATGTTCTACTTGTTTCCGCATAATTTTTTCAAATATCATGACCTTCGATTTGTCAGTGTTAATTTGGAGGTCCCATAATTTGCAGTACTCGGCCAGTTTATTTATCATTAGCTGAAGTGTTTTCGGATCCTCAGCCAAAATGACTAAGTCATCGGCGTACAGTAAGACCTTCAAAGTTAAGCCTGCAAACCTTGCTCCTCCCGGTAAATACTTAACGATGTCATCGATAAAAAGTGCAAAGATAATGGGGCTCAAAATACATCCTTGTGGAACACCAGTTGTCGTCGGGAAAAAAACTGAATTTTTTGAATCACTATAAACAGCTGCAGACGAACCCGACAAAAGCTCTTCATACATCCTTAAAAACTTCGAAGACATACCTATAGTGGAACAAAGCTTAAATAGGAGACTTTTTCTATTAACATTGTTAAACGCTGCCTTAAAATCTACAAAAAAGCAGTACAATTTCTTTTTATTTTCAATAAAGTTCCTCGCAATGCTTTGGAGTGCAAATATTTGATCGATAGTCGAAAATCCTGGACGGAAGCCCGCCTGACAGTTACTCAACAAATTATTGTTCTCAACCCACAAAGACAGTCTATTGTACATTACTTGTGCAAATATTTTTCTTATCGCATTTAGGAACGATATTCCCCTATAATTTTCTGGCATGCCTCTATCGCCTTTTTTAAATATAGGGAAAATTATAGCCTTCTTAAATTCCACTGGTATATAACTATTGTCGAATATTTCATTATAAAGATGCGTTAGTTGGCAAAGAAACACATCAGTTGAAAACTTATAGAATTCTAATGGTATCCCATCGGAACCGGATGCTTTACCATTTTTCATTTTTTTCAAAGCACTTTCAACTTCTCTTAATGTTAAAGAACTGTCCAATTCTTCGACATAGATATTGGGAAGTGCAAATTCATAACTGTGGTGTTCTTTACTATTGTTCAAAAGGCTTTTAAAATGATCTGTTAGTAATAGTATAAGTTTAGTTAACAGATGCAGCGGATGATTTACGATAGCGGGACGTTTATGAAGCAAAACTAATAATTATTTTGATGCCAAAATATAGCTTATGACTTAATTTAAATCAAACCTTCCATATAAAATGACTATATATTTGAATGGTAATTGGTAAAGTAATTCAATCAGATACAAGTTATTTTAAAAGGAAGGTTAGGCAAAATTTTATTTTATTTTTGTGCTAAAAATAACGTCATATGCTTTATTTTGGCATTGAAATAACAATTGATGTCGCTTTTTTGAAGTTTCAAGAACTAGAAATTAAGTTAAATCCAGCAAAATTAAAGTTTCACTTCGAAAAAATTCCGACAAAGCTGAATTTTGGTGGAGAGTTTTGATTTCTCAAAATAGTGGAAAATATTTATAGCACATTCACATTTTTCAAAAAGAAAAACTAGTTTTATGAGAAATTAGCAAAAAACTCAATTTCACCCTACTTCAAAACTTTTGCCCCAGTCCAAATTAAGGGTAGATTTTGGGAAATTCTGGAAATTCTTAAGACATCAAACTAAAGGTCTTCATCAAAATTCAGCTCTGTCGAAATTTTCTCGATATTCGGATATTTTTTCGTTTGTGCAAATGATGGGTTTCAACGAGAGGTAAAAAATAATAAAGAAAAAATAAACGATACAATGGCTGTACCGATCTGTATTGTACAAACGTTGGTACAATTTTAATACGTAGCATACGGTACACGGACTATGTAAACTGTTTAATCAACTTTTGAAAGCGGCCATTAAGCGTTCTCAATCGGTGCAATCATTGGTCGTATGACTACGAACAAAGTAATTATGACATATACTTACTTACTTATCCGGCTTCCGATCGCTGAAGGGTCTCTGCCTAAGATATTGCGGTCTTCCATCGGTTGCGGTGTCCTCCTGGTCGTCTCGAATCTGAGGGCTGGGATTCGAAGATTTTATTGGCTGGAGCATTGTTGTCCATTCGCTCGATGTGGCCGAGCCAGTGCAGTCAACGTGGTTTGGCTCTTTGGACTACATCCACGTCTTGGTAGAGCTCGTATAATCCCCGATTGAATCTTGTTTTCCAATCGCCCTTCTCGCATATAGGACCAAATATCCACCGAAGCGAACTCAGTGCCGCACAGTGGGGCCGAGGTGGAAAAAACCTCATATGTATATAAAAGTGTTAAATATGGCATTGTGATACACTTTTCTTTCAATATTTTTCATGCGGAGTCCGGCTGTTATAATGATTTTATGGTAAAAAATTTTCTTTCGGCCGAAATAAGGGGTTTAAACGGACCATTGAAATTTTGAGCCCTTAAAACTGATGTTTTCCATGATTCCTCCATTTACGGATTATTATTTAAAATGTTTCCTTGAATCTACTGTGTTAATATATACCTTTAGGTTTCTGATGAGAAAATATTTTACGTTCAAATAAAGAATTTTAAGTGAGCTCTACTCCATATATTGCGTTTCGCCCAGGTACAACAGTCGGGCTCATCAGTTAGATGCTGTTGTACCCTTCTAAGACGCAAATTTTGATCGATGTTTACCGACTCATATAGAAATCACAGCATGAATACACTGTGAATTCTATTTATCCAGAGGAATTTGATTAAATTAAGACACCTAGAAAACAAATGCCAGTGCTCAGGCTTTCTATAATTATGATTTTGAAGAAAATTAAAAATAATACTCTTCTGTTGATGAGCCCAACTGTTGTACCTGGGCGAAACACAATATATGGAGTAGAGCTCACTTAAAATTCTTTATTTGAACTTAATTCATTCGCTCCATTAAAACAGAAGAATATTTTTTTTTAATTTTCTTCAAAATCGCATGAAAATATTTTACCCCATTTTTTCGATTACACCAAAAATCTAGCCAAAACTTGGACTTCGGGTCTCGGGAGTACTTCCGGACTTGAGTAGCCATACAAAAAAAGCTCCCTTTTCCTAGGGTCAGTTTCAGCTCTTTTCTGGTAGTCCTGGTGGCAATGAAGATCCTGTTAAAATTTCATCACCAGATTCTACCAGTTTTGGGATCATTGAATAAAAATTCAATTTAAGAAATAAGATAATTTCTGATTGATTATAACCGGTTCAATAATATAGACGTGATTGTTTTTTTCACAAAATTCGAAACGGAATATAAAAATTCTTCAAAAATAACTTTGAATCACTCCAATCCGATTTTTCTTCTCTGAGAAATCGTTATTTACTTTTTAGTTTCCACCTGACTATACATGATACAAAATATCCTACTATTATGAAAAGTTAAAAAAGTTCCATTTAACTCTGATCACAAAACGGATGAAACTATTCAATTTAGCGGGTGCAAATACATACGAAAAGATACCGCTCAGAGGTTTTTTCCCTAAATCGTAGGTTTGGCCCCACTGTGTGCCGTAGAGTAGAACTGGTAAAATTAGCGTTTTGTATAGCGTGCACTTTGTCTGTCGAGAACCCATTTGTTTGGGCAAACCGAAGTAGCAGCGGTTTGCTAGGGTAATTCTTCGTCGGATTTCCACTAAGGTGTCGTTCTTGGAATTTATGTTTGTTCCGACGTAGGTGAACTCTTTGACTACTTCGAAATTACTGCTACCAGCAGTACTTTTTTTCCTAGGCGATGGACAGATGAGGCTTTGTTTGTTGATAGCATATACTTTGTTTTGTCCTCATTCACTTCGAGACCAATGCGTTTCGGCTGTTCATAGTTCAAGTACTGCTCGTTTGGAGCAGCTGATGATGTCGAACCCTGTTCACATCTGGAATAGCTCGGATGAGGTGTTCCCTATTTGCACGTTGCACCGCGAATTTTGTAACGTCATGTGGCATAGCTGGATCAGATTTTTCGGGATCCGCGAGTTTCAACATCGCCAATAGAAGCTCTTGGCGACTTATGCTATCATATGCGACTTTGAAGTCGATGAATAGATGGTGGGTCTTGACTTGAAATTCATTGGTCTTTTCCAGGATTTGCCTCAATGTCTATCATGACACACAGACAGCTGTAATTCTGTCAAACCGTTGGTACAACCACTGCATCATGTAGTCCCCGCTAAACTGGTGTCTTAGTGAAACCAGCTATCTCAATAAAAACGTTATGATAAAAAAAGTGAATCTTTAATTAAAAAGAGTTTTCCCAAGAGGGAAGGGTAGATGAATAAATCAAGTCGGGTGAGATAATAACGAATTCTGTTTAATTTGACCATACGTGTGAAAGACATATGCCATTGTTCAAATGACCATCTATGACATTGCTTGGGGGGAGGCGCATCCAAGAAGCTGACTTGCAGTGATGATACGGTTTATGTTGACTTTGAGAACATCGGTCGTTTGCAGCTTATATCATAGCGACCTATTCGACTTTAAAACCCTACAGGAAACAAAGTCAAAGAGTTCACCACACATCTGCGTGAGATAACTATGCCTTCAAATTGCTCGTGTGGAATTGCCATTGGTGCATCAGCTGTGTTGCACGTAGTGCCGTCCTGGTACAACCACTTGTTATTCACATCCATATTATTGAACCTAAAAAAGAAAGTTCAACCATGGTTGAATTACAGTTTATCATCAAAAATCATTGAGTTAAAATTGTTGAACCATACATCAGAATTTTAACCACTTAACTGGCCTTAACTGAACAGATATTTTTGTGAGGTGCGTGTTAAAATTCTATTTAAATTTTTGGGAAGGACGATATCCATAAGTATCCCACTTTGATTTCAGTAGATTTTTGACAGCTGGAAATTAAAGTCAATCTTTCATTGAAAAACTACTTCTCAGTAAATTGGACTTTATTTTATGTGCCGTATCAACTAACTCTGAATTAACGATTTAACTCAATCTGTATTCTTCGTTAAATTTTAAAGTATGATATTTATCGGTAAACTCTAGAGGGCCAATAAACGAACCAATAAACTATTTAGATCAATATTATCCTCAAGTTCTAGTAAAATTTTCAAAGTTAACTTTAACGAAAACACAAATAAAAGAAAATAATAATATTTAGCACAGCTGATTATTTTTGTAATTTAATACAAACATTTTCCCAGGTTTCATCTAAGGTTTCACCATTTTGTAAAAACTTTATACACATCGTTTTGTACTCCCATGTATAATTTTACCTAAAAGCCTGAAATCCAAGCAAATTCTTAGGATTCAAAATAAGCTGCTTTGACCCAATCTATAGTTGCTATCAGTTCTCATATACATACTTAACCGGACTTAATATTTCAGTAGAACTGAAATCCCACCTCTATGTTATTTTGATGGATTAGTAATCTCTCTGCTATCTCACTGTCTTTCATTAAAACTTTTTGTTTCTAAAGCAGATAGATGGTAAAATGCAGGGATATTAAGGAAACTGAATTTTTGTTAAAAACTCTGCCAAGGATATTTTTGCAATTTAGATTAACTTATGTAAAGTTGCACCAAAATGCATTGAAAGCGATTTTCGCTAAAAGGCCATTAAATCTATCAGCATTATATTTTAATCTGGGTGGCTCCAATTTTCTTCATAAGTTTTTCAGTTAAAATGCAGTTTGCTTCATCCTTGCACTTTAACATCTGCCTAGAAAACTGAATGAAATAGCTTCCATCAGTGCACGTGAGATAGTAAGTGTGATTGGTAAAGGGAAATTTCTTGAAGGTTTCGCCAACTTGGGTTCTGAAAGTAAATTGTGAAAATTTGCAAGAAATTTCACGTTAGTTAATACTCGTGATTGTATTCCAATGAAAAAAATGGAACTTTAGTTTATTGGTTTGCTTATTATGGCCTCTTAAAACTAATAGTATTCGCTGCTAAATATAAATATCATTTTAAAATTTAAGAGAACTTGGTGCAATAATAATTAATTTTGCCGATAAAATTGTAAGACTTACAGCAAAAACAGGTGCAAGGGGTTTTACACCAAAAACTGGAGATTAAATTAAAAAAAATCACCCTTATGACCATAGTCGTTTTACTAAAACGTCAGTAAAACAACATGGCTCTAGTATGCCTTTTGCCCAAATCAGGTGCCAAAAATCGCTATGACATTGAATTTTTTTAAATTCGTTCAAAATTCATCAACAAAATCTATAGCTGACCAATTACTGAAAATAGCTGAGCTTTTATGACCGCAAGGTGGCCTTTCAAATGGCATACTTTTTTTTAATGAGGTAGGAAAAGTTGTTTTAGTAAACTTGAAACGGGCTTTAAAAATTAGTAGAAAAAAATCTATGGCAGACCAATTACTGAAAATAGTTGACCTTTTATCACTCACGTTCTAGAGATCTTTCAGATAGTATACGGTTTTGCCAAATTTCCAACAAATGAGGTGCCAAGAATCACGCTTGACCTTGCATGACCTTGAAAAACTTTAAGCCTTGATTACAAATTATCTAGGGCTGACCAATTTTTAGGACTAGTCAATCTCTCGTTGTTTTGTTCTAATATTTTGTTATCAATATATCCCGTGATACAGGTTGGTACTTTAATATGTGGTTCGGCTTGACTTGGATCAAGCGACGGTCCCGTTCTAGCCAGCTCATCAGCTCTTTCGTTTCCCTGGTACATTACTGTGACCAGGAATCTAGCAGAGTCAAATTTTATGATGCATGCCAAGAACCCTAAGCTCTTTGCGACAGCAAGTTACAAGCTTAGAGTGTATCTCTGTTGCATAAATTGCTTTTATTGCTGTTTGGCTATCAATAAAGATGGTGATATCAGCTCGTGGTATCGACAGCCAAGTAACAGGCCTAAGTTTTAAGTTTTTTTTTTTACCTGTACGACAGATAACAATTAATGATGACTCTACATTCAAAGTTTCTACTCGTATATCTGGATTTGGAATAAGATTAAAGTTATCAACCCTTACAGAGCAACCAAGTGCGACAAGTGCTTGTTTCTTAAGCTTGTTGCAATATTTTTACCGCGAATTTAAAAGACGATTAGGAAGATTAGGATGACGAATATTTTACTAGAAAACCGCGAACTATGGGATTATACGAATCCAATTAAATCAATATTAAAACAAACGAAATAAAACAATAATATGTGCAACCGGCACACGCGAAAAATATGATCGAAATGACCCAACTGTCAAAGCGATCAAAAAGGATGGGAGATAAAGAGATAAGACAAAATATTGCAACAACACTGCAACAACGATGCAGCCAACCGGCTAGTCAGCTGGGGGTGGGTTCGTCGAATTTAAACAATTAAAGAATTTATTAATATGAATCGAATAAAAAAAGGTTTGATTGAAAGTAAATAAAATAAAGGTAAGTACAGGGGCGTAGGTACTTACGCTATAGGGTGGGCGCCAGGAAACTTTTTATGGTCGTTTGCCTTAACCAGGAGCTGAAAATGTTTCTTCAATAAATTGAAAGAAAACACAATAGGTTTTATTCCCTGATGGGGAGTTTGAAAGTTTATTTTAAAAAATGTCTGGGAAACCGTGGTTTTCGCCTGGATTAAAACCCAGAATATTTTCGATAGAAAAATAAATACAAATTAAGATATTGTTCGAAGAACAATTTAAGCAAATAAGCAAAGATAAAACCAAACAAAGAAACCCGAAGCCGCAAGAATGGACCGCTATCACCGGTCACGAAATAAAGAACAAAGAAAACTACGCTACCAATGGGGTCACGAGTCTCACAATTTTGAGATAAAAACGAAATTAAAAGGCCAACCGAATTACTATTTTTCAAACACTTTAAATCAAAACGAATTAACTTTCGAACAACTATCAATCACTGTACTTATCTTTTCCTGTGGTTACAATTCCTTCCTCTTCCTTTTCCTCTAATATCCGCCCCGTTCTGGCGATGGTTATAACACTCCTTTCCTTAAAGCGAGTTTTATCTCAACCAAATAACTCCTTCCTCGAACAACTTTCAAAACACTTTTCTATTATTACCAACTGTAATTAATTAATTAAACAATTTCCAAAATTTTCTAACTTTCTATATTTCTTTTCTTTTTCTTCTCTCAAAATCTTTAAAACCTCTATCGGCTATTCAGGTCAACCAAGAAGTGGTTGTTTCTGCCTAGCCTTTGTCTTCTACCGGCCTCTCTTTCACTCACACATTCTCACGCACATACATATGGTTTTCGTGGAACTCTGTTACGGTTCCACTCCGAGTTTGAGTTCCAACGAAACTATCTCTCACTCACACATTCAATGGATTCCCCAAGTTTTTGGCGTTGTCCCAAAACTTGACGAATCCAAGGCCGGAGCAAGACATATTCACAATAACTACCTTGAGAAAAGAAGAAAAAAAACTATAAAAAGTTGAAAACATAATTCTGAGTATTCTTTCAGTTACTCTACATTTCTAACTTTTTGAAAATTATTCGAAGAAGGCAAATATTTTCTTTTAACGATTTTCTAAACCTTTTTGAGGAAACGAAGGAGGAAGGCAAATACTCAAATCAAACTAACTATCGCGCAATCTACTACTCGGTGGACCTTTGTACAGATTTGGGGAATGAAGGGAGTAGCGTTTAGCGTTCCATTCTTTCAAGCGGTCGATGTTTATTAAAATTAAATTTAAAGTTAAAGTTAAACATTTAGGTAGGGCTTGTCGCCATGTTTAAAAAGAAAAGTTAAATTTATGTTGATGTTGCGTTGTTTAAAATCCACATTAAGTGTGCAAATTACAAAATGCGTTCTATTAAAAGATTTTTTAAAAAGAATTAAACTTTATTGATCTAAGTACGAAAATAATATAACAGGAGATAAGTTGAGGTTGACCGCTGGCTGCTACGTTCTTGTGATGACTCTATGATGGCTCTATGATGACTCTATGATGACTGTATCTTCACTTTATGAAAAGTATCTATTGTTGTGCGCTGTGGCGTCCTTTGTCAGCATTTTGTGATGGACTGTGGGGTTTTAAATGAAATGCCAATGTTATTCTTTCGTCTCTTATTACTGTTGCAGAAATATTCCAAATGATGGTTCTGCAATATTTGCTGCGGTGATCTTAATATGATCTTCTGGTTTTGTATTATCTTTGTGGGCTTCTTTGTGGGCTTTGTATGTAACTCCCCCCTCCTTAAAATTGTTGCTTCTCCTGGAGCAAATTTTGGCGAGTTTTTTCTTATTAATATATAATATGATAACTATTATTGACAATACTATTGGTACATGTAACATATAAGCTATGTTGGTATGGTTTTTAATATTTGATATTTTATCATGGATTTCATCTAAATTATTAATATCTTCAAATTTTATTTCTTTATATTCAAATATTTCTGACATGTTTTTATACAATATTGGATTGTTCATATAGATAGCTTGTTCAACTATTTCATTTTTATTTTCGTATAATATTTCGTCAGTTTTTAAAACACAATTTTCAAAATTAATCAGCACATTATTTGTGATATCAATTTTATCTTTTTCGTTACAAGTATTATTTAGTTGAAATTTTCCATTTTTTACTAACAATATACCTCTACTTAGTTCTGATATGATATTATTGTTTCTGTTTATTTGTTTCTTACAATTTTTAAAGTTTAAACAGTTTTTATAAACTTTCAATTTTTTATATTCTATTTCTTCGTATAGAAATTCATTATCTTCTAATTGAATAATATAATCGTCTTTTATAATTAATTCTTCTTTATTAAAATTAGGCATACTTGTAATATAATATTTAGTAAACGTAACAATGTTTTCTGGAATGCTTATAATGAATATTATTTCATCTTTGTATGATGCTACAGATAATCTAATTTTATTTAATTTTTCAAAAGTTATATTATATTCATTTATTTCATAATTTGTTAATACCGAATTAACCATAACATTTATTTTGCTTGCCAGGATATTATTTTGAGTTTTTTCAATTATTTCTTTTACTTTATAAAGTTTTTCTCTTATTTCTAAAATAATTACTCTATGAACGAATAACATTCCTGTTAGATTAAAATTTAAAAACTTTGTATTTTTATATAAATCAACAAATTCTTTTTGAATTGATTTGATTCGTGTTTGGAATATGTCATTAATTTTGATTTGCTTATTAAAATTATTTATTATATTGTGATTATTTGTTTCACTATTTTCCAATCTTTTTTCAATTTTTATTCTATCTTCTTCGTCCATTGTTCCGAACAAAAATCTCAAAACACTTCCGCCCAAGTTAAACAAACTCCTCTTATTTCGATGCTGTGTAACACTTTCTATTTCAGATTTAATCAATTTTATTTCTTCGAATATCTCATCGGGAAAATCTACTTTTGTTAAATTCTTCATGTTATTTTCTATGTCTTTTAAAACATTTTTAATTTGAGTAATATTTATTCTATGTAAAATATGTATGTAATCTTTCACTATTTTAACTTTATTAAGTTTTATTTTTGCATATCCTTCTTGGATATTAATGTTTTCTGTGGTTATTTCACTTCTAATTTTAGTAACCAATAAAACTACTAGGGTGAGAAAATATAAAATATACATGGTTGATATTTTCACTTTAACTGCGCGAGAGGAATATTTTCAGAATCTATACTTGACGAAGTATTTTGAGTCACTGAATCTGTTGCAGATGTAACACTCTTTCCTGATTTATTTGCTTGATCTTGATCGATCATGTCATTGTGGGATATTTGTTTGGTTCGTTTTCTCTTCCTCTGAATATTAATAGGGTGGACTCTTTTAGTCGTTTTATATTTGAATTTCGGTAATATTTTATCCCTTCTCCCTGGATTAACTACGTAATCATTATCTTCAGGTTTTTCCGTATCTTCTCTATTTTTATTTAACTGAGATATCTTTTTTTCTTTATGTTCAGCAAAAGTTTTGTATAATTGTTTTTTGTCAACTCTTCCTTCTTGAATTTCAAATGGTTTTTTCTTACTTATATTTTGAATAGCATTATTATAATAAAATACAGCTTTATAAGTGATATTAATTTTCTCTAGATCTGATAATTGTTTTCCGTTTTTTAGACATCTTATTTTATCTAATACTGAGCTATGTGCTCTTTCAATAGGGCTATTCCCTGTGTGTGAGTGAGGGGTTGTGAAATGTCTTTCTATATTTAAATCATTAAATAAAGTATTAATAAGAATTTGGTCAAATTCATTGTCCATTACAAATTTAATTGGTTTCCCATGTTGTGAAATATACTGCACTAATGCTGTATGAATACTTTCTATATTTTTATTAGGGATTGAAGTAAATGTCACACGTTTACTAAATTTATCAATTGTGGATAAAAATGGTAGTTTATTTAAGAAAAATAAGTCTGCGTGTACAATTTGATTCACGTCGCTTGGGGTTTCTGTTAATTTAAACTTTGGCTTAACTGGATGCCTATCATATTTATTTAAACGACAGATGGCGCAATTATTAACTACTGTAGTAACTATATTTTTTAATTTTGGAAAAAAAGATATATCTTTTTAATCCTGTGTAATTTTCTTCTATGCCAGAATGACTGGTCTCTAATTCATGATACAGTTTAATTTGTTCAACAGTTTCTTCTTCTGTTTTCATTTCTTTAGCTAGATAGCTACATCTATGAAATGTCATAATGCTTTTATCAAAAAGTTTTATTAGTTTTTGTTGTAATATATTATATATATTATCATTTTCGCAATATATACCTGTTTGCTTTGGTTCTAATACTTTTTTTATTTTCCTCTCGAAGCTTGGAGATTCTAATAAACTAGGAGAAAGTTCAACTAATTTTCTATTTCCATTTATGCGTCTTATTCCTATTTTTCTACCTTGATAATCGAGGTTTATTATTATTTGTTGCTTGTAAGAATTTACAGCTTTTTCGATAATTACAAAATGATCTAACAATTCTTCTTCTTTTGAATGTCGAGTTTCTAATTCTTGATCCTCATCTAAATGATTAATTTCATTTTCATTGTCTTTTATTTCTCTGCTTAGGTAATCAGCAACTGTGTTTTGTGAACCTTTTAAATAACTAATATCAAAATTATATTCTCCAAGGGAAAGTATCTACCTTTGTAATCTTCCTGAAATATCTTTACCTAGACTTTTTGTCTTTAACCATTTCAGAGGTTGGTGGTCTGACTTTAATTGAAATTTCTTTCCATAGAGATATGGCCTTAAATATTTAATTGACCAAACTATTGCCAATAATTCTTTTTCTGTAGTTGAATATTTTTTCTCGTGATCATTGAGGGTTCTACTTATGTATGTGATGGGGTGTTTGTCTTGCGTTAAGACAGCTCCAATTGCATAGTTCGATGCATCAGTTGTGAGTTCAAATTCCTTAGTAAAATCGGGGTATACTAGTACTGGGGGACTCATTATATTTTTCTTTAAAGTTTCAAATGATTGTATATACTTGGAGTCTTTAACATCTATTTTTGTTCCCTTTTTTAAATATTTTGTCATAGGTTGTGCTGTAGAAGCATAATCTTTAATAAACTTCCTATAGTATCCTGTAAGACCAAGGAATGATTTTATCTCTGTAACAGTTTTAGGAATTAATATTTTTTGAATTGCCTCTATCTTATCTTGGTTAGGTTTTAACCCGTCTTTAGTTATTAAATGTCCAAGGAATTTAGTTTCTCTTTTCAAAAATTCACATTTATCTATTTGGACTTTCAAATTATATTGTCTTAAACGATCGAATATTTTATTTAAGTTGATTGTATGTTCTATTAAAGAAGTACTAAATACAAGGATGTCATCCATATAAACTACACAAATTTTATTAATTAATCCCTCGAGGATTTCATTCATCATGCACTGAAAACTAGAAGGTGCATTTTTCAACCCGAACGGCATTCTAAGGAACTCAAAATGTCCTTGTGGAACACTGAAAGCCGTTTTTTCTATGTCAGTTTCTTTCACTCTAATCTGGTGAAACCCTTTAGCTAAATCTAAAGTCGTAAAATATTGGGATCTCCCAAGCTTATCTAAAACATCGTCGATGTTTGGTAAAGGATACTTATATTCAATAGTTTCCTCATTTAGCTTGCGGTAATCAATTACCATACGCCACTTGGAAATTCCCGAGTTATCTACTTTTTTTGGAACTATCCAAACGGGTGAATTATACGGACTAATACTTTTTCTTATAATTTCATTACTAAGCATTTCTTTTATTTGCTTATCTATTTCTAATTCATGAATTTTAGGATATCGATAGATTTTAGTGAAAATCGGCGTATCTGTCTTTGTTCTTATAGAATGAACGGTTTGCGTTGTGGAGCTTAATATTTCTCCATCTTTATAAAATATATCTTTATTCTTATTTAAGAATACTTTTAACATTCCTTTCTCTTCTTCATTTAAATCCTTATGTAGAAGTTGATTCATATCAGTTGAATTATCTTCTAGAATATGAATTTCGTCAAATTTAAATGGACATTGATCATTTACGTTGATGTGTTCATTTCCATTGACTTGAAAAGAAACAAAAGGAATTCTATTCCTGTTAATCTCTAAATATTTTTCTTTCATATTAATAATACCACCTATGGCATTAAAAAAGTTCGATCCTATGATCGCATCAAAATTCTTGTTCTCAAAATTCATTAACTTCCACTCCATTGTGGCATTTTCTATAAATTCTCTAGGAATTTTCGTTATAATTTGTTCCGATATATAAATATAAGAATTTACTGTGTTTACTCTAATTTCTTTTTCTAATTTGATTCTTTTATAGTATTGTAATTTTCTATTATCTAGAAGGGTCATAGTAGATCCTGTGTCTACTAAGACTTTTATTTTTTCATTTTGAACGTGAAGTTCTACGATGGGAAGTTTCGAAGGCCCCCTATTATAAAATTTACCTCATCACCATTTTTAATTTGTTCGTCAGTTAGACGATTAACTTCCATTGGTTCTTGTCTAACTTGTCTACTATTATTAGGATTTCTAAAGTAATTTTGACTCTGATAATTATTATTTTGACCTTGATAGCCATTATAATTATTGTGTTGAAATCCAAATTTATAATCTCTAAAAGGATTCTGCCTGTGGTTACCTAGAACCTGATTGTTATTAAACCTTATTTGGGCTGAACTCATTCCCAAATTATTATTTCTCTGAACGTTATTCGGATTTTTATAATTATTATTATATCTATTAGGAATGAAGTTATTTTGTTTAGGAGAGGCATTGAGATTTTTATTCATATCGATGGGTTTCTTTACATGTTCATTATTGTACAACATTGAATTCGATTCTAGTAAATCGTATGCTTCCATCATAGTGGAACATTTACTTGCAATTACTATTGCTTTTTGACTAGAAGTCAAATTATTTTTGAAAGCTTCTAAGATTAAAGTTTCATTATTTCTTTGCGTGTAAATTAGATTAGGCTCGAGTTGTGCCTTTATTTGAATTTTTTGCAATAAACTATCTAATTTTTGATATAACTTAAAAGTATTTTTTTCTAATACTGTCCCTATTTCTTGTGCTATCTTTAAATAACTTTCTTTTACACTATAATTCCTTACCAAGCTGGTTTTTACATCCCTCCATGGCGCAAGATGTGGTAGAGCATTTATCACTCTTACTGCATCGCCCTGTATCTTGTGGTGTACAGCGAACGTCGCCTTGACAATATTATGTTGTCCTTGAATTTTTGTCATCAAATATTCCACCGATGAGATGAAAAGAGCCAAATTGTCTTCCGAAGCACCTTTAAATGGTGGTATATGCTGGAGTTCTCTAAGAAGAAATTCCTGCTCTTTCTCCTCTGCCACATTTACGGGTAGTTCCTCATTAATTGACATATTTTTTATTTTTATGTTAATTTGTCTCAAGTTCAATATTCACTTTCACTTTCACAATATTCTTAATCTTTTCCTTTTCTTAATAGATAAAATCAATTAAACACTCTCTCTACGAGATTTCACAATATTTGTCCTTACGGATCTTGAATTGTAATGTTTTTCACTGATTTTTATTTTTTTTTTTCGTAGGTATGATGTCGCTTTTTCCAATATACGTTTGGTTCCCAATATGCGTTTGGGTTTCGACTCACGTTAACGATCACTAGATAGGAGTTTTTATTAATTTCCGTTTAATAATTTTTAAACCCTATCCTACCGACTGCGCCAATTACAAAATGCGTTCTATTAAAAGGTTTTTTAAAAAGAATTAAACTTTATTGATCTAAGTACGAAAATAATATAACAGGAGATAAGTTGAGGTTGACCGCTGGCTGCTACGTTCTTGTGATGACTCTATGATGACTCTATGATGACTGTATCTTCACTTTATGAAAAGTATCTATTGTTGTGCGCTGTGGCGTCCTTTGTCAGCATTTTGTGATGGACTGTGGGTTTTTAAATGAAATGCCAATGTTATTCTTTCGTCTCTTATTACTGTTGCAGAAATATTCCAAATGATGGTTCTGCAATATTTGCTGCGGTGATCTTAATATGATCTTCTGGTTTTGTATTATCTTTGTGGGCTTCTTTGTGGGCTTTGTATGTAACTTGCAATGTATGTCTCCGTTTTCAAGTTCCATTAAGCTTCCTAGCTCAAAGTTAAGATGGCGTGTGAGTCTCCAGCCCGTCCGCTGGCTCAACACGAAAGAATAAAGATAAATGATGAACCTAGTTTGTCATCCTCCCCGAGCAACTCTCAAGCTCCCAGAGGACAACGGACAAAATTGTTGGTAGAAAAATGGGATTGGTTTGGGGTGGAGGGGAAAACAGACAACGAGAGTTAGACTATGACCAAACAACATAGTTGAAAGAAGGTTTTAAGAACCGATCGAAGAGAGGTTTTTGTTGCGGTAAATCTTACCGTAACAAGCTTAAACTAATTAATGCGAGGCATACTGCAAATATTCAAGCTAAAAACAGTTAAATCCTTTAGCAAAGGCAGCAATTCGCTGTTATACTCCATTAAATAATCAATTTTAATTATTTCATGCTTTCATTTATACAAACATAAATAAAGCTTTGTTTGTTTTTTTTTTCGAAGCATCCACTGCAAATCAAACGTGCATAAAACTAACGTGCGTATCGGAGAAACCAGTCAATAAAGATCGAAGCTTAAGCCTTAAGTAAACTTGGTATAACTTTTTCCTCATCATCATTAATTAATTGAATTTATTTCACATCAATTAAAATTATAAGAAAATTTGTAACGCCTTTGCTGTTATTTAGGTTGACCACTTTCAGTTTTCCATTGACTTGCACTGCACGCCACCTACGTCTTTTAAATTAATATTTCTAGACACTTTTTTTAACTTCTTTGAAACATTAATGGCCCCTATATCAACGAACGTATATCAATCATACATATTATGTGTATATACGTAGAATCGTCGAATTGCATTATTAATAAGAGTTTTAATTATTTTACTTTGGTAAGACTATAATATTATGGCAGAGCTACGCAGTGTAAAATAAAAATTTTTAAATTATTGAGGCTTCATATTGCAATCACGTTTTGATGAAGCAATGGCGTTCGGCTTGAAGGCTTGGATGGTCTTTCTGTATAGTATTTTTATTTAAATTCAGTTTATTATTCTTTGTTTTACTTGTGACCATAATTTTCGCAGCTCTAAAGTATTTGGTCTTGGTATATACGTGCATATGTCTAGTCTATATGTATATATATATATTTTTTAAATTTTTTATCGATGCCAATTTGAGGTCTTGATGAATTAAAATTCATTTTATTTAGGGCAATTAACTAGTTTTAATTAGCTATCAAAATGCTTTATGCGACACTTTCAGTTCACAACAGCTTTGTGCGATTCTTGGCCTTCACTTAATATGAAAAATATACTTTTGTTTATCATAAATAATTATTTTGTTTTCGCAAGTTGTGACTTTTTATAAGTTTAAAACACATTATGTATCTAAAATAACTTTTCTACCGGCGACAATGTAACTACCAAATTTAAAAACAAAATGGCGTACAGTAATTGATTAATTTGATGCCTACTAAAGAATAGGTACCGACAAAACTACGAAAATTAAATAATTTCAAGAAAGGTACCTACTGAAAAAGTATCTACTAAAATAGTACGGAAATTCGGAACCTATCCCAAAAAAATTGTTTGATCTTACAATTTTAAATAAATTCGGAATTGGTTAATTCTGTTTACTTATTTTTGATTTTTCTCTGATTGCATCAATCTGAAGCTCTAGTGATGATAAAGACAAAAAAAAGGAATAGAACCACAATTGACGAAAACAAACGTACAGTCCAGCAACTAAAAATGAAAGAAAAAGTGTTAAAAATTTCAAAAGACGAAAAAGTACGCATACGCCCGAGTGTACCAATGTTTTTTAAATCAACCATTTTTCTAGAAAATCGTTTATGATTTTGATCAGATGTTTTTAACTATACTGCTGCATTTATTTATAATAATTATACAAGCAATTTTCGTTTTTTTTTTTAATAATTTTGTTTTGTGAAAGGTAATAGCTCCGAACATTAAAAAATAATTGCTGTCCTTCAATGTCATTTTTATCTTATTTCATTATCAATCCTTTTTTTCTACGGATATTATCAAATTAAATTAATTAAAATTTTGAGAAAGATGAGAAAAGATAAATTATAAATACAAATATCAGCTACATATACTGATGATGAACAATTAAAAAACAATTCAAATTCACAGCATCAAAATCTGCGGAAAAGAATGCTAAATTTGCACGAAATTATGTGAATAAATCAATCAAGCCTAAATTGAATACAGTTAAAGGAAATTTAAACAAAAACTTAATTTAATTCATGGAGAAGCGAAATAGAAATTAACAAAATAATAAAATAACTGTCAAACTAAATTAAAATAAAATGCACGACTGGGTCGTACGTTCTTGCTCTTAACATCAAGAGGCATTATTTAAATTTGATTCAAAATGTTTAACAGCATGAAATTCAATAATTAAATTTGCTAAAACAACTCTGTCTTAAAAATCGTTGGAGCGACTTTTCAAAGAAAATCATTTTTGTATTTAAAATTTGTAAGGGAAAATTCTATGATACTCGTATATCGAATTTTCAAAAACAAACTTTTTAAACTATTGTTTTTGAAAATTTTGATATGCAAAATAATATTTCAACTTATTTGAAATTTGTTTATAAAAGTTCAATTTGAATCCATTTAGCCGATAAATTAGAAATCAAAAATAACTTATCCCACACTGAAAAAAATTAGATCAAAATCGCAAGAGCCATTTTTGATAAAAAAAACTTGTCATCGGTTTTTGACATTTTATGGAAGGTACCGTTATTTTTTTTATAAAAAGTAAAATGTTTTTTTTTTTAATATCCTCTTTAATGCTAGGTTTCCACTTGTCTTTGAATTGACACAGTTTGACAGGTCACGATTTGGTCTTTGAATGACACAATTGCCAGTTCATTTCCACTTGTGTCATTAATTGACATGAAATCGTTGGTCTATTATTCAAAGACCAAGAAATTTTGAAATACGCCTTTGTCAGTTCATTGACACCTATTTCTATTTGCTTTGTCTTTTATGAAATGACACTCATTGTCAATGCACAAATTTTCACAGATGGCAGTCATCTTGAATGAAAATTGATTAAGTGCGAAGAAGAAAATCTTATTTTATGTTTCTGCTCAGTAAAATTTTAAGTAATTTTGAATTACTGTGTTAAAATAAAAAAAAAAAAATTCGTTTAGGTTAAAGTATGCCTATAAGAAAACAAATTGCTCTTGCCTCATTTGAGCTGCTTGTTAGCAAGGAAATGGAGCTCCAGAAACGAGAGGAAAACGAAAAAAAACCTGATTGCTGGGTACAAATCTGTTTCTGGAATCTGGACCTGTGTTGTAAGGAATCGAGATTTTTTAAAAGGAGAATGTGCATGAATAAAGCTGATTTTAATTTTGTTTTTGCAACACAACTTCACTTTTAGGAATTCCCAGTGCCTTCGAAATCGATTTCCATGAATTGTTATTCACATCTCTTTTTTTATAGTACCTACTTATTGCCCGAGTCCCAAATATTATCGAATTGCTGTTTTAAAGTGGATGGATTGTTGCTCACATTCAGGTCACTCATTGGGGGCTATCGTGGATAAAATATCTCACGGAATTTTACTAAACTTTTAAAATTGGTAATTCCAACAATATTCCACTCTTCCATGATGCAGATTCAAATTTGGTCGATCAAAATGGTAGCCCAGTGGCCATGCAATATTAATTTTCGATGCCAATAAATCCCGAGAGAAGCTGCGACCACAATTCACGTTCAAGGTTTTTGACGATGGGAAAAATTCCGTGGGAAACTCAACTAACGATAGCCCCCATTATTTTAATTTGGAATTTTCCATTTATTTTTTCCACTTCAATTCCACTTTTTGAAATCACATTCAAATTGGATTATTATTAAAGCAGCTGTCAAATTTGTGTCTTTCATTGACAAAGAATTAAAACACGTTGCCAAAAAATTGTCTTTGTCAGTTAAAGACAAAGTGACATTTCGTTTGTCAACTGAGCTATTTCCACTTGTCTTTAAAATTTGTTGTCTTTCATTGACAAACAGTGTTTGTCAGTTCAAAGACCACCAACTTTGGAGTATTTCCACTTGCCATTTTGTGAAATGATGCAAAAATGCGTCTTTGGTCCGTAAGTAAATGACAAGTGGAAACATAGCATAACAGTGTTGAGTAGTTACCATATTTCAAAAAAATCAAAAATTTCATTTCGAGATACATTCTAACTTTTCAAAATAAAATTTTGGAATATTCCTTAAAAATACAAAAAATATGATTTTGAAAATAATGTTGGTTAGCAAAACTTTTGCTTACAAAAAATATTCAAGTCAGTCATACTGTTTTAAAGAAAATCGATATCATAAAAATGGTCTATTTGGAGGTACCATTGATAACCATTTTTTTTGAAAAGGTTTAAAGAAAATAGATTTTGTAAAATAACTAGAACTAGTGCGGGGAGAATGACCAATAAACGTTATGTACCAAGTTTAAAGAAAAACGATCCAGCCCAGACAGACATACTGTATACAGACAGGCAGAATTGCGAGATCTATTTCTTTCGTCTGTCGATTTTATACCTGCAGGATCCTTCCACTGATATATTTGTATAGATTCTTGATTCTTCAACCTGATAGTTCATTAGACAATTGTACCAAGTTTCATGGGGTTACCATTTTTGTCACAGGTTTTATTGTTAGGTTATAATCTCACAACTACCCCAAAAAAAAAACATTTTTTCACTACAAATATTTTAATGGATTCTTTCGATTATTGGTTTTTATGACAAATAAACCTTTTATGCCAATTTTTTAACGGGCCATTATTTTCGGTAATATTTACATAACTTTTTTACTGTCATTCTTACATAAAAATGACGATAACTTTTTTCACGGAGGCGGCATCGATTTTGCTTTTATGTCATTTGGTCCAGCATTAGAGATATTTTACTATAGCTGAGGCAGTCATGGAAGTTGTTCCTGTCATTCAAGTTGAAATTGAGCTGGAGAGTTTTTTAAGAAGTTTCTATGGAATTTCTCGATTGCTTCAAACTGTTCTGATTCCCAAACTTGAGATGCGTAAAGGAGAGTTGATTCAACAATTATATAGGTAGGTACTTTATATTTTGTTGATAGTTAGATCTATAAGTTTGAAAAAACATTCTTCCATGATAAATTCAATAAACTTTGAGAGGAATTAGCCTTATCGCTAGATATTTGCTGAATTCTAATGATCTTTTACTCCCAAATAATTGCATTCTTTCATAACTTCCAAACGGTTCTCGTTATAAAACCAACTGCTTGATTTATGTGCTCGAGGTGATCATGAGAAGATCATTATTTTCGATTTGCCAGTGTTGAGAGTTAATCTCCATTTTTTAACAGTAGTTTTCTAGCCGATTAATCATTAATTGTAGATTTTCTGGTGAAGCATATAGAATGACAAGATCATCAGCGTACCACAGTACATTGACAACCATATTAGTAATTCGTATTCCACCAGGGAGCTCCTTTTCTATATAATTTGTTGAATAATAAAAATAATAAGGTAGGTACTTAAAAACCACCCCTGCCTTACACCAGTTTCTGTTGCGAACCATTCCGAAAAAAAACTTGTCCATCCCAGACTGCTGATATTGAGCCACTGTACATTTTTCTGATAACTTTAATAAATTTTGTAGTCAAGCCCAGCTGTGACAATTTATAAAAGGGCGCGCTCCGGTTAACTAGGTAAAATGCTGCTTCGAAATCTTCAAAAAAAATATAGATTTTCTTCTTGGTTGAAAAGTTCTTATGACTGAGGATAGCGTAAATATAAGATCAATAGCTGACATTTTTTTCTGAGAGCAGCATACGTAATAATTTCTTTTTTATTTACTCACTGATCCAATCTTTCCACAAGGACACCACCAAATATCTTCAATGATATTCAAGGCACCTTTTTTTATGGATCGGAAATATTACTAACTTGCGTTTGAGAAAATATTATTATACAGCAATTTTAAGTGATTGATTAGATTGGGATTAACATTTCTGACGAATTCGTATGGAACACCATCTTCCCCTAGTGCTTTCCAATTTTCAATTTTAAATAAGAGCATGTACAGTAGGGTGTCTGTTATTTCCCAAAATCGTTAAAAAACAAAAATAGCAGACACCCCTCACATCAAAAGTTAATGCCCAAAAGCAACATAGGAAAACTGCAGGTATTTTTGTTCGAGTTCCAAGCAAGTTTTTCTATGTTGGCTCAGTCAGTAAAGGGCTTCTTCTTTAGTATGCGCCCAAAGATGCGTTGGGACCTAATGGATTTTGAAGATTTGATGATAGAGAGAAAAAAATGTAAGTAAAGTATACGGTTTCATCGGTGGGGGGAGCATCTACAGGTGTTCAAAAATGTTTAAAAAAACAGTCACGTGGACATATTCGAGCGCGTCAGATATTGATAGTGTATATGGCCTGGGTCATTCTGATAACGGTGGTATGTTAATCTGCCGGTTTGCGTGGTGGGGGTGGCTGTATGGGAGTGTTGAAATTGAAAAAAAAAATGGATTTACTCGAGCGCGTCAGATTTTAAGAGGGGATGTTAAGTGACCCCCAAGGATGCTCACATTCAAAAGACTAACGATTCGGATGTGAAGCAAGCTTGCAGCAGCTCCTTGAAAATGCAAAAAAAATCGCCATTTTGAAATACTCGAGCGCGTCAGATTTTGATATATATAATTCAACTTGGTGTCCTACATGTGCTGAACCTTAATCTGACAATTATCTGGCGGGGTTTTCTTAATCTGACGATTTGAAAAGAAGAAAAATTTGTATTCAGGATTTTTTTAATCCCTGGGGAGAGTATCATAACTTGGGCGCCATAAATTGAAAATGGATTTTTGTAGAAGGGTCAAATATGTACAAGCATTTTTTACTATGGGAGGGGGGTCTATGTTACCCCATTTAAGAGGTAAAGGTAATTTTCGAAAAAAGACTTAAATGGAAAAATAAATATTTAAAATCAACAACAATACTTAAAATGCATAACAATAACGGTTTTGAAGGCCAGAATTGTGTTCTATAATCCTACATTTAAATTAAAATATTTGTGTCAATAGTTTTCAAAATATTTGCATTTAAACTCAAATTTGGTAATTAATGATTACTGATTAAAATTTGGTGGATTTACTTGGCAAGTTTTCTCTTAAATACTTACTTAATCACAAATTTAAAATGTATGAAAACTTGACCAGTGAACCCACCAAATTTTAATCAGTAATCATTAATTACCAAATTTCTGTCATGATTTGGAATTGTTTCGATATTACTCTTCTTAAGATATTTGATATTAAACTTCATGAACTTAAAACTTGGCATATATCTCATTACTTTTTTTGGCTGACTTTTTACGCACAGGTTTCTTGTGCACATAAGAACTTGGCTCTTTTTTTAACATTTATGTTTTTGTTGTGATATACTTTACAATAACAAAAATTCAACCGCGCTCGAGAATGTCCAGGTGACGATTTTTTTGGGATGTTTGTAACCCTCCCATTACCTTAGGCCATGCTCAAATCGTCAGATTATTGAAATACACACTTTTCAGCATGTAATTAACCTACCCTATCTAAATCTGATGCGCTCGAGTATTTCGAGCTATCGATTTTTTTTTTACTAATCTGACAACCTGCCCTAGGCGCCCGGCCCTACATAGAGGACTGATATATGGTGGAGGTACTCAGCAGGGTGCAAGGTACCCCCCTTTATACTAATCTGACGCGCTCCAGTAAATCCCAAAATCCCTTAGTGGGCTCCCCTACTACTGGTGATTCATATAGAATGGCAAGATCATCAGCGTACCACAGTACATTGACAACCATATTAGTAATTCGTTTTCCGCCAGGGAGCTCCTTTTCTACATATATAATTTTTTGAATAATGAAAATAATAAGGTAGGTACTTAAAAGACACCCCTGCCTTACACCAGTTTCTGTTGCGAACCATTCCGAAAAAAAACTTTTCCATCCCAGACTGCTGATATTGATCCACTGTACATTTTTCTGATAACTTTAAAAAAATTTGTAGACAAGCCCAGCTGTGACAATTTATAAAAGGGCGCACTCCGGTTAACTTGGTAAAATGCTGCTTCGAAATCTTCAAAAAATATAGATTTTCTTATTTCTTGGTTGAAAAGTTCTTATGACTGAGGATAGCGTAAATATAAGATCAATAGTTGACATTTTTTTCTGAAAGCAGCTTGAACATACGTAATAATTTCTTTTTCATTTACTCACTGATCCAATCTTTCCACAAGGACAAAACCAAATATCTTAAATGATATTCAAGGCACCTTTTTTTATGGATAGGAAATATTACTGACTTGCGTTTGAGAAAACATTATTATACAGCAATTTTAAGTGATTGATTAGATTGGGATTAACATTTCTGACGAATTCGTATGGAACACCATCTTCCCCTAGTGCTTTCCAATTTTCAATTTTAAATAAGAGCATGTACAGTAGGGTGTCTGTTATTTCCCAAAATCGTTAAAAAACAAAAATAGCAGACACCCCTCACATCAAAAGTTAATGCCCAAAAGCAACATAGGAAAACTGCAGGTATTTTTGTTCGAGTTCCAAGCAAGTTTTTCTATGTTGGCTCAGTCAGTAAAGGGCTTCTTCTTTAGTATGCGCCCAAAGATGCTAGCCTCACGCAATCTTTGTTTAACATAATCAGGAGATTGTGCACTCTCTATTCTGCCAAAAACCGGTGCTCTAATTTCTATCGCAGATTTTTTTTGCATTGCCGAACAAAAAGCCAATATTCTGGCTGAGAAGTTGACCTTGTTTTTGGCTCGCGTGGTCCCTTTTCTAAAGCTTAATTGTTCTTAAGATATTGAACAGCATTAAATACTATCGTTTAAGAGCATTTTTATATTTCAGATATTTCGCCTTATGATTTTCCATCTGCATGACTCTTGACAATGAGGCGCCGAGCTTTTACATTTCAGGATTAATTTTTCTCACCATGCAAAACTCCTGAGACAGTCCATTTTCAATATTTTGAATGCGTAGATCTAAAACTCTAACCTACAACTTTTTAAGCCACTTGAATTTTGAAAACAAACTTATTTTAAGACCCGTTTCTAATTATGTACACGATCGACTTTAATGCGTTTGGACAATTTGTGGGTTTAATGAAAAATAACGGAACTCTAAGTCAATTTCTTTTGTTTCATCGTTTAGTTGGTATACCACTAAGTCAGGCAGGACAAGAAAAATGGAGAGGTTTACTGCAGAAACACAGGAGATACGGAAGGAAGAAAAGTGGCTTTGGAATCGTTCCTAATTACGTGCACGCCACTGTATTTCCGCAGTTTTAATCTCACCATCCAAAAGTTATCAGAGACTAGCGGTTCTGAAAATTGTGAATTTGTGTTGTCGAGTGAAAGATTTTAAAAATGAATACAGTTCATCAGCAGATATCCCTGTACCTATTTGGTAGCTGGAGCCATCGATCTCCTTCAGCGCTCGGCATCTTCCAAAAATCCTTCGAGATTATTGTCTAACTTAATGAGTGGGCTTGTTGGTTATCAAAGCTTGTTTTCTTTCCAAGACACAAGTTTTTGTAGCGGTTATTCGTTTTTTCACCTCGAATGATTTGTTCCGTGCATTTAAGCATTCCTTGTCAAACCATTTAACCAATTTTATTAACTCTTTCAGCGACTATAGGGGATGAAAATAAAAATCTGAAAAAATTAGAGAATTTTTTATTTCTTCATTTGGAGCTGATTTAGGCCCATACAAATATACAAATTAAAAAAATGAAAAAAAAAAAAAAAAAACATATCAAAACCACCCTAATTATATAATATTCACCTTTCCCAGAATCTACTGTATTTTGTTTCCACTGAAACAATATTGTATCTTTGTAGTTAAAGTAATTGATATTTGTTGAAATCTTTCGCGGAAACAAAAAGCCATTTTGGTTTCCCGGTTTACTAGAAGATTTGAAAAAGAAAATTCACATTTCCTCATATTTTTGTATTTTATACGATTGTAAAGTTTAGTAAATTGCTAATTAAATTAACGCAACCTATTCAAACAAAAAAACAACAACATGCAGTAACTCAGTAGAAAAAAAAAACAAAAACAAAAAACATAACAGTAATGAGTTCCTTTTCTTTGTAGTCATTCATCTACGAGTAGCACCTCAATAAATAGATACGCGTTGCACTTTCATATCTCACAAAAGGCGGATATGTATAAGTTGTCTTGTACCGTCTACCGTGTCATTCCTAATGACCACTTGGCTTTAGCTAAACCGCATATGGGCAAAACAAACGTGGATAAATAACCGAACCGTCCCGTCCGTAGTCTTGGTTTCTCTCAAACAAAAATTAAAACCGCAATCAACGTTTTCATAAAATTATACGCTGTTTCTTACTTTCAAACTAAAACTATTATCGATGCCATTGTATGTAATAATAGAGTTGCCAGGATGCAATTTTGTTCTCATAAACAAAACACTTTGCATGAGTGGTATATGCCTACTGTAGAATAATAGACCGTGATGATTTTTCAAGGGAAACTTAAAAGTTATATGAATGTTGGTAATAATAGGTAGTTATGATATGATTTACCTTGATGATTTAGAGTAAGGGGTTATAAAGTGATTAAACTCTTAAAAGTTATCTTTGTTGAACCCAGATAGAAATAAAATGTGGTTGCAGATAACATCTTGTGAATTTCTTTGAATTTAAGGAATAATGATGAAATCACTATAAAAATTTCATTCTTATAAGAACCATTGTGTTTTGTGACTACTAGACAACGCAACGCAAGCCGGGAAGAGAAGTATAGCCAAGGGCCTACGCAAGGTAGGACAGGGTCGTGGACGCTAGCAATGGGCAATAGCTATAGTTTCGCATCAAAAAACCACATATTTATCTTTTCAAATGTCTCAAAACTAAAGCTTAAAATTTTCAATGATGAATTTCATTGATAGTTATACCTGGCGAGTGCCTAAGTGCGACTCGACAGCTCATGGAGACCTGAGCCTAGTTACTTACACTCCTATAACTATTTACGGTATGCGTGTTGTAAAACATTTTTTGGTTGCCAAATCCGAACGGCTAAGATGCGATAAACTTAATCAAGAGCCTCTTGGAGGATTTGTTATTTCCATTCAAGAGACAGTACACCCGAAACATGTTGTTTATAGGTGGATCAAGCTGAACCCGAACCCAGACTGCAACTGGCGTGATAGTATTGCGTATAGAAAAGTTGTAAAATTTGAGGTCATCAAACTTCTGTTACATTTGGTTGGATCAATATTTATGTTTCACATACATAATATATAAATGCTGCTCTGACTGACCAGTGCTAGGGAAGATTTTATTATGCATGTAGATATAGCAGCTGATGGCTTTGATAGCAGGGAAGGTGATTTGCTATGCTAAATGTCCCTAATCAAGCCAATAATTGCCTTGGATACAGGAAGAGGACTATAATCCCCCATCCAATTCGTTAAAATAGTTTCGTTTGAAATATATTGGCTGCATTACAATGTATAAAACTTTACACTTGTTCCAAGACTATAAAGTATATTAAGGTATAGACACTAGATGAAATTCCATGCACTTTTTAATCCCAAAGATAATTCCATAAAAAAATGCGTGATTGAGGCCAATTAACTTCGATGATGATACGTTGTGTTTTTCCAAGCCCTAAGCAAATTGGGCAAACGAAACAAGGTTGGTGCTTAACAATTGATACCAAAGTCGTGTTTTTTCGAACCCCAAGGAAATCGGATGAAAAGTCGTGGCTAGGAAATATTGGTCATATTTTTTTCCTAGCCCTTAGTGAATTGGATAAAATAAACAATGTTGGGGAAGAAATTGAAGCGCATCATCAATTAGAGATTTTGAAAAAGTTGATATTTTAAATTCGAATCAATTTATCTGAAACGAAACTCAGATGCATCTAGGATTGAATTTGCTTTTTCAAGTTGAATTTTCATTGAATAGAATTCATGATTTAGGACATTTAAAAAAAAAGGAGCAAAAGCCAAAACGTCACCTCAATTGATTTCTTTTAGCCAAGTTAAGTCCAGACAACTTTTGGGACATAGCTAAGCCCAGAATACACAACCTTGTTGTGGAAACTTCAAAATATTTTTAAAATGTTATCGAATCAAAAAATTTTTGTTTATTTCGATCAGTGTCTTTTTAGTTGTGCTTGTTTAAAGATGTTTTTGATGGTTTTAATAAATAATAAAAATAAATTAAAACACAATAAAAATAATCAACTTTGTTCCTATTAAAAATTTCCGTTTACGATTTAAATAAAGCTGGGACATTCATCTCGTTCAGGAAGCTTATAGCTTGTTCTTGTTCGTCTGAAAGGCTATCGCTGCCAAGAAAATCAATTCCTTGTGGAACACATCTTCCCTCTCTTTGGTCTTGTATATGTTACACAAAATTGGTAGATCCTCCAAATAGGGTGCATAATTAAGGTGAAGAAGTTTCTCTCTAAGCTAGTATTATAACGCACTTAGGTGATCAGAAGAAAACAAGCGAATGCACGGAAAGCATATGACGTGGCTATGATTGCGGAGTAGAGCGTTTCATCAAGTTTCGTTCAACTTCGCTTTGGGAAGTGAGGGGCGCTCGGGAGCGGCAAGAAAACTGACATTTGATGAAATAGGAATGCCAAAAGGTGATAGATAACAAGTACAGTGTGGGTGTGTTCCTATTTTGACGCAGCTACTTTTCGTATGTTTTTGACGTTAACTTCAGTGCCCTTCCGACCATTATAGTTCTACCTTTAGTCTTAACATCATCGATATTGTTCCGTGACACTATATTCATCTCGGAAGTAATTCACTCGCCCAAAGTTGAAGTTTAATTTGTGTAAAGTGATCTATAGATTGATTCTCTTGCTTCCCTTGAAAATTAATTCTTGATTTGAACATCTGCTCTCGATATCAGTTCCAAGACAGTTTTTTTTGAAATGAAACGTGAGTGCTCTCTACAGTGAGAGCTACTAAAAAAGTACATTAATAGTATAATTTTTTAATAATTATTTTTGGCAGTGATGCGTTATGCTTACATTTACCAACTCCAGGGTAGTCTACATGTAGTTTTAGAGTTTTAACAAACAATGGGGGTAGACCGGTCTCGATGTTAATCAGGTATAGCTGGGTGTATTTGGAGAATGAATAAATTAACGTTTTATGCAGAAGCAAAGCTGTTTTTCCACTATGTCCCCACTCCATACTTGCTCAGCATACAGTAGGATTGCTGCTTCAAAAACTTTAAATTTTTCGATGTGATCGATATATTTGTTGACAAAATACTTTTTCCAACTTTTACTTGCTGGCTATTGAAGAACCATTTCTCATTGCCTCGTCCTCTGCCTCTTTTAAATACAATAGGAATTTTTCCTTTTTAATTCAGAATAGAGCTCTGAACAGAGTCTGAGCATGTCGAGCATGTTCTGAACATCATCTGAGCAAGTGTGTTCTGAGCGCTCTGAACTATTTTTGAAACACTGCTGAACACTAGTTGTCAAATGCCAAGTGTTCAGCAATTAAACTCTGCCTGATAAGTTATTTAATTATGAGTTCAAATAGAGCACTCTGAAAAAGCTCAAAGCACGCTCAGAACTAAGAATCAAACACAATTTTTTAGTTCTCAACGCTCAGAGCTTAAAAAGAAACACAATTTTTGTTTTGACAGTTCAGGCTCGGCGCTGAACTAAATAGAAAATTTTTTAATGATTTTGGATTTATCCAAGTCGACTACACAATTCCACAATACACTAATCAGAAAGTTCATTTACTGGAGCAACTCAGGTGAATACGCTAAGATGACTATGTCATAAGCAAGCAATAGTGTTTTAATGACAGTATTAGCAATTTCAACATCTCTATGGAGAAGTTTTTATATGTCGCATATAGCTGTGGGCTTAAAGTACGTCCCTGTCTCAAACGTTTTTCTGTTTGAAACCACTCAAAGTTAAAAGTTCAAGTGAGCTCAACTCCATGATTGCGTTTCGCCCAGGTACGATAGTTGGGCTCATCAGTTAGATGACTATCGTACCCTTCTAAGACGCAATTTTGTATCGATGTTTACCGACTAATATAAAAATCACAGCATTAAGATACTATGAATTTTATTATTCTAAGGGAATTTGGGTAAATTCAGACACTTAGAATTTCAAATGCCCGCGCTCAGGCTTTTTATAATAATTGAGTATTAGTACAGGTACAATAGTACGAAAAGTCTTTCGAATAAAAAAAAATTAGTACCATCATGAAACTTGGTGAAAACGTCTTATGCATTATGAGAACGAAAAATCAAAAGAGTCTATACAAATATTTTGCATGGAAGGGTGTGTTTTGAGGAGGAGAGGGGGGGAAGTTGTGGTGTATCAAACAGAAAAATAAGCTTTGGTGCAACATTAGCATATGACACATGTTTTTAAGGTAGTTTTAAATGCTGAATCAAATGACACCAAAACCAAGTCGATACGGCCTCCGTGAAAAAAGTTACTGTCATTTTTATGTAAGGATGACTATATTTTCAGTATAAAAGTAAAATATTACCGGAAACCAGTTGAAAATAATGGTCTGTCGATGAAACTTGGCATCAATGGTTCATTTGTCATGAAAATTAATAATAAGAAGAGTCTGTAAAAATATCTGTGGTTAAAGGGTGTTTTTTTGGTGAGTTGGGTTATTGGTGCCATATTGCCATAAAACCTGTGACAAAAATGGTACCCCCATGAGATTTTGTTAAAATGTGCTATTAACTTATAGAATGAAGAATCAAAAGAGTCTATAGAAATATTTTGCGAGGAAGGGTGTATTTTTTGAAGATAGGGGGAAGTGTGTGGTTATTTTTCAAAAAAATGGAAAAGGATGGTAACCCTCAAGAAACTTGGTAAAAGTGTTTCATTTACTGCGAGAATGAAGAATTTACGTAGTTTACAAAAATATCAAGGAAGAAAGGGTGTTTTTGTGGGCTTGGGTAAAGGGTGTTATTTGTTTTTGGAAACAATTTGAGTTTTTGGAAAAATTTGTATACATTCCTTCACCCATAGAAAACATCCTTCTACCATATAGATATTTTTATAGACTCTTTTGATTCTTTATTATGGTAGTTCATACCACATTTCTATAAAGTTTCATGAGGGTACCATTTTTGTAATAGGTTCTATGGCAATAATCCCAACATAACCCCAACACTCACTAAAACCCTCAAAAAAACACCCTTTAACCACAGATATTTTTATAGACTCTTCTTATTATTGCTTTTCATGATAAATGAACCATTTATGCCAGGTTTTATCGACAGACCACCATTTTCAACTAATTTTCGGTAATATCTGACTTTTATACTGAAAATATAGTCATCCTAACACAAAAATGACAATAACTTTTTTCACGGAGGTCGTATCGACATGGTTTTGGTGTCATTTGATTCAGCATTTAAAACTACCTTCAAAACATGTGTCATATGCTTAGGTTGCACCAAAGTTTATTTTTGCGTTTGATACACCACAACTTACGCCCCTCCCACTCTCAAAAAAACACCCTTCCATATGAAATATTTTTATAGACTCTTTTGATTCTTCATTCTCATAGTACATGAAACGTTTTCACCAAGCTTCATGGTGGTACCAATTTTTTTGTTTTATTTATCATATTTTACCTGTGCTATATGAAGAAAATTTGAAAAGAAATTCTTCTGTTTAAGTGGAGTGACCGAATATAAAATTCAAAGTTAAAAGTTCAAGTGAGCTCAACTCCATGATTGCGTTTCGCCCAGGTACGATAAAAAAGCCTGAGCGCGGGCATTTGAAATTCTAAGTGTCTGAATTTAACCAAATTCCCTTAGAATAATAAAATTCATAGTATCTTAATGCTGTGATTTTTATATTAGTCGGTAAACATCGATACAAAATTGCGTCTTAGAAGGGTACGATAGTCATCTAACTGATGAGCCCAACTATCGTACCTGGGCGAAACGCAATCATGGAGTTGAGCTCACTTGAACTTTTAACTTTGAATTTTATATTCGGTCACTCCACTTAAACAGAAGAATTTCTTTTCAAATTTTCTTCATACTCAATTATGTTTGAAACCACTTGGAGTTGGTTTCACCATTCCAGACTACCACCCATGTGTCTTCAAGAAGGGCTCCAATGACTCTCTCAAATTTTTGTGAATAGTTTGTACATAAAAGACTTCCGATCAACCGCATCAAAGCTGCTTTGAAATCAACAAATGACGCGTACAATTTCAGGTTTCTCTTTCAAAAAGATTCTGCAATACTCCGTAGAGTATCGATTGTTACCAACTTAAGCCAGCTTGCGATTTTTTCAGAAGGTTTTTTTTTTTTTTCGTTCACCCAATTTGTAAGACGTGTCTGTAGAATGGTCATAAATATTTTATATGAAGCATTTAAAAAGGAAAAGTATCTCTATAGTTATTGGGATCAGATTATCTTCCTTTTGTTGTGGATGGGAAATATCAACGCTTTTTTAAAGGGTTGGATACGAAATACACTAGTCAACAATATTAAAGGAACAAATTTTTTTTCAATATTTGTTAGCGTTTTTTGAAGAGCTGTATCTTTGTGACGAGTGGTCGTATTGAGTTGAAATAAAAAGCATTTTACAGCTTTATGTTTTTTGTTTCGATATTTGTTTGCAAACAAATTTTTTTGAAGTACCGTTATTGCGTTATTGCAAAAAATGAGAAGAGACAACTAATTTTTTTTTTTTTTTTTTTTGAAGGTCCTCATTTCTATGGATAATTTTTTTTGAGTCAATTAAATGTCATGATCAGATACCTTGTTTATTCAGCTTCAATTCAGTTTTTTTGTTGTTGTCGTACGATTTTTTTTGACATGGTTTATCTGACTTTGAATGAAAAAAGATACTTTTAGCCTTGATTACCAATATCTCAGCAAGTAATGACGTTATAAAAATTTCCAAGACAGTTTTGGAAATTTAAAAAAGCGTTTTACAAGATTTTTTTATGATTTTGTAGAAATTATTTTTTTTTACCGTTCACCGTTAGTTTAAAAAAAATACTAAAAACCGACGTTTTGTGGTCTTTTCGTAAATCTTTTTTTTTCGTTGCAAATATTGATTGCATGGCTTGCGATGGTATGCAAATTTATAGACTTTTAAATCATCAATATTCTTGTAAATTTTCAAATTGATTCATCGAACCGTTTTTCCTCACCAAAACTTCAAAGTCTTACAAGCCAGGTAAAGGAACAAATTGTGCTGTTCCTAAACAATGCGAAGTTGTCATCAAAATGACAAGAAAACCGCAATTCCAGTGGATTTTTTTCACAGTTTTGCATTAGTTAGATACTTTTTTGAATTGAAATGAAATAAAAAGTACATTAAACAAAAAAATAAAAAAAAAATAATTTAAAAAATTTTCAAACAAAAAAACTTGATTTTTTTTTTTTTTTTTTTTTGAAAAATGTAATTTTTTTTTTCATTTCCATTCAAAAAAGTATCTAACTAATGCAAAACTTTGAAAAAAATCCACTGGAATTGCGGTTTTCTTGTCATTTTGATGACAACTTCGCATTGTTTAGGAACACCACAATTTGTTCCTTTACCTGGCTTGTAAGACTTTGAAGTTTTGGTGAGGAAAAACGGTTCGATGAATCAATTTGAAAATTTACAAGAATATTGATGATTTAAAAGTCTATAAATTTGCATACCATCGCAAGCCATGCAATCAATATTTGCAACGAAAAAAAAAGATTTACGAAAAGACCACAAAACGTCGGTTTTTAGTACTTTTTTTAAACTAACGGTGAACGGTAAAAAAAAATAATTTCTACAAAATCATAAAAAAATCTTGTAAAACGCTTTTTTAAATTTCCAAAACTGTCTTTGAAATTTTTATAACGTCATTACTTGCTGAGATATTGGTAATCAAGGCTAAAAGTATCTTTTTTCATTCAAAGTCAGATAAACCATGTCAAAAAAAATCGTACGACAACAACAAAAAAACTGAATTGAAGCTGAATAAACAAGGTATCTGATCATGACATTTAATTGACTCAAAAAAAATTATCCATAGAAATGAGGACCTTCAAAAAAAATAAAAACAAAATAATTTTGTTGTCTCGTCTCATTTTTTGCAATAACGCAATAACGGTACTTCAAAAAAATTTGTTTGCAAACAAATCTCGAAACAAAAAACATAAAGCTGTAAAATGCTTTTTATTTCAACTCAATACGACCACTCGTCACAAAGAAACAGCTCTTCAAAAAACGCTAACAAAAATTGAAAAAAAATTTGTTCCTTTAATATTGTTTACTAGTGTATGTTGAATGCCAAAATCCCGAAATGGAAAAAATCCCGAATAGACAAAATCCCGAATGGGAAAAATTTCGAATGACAAAATCCCGAATGGCTTAGTACTGATACTGAAGACTCTAGCCTTAAAAATATACTCTTTGTAACGTTTTTTTTTGTGCTTATTGGTACTTCTTGATTTTGATATTCAAAATAGCTTGAGGAAGTTGTTCTTCCATATTATTATAATTTATGATTTTTATATTCAAGATTTGGGTATGTTCAAATTTTCACATAAGATTTTTATTCACCCTTATTATTACCATTGATAAGTTATCAGTTGATGATTGATAAATATTTAATTTTGATAAATGTTTTGATCATTGAAAATGATGTAGATCGTTATTAATTTCCAATGAATAGTTGGTCAGTTTTTAAGCATTTGACTTTTGAAATACCATATTTCAATACTTTTCAATTATCAAATTGATAATCGACAATCATAATAAGAGTGATTGTCTATTTCAAAATTAATTTTATAGTGTCATCATGCCAAAGCGAGCAGAAGTCAAAGCCATACAAAACAGTTTGATTTCTTTGAAAGTACTGAAGTAGTACTGAAAAAGTATTGAAATTCGGGATTCAATCCTGGATTTTGTCCATTCGGGATTTTGGCTTTCGGGATTTCGTCCATTCGGGATTTTGGAATTTGGGATTTTATACTTTTTAAACTCTCGAGCGACAGTGCCATGCTCCAACATATTCATAATTATTCTGTTACTTTTTGTAAAAGTTCCATATAGAACCATATTTAAAAATATGATTTTGTACCTACATATTAAATCACAGTTGATAATAAAAGTGGTTTTCCAATTTTAGTTATCATTTTGAATTATTTAATCATTGCATGACTATTAAGGCCAGTTGTTAAAATATTTATCTCGTGGTTTAGCAAATTTTAGCTCACTGACTTCGGCGAATTAACTGAAGTTCAACGACGGTTCAGGCATTCAATTGACCACTATAGCATACTTATACCTTGAACCATCGTTGAACCTCAGTAACTCCACCGAAATCAGCAGGTAAAAAATGTTGAACCACGGATCAAAATTTAAACCACGTTCATAAAAATGGTCATTAGACAGATTTAAATCGTTATAATTTATTTTACAAGTTATTTGACTGCCTGTCAAAGCCGTCATTTCTTTACATTTTCCTTGAAAAAACATCAGTTGATCAAAACGTCAACACTACATTAACAAGAACAATCTCTGTAGCAAAAGTCGTCTAGAGGTCTGTCTTGTCTACTTTGCGAGTGTTGAGACTTTAGTCATCTGCAGCTTATTGAACTTGTATTTTTATCACTCGATTTAAGCCGGCATTATCATTGTTTTGTTTGATTTAATTTAATTCAACTAATCGGGAGGCAACGCATATGCAGGTTTTGAGATAAAATTCATCAAAACAATAAATTTTATCTGCATATGTACATAAGGGTGGTCGTTATAATGGTTTTTTTTAGCTTTATTTTTTGGATTGGACTAAATCAGCTCTAAGTGAAGAAAAAAAATTCCCTAATTTTTTCAGATTTTTATTTTCATGCCTATAGTCGCTGTAGGGGTAAATTAAATTTCCCCTTTTTTTTTGTAAACTCGCATAAAATCTGCCGAAAAATTCAGGGCATGTAGGTGAGAATTAGACAAGAAAAAAATCTTAGAGAAGGGGGGGTAATATCTCCCACCGCTTGGAAGGGAGGGGCAAATTAATAAAATAATTAAATAAAATAGAAAAAAAAATAATTAAAAAAACAACGGCAACACTTGCAGTAATGTTTTGTAGCTTTTTGGAAAGCCAGATGTCCATTTTACTACATAGTTCATTATTAAATAAAGTTCTTTGAATAAACAATTTCAGCAAAATCTGTTTTCAAGCCTATAATTAAAAAAATAAAATTATAATTTTTCTTCAAAATATTGAGTTTGAAACAATTTTTTGTCAAAACTGTTCATCAAAACCCCTTAATTTTAAAAACAAGCCGTAAGAATGGACTTCTGGTATTCCAAAAAGCTACAAAACATTACTGCAAATATTGCCGTTGTTTTTTAATTATTTTTTTTCTATTTTATTAAATTGCCCCTCCCGTCCAAGCGGGGGGAGGTATTAACCCCCTACTGTAAGACTTTTTTCTTGTCTAGTTTCCACCTACATGCTCTGAATTTTTTTGGCAGATCTTACGCGAATTTTCTAGTATGCAAAAAAAAAGGGAAAATTTAACTTTACCCCTACAGCGACTGTAGGGGATGAAAATAAAAATCTGAAAAAATTAGGGAATTTTTTTTTCTTCATTTAGAGACGATTTGGGCCCATCCGGGATGGCCTTTTTTTAACGACCACCCTAATGTACATATTTGTACATTTATATATCTGACAATGACTAATAATCAATACTGAATATCATAACTTAAAGTTTATGGAATGAATCTAAATTTGATCAAATTGATTTCTTTGTCTAAGTTTTGCAATAAATAGCGATGTATGAATAGTTAGATATGTCCGAATGCATTTTTCTATTATTTCTTTCGTAATATGCGTTATTACTCAATACTCGAAAAGTGCTCTGAACGCGTTGAGTATTTTATAATTTAACGTACTAGTCGCACCACACCATTGTTTCGTTTCAGCCATTTGGACTGATTTCAACATCTTTTGTCCGCAGTTGCGTTGATGATGTGAAAACAATTACAATTGAACCTAGAGTTTTTCTTTTTTCTTATTGTTGGCTTGAAGGAACAAATGCAGTTTAAATGCGTAACACAAAAGGCATGTAATATGGTTGACATTTAAGTCAACGGAAATTATACTGCGTTCAGATCAAGGAATAATTGGTTAGTTCATTAGAGCGAATAACAAATGAAGGTGCAAAGGTGGTATGCATATTTGTTAGGCTTCAAGTACATAAGCTAGTTCTTATCTGGTCAATAATATCGTAAAAATGGCTTCATTAATATTAACTTAAAAAAATATATATGTATGTACTATACAATGTTAAATAATAAATAAAACTCAATGTTGTTTAGGGTTTCTATAGTTAAATATAAAAAACTTGTTTGATTGTTTATTATTTGTTTCCGCTTTTTTATTTAATTTCTTAAAATTCATGTTTAAAGTTCTTTCAACGAACGAAGTTAAGTTGATATTGCTTTGCTTTCATCTTGCCGTGTCATATTTTAAATCCATACGAGGTTAAAATATTTTTATAAAAACTGGTTACAATTTAGAAGTCAAATTTTATATTCAAGACAATTTCAACGGTGTATTTTTAAACTGCGCATACAAATTCCAAAATTATTCATTCTACTTGTAATCTAATACTTTTAATCTTATTTGATTAAAATTATAATTTTTTGTCTTAGTATGTAGTGAATTGTGCAGAGCAGTGCAGGATATCTGCAAGATTTCTGTTAAGAAAATTTTATTCTTAATTCGAATTCTTCAAGAAAAAGGAGCGAATTCAGTAATTCTTGTTGTTTTTCATAATTTGTGAAGTGGTTACAGCAAATAGTAACACTCGATACCAGTTTTAATGGCTGCATACGTTAAGGCTAGTCGCGCACATGCAACTTTCAGTTTCGCAACTGTTTAGTTGCAAAAATGAATCCTATTGACTCATATGGGACAGCGCGCACATGCAGAAACTATTCAGTCGTCGATTCGAGCAACTTTTCAGTTTGTGTTTTGCTTGCTACAAACTGGACGATTGCCTGAAATCGGTCTTCCAATTTGTGTCATATAGAATAATATGTAACTGCGCGCACATGCAACCAAATGAGGACCGTTTTTTCAAAACTCAACAAACGCCAAAAATCCAAAAATGAGTTATGGGTATCAAAATTTTTGGCTTCAAGAGGCGCACAAGATGGTGGAATAAAAAAATAAGAAAACTGTACAGATTTAATTCCAAAAAATTTTGAAAGCTGAGCGTTTTCGCAAAACTCAACAAACGCCACTGAGTTCTTGCAAAACTCAACAAAAGACACTGAGTTTTTGCAAAACTAAACAAAAGCTTTTTGTCTTAAACGAACGGTTTGTGGCTACTAGTTCAGTTAAGATAAGAATGCATTGATGGGTTATTGAAGAACCATAATATTTATGTAATTATTATATTCATCGTTCAAACATAAGTTTATAGTGCGTTTCGAAACTTATAAACGCTGTTTATGTATCTATGTATGTATAAGACTGCGCCTATTTTTTTTTTTATTATTTTAATTTCTTTTGCCCTTGCACCTTAAAGTTAAAGCTAATAAAGAAAATCTATTTAAAATTTTAGTATTCGGATAACGTTTACATGTGTTGGGCAACACTTGACATTTCCCATACAAAATAAATAGAGTTTTAAGTTTTTATTCGAAATGTTGGCCAAAGTGTAAAAATTATGGAAAATCTTTAAACCTCATTGTTTTGCTTCTTTTTTCTACTTCCATCACCCGTTGCGTAGTTTATGTATGTCTGTTCCACAAGAACGTACAACTTTCAACACCTGACAGACAATCCAATAAGGACTAAACGAAGTTTAGTTTTTTTCGTTAAGGGCACTATTAGCCAAACTTGGAACAAAACCTTCATCCGTCTTCGAAGGTATTGTAACAAAACTTTGTCTCTTTTGGATTCTGGTACTTTTCTGAACAAAAACACAATCACGATGGTTGTCTTGTGTTTTTGAAAAAGTCAATCTTTTTACATAATAATCAATCGAAGTTGAAGTTAAAGATAAGTTCGAAGAGATATATTCGACAATCAGTAAAGGAAAGCTACATAAAGTGTAGGTTATACATTAACCGGATTTTCTATTGAGAAAAAGGTGCATGGAAGAGGGAGGGGGGTAGGGGGGAGCAAGGGGGATATTTGGCTCGTGAGCCCTGGAGAGTACCATGCTAGCATTTTTTTTTTAATGTTGCTATGGACTTTTCGCAGACTCGTCTTTTTGTGTCTGTATGCATGATCTCTCCACCCCCATTCTGGGAAATTATGCTCCCCTTGGAAGATACCCCTCCCTCTCCCCGGGAAAAGTTCTATGAGTGCATATGAACAACCAAGAACAGTTTTCTAAGCGTTTTTGAAATCTGTAAGTTTGAAGAAATCCCGAAAAAATAAAGTCCCGAGCTAATAGGTTGATGATATCGTGAAACTGATAGATTTTTCGATTATTTTAGATAATACGTACAAGTTCTACAAAAAAATATTATCAGCCAACGCAACCGAGTCTCCAGAAAATATCGAAAAACACTTTGACGTTTCAAAAGATTTTTGTATTTAAGTTACCTATTATTTTGAAAGAGCTTTTCATTTTTATATAATTTATTTATTTTCCTAATATTTATTTTAACGTTAATATAAATTTATTTTATTTTTTTTTGTTAAATTTATAGATTTTATATTAATTTTTGTATTTATTTATTTTATATGAAAATTAAACGTTTTTGCAAAACTCAACAAAAGCATGACTTTGTTTCGTTTTGAAAAAACGCATGATTTTTGGGTTCAAAATTTTGGTGAATGCTTTGAACAAATTTTAACGGAAATGAACTTGCTGATGAGATATGCAACGAAGAAGAGTTCTGCAATAATACTTTTCTAGTATTGTCATTTTTATTCAAATAGGAAAGAAAAAACCTTCTCCTGAAAAATTTGCAAAATGGATTTGTTGAGTTTTGCAAAAACGGTCCTCAAATAGTTGCAGATATTTTACCACATGGTTGAATTTTGTTCTTTCCAAAGTGAGTTATGTTCTCTGTGCGAAAGAGAACAAATTTATCTTTTCTTGTATTTGCTGAGCAAAAGAATAGGACAAAGGCGATAATATTTTTCTTTGTATGTATGGGGTAGAAAATTAGAATAAACATTATCGGTGTGTTGGTTAGGTTCGTTGCGATTGCTTGTGGAGTTGCTCATGTGCGCGCTCATCGGTCAACTTGTGAGCTTGTGACTAAACTGTTTTGTTGCAGTAGCAGTTGCATGTGCGTGACTAGCCTAAAGATCAATAATTTAAAAAATAAAGACAGATTTTCAGACCATTCACAAGATAATCGTTTTTTTTTCATAAATGGCGCCCGGGCATATACGAAAAATTCCGTTTGTGTTTTAGTTCTAAACTATTATTATTTTTTTTTTAACTTTTCATTTAACATAAAATTAATAACCATTTTAAGACCTTTTTCAATATTTTAAATGAATCTAGTAAATAATATGCAAAGCCTGACCTGTGCCTTCCTTTTTTTGTTTAATTTGACTGTACTTAATTAAAAGAACAAAGCGATTACGAAAAGAATTACACTCCCAAGATTTTTCAGAAAAATTGGTTTCAAGTCTGAAATGCCTTGACTTGATGTGAAAACCAAAACAATCGCATCGTAATAGCAAAAATTAACCTTAATATCTATACCATATCTCGATAAAAGCTACAAAAAGTAGCTGAGTTCAATAGCACCATCATTTGGTTGAGTGACTTTAAACGGAAGTGTTAATAAATCATAACCATATTCTGATCGCATTTCCTGTATAAAATTATTTCAAGACATATCCAGTTATTGAACAGTGTTACATACATACATGGGAATCACCATTTTGTTATGCATAAAAAAAACATAATTTATATTCAAAGCAAATCAAACTGACAATAATTATGTCTTACTAATGCAGCTGTGTAGCAGGTGCTCTTATCTTGAAAGTCGTGTGTGTTGCCTTGAATTTCACTTTCATGTCATATTAGTTTCGAACCCCTGTCTGCCCAAACAACAAATTACAATGGCGCATGCAGCTATTCATTAACTAAACTTTTTTTCATTTCTCTCTCTGCAAATACTTAACTTCAAATATACTACATACATAGCTAGGCGAAATATCTTCATCGGAAGACTAACTTAACTTACCATCAAAGACCTTCCATTTGGAGATGTTGGAACCTCCACCAGAGGTTTAATCTGATTTTCCCATGATCACCATCATGCGGCTCTGCCACCTTATAAAGTGATGCATTGTTCGATTGAATCTCTGTTTTTCTTGCGGCTCGTAATCGTAGTGGCAGAGAAAAAGGGTATTGCACTTGGATCTTGGAAGCATCTTTGAATCATGCTTATGCGTTATTATTAAATAAAGTCTTGATCTGGTGTTTGATAAAAAAGTTAAAGACTTGGATGAGTTAATCGTGATTGCATGAGTCAAAAATTACGCCTCATTGAATGATGTTAATGTATCTTTTTTTCTTTGTTATTTTTACATTTACATTGAACTTGAAGATTTATTTTATCTAACACAGTTTAACTATGTGAAAAGCCATTTTCTTTTTTTCAAAATTAGCTTCCAAATCTCCCACATTTCGATGTTATAGGGTCTTGATACAAACTTTACTATCCCTAGCTCTTGGTTGTGGAAAAAATAAGATTTCCTCAAATAAAACAAAAACAAAATAAATTGTAAGGCAGGCACCGTTATATTTGTTCCTAAAAAAATAAAAAAAGAACCGATACGTACCAAGTTTACAGAAAAAAATTCATCTGTTTAGGAGGCTGTATTCGACATTAAGACAGAATTTCGTTTTTCCTATCATCGTCATGTCAAGTCTGATCAAAACCTCGAGGTCGATTTCCTTAAGAATCCATAACTTACCTTATATGTATGTATATACGACTACATGTACATATCTCCTACACAACTTAATTTATTCACATTTAAAAATCAAACCTCCTTATTGAAACCCCTTTTTTCTAATAACCAAAAAGTTCTCTTGTGGAAGTGGTCTGACTAAAATCCTAAAATCCTATTCTTGTTTAACGGGCTTTTCTCCATGTTTTATATTTGACCCCACTATGATGGTGGCCACTGGGCACATTAGTTAAAAGGGTTCATCATCTTTAATCTCTATCAGTTAAGATTTTTAGTATCCTCCATCCACTGGGGCCTTCTTTAAGGATTAACTCAACTATTGTCATTGAATATATTTAAAATATGTATTTCTTATTTTGTAAACTTAAAAACAAAATTAATTTTTTTTTCTTTTAATTTCAGACATGCCATAATGGAGCCAATGACCGCTCTAGTTCTAGCATTTCAACTAATAGCTTTGTTCTCAATAGCAGGAGCTTTGGTTTTGTACTTGCTATGTAAAGTCCGGAGTACGCAAGTTAATCTTTCTGAACAGCAAAGTGGAACTGTACTAGTGACAAGTGCTGATAGTGCTTTGGGACTTCAGCTATGCACACATTTGGCAAATAGGGGATGTCGAGTTTTCGCCGGAATGAAAGATTCAGTTGATTCGATTCCAGCTAAGCTATTAAGAAATTGGATTAAAATGAAAGAGGTCAATATCGAAACTGTCCAAGGATCAATTATTCTAATGCAATTAGATGTTACACGTGAAGATATTCTACGCGAAGCTACCGAAGCAATGGGATCTCACTTGAATGCTGGTGAGCGTGGAATAAGTGCAGTTATAAACACAAGCGGTTGTATCTATCGTGGAAGAATCGAGAGCCAGGATGTTCAACAATGGGAAACAATGCTAAAGACAAATATTCTTGGATCTTTGAGAGTTGCCAAGGCTTTTGTTGGCTTACTTCGACCAACTCGTGGTCGTCTTATCTATCTTGGTGCTGGAAATGATGGTGACGAATTAGTAGCATTCAATGCATCTCGAGTTGCCGTAGATAAGTGTGCAGCAGAGCTTCGCAAGGAATTACAGCCGTATGGTATAAGTGTGGTAGCTTTGGACACAAATGGTGTACCAGCCGATTCTTTATTCCGAGCACCGATACCGCATGGTAAGTAAATTCCTTTTCGAATAACTTAAGCAAAAGTTAATATTTATAATTTCCTGTATTCCAAGTCGTAGCAGACTGCAAGGGTGCTCCAACACAGTATTCAGCTGAAGTGCTAACATCAAGTGCCTTAACAGCCATCGAACACGCTCTCTGGGACATTCGACCAAACGAGAGATACCAATTAGCGGTGCCACAAAACAAATATAACATAACGTTGCCATGCAGGTCATCTTTCCGTCTTAAAATGGACATGGGTGCCGTACAGAAGGTCTAATTTAGTTTTAGACTTTTTCGTGTTGAAAAAAAAAGAAATCTTTTTAATCGACAAGAATTTTGTGCCATCTGGTGGCGATCAAAAAATTTGATTGCAAAACAAAAACGGTGCAAAATTCTTTGACGAAAATAAAAAAAAAATGAATGATTTATTATTATCTTATTTAATTTAAAAAGTATTTAATTGTCTGTTGGATTTTGTATATATCTATTATAGCCAAACATTATTTGTAAATATTCTTATTATAAAACGTTAATTTTATTATTATTATTCTTTAAAAAAAAAACTAAATTGTTTTCTTCTTTATAAACCTTTTTATTGGAAAAGTATTAAAAGACTAATAAATAAAAAAAGTGCTTGTTTTTTTTTAAGGTTGCTTTGGAAAATACTATCCTTATTTTACAGAGAAGCCTCTCGCTCTTGATTTTCTAGTCTTAACCTTTGCTGCCTGACGATAACGTTCACGTAAACGTTTTTATTTTTCGGAAGTGAGTTGTAAATCTTTATGAACCATCTTTAAAACCGTTTCAATTTAAATAGCCCCTTTTTCACGTTCTCGTAAGAGATCAAGTGGCCGGACCCGTGTCGGAGAGGGTAGCAGTAGACGGTGGCGAAACACTCATTTTGAGTTGAGGCCTATCCTTCGAAAACCCACCTTATCATTGTGTGCGTGATGATTTTCAACCCTAATTCTATCCATAGATTTCAAAGCTTTAATTCTATCCCTAGATTTAAAACTCTAAATTTACAACCATAATTCTAACCCTAGATATACAACCCTGATTCTAGCCTTTTAAAGCCCTTCTGTAGTTACAGTGCAAATTTTGTCAAGGTTCCTAGATTTAAAACCGTTATTTTAGGTCTATATATTCAATGGTGGTGTATCCACTTCCAATTAGGCCGAATTACTTTGTTAACACATTACGTAAGCTAATTTGACATCCTAAGAGCTGAAATCAGTAAATATTTTCAAGAATTAGCTAGTGTACTGAAATAGAGATGATGGTTGATGAATCCTAAATGGACTAAGGGAAGTTCTCATATCCCCGTAGTAGCTTTCTGACATCATAGTATTCGGCCTGATTTCTTAAGCTGGCCCTCCGGGTCTGACGAATTCAAATTTTATTTATAAATAAAATAAATAAATTGGGTGGCGCAACAGCTCGTGGAGAACCAGGGCCTAGTGACTTACAACTCTCAACCATTCCTGTGTGCGTGTTGTCGGGAGGAATGGAGGGGACCTACAGTCTTTTGCCGAGTCCGAACGGCTAAATGAAACGGCATGAAACTACGCTGTTGCCCCAATGAATATACTGATAGCTTACACAACAGCTAAATTATCCAAAAGCTCTTATCTGGAAACATTGACTGTCCTACCCTTCTACAAAAAATTTCTTTACAAACAATAATCTCCGATCGATCTTACTCTTTAAAATTAACCATCATCGCACTAGTTATGGAGCCAGTGAATCAATGTCCTGCATGCTACGCTTAACTAATAGCATGCAAAGCTCATTTGATTTCCACTTAAGTAAAGAAAACTTGAAATTTTTACTTTATGGACGCACGCACCTAACCTAAATCTCCCCCAACAATGATCTTACCCTCCCTCTATCAAAATTAGGCTTAATCTAACTCACAGCTAATTCGCAGCCCCAAATTCAAAGCTCCTGCTGTCTTTCTTTTATTTTTTTATGTAAAAAACTGGTGAGTTAGCCTACGGGTCCAAATCAATAATAAAATAAAAATTAAATTTAAAAAAAAAAACGAAAAACCCACCATAGATTTAAGGTTTGATTTAAGTAGAGATTGATTTAATTGCACGCTTGTATTAAGCTAAATAAAATAAATGAATAAATACAAACAAATTGAAGTAGATAAAAGAGCCATTTGAGAGCAAAATGACCGACAAAAAAGAAAATTAGCTTGGCCAATTGGTGCGACTCGGTTTTCCTGAGGCATGGTTTGTTGATTTGAAAAAAATCACCATAAATGTCGTTGGGATCACACAACATAAATTATATACTTTCGGTTGAGTGAGTGGTCACTTTCCGTTGAGATGTAAGATCAAACCTTCAAACCACTAATTGACGGTTACGAAAGCAGAACTGCTGAAAGTTTTTATCCATTAATAAAAATAAAAAGTTTTGATACGATCATATTATATATTTCTTTTTATTTAAAATCTATATATTCGTATTAAAATAGAAAAGAAAAATAATTTTATATTGTCTTTTTTTTCATAAATTTAATACCTATCTAAATAATGCATCGTAGCATTCAAATAAATTCGATTTTTTACTTAGAACCATTAAAGCCAAATAGATGAAAACGGAAAAAACCTCAAAAAGAAAAAATAATTCTTAAATCAATGGAAATTATTCATATTTTGATATAAAATCATAACGCAAGACAGAAGCTCTCAAAATGTCACCGGCTGATGCAACTGGTTTGTCAATCGTTTTTCCTGGCAAATGCACAAGAACGTCAGCACCAATAATGCTTTGCAATCTACTGCTGATCTGTAAGTATATTAAGAATGTAAGAAAAAACATTTAAGTAAACGGCTAAAGTTGGGATTATACTTGATTGCCATTGACAGAAGCATAGAGACGTCCATTTTTACTAGTTATCGAAGCACGAACATATTCTGGCCTCGGATCAAGGTCGATATTGTCATTTTGAAGCTGAAAAAATTATTTTTAATAAGATTATCCTATAAGATTTGTAGTAAGGTTAGATTGAAGAGGCTGTCAGCAAGTTTAAATGCTTTCTAAAAAATATTATGTACATGTAAGTGCCTCGATAGCACGTGGAGAACTAGGGCCTAGTAAATTACAATTCTCAGCCATTCCTGTGTGCGTGTTGTAAGTTGGCAGGAATGTAGGGGATCTACGAATCCAACAGCTAAAATAAGAGGATTCTTTTCATTCAAGATATATTTTTGGAAGATTTGCACTTTAGAGGCAATACCGCTGAAAAAACACTTAGGGACATATTCATAGACGTTGTTGTTGTCAAGAAAATCTGGTGTTTATCATATTGAAACTTCATTTTATCCCTACTCATTAAACCATTAAGAGCTTCTTATGAAGCCTATGGGATTTCTTATGTCCTTATTTGCAAATCACTAGGTAATGATCTTAGTGATATGTAAAAAAGAGCCCCACACCCAGCAGACGTGAATACCATAACTTGCCAACACCATACAAAATCATCGGCAGTTCATGGCTGTCGTTGGGATTGTCTTTCGAAGCCATTTGTGTACTGATAGATAGACTTTTCAAACGAGCAAATAAATATAGTTATCTTAAGTCAGAAAGGGATAAAGAAACACTCCGTGGTTTGTCGCTATTTTGACCTCCGATTTTATAATTGTTATATAACCTGTTGTAATGAAGCATTACAATTCTGTCCCCCCTACCTACGCACCTGTCCCCAATCCTAGCAACCAGTCCATATACCATCAACTTCCATAGCAAATCCTAAATACCTACTCCATTAATTTAACTGCATACGAACCCCCACCTGACTACGTACCTGAAATATAGACATACCTACCCATCCGACCACATTAACCCATAGCATGTATACTCCGCAGACTGCAATCAACAAGAACAACTGATTACCGAAGGCCACCAAATAGACTATCAGCACCGAAATAGCAATTCCCCATACTAACCGAAGAACAACAAAAACAAGAACTAGCAGTGGTGAAATTATATCAGAAAATATATACGAAGAAGGAAGAACTCCACTGAAAGCAGCAAACTGGCGACGATTAAGCGCATTGATGGTGAGTTTACCCGACAAGCAAAAAGAAGACGTTTGCCGCCTACACGTCTCTATTAGCAATGATGGCCTAGGACCTGGAAGGTGAAATAGGCTATATACTATCAGCCAACCAACCTCCTACCGTTCACCTATGACGACGATAGTAATGCAACTCATAAATGGAACAGAGCTCGTCCTGCGCACCCCACCTTTTCCTGGCCTACGTAGAAGAAAATAATATTCAATACGAGTTGATGACGTGGTAGAACAAGGGACAAACTTTTAAGAAAAATATACTTCGCAGCTTTACAACTCACGCATAGTTCAGCCGGAAAGTGCTATAAGAGACCGCCATACAAACCACAGAATTCAGTACCGATACCGCCGTCGTGGAGTAAAGACGTGATGCTGGATACTTAAAGACTTCCTCTCACCAGAGGTAAGGGGTCTTTAGAGTAAAGTACCAATAAGTAAGTAATTGCCAGTTTCGACTCTGATTCTCCGGATTCGTCCGTGATTTGCCAGATTCGTCTGTGATTTGCCAGTTTCGACTCTGATTTGCCGGATTCGTCCGTGTTTTGCCAGATTCGTCTGTGAATTGCCAGTTTTGACTGTGATTTGCCGGATTCATCCGTGATTTGCCAGATTCGTCTGTGATTTGTCAGTTTTGACTGTGATTTGCTGGATTCATCCGTGATTTGCCAGATTCGTCTGTGATTTGCCAGTTTCGACTGTGATTTGCCGGATTCGTCTGTGGTTTGCCAGATTCGTCTCTGAATTGCCAGTTTCGACTGTGATTTGCCGGATTCGTCTGTGATTTGCCAGATTCGTCTGTGATTTGCCAGTTTCGACTGTGATTTGCCGGATTCGTCTGTGGTTTGCCAGATTCGTCTGTGATTTGCCAGTTTCGACTGTGATTTGCCGGATTCGTCTGTGATTTGCCAGATTCGTCTATGATTTGCCAGTTTCGACTGTGATTTACCGGATCCGTTCGTGATTTGCCAGGCGTTAGGAAATAACGCCCAAGGAAAAAGCGCCCAAATCGATTTGGAAATAACACCCAAAAAAACACTGAACAAATTGTTGTTGTAAATTTTTTTCTCATTTTGGGTGATATTTCCTAATTTTGCTTTCTTTCATAAAATGAAACAATGCCCAAATTGATAAATTAAAATAGCAAAATGGGAAATAAAGCCCAAAATAGGAAACAATGCCAAAAACAGCTGCAATATAAGGAAATATCGCCCAAATGCAATCGGGGCGATTCTTTAAATGCAAAAGAAACTTTGCATACATTCAACCTCGCACCCACCACAAATCCTATAACGAGTGCAAGCAGGGGGGTTGCAGGGGGGCAGCATGCCCCCCCCCATACATACCTCGCTGTTTATTCGTGAATTTGTATCTACATTTCACAAGCCTAATAAATCCTCTCCTTTATTTGGTTTGTGAAAATTAAAAATTTTCGAATAAACAGTGGGTGAAATGTAGATACAAATTCACGAATAAACAGTGAGGTATGTACCCCCCTGCTTGGGCTCGTTATAGGATTTGGGGTGGGTGCGAGGTTGGGTGTATGCCAAGTTTCTTTTGCATTTATATCCAACAATAATTGTAGCTGTATCATTTTGAGATCTTAAACAAATTTTATTACCATCACAAAAATTTCTAAAAACTTTGCCAATTCATTGAAATTAAGTTTGGAAATACCACCCAAAATTGAGGAAATATCGCCAAAATTCTACAAAAACAATTTACATGCAAAATATTTGGGCGATATTTCCATTTTATTTTTTGGGTTCAAAGTTGTTTTGGGCAATATTTCCAATTTCTTCTTTGCTTTTGGGTGATAAAAATTTTTTTGGGCGATGATTCCAAATCGATTTGGGCACTATTTCCTTGGGCGTTATTTCCTAACGCCGATTTGCCAGCCAGGATACACACCAAGGTACAGCCCATCTCCAGACGCACCTGTGGACAACCCAAGCTAAGAGGGCAAGAAGTTATATTTGATGACGAGGAATCAACCGAGGCAGAAGGACCAAACAGCACCAACAAGTATTCGTTAGCAAATACCATATATTAGATGTTAAAATCCCAAGAATTCTGATTTAAAGCTTAATAAAGAATTGACTTAAGCTAATGTTTCGCACTTCTTTAGTAAGGACCCCGGAAAACCGGTGAGCTATCTCAGCCTTTGATACAAAAAAAAACATCACACTGTCTTATTGCGGGGAAAGCAACTGAAAGCTTAAGTCCGAACATTTACAAATCCCCTGGTCAGACAAGCTTTCCCAGGTTTCTATAGTAAGAAAATCTATTTTTGACTAAGTATACCAAACTCATTAGGAACTTCTATAAATGGGGTAATAAATAAAATCGAAATTGTTCTCTACTATACAAAATTCATGGTCCGACAGATATTTTTGGTTGTTGCCATTCTCCGACCAATTTTATAAAAAATAGGTGCTTTCTTTATACCTTGCATTTAAATGTTTTAAACCATCTATTACAAAAGTGTTAAAGGCCACATTCTAGGCTAAGATATGATTTTACACTATTTTTTCCAACGCAAATGTAAAAAAAGTAGCAACAACCAGCCAAAGTTGAACTGACTGTGGGTAACACTTAGAAGACAATCTTAGTTTTTATTTGATACCACATCTATAGAAGTCATCCGGACCATCAAGACCAAGCTTTCTGGCATCCGCGATGGCTTGGTCTTTAAACCGTAGGTTTTGTCTTCTCCGTTCCCTCAAACCTGGAGGCTTGAATTCAAAGATTCCTTGGCTGGAGCATTACTGTCCATTCGCTCAATGTGGCCAATAGACAATGTAGTCGACGTGATTTGTGGTTGTATCTTCTTTCCATTCACCATCCTCAAACACAGGACCAAATATCCGTCGAAGAATTTTCTTATGAAGGAGCCCAGTATCAGCTCTTCTTTTTTTGCTTGTCGCCCAAGCCTCGGCGCTATAAAATAGGACTTTAAGGGTATAAGGGTTTTAAAGTGCGTGTACTTCGTCTTTCGTTTGAGGAATTTGTCGCACCAAACCGAAGTAGCACCGGTTTGCTAGGGTAATTCTTCTACGGATCTCCACTAAGAAGTCGTTCGGGGGATTAATGTTTACTCCGAGGTATATAAATGAACTCCTTAACTACTTCGAAGTTTTTGCTATTAACAGTGACGTTTTATTCTGGCCGGTTGACAGATCTCTCATTGTTTGTTGATAGCTCGTTTACTTGAAGAACACCAAGTTTCGCCTAGTCTTCAACTGCCGTGAATGTCTCTATAACGGCCTGTTGATATCATCGGCATACCCTAGAAGTTTGCTCCAGAACGAGATTGAATACATCACATCATAGCGCATCTTCTTTCCTGTGCATGTTTGAAATAGTTCGGAAGAGCTTTTCTCCAATTTCACATTGCATCGCGTATTTTCCAATGTCACGCGGCACAACTGGATCAGTTTTCCCGTGATATCAAGTTCAGCCATCGCCATATAGAGCTCCTGACGATGAACACTATCATATGCGCCTTTGAAGTCGATAAATAGATGGTGAGTCTCGACTTGAAATTCGTTGTTCTTTTTCAGTATTTGAATGAGAGTAAACATCTGGTCTAAAATCAATCTGCCTGGGCGGAAGCCACACTGGTACTTGCAGATTATAGTGTTACAGACCGGCCTTATATGAATAGACAGTACGAAGAATAGGATCTTGTATGCGACGTTTTTTTTTTTTTTTTTTTTTTTTTTTTTTTTTGAATATTTATTTGGCAAAATTTGCCATTTAAGAAATTCATTACAAAGTATATTTTATTCTATAAACTAAATAAATCTATTTTTAACATACTCAATTAAAAGTTTTTTGAATCTAATTAAATTATTTTCCATTTTCAATTCATTCGTTAAGTTATTATAAATATCTAATCCTCTGTGAAGAACCATATTTGTGGTTTTTACATTTCTATACATAGGTAACCTAAAATCACCAGCATTGCGTTATATATTCATTTAAATAATTCGGAAGTATATTGAATTTAATTTTAAACACAAATATAATTGCATTATACATTATTCTTTGATTTACACTCATCCAAGATAATTTTAAAAACATTTCTCTAATTGGAGTAAATCCATTGCACAACAAAACAATTCTCATAGCCCTATTTTGAAGTTTTTGTAATCTATTCATCATGAGATTTTTACACATAAACAAAATACTTGAACAATATTCAAAGTGTGGCTTTATCATTGTATTATAAACTTTAATAGCTGTATTTTTTGACATTTTTTTTTTTCTAATTCTTCCCAAAAAGTAAATTTTTTTAGATATTTTCTTACATATGTAATTAACATGTGCATCGAGATTTAATTTTTCGTCGATAACAACGCCTAAGTATTTGATTTCACCAACTGTTTCAATATTCTGGTTGCTTATGCTTATGTTTCTATTTGTATTATCATTTAATATCATAGCTTTAGTTTTATTTATATTCAATTTTAACATGTTACTATCAAACCATTCTTGCAAACTTTGTAAATCTGAGTTAATTTTATCGATACATTCATCAACATTACTACCAGATATAAACAATAACGCATCATCTGCAAATAACACAAGTTTTGAAAAACGGACAGCATTTTCCATATCGTTGATATACACCAAAAACAGCAATACACCAAGCAAAGATCCTTGAGGGACACCATTAAGCACAGGAACAGGGTTTGAAATTTCATCGTTCATTTTTGTTTTTTGAGTTCTATCATTTAGATATGATTTGAACCATTGGATTTCCATATTTCTCACACCGTACATTTTTAGTTTTTCGATTAATATTAATTTATCTACCGTCTCGAAAGCTCGCTTTAAGTCCAAAAACACTGCCACTACCACTTTCTTCTCATGAATGTCAATTTTCCACTTCGTGATGACTAGATTAAGAAGTGATTCGCAATTATGATTTTTTCTAAAGCCAGATTGATAACAAGATATTAAATTAAAGGATTCTAAATAGTTTTGAAGTTGGTTATACACAATCTTTTCAATAATTTTACTTTCGAGGTTCAGCATATTGACGGGTCTGAAATCATCCACTTTGTTCGAGTTTTTGATTTTTGGAATTGGTACAATAAGAGACTCTTTACAGCAATTTGGAAACGTACCACTAAGTAGAGATAAATTCACAATTTTTAGTAACATATCACCACATATATCAAATGCATCCAAGTACATTTTAACACTAACTCCGTTTGTATCTTTTTTGTTATTCATCGATTTTAACACTGATTTTAAGTCATTCGCATTTATTTCTTTAAATTTGAAGTCTAGATAGTAGTAATCAGGTATTGAATTAACATAAGGTTTATTTGGAATCTTTCTTCTTATTTCGTCGATACTGTTAACGAAAAATAAGTTTAATACATTTGACATTTCGGCACCATCGTTGTATCTTATCCCATTGCATAATACTTCATTTATATTTCGTTTACTTTCTTTTAAAACAAGTAGCTTTAAAGTTCTCCACATAGTTTTTTGGTCACTACAAACTTTAATTTTCCTTTTAATGAACTCGTTTTTCGCACTATTAAGTGAATTTTTAAATCTGTTTCTACAAATTTTATATTTGTTCCAATCAACGGAAAGACAGGAAGCTTTAGCTTTTTCGTAATTTAAAACTTTTTCATTTTTAAGTGACCTTAGACTATCATTGAACCAAGGATTATTGGTACATTTTATATTTATCAGGGAAAGGTCTGAATAGTTCTTGGAGGACATAGGTACACTTACCCACTTTTTAATTAAATCAACTTGAAAAGTGGTTTTGAAAATAAGAAGCGATGAGATATAATGAGACAAAAATTTAATTCTCATTCAAGTCCGCATTATCAAATAAAGGATCATGCTCAATAAGCACGAGAGGGGAAATTAAGTATAATATCACTTCACCTGCATACATACATATACATATCTCAAAGCAGTTGTCAGTTACAGTTAGAATCTCATTAAAAACTGCTTGCTTTTTGTTTGTTAAGTAGGAATAAATTCACTTGGCAGCAGCTCCTGTAGAATACTATTTCTGTATAAAGCTTTTTACATGAGTCAGAATTATTGAAAACATAACTTACTATTTAACAATTGTCTTATATCGTGAATGAGTATATCATTTGTAGCAAGATAATCATGATTAGCTTTTGTAGAGCTCTTTCCCTTACTTTTTATAAAAAAAGAGAAGATTGAAATAGGTCTAAATTTATCTCGTTTTGCATTTTAAGGAAGAGGTTTAACATTTTGCAGCTTCCAGAAGTATTGAAATTGAAATTGATCTACAACAAATTTCTTCCAGCCTACCAGCATTTTTTTTCCTAAGCACAAATACAAATTATTTTTCCGGTCGATCAACTAGATAGATTTTAGTCTAAAGGCTCACCAAATTATCAATGCACCTACCGTAAAAATAGTTTTTGAAGCACAAAATGTTGCATAGATCTAGTTAAAAAAAATTGTAATGAGGACTCACAGTTACTTGAATAGTTGCCAACTCGCATTTGTCTCTCTCCCAACCGGAGGCCCAACGAATGGCTGGTAATGCAAATAAGTGAAATGTAACAAAAGCTGATACTGGATTTCCTGGCAGGCCAAAGAAATATTTTCCTTTACTGTTATTTGATGCAAATGTCATTGGCTTCCTATAAATTTAAATTGGAAAAATAAATAAATTACATACTAAATAGACTGTTTTTTTTAAATTTTACCCAGGCTTCATATTAATCCGTCCAAAATTAATTTGAAAACCAAGCTTCTCTAAAACTGGCTTTATATAATCTTTATCGCCCATTGAAACACCTCCACTGCAAATAATAAAATCTACAGATTGATAAATCTTTTCAACTGCAGTTTTAAGTGACTCGAAACTAAAATATTAAAATAAAATTATTAATTAAAAAAAAATATATACATAATTTAGGCCATGTTCAGTGTTATACTTACTCATCTCTCAAGACACTCTTCATCATGCATTCAAAATTAAAATAAGCTAACAATTCTTCAAGCATTGTTGTATTTGAATCGTAGATTTTACCCGATACATCTAAATCATCTGGGGCTAGTAGTTCGCTTCCAGTAGAAATAACAGCTATTTTTGGTTTCTTAAATTGTATAGTTTTACCAACAGAAGCTAAAATTGATTTCACAACAACTTCGGAATGATCAGCACTAGGAAAGAGTTGGGTGCCTTTTCTTAGATCACATCCAATTGGTCTATGTTAAACAAGATTTAAATAATTTATTTAATTAATAGAATGTACATATACTTGTTTTTATATTTTGTATACCTTATGTCTAGATTAGTTTTAGGCTCGACAAGAATTTCCACCAAATCCTCAGTGCCTAGTTTGGTAGTCCGCAAAAGTTTTGTGTCTTCGACTTGAATAACACAATCTGCGTGGTTTGGAATCGGAGCTCCAGTGTTAATTTTGAAACATTCATCTTCTTGAAGTTCATAATCAGAGACCTGTTAAAAATGTATAGAACAACAAATGTAGTTTGTATAGAAATATGTCAAGTTGGTGATTTATAGTTGAAGGAAAGGGGTATGTACGTTACGGTGACCGACCCGAATTATTTTATCTCGATGGATGTTTGTCTTCGACTTTTACCTTTTTGGTTCCATGAATTCAGATATAGTTTTCTTGAGAAATGACTATTATAATTACTTTCTTTAAATGTGAATTTGGCTCACTCTATCGAATAATGACTAATTACTTTTTCGATCAAGATACAAAAACGCCAGGCAGAAGATCCTCGATACTTTGTTTTAAATTTATTTATGGAAACTTTGTTGAATTCTGATTGTAATCAGCCCTCTCGTGAATTTCATCGTAGTCGGAAACTCAAATGAATCCTGAAAAAAAGCTATCGCCAAATCCGTTAGTAATGGCAATTTGTATGCGATTTTTCACAAGGATGGATTCTGTGATTTTTTTTCGGGATTCAAAACAACTTTCCGATTTCGATGGAATTCGTGATAGGGCTGAATATATTTAGATAGGGTTAAAGACTTTCAATAACTTAAAAAAAAGTTTCGTGTCGATATGCCGAAAGAAATTATCAAAAAAACACAATCGCGGTGTATCAAGCTCTGCGCCGAGACGCCATGAGAAATACGATGATAGATGATGGAACCAAACAGCAATCTACTGAATGGGTCGTCGGTTTTGGATGTTTGGAAGAGTATTTCAATATTGGTTTAAACACCAAGTGTGTTTATGGAGAATACTTTGAGAGACAAATCGTAAATAACACCGAGCAATACATTTTTATGGTAGAAATCAGACTATACTTTCTTGAAGGATTTTTTGATATCCTCAATTCAAATCCAAATTCAAAACTGCTGCATCTCCATTGGTTCAGGTTTTCAAGATACTCAAGTCTAGAAATTCTTAATAAAAACATTATTTTTCTGTGTATTTAAAATATTTTTCACCAGTTCACTTTAATGTATAAATTTCGAATATTTATTGGAGTATTCGGACATTAAATAGGGGTGAAACAAAGACAAACTTAACTAGCGGCCTTAACTTAAGCTGTAGAAAACAAGAAAACCCGACAGACAAAATTAAGAGTCCAAAGGATAACAAATTAGGAAACATTATCGAAACTGGGGCAGAACAAATTTTGCTTGGAAATTGTAACGAAGAACGTTTAACATCTTTTAATAGCTAAAGTGGAAAAACCTCAAAATAATAAGGCATCTCCTTACTGACACCTCAGTACTACATTCAGCGTTCATGAAAAAACATCGGATCAAATATTAAGTAGATGTGATTAAGTAATGCGCATAAAAGGACGTTTCGACGTAGAAAAGATCGAACTTCCCTTTTTGAAAGAAAACCTAATACAAAATGTTCTCAAAGAAACTATTTTGGAGGAGGAACTGTACCTGCAGATGGAGGAAAAATAGATTATTAGGACACAGTGCACTTCATCCAAAATATTATCTATTCATTTACTCAATAATGTGGCGTGTGCAGGTCTTCTCAGTGCGTCTTTTACCTGCCGAACGCAACTTACTTTTGAAAGTTCAATTTCCATATGTAAGAAAATGGTACAAGGGATGTAGAGCTTGACTGTTAACTTAGTGATGTGGGTTCAAGACACACTCAAAGCTAAATTATTTTGTAGATACCCTCAGCTATATCTAGACGTGATTACCCGCCACCCGTGGGATACAATAAGATAATAAACAACTCATTCTCAATCTTCTACACAAAGATTATGTCCTACAATTCTATTCATTTCAGCTAAGGCCTTCAGGCATAAAGTGAAAATAACTTTCTTTTTATTTTGATCTATTAATTTATAGATGAATTTTTCCTAATAGTATGACAAATGGAGATAGACTAAAAAAAATTTCAAAATAAAAACAACTCAATGCACATTTGCAAGTGGCTTTTACTTGGAAAAGCTGGTAGCATATGGGACTTTTTATCGCTCATGGATGTTGTTATTTTTCAAACAGATCTATTACATACAAGTTCAAACTTGTCGCTGTTTTTTATGAATGAATAGAATTATGAAATTGATAAATACATACATATGTACATGCATATGAATTTTTATTTAACATGTAGGTACCTATTAAGCTTTCAATTTGATTTTTTGTTATTATAAGCAATCAATTTTATTCCAAAATAAGATAACAAAACAAATGTTTACATTTTTTATCAGACATTGTTTATATGACATATGTACTTACGTATGTGCATACCTACTACTTGTTGAGGCAGTTTTCTCTCCTCGCTCGACTGCCTTAACAATTTACTAAATATCTATCTCAATTTGCGCTTATTATTTATAACATGCTATCTAATTATATCTACTTGTATGTATTTTTTGAAATCTAATTTGATTTAATTAAATGAAAAATAAAAATGCTTTACCTCATCTCCAGCAGCTATGTATCCAATAACTTTCTTTGCACCTGAAAATCCGGCCGACTTCATTGCATAACCATCCTTTATTGAAGCCCTAAATGGAGGAATGTCAACAGGTGCTACATACTGCGACAGAAAATTCGGAATAGTTCGTTGCACGACGACAATTCGAAATATAATCCCCAGTGCCTCGTGAACAGGCAGCATGGGAAAAGGTGAGTTTCGGTCATTCGGTTCGCCACTTCCAGTTTGGTGTGGACAAATATGTCCTCTATCCATTCTTGAAAAACTTCCTTGAATTTCAATATGAGTCTTCTGGACCAAGTTAAAATCGTCGCCTATCAGTTGCAGCGCATGGGGCAGAACTGCTCGAATCGCTTCGAAGCATTCGACCACAGCCTTTTCACTACCCGGGAAATTTACTATCAGCGTTTTATTATGTATACCTGCTACAGCACGGGACAATGCCCCAAACGGGGTTTTCTTGAGACTCTCTAAGGCCATCGCTAGTACCAGTTGTGGACATTCTTTTTGGATGACATCTTTGGTAGCTTCTGGCGTAATATCTCTGGGACCGAAACCGGTACCACCAGTTGAGAAAATTGCTCGAACATTTCTAAGGACATATCCATTGAGTTTGCTACTGATGACACTACGTTCGTCGGGTAGAATTTCTGTAATGAATTGGCAGTCGCCAAATGTTTCCTTAACCAATTCCACTAAACGTGGGCCGCTCTTATCAACTGCTGTTTGCTGGTGACACGAATCACTTACTTATTAAAAAGAAAAGATTAACTTTGGTTAATTTAATTAAAAGAAAAGAGAATTTAGTTCATTTTTCTAAATTATTTACTTGTTAAGACAACAAACACTGGTTGATGTTGATCCATTTTTGCATTTGCACCTACTTTAAATTTTTATGACAGGTGTGGGAAGGTCTATGATGCCATAAAAGATTTACCATAATAGCCGTGTTCATCTTTTTGACTTCTCAGAGAATTCCGAGATCTCAAAACATTAAACACGATTCATTCAATAAATTTTCGAAAATGAATTGATCTCCTTTAAGTTTAACGAATGATTTTATTTCTTTAAATGCTTTCAAATTTGAGTCCACTATTTAGAAGACACCGTTATCAGAATAAATAATTTTCAAATGAATGGTGTTTTCGTTAGGGAATCTTAGGAATCCATCAACGTGAAAAGTGATAGTCAATTCGCAATATTCTACTCCTCTGGAGTTGACCAGATTCGCACTGGATTCGCGTTCGCATTTTTTTTCAATTAATGAACTCGCCGAATGAACTATATTAGCTGTGTTTTTTTGCATGTCCAGATAAAATTGTGTGAAAAAAACGACAACAAAGCAAAACAATTAACCTGTTAAATACAACAACAACTATGTCGATATAGAGTTAGCTAAGTCCAGATAATTAACTGGAGTTAACTTTTGTCCCGATAAAACGGTATTGCCAGACTACCATTGTCGTTGTGTTATCGATAAATTGTATGGAAATGTCAAATGTTTGTTGGTAAGATAGTTCAGAACAAAATGGCAGACCAGGGCAAATGTTGAAATGTCCCGATGTCGTTTTTTTCGCCAAACTCCATATGGACATACAAAAAAACGCAGCTATTATCGATTACTGAACTTCCCTACCATTTTCCGAACTATATTAGCTGCGTTTTTTTTGTATGTCCATATGGAGTTTGGCGAAAAAAACGACATCGGGACATTTCAACATTTGCCTTGGTCTGCCATTTTGTTCTGAACTATCTTACCAACAAACATTTGACATTTCTATACAAATTATCGATAACACAACGACAATGGTAGTCTGGCAATACCGTTTTATCGGGACAAAAGTTAACTCCAGTTAATTATCTGGACTTAGCTAACTCTATATGGACATAGTTGTTGTTGTATTTAACATATAAATTGTTTTGCTTTGTTGTCGTTTTTTCACACAATTTTATCTGGACATGCAAAAAAACACAGCTATTATCGCTTTTGTCATTTACTGACATTTCAAACGTGACACGCAATTTCAAGGGGTGTTCAGACAGTCCTCACGTCAAAATGAGTCGCCTCACATGAAGCCTGTCTAAACATCATCCTAAAATTGTAGACAATTTCAGTCATATTTATTAGATTTTCTTAGAACACGCTTGGGCAGTTGTCCAGCTAGTCAATGTAGTTTAGGCAACTTGTTATTTATAAACGCATTCCAACAATTGCCCAAATGTGGCCTCATTTATTCACTGACATGCCTGTATTTATTCATTTTTGAATGAATTAATGAATTTTAGTACGCTTTGGGGCACGTTCAACTAGCTTTTCATTCATTTCAAAACTAGAAAATTAGAAAACCAGAAATATCTGCCCACCTTATTCATTAAACGTGTCTACTTTCAAATAAGATTTGGACAACCAATTTCAGTGGATAAGTTAGTCAATCGGTGCTAAGTATTTATAAATAACATTTTGGAGTTAGACAGGGGTGTCTAAAGTTAGACATCGCTTGGAATGGGTTTATAAATAGCACTGTTTATTTCTTTAAAAAGAATGTTAAATACTTTACTTTAACTAAACTATACTTTTAAATTCAGAATTATAAGTCTAATGCTATGTTCCCACCAAAATGAAATCCGAGATTTCGGTTGAAAACTTTTGATATTTCAAGTTGATGGAACAAGATTTCATGGAAATTTCAACGAAATCTCAATGAAAACTCTAGATTTCATCGAAATCTTAATGAAATCCCGCTCCACCAAGTCGAGAACTCCAAATTTTTCAGCTGAAATCTCAGATTTCGTTTTGGTGGGAACATAGTATAAAATTACATTTCTACGTTATTCATTATGATTTTCTGGAAAATAAAGAAAATTAACAGCAGATTCGCGACAAAATTGGAGCGGATATAAAATGGGAAAGTTTGTATGGACAGCGAATGGTTTGCGGTTTCACTAACAAACAAAATGTTGAACACAATGTCGGTGGTGCAGGTAGTGTTACCGACAGTCGTTCAACTTTCTACCTCGAATTCACTAATGGCTAAAATTTCGAAAATGAGTTGAATCGTTGCAAAAGCTCATTCGCCGAATTCACTAATAGGGGTGACTATTTTGATAAAACTAACAGGTGCAAAATTTCAAAACAAAAATATCCATAAACTATCCGAGGCCTCAACAAAATTTCCCGTTATTTTATATCTACTCAAGTTTCAAAAGGTTTGTTTTATTATCATCGGGATCTAGATCAAGATTAACTTTTACAGGTACTATGTTCCCACCAAACCGAAATCTGAGATTTCAGCTGAAAAATTTTAAGATCTCGAGTTGGTGGAGCGGGATTTCAGTAAAATTTAGTTGAAATCTTGAGTTTTCATTGAGATTTCGTTGAAATTTCCATGAAATTTTGTTCCATCAACTTGAAATATACAAAGTTTTCAACTGAAATCTCGGATTAATTTACAAACAGATCCATTATTCAATTCGAAATGCATAGCACTGTTCGATTTAAGTAATTATTTTTCTTTTGTTTCTTTAACCTGAAACGCTAAACCTAACCCTCTGACACATACATATGTCAAAATCTGACATTTATCAAATCTAGCGAAATTTGTTATCGCTTTGCTATCCAGTTTTAAGAAAATAAATAATTTAAGTCATAAGTATTTAACTTTAATTTTAACTAAACAATGTTATAATTTTGTGAATTCTCTATTCGTGTACGTATCTACTCGCATATAAACAACAAATATGAGCAGCACCAGTTCTGAATATAATGCAGAACCCCTTCAAAGAGAAGTATGTTGCTAGAATTAATGTATGGATTTCTCTTTAATCTACTGTGTATCATTCTAGCCAATAATTCAGCGCCCAAGACCTCCACCAGAAGCTCTAACTAAAGGCAGAGCAAACCTTCGTAAATGGCTAGGAAAGACTTTTAGGGTAGTCATAACAGACGGGCGTGTACTTACCGGCTTCTTCAACTGCACCGACAAAGACGCTAACGTAGTGCTTTCAATGTGCACTGAATACTTGGAAGAAGGAAAAGATGCACGAGTACTGGGGAATGTAATGATCCCAGGGAAGCATATAGTCTCAATATCGGTGGACATGCCTGCAGATCCACCAATGACATCCAAGGAATTGACCCAATGACTAGCACGCAATTAGATTTACTAATTTTGTATTTATTAAACAATTTTAATAACAACGTTATCGCGTTTTAAATAACTTAAACTACAGAACTTTGAACATCATTTAGCTTTTTCTTTTTGTTCCAGGGGGTCATAACCCTGAATAACTTTTTCCTTGAATTGTTCGTAAGTGCGTTTTCGGTCGAAATGTTTGACCCATTGTGATGGACACGAATTTTCATACAGTTTCCTCAAGTCGGCACATTTTTTGGGAACGGCTTCACCACTAGTGGACTGATGACCGGGGGCATGAGCATCTAGACAGGCCCAGAAATCATCACGAGCTTTCCAGCATTTTGCTCGTTCATCTTTGGTTGGGAAACTCATTTATGCACTGGAGCTCTAAAACAATTTGCGCAAAAAGATGATATTTTAGACTTTTTCCACTGAAATATTTAATAAAAATAATTTTACTTGTAATTCTGATCACATAACCTGTAATATTTACAAAATTTTGACAGCTGATATTTGACGTTATGGTTCAGGCAACAAAAGTGGAAGTTGTAAGTAGAGGGTAGGTACAGACTGCGTTTTGTCCCACAATTCATTTTTAGAATAATTCCTCACAAAATAAAAACCGTTAACACAATCAGTGTGTTCCTAAGTGCCATTCATATGAGCTGCAATGAGCGAATTGCGAATGGTCGCGAGTTTTGACATTACTTTCATATTAGTGGTCGCCGACGGACGCGAATTGTGATACAAAATAAACCAGTAAAATGGGTTAATAGAAATTTGAGGTTAAATTCGAGCGAATTTTTCATTCGCAGTATGGAATGCGTCCTGATGTTGTGGATTTGTGAATAAGTGTTTGGCAATTCGCAAAAAATATCTCGTTAGTCCCGTAGAAAAAATAAAAATGCTAAATTTAACAATTTAAACTAGTTTTTGTTCGTGTTTTCCTTTTAAAATTGAAGATAAGATTGTTTATTCAATTTGTCTAAAGGCTCTCCCAAACCAAGGCGAAATCATAGCGAATTATTCGCAAAGACTGTTTGTTGTTGTTGTTGTTTAGCATTGTGTATCTCTCATATTTTGTATTATTGTGAATGATTTCAATTTGAAATTTATTCGCATCCGCAGTTCGCAGCTAATGTGAAAGGCACTTTAAGCCTAGTACGCAGATCGAGCAAAGAAAAAATGTATCTACATTTTTTATCTCGAGACAAATTTGGAATGAGAACAGTAGCGTAGTAAGCATGCGCTTGATGGGGAACGATATATAATGTGGATGAATGTATGTAAATACCTCTAAAAGGTCTGAAATTTTCAGTTTATTTTAAAAGATGATTTTAGAGCAATTTTCCAACATTTGGATCAAAATACAAATTTTCCGTCAAAATATAGTTTGTTCCCCATCTTTCAAGCTATCAACCTTCAAATTCCATTGAGGAATGGATGTGATTGCAATAGATTAAAAAAAACCTGCCAAAATCAGAAATGTTCACAGTTTTTTACTGCTCCCAAAATCCAATTAAATTTGCCAACTCTGTTTGCTGATTCCAACTTGATTTAACTCGGTTTGGGAATAAATTTAAATTTTGTATTGAAAAAATATTTTCCTTATCTTTGTACCCTTTCCCATTAGCTATACCACTGACTGATTAAAAACAGCTGTTCTATTTATTTTATTCTCATTCCATGTCATCATTTTCTGTACGCATTTTATATTTAATTTCAGTCGTGCGTGAATGTTTCGCGTTGGTTTGGGAGAGGCTTTATGTATCTTTCATATTTTGTATCGTTGCGAATGATTCGCTTTGATTTCGCGTTGGCAACGGAGAGCCTTAGGGTGGTATTCACCGAACGCTTATAACTTAAGAGCTTCATAAACCTATTCATCAAGCAATAATAGCGAATATTTAAGAGCGGTCATAAAAGTTATGAATGGTTCCAACCACTCATAAAGTTATGAGCGCTCTCTTCGAAAACTTGCTACTTCTTTTTTTGTGGAGATAAAACTGCATAAAACACACGCGGTAACGCCATGCAACATCACTAGCAAAAAAAAAAACAAAAGCCAAAGTTTTGTTGTCATTACGAATGCTTCACGTTGGTTTTGGAGAGCCTTAGCTTATTTCTATCACAAAATAATACATATTTATCGTAAAAATTCTCGTTTTATTTTAAGTGCGCAGCGATACAAAATATGACAGATATACAATGGTAAACAAAAACAAAATACAGTCGTCGCAATCAATTCACTCCCCAGTTTTTTGGCTTTCTTCTCTAACCCTGAGGCCACACGAGCAAGTACTTGCAAGAAAGTTGGCTACATACACTGCCTGTCAAATTCGTAATTTGCATTCCACTTGCCTCCCACTTGCTTTCCACTTACTTGTCTCCCAACTTGCTTCACTACTGGCTTCAAAACTTGCGTGCCAGTTGATAAGCAAGTTGCTTGGGTTTGTTTGTGTTAGAAAATGTGTATGTATTGCAACTTGCTTGCAAGTACTTGCTCGTGTGGCCTCGGGGTAACGAAAATAAGAACCTAAAACACAACAGACGAGACAAGTGTGGTTCCGGCTTTATTCACCTTCAAACATTTTTAAGATCGCATAGCAAATTTATAGGTCTGATCCTTTACTTTGGGTTTCTGTGATTTTTAGTCCAAACTTGTGTCAACATTTTTTTTATATGAACTTTCACACAACTTTGGACTTAAATGCTCAGAAATGCACAGAAAATGACAGAGATTCAAAGTAACCCCGAGGCCACACGAGCAAGTACTTGCAAGCAAGTTGCAATACATACACATTTGTTTTCTAACACAAACAAACCCAAGCAACTTGCTTATCAACTGGCATGCAAGTTTTGAAGCCAGTAGTGAAGCAAGTTGAGAAGCAAGTTGGGAGACAAGCAAGTGGAATGCAAGTGGAAAGCAAGTGGGAGGCAAGTGGAATGCAAATTATGAATTTGACAGGCAGTGTATGTAGCCAACTTGCTTGCAAGTACTTGCTCGTGTGGCCTCAGGGTAAAGGAACAGACCTTATAATAATTTGAGTTCTTAAGGACTGGGCATGGACTCCCAATTTTTATTATATCAAAGGGCACGGTAGTGCCCAGCCAAGTTCGCGGCACTACACCCTTTTTACAGGAACAAACTCAGGCGATTTTCAACCCCCCTCTAACTTCTGTACCTATAAAGTCAGAAACTTCAAATTCGGAGTATTTGCTGAACTGATCAAACACAGGTGGCTCACCAAATTTCAATTCTTTGGCATTAGTGGTTCCCAAGATATAGGACTTCAAAAATCGCCAAAACCGTAACTGACTGACTCACTGACTCACTGACAGATCATCAAAATTATGGAGCACTTCCCGACATCGTAGGATCTTGAAATTTCGCACAACGGTAGGCCTTGTGGTACATACAAAGGAAAAAATCGAAAATCTGAAATTTTCTATTCAGGGGGCGTGGCATCCACCCACTTTCTTAAATATTCTATAAATTATATGGAGCCTTTCTGATTGTTGTAGAACAATGAAAATTGGTAAGTCGGTAGGGTTTGAGGTGCTTAGAAAGAAAAAAATTGAAAAAATTGTAATTTTACATACAGGGCGGGCGTGGTATCCACCCACATTCTTAAAAATTCTTATAAATTATATGGAGCACTTCCGATTGTTGTAGAATGATGAAAATTGGTAGGTCGGTAGGCCTTGAAGTACTTAGAAGAAAAAAAATCGAAAAATTGGAAGTTTCAGTTCAGGGGGCGTGACATCCACCCACATTCTCAAAAATTCTTATAAATTATACTAAGCACTTCCGATTGTTGTAGAACGATGAAAATTGGTAGGTCGTAGGCCTTAAGGTACTTAGAAAGAAAAAATTGAAAAATTGGAATTTTGCATTCAGGGGGCGTGGCATCCACCCACATTCTTAAAAATTCTTATAAATTGTATGGATCACTTCCGATTGTTGTAGAACGATGAAAATTGGTAGGTAGGTAGGACTTGCAGTACTTAGAAAGGAAAAAAATCGAAAATTTGGAATTGTCCATTCAGGGGGGGTGCCATCCATCCACTTTATCAGAATTGCTATTATTTGTATGGAGCACTTTCAGTTGTCGTAGAATTATGAAACTTTGTAGAGCGGTAGGGCTTGACTTTCACCTGGCAAAATAAATCTTTGCAAAAAGCAGTGAAATCACAACAAAACATAAATGTTAAAAAAGGAGCCAAGTTCTTATGTGTACAAGAAACCTGTGCGTAAAAAGTCAGCCAAAAAAAGTAATGAGATCTAAAATAAATGCTAAGTTCTAAGTTCATGAATTTTAATATCAAATATCTTAAGTAGAGTAATATCGAAACAATTCCAAATCATGACAGAAATTTGGTAATTAATGATTACTGATTAAAATGTGGTGGATTTACTTGGCAAGTTTTCTCTTAAATACTTACTTAATCAAAAATTTTAAATGTATGAAAACTTGACCAGTGAATCCACCAAATTTTAATCAGTAATCATTAATTACCAAATTTCTGTCATGATTTGGAATTGTTTCGATATTACTCTACCTAAGATATTTGATATTAAAATTCATGAACTTAAAACTTAGCATTTATTTTAGATCTCATTACTTTTTTTGGCTGACTTTTTACGCACAGCTTTCTTGTACACATAAGAACTTGGCTCCTTTTTTAACATTTATGTTTTGTTGTGATTAATATTTTGTGAAAGAAAATGTGAGTAAACTTAAGTTTTAGTACTATTTTTCCAAATATGCTACGAAATAGTACTGCCGAGCCTTGTTACTGGCTGCTCTACTGGCTTTCCAACTGGCTACGAAAAAGGCAAGCCAGTTATTGATGAGCCAGTTGCTCGTTTGTATGTGTTAGTAAAAAAATGTGAATGTAGTGCGACTGGCTATAGCCAGTACTGGCTCGTGTGGCCTCAGGGTTAGTGTGAAGCATTTCTAAAATGTTCACATTAAAGGGGTTCACATGAAACAACATGGTTGGACAACATCGCTTGATGGAATTGGAACAGTTTTCAAAATATTTTGAAACCCATACAGCAAAGTTGGACAACATGGTTGGTTTTTTGTTTAAATGATCAAACAACGTTGGACAACATGTTGGTCCATGTGAACGCCCTATTAAGGAGGGCAACAAAACACGCCTAGAAGGCTAAAAAAAAAAAAGGTGATATGTGGCATGAGTTCAGTAATGCTGATATTTATTTTTCTAAAAAAAGGACAAACCGTACCGTTATTGCGTTATTGCAAAAATTGAGACGAGACAAAATTATTTAGTTTTTATTTTTTTTGAAGGTCTTCATTTCTATGGATACATTTTTTTGAGTCAACTAAATGTCATGATCAGATAACTTGTTTATTCAGCTTCAATACAGTTTTTTTTGTTGTTTTCGTACGATTTTTTTGTTTAATGTACTTTTTATTTCATTTCAATTCAAAAAAGTATCTAACTAATGCAAAACTGTAAAAAAAAATCCACTGGAATTGCGGTTTCTTATCATTTTGATGACGACTACGCATTGTTTAGGAACACCACAATTTGTTCCTTTACCTGACGGTTCGATGAATCAATTTGAAAATTTACAAGAATATTGATGATTTAAAAGTCTATAAATTTGCATACCAACGCAAGCCATGCAATCAATATTTGTTACGAAAAAAAAAAGATTTACGAAAAGACCACAAAACGTCGGTTTTTCGTACTTTTTTTAAACTAACAGTGAACGGTAAAAAAAAATAATTTCTACAAAATCTTGTAAAACGCTTTTTCAAATTTCCAAAACTGTCTTTGAATTTTTTATAACATCATTATTTGCTGAGATATTGGTAATCAAGGCTAAAAGTATCTTTTTTCATTCAAAGTCAGATAAACCATGTCAAAAAAAATCGTACGAAAACAACAAAAAAACTGAATTGAAGCTGAATAAACAAGGTATCTAATTATGTCATTTAATTGACTCAAAAAAATTTATCCATAGAAATGAGGACCTTAAAAAAAAAAAAATAAAAACAAAATAATTTTGTTGTCTCGTCTCAGTTTTTGCAATAACGCAATAACGGTACTTCAAAAATATTTGTTTGCAAACAAATCTCGAAACAAAAAACATAAGGCTGTAAAATGTTTTTTATTTAAACTCAATACGACCATTCGTCACAAAGATACAGCTCTTCAAAAAACGCAAACAAAAATTGAAAAAAAATTTGTTCCTTTAATTTCGTTGACTAGTGTATTTTGAAGACTTCTTCGAAGCCCTTTTGTCACTCGCATTTACACCAACTTGGGTCTCATAATTCTCTTTTTGAGAGATTTAATTAGTTGTGACAGTTTTGAATTTCCCGTTCAATGTTTTCTATCGCTTTTCGAGTTGTGATAAGTTAGCAAAGCACCCAAAAAAACATAGAAAACATAGAACGACAATTTCGAAATTGTCACAACTAATTAACGACTAACTAACGGCAAATTATCCACCTACACATTTTTTGATTTGTGAAAGTGGCTTTGCTAACTTGACACTCGTATAAAACAAATCAGCCAAAAATACATAGAAAACATCGCATGAAAAAATTGAATTTGTCACAACTAATTAACGACAAATTATTAAGTGCCCTATTACACGACGACTTTAGAGTCATGACTTTTTTCGAAATTAAATGAGTGTGAAGGTGAGATCAGATGTTTTTTCTCGTTCGCACTCATTGATTTTCGAATAAAGTCATAACTCTAAAGTCGTCGTGTAATAGGGCACTAAGTAGTAAAATATTGAGTTTCATAAGTTCTTACCACTTTTCGAAAAAAAAAAACATAGAAAACATGGAACGAGAAATTCAAAACTGTCACAACTTATTAACGACAAATTATCCACCTACCCGTCTTTCGATCTAACTTGATATCAAGTTACCCGGAGGCCACACGAGCGCTCTACTCGCTTTTCAACTGGCTTCGAAAAAGCCAAGCTAGTTGACTAGCGAGTAGGAAAAGTTTCTATGTATTTGTAACTGGCTAGCGATTACTCGCCCTTGTGGCCTCAGGGTTAGAAAAGCACCCACAAAACATAGAAAACACTGCACGATCTAATTGAATTTGTCACAACGAATCAATGACTAATTAACGGCAAATTAATTATTAAGCCATAAACCATCAGGCATAAGAGGTTTTTATTGATTTTCGAAACCCAAAAAAACAAAGAAAACATTGAACTACAAATTTGAAACTGTCACAACTAATTAGCGGCAAATTATCCACCAGCTCATTTTTCGATTTGTCCAAGTTCCTTTGCTAACTTGACACTCATGATAAAATGCATTTGAATTTTTCTGAGACCGAAAATGAGATTTTAAAAAGATAAAGTGGGATTTGAGAAGCGATCACAGGAAAGCTTTTTGGAAGCCAGAAAAGGGAGAATCCCGCTTAAAAAAGGATATATACCAGGACAGGACCCATGTTCTGTAACTACCAAATCGATACAAATAGTCCAGAAACGTTTAAAAATAGAACAAAAGTCAGTTTAATGCATCATCGGGTTTCAGTAATTTTGACAATCGTTAACTTTATGGACTAGAACTACCGGAATAGAATTATTGGAAAAATGCGATGAGCTGGGTTTTTGTTTCTTATTGAATGTCGATAAGTCCATTTCATTTTTTAAATGTTGAGACATCTGTTCTTTGGATTTTCACTGACCAGAATTTCAAAATGTTTGATGAAGAGAATTTTTTCGAAAATGGCTAAGAATATATCAAAAATCTGACTGAGACTCTGAGCATTTTAAGACCCAAATCTTTATTATTGTAAATAAAAATAGCCCTACCGAAGCTATTTTGCTTATGTGTTGGTAGATTTCACATTATCGTTCTTCTTTAAATGGATCATTAAGTTCAACAATTTAAATCGTACAGATATGCATTCATATGAAGATTTATAAATAATTAAAAAAAAAACTCCTTAATCAAGAGCCAATACCTTTAAAAAGCGTGAAAAAAAGAAGTTGCGTCAGTTTGCGATATGAGGGACTACTTGTTTTTGGTTTAAGAAATTTGTTTACATTTTTTAATAAATAAATTATGAAGGTCAAAATAAGACACGTTTCGGTGAAAAAAATAGAAGAAAACTTTATCAAATTATACTTAAACATACTTTATAAGATTTGAAGTGAGAACAGAATGATTTGTTTCTGATATACATTTATGTATTGATAACATTGAATTAAAATTATTTGAGGTATGTAATTGCTTTGAGATAAATTACTGAATAATTTACGAGCTGAATTGTAAAATAATTTGCAACAATAACCTAATTGATTGTCATCAAGAATTGAACACAAGAAAAGTTTGTGGTATTCCCCATTGTTCAAGGTGCTGTGAATTAAAACAATCGTTCCCTTTGTAGCACTCTTACTCCGTGCGTCACATAGCACCACAGATTTATTAAAACAACAATCGATCTATTTTCATATAGAAATAAAAATATTTAATAAATCCTTTAGCAACAATATACACATGTGATAGTGCAATAAATCTGAATCTTCATTCTATCCAGATGTTGCATTACATTTATGTACATTTATATTCTCATCACCCAGAACTTAAGCAGTTTCTCAAGACAATGCATCATAAATAATGGTTACATACAAATATGTTAACCATAATGACGTAGATAAACTTACATGAAGCTTTCAGATATAAACAATACAATTTTATGTTGGTCTTCACCCCAACTTACTACCACAAGATGTAAGCCAACCTTAACATTTGGTCTGGGTATACAAACAAGACGGACGACCGCGTCAGAGTAATGCGGGACAAGTTCAAAACAACAAATTGCATTTTTTTGAGATTGCATCAATTTTTGTGGCTTAGGATTACGATTAAGCGGAGTGGTGCGGCAACGACGGACGACGCGAAGTGGTGCTGACTGACGTTGACAACTTAGAGGCGGGTAGGCATGCGGTTTCATTTGAACTCGAAAGGGGTGGTAGGTTTAATTGAAATGCGTGTACCTACAATACTAGCACTAGCACCCACAAATATGTTAAAATGTGGTTTTAAATGGCTAAAATTTAATTGTGAGAAAATTCAATTTAGGGTCAATGGCAACTATACGACAGAACACAGAACCTTACTCATAGAGCGCAGTAGACTTTTATTAGAAAAGAACTATTGTTCATAGACTACCAGCGAGCGGTAGGTCTAACAATTTTCTTGGAGCCTAAGGTATCTCAGCTCTATACGAGAACACATTTTGACAATGAATCTGCGCTTCGGTTAATCATTATTTTTTGGCTGGAAAACACAACCAACAAATTGTTGGTATGTAGGTACATTTGTACGAGTTATGTACTTGTACGTGCAGCAACTATAATTTGAATAAATATTTTAAAACGTTAGTCTTAAAAAATTATTATTTTAAATAAGAGTGGGTTAAAAAAGCTGTATGTAAGATATTAACGAAATTTTATTTTATTTAAAAAGGTCAATGTATGATTCTATGTATGAAATATGACATTATTTAAATGTCCACCATGGCTTCAAACGGTGGCATGGATCCGAAAGGTCCAATTTTCAATGCCTCTGCCAAGAAGGCTTCCGTTAATGGCTGAATCGATGGAATAGACTGCCTCGTGGGCTCTCCTGATGTCCTCCTCTCATAGGTAGAGGTGTTGTTTTTAGCAGTCGTGCAAATCGTTGACGTACGAGTGTTGGCTGATTATTCACCGAACCGATTGACTTAAATTTGGCCACCAAATGTTGAACAGTCGACTGGGAAGGACGAACAAGCAATACGTCAAATGAGTGCGCATCGTTGCTACAAGAGAACACATATCTTGATAGTACAGTTTTACTATTTGTATTCGTACGTATTGCTCAATCGTGTTACTGCGATGATCATTTGGCATCATTGATTGAATAACATACAAAAAATTTGACAGAGGCAGCCAAAACAACATGGCCGCCACAGACAATCAACATTAGAACCTCCCTATTGAAAAACCCTAGTACCACCTGGCATAATGGCTAGTGCGTTGGACTGTCATGCCAGTCGGTGTGGGTTCGATTCCAAGCCGCTGCCACCTAAAAACAGAAATGTTTTTGCCGAGATACTGCCTTTTGGGAGGAACTGACAAATCCTCCAAGAGTATACTTGTCTTTAATAAGTGCTTCTTATCTAGTTTCGGCAAAAAATTGTAGGTCCCCTACACTCCTGCCCAACAATACACACAGGGGTGGTTGAGAGTGGAAGTCACTAGGCCCTGGTTCTCCACGAGCTGTTCGCCACCAAATTTATTTATTTTTACTATCCCCAAGATCTAATCAGGATTATATTATCACAATAAAACAAACAGAATGCCTGTGATACAACAGTGTTATATACCTATCTCCGTTTATCTTTTTGTTTCTGTATTTCTCTCTACTTTATCCTCTATTTTCTCCATATTCAAACAAATAAAACCATCTTCCCGTCAGAGAAAAAAATATTTTTTGCAAGAAATTGCTAAGGGTGTGTGTTCAGAATTTGTAAATCGAAATCCGAGAGCAAAGTTGGATTTTGTGTTGTTTTTGTAATACATGTATTTTCGTATGCAAATTGAATTCAGATCAGATCTGGGGGAAAATAATATACAGCTAATAATAATATTAAATTCTGAATATGAAAATACAGCAGTTGTATAGGTATTAGTTTATTCCGGTTTTTAAAATAATTGCTTTCACAGAAAGGTAACTGCAATCACAATCATAAAGCTCGATTTAAACCTTATCGTTGTTATCGTCCGTGTACGTTTTGTTCGTTTTTGCCCGTACGTGGAACAACGACCGTGTAAATGATAACACCGAACACGAACAACGAAGAAATTCAAAGCCGTTTTGAATTTTGGATGAACTTTACTCATTGTTCGTTGTTTGTGGAACAATGTTCACCAAATGAAGAACGAAGGTGTACATCCAGCTTAAGAGGCGTTTTCGAGAAGAAGACAAATTGGACAGGTCGCCTGGACATCAGCCTACCTGGTACATATGTAAGTACACTCTTTTGTCGAAATTTTCCATAACCATCATTTCCATATTTCACAATTATTGAAATATTGTTCAACAATAAAAACAACGCGTTGTTCTATCAATTATTTATTTACATATATTCAAAAGGGATGATATATGAGAAGAAGGTAATAGCGTCCATCAGCCAATCGCAAAAAATATAATGTCAGTTGCCAACGGCATCTGCATTCCTGCATATATAATTAATTTGAAGAAAAAGGTTAAAAATGCAATTATTAAAAAAGTACGTATACGCCTGAGTGAACTATAATTTTACTTCCTACTTTTATGACTATACTATTTCAGTTTATAATAATGCTTTTCAGTGCTTTCACTTTGTGGAATACTCGTATGTCTTATGTTCTCCAAGAGCGATCTAATAGCTTCTGTGTTAAGCATTACCAACTTGACATTGATACATACACGTCTTTGAGCACTTTTTTAAATATGGCCATTTAATAATACTGTTTGTATTAACGGGCAAAAATTCACCAGGGTGGATTCAAAATAATAAAGGCCGGACAAAAATAAGATCAAATTTTAGACGAGTTTTAATGGAAACAGTTCAGTTATAGCTAGCATAGTAAAATTTCCCTTGGTAAGCAACAACAAACCCAAAAGTATCGATTAATAAGTCAGTAAAAAAGTGGATATAAAAGTTGAGATAAAGTTTCGTCAAGTTTTAACTTAGGTGGTGCTGGACTTGCGTTGCGTATAACGTTTTATTGGTGTTTGCATTGCTACGCTAGCTAAAAATACCAATAAAACGAATTTATTACTGAAAACTAACGAACAATTTTGTATTTTCACTTTATAATTTTCAAGTTTACTTTTTTAAAATGTGGGCTTGTGTTGTCATTATTGATCATCTTTCGCTAAAGAAAAAATTCTTTACGGTGATGGGTACTGGGATGACATTATTTTTTGTGATACGACTTAAAAGAGTAACTCTATTCTAATGAGGGGACACACAGAGTCTGGCGGCAGCCACTAAGAGCTTTGGCCAGGAGACATGTTATCCCAACGGTCAAGTTTGTTAAGTTTTCTGTTATGGTGCGGGGATGCATATCAATTAAAGAACTAAGAGATCTTGCTTTCATTGATGATTACATGGATGCAAAATAGAACCTGTGTATTTTGTAGCCTCATTTTCACAGACGTGCCCTTAAATTTGTCTTCTACGGCGGCGATTGTAACAAAACAAATTACCAAATATTTTACCAAGTGAATGATTATACATAAGGAGCATGCAAATAAAATGTGGCTACTTCTTCTTGAACTAAAGTTCTCAATAAGCCTACCCACAGCCTATATCTCAATCCAATTTTTGTGGGCACATTTGAAAAAAAGGTGGGAAAAAGAAACCTGAACAAGTGAAACCAGCAAATACAATTAATTTAAGAAGAACGCGTGGAAATTGCAGCAGAAAACAATCTCAACAAATTTATTAGGTCGATGAAGGGAGACTACAAGCTGTTATTGAAAATGGGGGTCACAAAACTAGAGTTTAGATAATGATTTAAAATTTTTTCCATCTTGAAGTACGTAACAAACAATAAGTGTAAAAAGTGTATTCTTGACGGAATACCAGCTGAATTCTTGAAAGCCGATCCCGTAACAGCGGCTAGTATTTTAAATCCGTTGATACAAATCATTTGGGAAAATGAAAGCTATCCCATGGACTGGAAGGATGGTGTGATTGTTAAGCTGCCAAAGTAAGGTGACTTTAAGAATTGCAACAATGGGCGTGGCATCACCGTTTTGTCCATTTTCCCAAAACTAATGGCAATCACCATTCTCGAGCGAATAAAAGATAGAATCGAGTCTACACTCAAGAGGCATCAAGCTGGTTTCCGCAGTGGTCGATGGTGTGTCGACCATATTAACATCCTGCGTATAGTCCTCGAGCAGTCGATGGAATTTCAATCACCGCTTTACCTTATGTTCGTGGATTTTGAGGAGGCCTTCGATTGAGTTAACCGAAAATATTTATGGAGATATGTAGTTGCTTGATAGAGGAATTCCGCCAAAAATTGTTTGCCAATATCAAAGAGTCCTACAACAACGCAAGGTGTTTTGTTTTACACAATGTCCAGCTATCCGACTCCTTGTGCAACAGTGTGTGAGACAAGGGGATGTTCTATCGCCAATTCTCTTCATGCTGGAGATTCACGACGTATTGAGTGTTGGTACAGCTGAGCGACAGGGCATTCAATGGAGACCGTTCCAAAGGCTCAGTCATTTAGACTATGCCGATGACATTATGTCTCCTGGCAAATAACATCAGTGGGCCGAACGGGATGTGCCAAACACTGCAAGTGAAGGGAGAGTCGAGTGATCTAAGATTAAACAGCAAAAAAACGAAAATAATGCTCACAGACCACTCCACACAGCAGCGTATTATTCTACAAGAGACGCCAGTGGAAAAAGTCGAACAGTTTAACAGCCTTGGCAGTATTGTTTCTGTAAACGGTGGTACGGATCTGGACGTTAAAAGTAGAAGTAATAAGGGTCGTGCTGTATGCAATAAATAAATAAAATAAATTGGGTGGCGCAACAGCTCGAGGAGAACCAGGGCCTAGTGACTTACAACTCACAACCATTCCTGTGTGCGTGTTTGTTGGGCAGGAATGGAGGGGACCTACAGTTTTTTGCCGAGTCCGAACGGCTAAATGAGAAGCACTTTTTCATGACAAGTATACTCTTGGAGGATTTGTCAGTTCCTCGCAAGAGGCAGTACCTCGAATAAAACATTTCTGTTTTTAGGTGGCACGGCTGGGAATCGAACCCACACCTTCGGCATGACAGTCCTACGCACTAACCATCAAGCCACGAGGTTCTACTGCTGTATGCAATACTCTTTCCCCAATTTGGAAATCCAGTCAAATCTCCTTAAGTACTAAGTGAGATTCTTGGAATCCAATGTCAAATCCTTGCTGTTATATGCTTGCGAAGCCTGGAAAGTCGGTGCCCACAAATTATATCAAAGGAGGAATTATGGCACAGGACAAGTCAAGAGCAGCTGGACGTTGGCAAGAAAGCGTAAATGGCAGTGGATTGGTCACACGCTGAGGAAACCAATTTATGGAATCCTCAGGGTGCACGGCGGGTTGGAAGACCAAGAACAACATGGAAATCAACTGTCTTAGCAGAAGCAGAATCCCAGAGAAAGACGTGGCCACAGTTAAAATACCTTGCTGCAGACCGTGAAGGATGAAGACATTTTGTTGGCGCCCTATGCCCCAACCGGGGTTACAGGAAACAATGATGAATTGTAAAAAGACTTTCTTGACATTATGGCTTTTTTCATTTTTATTGTTTTTCTGATGTTTTTATGCTGAAATCAAAAATGTTTTTTACTTACATATCTATTAATTAACATACTATTATGAAAAAAAGTATACAAAAAAATTATTAAAAAAGTTTATAAATGTCTTTAGCATCAACGAAAACCTATCTTAACGATATTTTAACGTGTTATAACACTTTCTTGACAGACTGTATTTTGTTTCTATTCTAAAATATTAACTTAACACAACAAACTTTTTTGGAAAAACAAATTCAGTGGATTTTTTATTGCTTTTGTAATAACGGTATATTAATGGAGATTTTTATTGGACGATTACTGGACCAGTCAAAAGCTATTTTTTTCCCAAATTTTCTATTTATGCTAACTCTTATTAGTTTAAATTAAATCTCTGATTAAAATTTAGGAAACAAAATATGGGTTGCAATCCACAGAAGCTGTTCAATAATAACAATATTTAGACATTTAGACTATACAAAGCAAGTTTCAAGGCGTACATATAGGACAAGCAAAATCAATTCTGAAGTTGAACATATGTAATTAATCCATGAAATATTAAAATTAGTGTCGATGCAGAATTGAACCCTGTATAGCATCATACAAAGTCTCCCAAAATTACCGCATTGGCTTGTTGTGTAAATGTGTTTGTTAAAAGGTACCCTCAAAACATGAGTATCACATGATTAGGTTCTACCTAAACAAATAATTTTTGCCCTCCAAAAGTACTTGAGAGTGCTAGGACGCCATATGGCCCTAGGCTCAATGATAGGAAAATCCCTATGCACACCTCCGCGTGGTGGAGGGTGGGTAACGCTAACGTGCAGGGGGACCGAATGGATGCCGGGATAAGCAGACAACCCAGCTTTGCTGGTCAGGGCACAAACTTGTCCTTGGGATGGTTAAAAGCCCCCTTAAGACGGATGAACTGCAGGTGGCGGTCAACGGCATGATAGTCTGGTGGCGGAGGAGCGTTTTTGTTAAAAGGCCAACGGCAGCAGCAGGTAGCGTCTGTAACCCGTATTGGGCGGCTACAAAAGGCGTCTGTTTTCCCATAGTGGGCGGCCTCGAGCAGTTATGTGTTTGACCATACAAAAGGCGGGTGTGCCTGTCAAATCTGAGCTTATGTATGTTATTAATCGTATCTCGGAAAACACCATGGTGGAAGGATATGTGCTAATACATGAAATATGACAACAAATGGAAATGAGTCCCCAAGAGGTAACCATTTTATGGAGAATCCTTCTGCAGCTTCGGCTGCTGTAAACCGCACATCGGATTGGGGGTGCGGCATCTTTCGTGTACCAGCGTCAATCAAGACGCCATAACAATAAATGAATCGTTAACAAATAGAAGAAGTTTTTTAAGAAGAGCAAATGATACTGTTGGCTACCGCATACGTACGAAAATCGGAGCATGGAACGTTCGATCCTTGTACGGCGAAGGTAGATACGAGCAGGTTGAGCGTGAAATGCTTCACCTTAAGATCAGTATCCTGGGCATCAGTGAAACTAGGTGGAGAGGAAGAGCCGAATACAGAGCTGACTCTGGGCAAACGAGAATGCTGTATTCCGGGGAGGATGAAAGAGAGGGTGGCCAAAGGCTGCATGGTGTCGGAATTATGTTGAACGAAGAAGCAAGGCGTAGTCTTATATCCTGGGCGCCCATTTCTGCAAGAATAATGACAGCAAGGTTCCGTTCAAAAATTCGCAACGTCACAATAATTCAGTGCTACGCCCCCACAAATGAAGCGACCGAGGAAGACAAAACCGCTTTCTACACTCATCTTAACTCAGTTTACAGTGGTGTTCCAAGAGCCGACATCATAATTGTCATGGGAGATCTCAATGCCCAAGTCGGATCAGACAACTACGGTCTGGAACGCGTCATGGGTAAAAATGGCTTGGGGTCACGAAATGAAAATGGCGATTTGCTGGTCGATTTTTGTAACGCTAATCGTCTTGTACTGGGTGGAACTGTGTTTAAACATAAGACTTGCAACAAAATCACCTGGGTACATCCGGATGGTCAAACTGAAAACCAAATTGACCACATCATGATTCAGCAGCGATGGAGGAAATCAATGTGCGATGTTCGGAGCATAAGAAATGCCGACATTGGAAGCGACCATCATTTGGTTCTCATGAGTCTCAAGCTACGAACGGCAGCTGTACAACGTCAATCACAGGGTGCAGCAAGGAATTCGAAGTTCAATACAAATGCTTTAAGTGATCCCAACATATGTCGTAACTATGTCACCAACCTTAACGACAGAGCTTCGTCATTAAACGGAATACAACATTCAACAATTGATGAGATGTGGGGTGATATAAAAAGTGTTTTTATGGAGGCTGGATCCGAAACTGTACCCAAGCAGTTGAGAGTTAGAGACTCTTGGATATCCCAAGACACCTGGGATAAAATCGAGCTTCGCAAATCGTTGAAGATGCAAATAAATGCCGAAGCAGATGCTCAACGAAAGGCTGAATTGCGAAGAGAGTATCGCTTAGCACATAAGATGGTCTATCGCTGTGTGAGACGAGACAAGAGGGTGAGGTTAGACGGTCTCGCAGAAAATGCGGAAAACGATGCAAGAAGAGGAGACATGAGGGAATTGTACCAAATATCCAAGGAAGTTGTCGGGAAGAAAACCAACACCAATCATCCTGTAATGGATGTGGATGGTACACTTTTGGTATCAATCGAGGATCAGCTGCGCAGGTGGAAGGAGCACTTTTGTGCCTTGCTTAATGAGGATTCTGTCGAGCAAAGTGCTGAAGTGCCCCAGCTTAACGAGATGCGTAGATCATATAGGGGTATTGACATCGAGCCCCCTACAGTACTGGAAATTCAATCTTCGATAAATCTTCTCAAAAACAACAAAGCAGCTGGACTTGATGGTATACCAGCCGAGTTCCTGAAAGCTGACCCTGTCAGAACGGCTAGTATTCTACACCCGTTGATACAAGCTGTGTGGGAAAATGAAATCTATCCCAGCGACTGGAAGGATGGTGTAATTGTTAAGTTGCCAAAGAAAGGTGATCTTAAGAATTGCAACAATTGGCGAGGTATTACAGTTTTTCCGTTTTTCCAAAATTAATGGCAACCATCATTCTGGAGCGGATAAAGGTTAGAATCGAGTCTACACTCAAGAGGCATCAAGCTGGTTTCCGCAGTGGGCGGTCTTGTGTCGACCATATCAACACTCTGCGTATCGTTCTTGAGCAGTCTGCGGAGTTTCAATCACCGCTTTACCTCATGTTCGTGGATTTTGAGAAGGCCTTTGACCGAGTCAACCGTGAATGTATATGGAGATCACTTCTTGGTAGAGGAATTCCCCCAAAAATTGTTGCCATTATAAGAGAGTCCTATAACAACGCAAGATGCTTTGTTTTACACAATGGGCAGCTATCCGACTCTTTCGAAGTGCGGCAGGGTGTGAGACAGGGAGATGTTCTATCGCCAATTCTCTTTCTACTGGCGATTGACGATGTCTTGACGGCCAGCGTTGGAACATCAGAGAGGCAGGGCATTCAATGGAGACCGTTTGAAAGGCTTAGCCACTTAGACTATGCCGATGATATATGTCTCTTGGCAAATAACATCAGCGGGCTGAACGGGATGTGTCAAGCTCTGAAGTTAAAAGGAGAGGCGAGTGGTCTTAAAATAAATAGCAAAAAGACAAAAATAATGCTCACAGGCCGCTCCACACATCAGCGTATTTTAATACAGGAGACGCCAGTTGAAGAGGTTGAACAATTTAACTACCTTGGAAGTATTGTTTCAGCAAATGGTGGTACTGATCTGGACGTTCAAAGTAGAATAAATAAAGCTCGCGCAGCCTTCGGTTCTCTCTCCCAAATTTGGAAATCATGTCAAATCTCCTTGCGCACAAAGTTGAGATTCTTCGAATCCAATGTCAAATCCGTGCTGTTATATGCTTGCGAAACCTGGAAAGTCACGACTACAATCTCGAAGAAATTGCAGGCTTTTGTGAACCGTTGTCTACGCCATATTCTAAAAAAGTCAAGAGCGGCTGGACGTTGACATAAGAAAGCGTAAATGGCAATGGATTGGTCACACACTGAGGAAACCAAACGATGAAATTGCAAAGCAGTCATTTGAATGGAATCCTCAGGGTGCACGGCGGGTTGGAAGACCAAGAACAACATGGAAATCAACAGTTCTAGCAGAAGCAGACTCCCAGAGAAAGACGTGGCCACAGTTAAAATATCTATCTGCAGACCGAGAAGGATGGAAACGATTTGTTGGCGCCCTATGCCTACGGTGACCATCCGTTCATTATAATAATGAACTGTTCTGTATTTGAAGATGTTGTTCATTATTAATTTATTGTTTTGTACACGAAAACATATAAATGTTCTGTATTTTATTAGTTGTTCATTATTTGTTCTGTATTTCTTTAATTTTGTTCAAAAACAATAATGCACATGAAAGAAACTGATAATGCTGAAGTGCCCTTAGTTAGTGAACGAAGAAATAATAAATCTAGTACAAATTTATTTTTCCTTGCCGACCTCTCTCGCTTTTGGCATCATCTGTCATGCTCAAGTCAAAAACTATTAATTTCATGAACTCATCAGCTGTCTGTGAACTGTGTGTTGTCTGCGTCTACGCTGAAGAATTGAGATTTGTAAGTTTTATTTGAAATTAGATGTTTATAAAAAAGCAATTCAATATTGAAAATTATTTTAGCTTACCCTGATGCTACCCAGGAGGAAGTATGTATTTAATAAAGAATTGAAAAACCAGTACAAATTCTTGACCTAAGTTTTTAAGTTTTTTTTTATTTCTTAGTTTGTACATATGTAAAGCCTAATACGATGCTTATGCGAAACGAAATTTTTAGTTTCTCTCCAACAAGACAACGAAATGCTTACGAAAACGAAGTGGACAAATATTCATTGACAGTTGCACAAATTCAAAAAATTAATACAAATGCAAAAAAAATTACAAGCAGCCATGCTGTAATGAAAGAAACCACAAAAACAAACACGAAAAACACAAATTTCATTTTTTCGCACACATTATGGTATAAAGCCTCGTACGCAGATCGAGCAAAAATTTCGCTCCCAAACAAAATTCTCTCCAAAATTTAGCCAAGCTAAAACTAAGCCAAACATTTTAGCCGAGAGGCTTGCAGCTCCAGCTAAAAAATCAAATTTTCGTTTCTTACTGAACACACTCATCTGTCAAAATTTAGCGCGTGAAATAATTGTTCTCGAGCTAAATTGTGCAGGTTCATTTATTTGTGAGATTATGTGAGCTTTACATTGCGAAAATGAAAATTGAGACAGATAACTATTCAAGGACAAACGATTTAGCAATGCCAAAAGGAAAAATCTATTTTATTTGATTATATTCACTTGAAATATTGAAAGAAAATTCTTTGAAATTGTTGAATAAAATTTCTTTTCAGAGAACAGCTGTTTTCTGTAATGTATTCTCCACAAAAATCTTGTGTCAAAATTTAGCTAGGATTTTAGCTGGTGTTTGGGGAAAAATGTGGGAGCGGAATCTGCATACTAGGCTTAAGCCTAGTACGCTGCTGATGCGAAACGAAAGATCCCATACAAAAATGACACAACGAAATCATAAACTAAAAATTTAGTTCTACTTTTCGTTCTGCAGTACGCTGTTCGATGAGCGAAATTGATAATTGTAGCAGATTATTTGGAGATGTCTACACTCTTTTTTCGCACTCAATTAATTACCCAGACCATTTATTGTGTGCGAAAAAATGACATTTTGTGTTTTTTCGTGTTTATTTTTGTTGTTTCTTTCATTGCCGCATGGCAGCTTGTGATTTTTTTGCATTTGCATTTGTTTTAATTTTTTGAATTTGTGCAACTGTCAATGAATATTTTTCCGCTTCGTTTTCGTAAGCATTTCGTTGTCTTGTTGGAGACCAACTAAAAATTTCGTTTCGCATCAGCAGCGTACTAGGCTTTAAGTAATAATTGTGTGCGAAAAAAGAGTGTAGACTTCTCCAAATAATCTGTTACAACTATCAATTTCGCTCATAAAACAGCGTACTGCAGAACGAAAAGTAGAACTAAACTTATAGTTTATGATTTCGTTGTCATTTTTGTATGGGATTTTTCGTTTCGCATCAGCAGCGTAATAAGCTTAAAGCAAAGAATGAATTGATAAGAGCTTTATAATATATTTATTCTATTTTAAGTTGAGCCATTTTCCTCAGAGGATATATTTATTATTAAATGGAATAAATGATTGAAGATCGAGTTGAATTTTGTTTCTTTTTTCTTTTGTTCATTATTCAGCTTTCTAAAATATGGTCACCGTACCTATGGCCCCAACCGGGGTTACAGGACTTGATGATGATGAAACAAATAATTTAGTTTGACTTCCAACTTCCTCCCTCTCCACCCTTTCAAATGCATCTACACAAAAAGATAATTCGTTTATTTTTGGGGACTTTGGCTATCCTGTAGAGGGTGCAATTTTATGTACGTCGCATCGATACCAATTTTAATTTTGTATAAATTAATTTTTTCAACATCCAGGACCTATTTTTCCTGCCTAAATTTTTTGAGGGCGCAAAAGGCTTCCGGCTAATTTTATTCTACACACCATGTCGTATATGTAATAGATATGTATATCAACTATATTAACAGATAGAAACTGTTTATTACAAATTGTTTGAAAGAGTAAAGTTTATAAAACGAGGAAGAACATTTTAGTGTGCACTCGGGCGTATGCGTACTTTTTTGTAATCATGGAGTTTTGAACCTATTTCTCAAAATTTTATTTATACATATATGGGTGATTCCATACAAAACGACCCATTACAAAAAATCACAAAATATGACTTCGATTGTATGTTTTATTTTAAAAGTGAAACTGTCATAATTTTTACCTGCGATATAGGTACTATAGGCTATAGGGCAAGTTTTGGATTCGTGCAAAAAAAAAATTTCGAGATAACAATCAAACATGACATTACGATGATAGAGAACACGAAAAAAGTGGGTGGCACAATTCTGTCTGTCTGCGTGTCTGTCCGTACCTCGACCTACAGCCTAAGCCAATGAAGCGATTTTCTTCAAAGTTTGAACTTAAGGTTTTTTTGTAACTCTCCAGAGGGGAAATTGAAATTTTTTTTTAGCTCAAAAAATAACGGTACTTGCCATACAACCGTTAAGGAAAAGCTTATTTATCTCAAAAACGGCTCCAACGATTTTGATAAAAAAATCAGTGTATTACTGTAGATATGATGTACCTTTTAGTTAGAAAAATAATCAACAAAAACATTTATTAACGGTACCTGCCATATAACGGCTTTTTTGATTTTTGGGTTTCTCATTAACCGCTCATCTGATTTCAATAAAATTTTTTGCACAAAAGCTCTATTAGAATATAAATAATACTGCATACCAAAATTTTTGAAAAAATAAATTTTGGATTTTTAAAAAAAGATTCAAATTTATTTTTTGAAAATTCAATATTTCAAAAACGGGTCGATGAATTGTTTTGAAATTTTAGTTTTAAATGTATATTAATATATACTCAAAATTGGCATACCAAGTTTTTCGTTTGAAAAATGTTACAAAAATTTTATATATAAAAATTAATTTTCAAGAAAACGGCTCCAACTATTTAAACATTTTTTTTACATATATTCATATTTTTTAAAGTAATCAAATGGCATTCTTTTTTTTGAGCTCTAAGTTATTTATCAGACTGTTTATACAATTAAAAGGACGGCTTAAATGCTTTTTATACTTTTTCTATAATTACTTGAATATTTCTTAAAGTTCTTAAGTACCACACAACTTGAACATAAGAGCAAGTACGTGCGATCCAGTCGTGCATTTTATTTTATCACCGCTTATTGCGCAGTTCGACCCACTTAGCAGAATAGATCTCCAAAAGTAACTTTTTGTTATCAGAAGCTCAAAACCATATTTTCAATAACTAACTGTATCTCAATTTGAGAACCGGTAGTTATTTGACCTTATCAGAACTCTAAGCACGTTTTTTTGTGAATTAATTATTAAATAGTAAATAAAATTTGAGTTTTTGGGCAGTTGATTCATAAAGTGGTTTGTGTCACGCCCGTTACAAAAAAAAATATGTCTCATTACTAAAAGAAAAAAAATGTGTATCAAGTGATAATTTGGGGAACAAAGGAGAATACTATTATCTACTGTCAGACAAAATTTCAAGAATTTGAAATTAATACTAAACACGTATCCAAAATTTTAAGTCTATGTCACACCCGTAACAGGTTGACATTTCAAAACATATTTTTCTATTTTCAACTCAATTCTAGTTTTGTTGCTTCTAGGTATGAAATTCATGTCGTAGGGATATAACTCTAAGAAAATCTTCTTTAAGTATAAATTTTATCGGTTTTAAGTGAAAGTATTCCTTATTTTAAAAGATAATGGAAAAAATCTCATTGAAGTGAGAAATCTTATCACTTTTCAGTAAAAAAAACTTCATTTTTCTAGAGAAAGTATTTTTCACATAATGTGAGAAACGGTTATATACATACATCATGACAACAATTTCCCGTCAAAATATCGTTAATTTTATTGTTTTCATGAATAAAAATCATACTCGGTCACACCCGTTATTTTCAAATAAAAATTTTGCATAGTTTTTCGTAGTTGTGTTTCTCATTTCTTAACTGAAACTGAAGATCAATAATTATCTGGGCTAATATTTGCAAAAGAATGATACATACTTTTCATGCACTATTTTACACCACAAATTATATAGTATGTGTGAATAATTAATAAAACATGAATTTTTGTTCGTTACACCAAGAAATCCGCATGCAATACCTTCGGTTTACACTTGAAGTGAAAATATATAACTCAGTTTTCAACAACAAGTAACGTCGGTGCCCTGACCTTCCTGGCTGCCCTACGACCTTCTATGTCGTGATGCAGCTTCACGTATGATATAATGTTACTATGGACAAAGTTTTAAGCAACATCTTTTTTGTACGATTCATCGGATAAACATTTTCGAAAAAAAAATACTTATTTTTTTCTCTTGACTCATAAATCGAGAACTAATGAATTGGATTATTCACACAATTCGTGCCAGATGATATCTATTTTAGGCTCATTTTATTGGTCGTTATAAGAACAAACAATGATTCTAAGAGCATCATCCAAAAAAAATCAAAGGTAACCGAGATGACTCAAGAAAAGTCATACCATCCCCAAAACACACCCCATAGATGAACATTGGCCCGTCATAACTCAAAGATTAAGCCATCTACAGAGGTCGTTGATAGCTTATTATAAAGGTAATTTTATTCTCTACAAAGTTGAAGTTGGAAGTTTTGCTGTGAAATGAAATGCGAGCGAGCTATTGCAAAAAAAACAAAACCAAACTCTTTTTTAAGATGGCGGCTCTTCCCTAACCCCAAAAATCCCAAAAACTCGTTTTTATGAATGCGTACCAAAACAGATTCCACAAATAAAATGTTGTCCATCGAAAAATGCGATTACATGCCCTTTTTTTTACTAATTTGACTGGGCTATAGGGTTTAGAAACATTATAACACGGTTGTTTTGGAAAAAGATTCTTCGGGTGTTATAAGGTGAAGTGTGTACCGATTAACCTTGGAGGAGAAGATTCAATGACGAGCTCTAAGTGACCCCATCCTGGAGGCAACCTCAGCTCTGTGAAAAATCGAATTAAATATTTATATTTATTGTCACACACTACTGCTTTAATTTTTTTCGACAAAAAGCGATTCTGGGGTTTAATAAGTGAAACCGTCATTTGAAAATGGATTGCGAAGAGAAACTAGAGCTACCGAATACAGGTTAAATCTTCAGCGCAACATGCTCACAGACCATCAACTATAAATATTGGTGATATTGAATGCATAATAAAATCTTCGTATCCAGTCAAGATATCAACACGATCTAAAGGTAAAGAGAAATGGTTCGATTCAGAATGCGAGGCAGCTCCTAAGAGATCTTTTGGTTGGCTTGCAGCTTTCCGGAAGTTTAACAACCCATATTTCAAAAAATGGTATAATGAAGCTAATATTGCTTTCAAAAATATATGTAAAATGAAAAAAATTAAATTCAACTAAAATGAAGCCTTAAAACTTACTTTTTGTACAAATTCGAAAGAATTCTGGAAAGGGATTAAAAACTTAAATGGCGAAAGACTTGAAATCAGCGTCGGTCGATCTTATTGCTAGTTACTTGCTTGCGCACTTTCAAACACTTTTGAATCCAACAAATATCAGCCCTCAGATTCAATATGCAGCACCTTCATACACCGATCCTATTTTGAATTCTCCTTTAACGTATGAAGAAATTAATGGCATCATTTACAAACTTCAAGATGGAAAATTGCCAAGTGGTGATAGAATTACGACCGAATTTTTTAAGCACGAAACATCTAATCTTATCGCAGCTCTATGCTGAATGTTTCGTACAGGTGTTTACCACTCTCTTGAATGAACGACTGTACCATTGGATAGAGATTAACAAAAAACTGCACGAGTTTCAGGCGGGTTTCCGTAAAGGATACTCTACGGTCGACAACATTTTCATTCTCCGAAGCATCGCTGGATCATTTCTTGAACAGAAAAAAAAGTTATATGAATTTTTTGTCGACTGTAAGGCGGCCTTTGATTCAGTCGATAGAAGTGCTCTTCTTTACAAACTGTACACTATAGGTATGACATCTAAATTTGTAAAGATCCTAGAAAGCATTTACGAGTACAACCAAGCAGCCGTATGGAACGGGGAAGAAATCTCAGACTTTTGTTTGCAGATGATGTCATCTTATTAATTGCTAGTTCACCTCAAACTTTACAATTGATGATCAATAAACTTGAAATGTACTGCCAATTGTGGAATTTGATTGTGAACCTTAGCAAATCTAAAGTAATGATTTTTAAAAATGGATCGGGTAGGTTATCAAGGAAGGAGAAATGGTTTTATGGCAGAGAACCGATAGAAGTTGTAAAAGCTTATAACGTTCTTATAACTTTTAACTTGAATTCGGAGCCACTTTTGAGAAGCAAACTTATACAAGCAAGAAGTGTTATAAGTGCAATATGGAGAAACTGTTTTTCAAATAAGTTGGTGTCACATAGTGTTAAATACAAAGTGTTTGTAGCCGTGGCCGAATTAATTATGATGTACGCTGCCCAGACCTGGGGATATGAAAGATACGAGACCGTAGAAAAGTTATTACGATATTATTCTTAATTCTACTAACCACTAACACATGCACTCATGATGAGCCTCTGATTGTAGAATGCAGCTTGCTCTAAGCTCACTACAATAAAGAATCTGAAGTGTAATAAAAATTATAAAAATTATATCAATTGCCGAGGAATACCCCAAACTATGTACATGATCACCATCGAAACAGGAATATCACCACTTTTTGTCAAAACTCTTAAGCTCCATGTGGAATATTTAATAAAAGTATTTGACATGTCAGAGTAAAGACTGCCAAAAATTATAGCTCTTCCATAGAAGAAGAAGTAAAGGAACTGGTGTATATCACATATACAGTGTAGGTGAATGAAGCAGAAAACTGTATACTTACTCGAAATGTCAAATCGGTGACTGAATGGAAGAAAAAAAGTAAACAAAAAGTGATACAAGACTAAAAACATTAATAAATCATTAATTGTTAGAAAAAAACAAATAGTTTGAAGTGATTTACTTAGAAATGTACATATGTTTACTTACTAATAACAATACAAAAATATGAAGTGCAGTGTTAAATTGTGCAAAAAAAGCCAGAATAAGGCGGACAAGAATCATTATTCCTTTCACAAGTGAGTTTTATCATATTTTTCTCAAAGAAAGTGATGTGAATTGATAATATTTTAATTAATCACTAATCAAGTAACACATTTTAAATAATTAAACTTTAAATAAACCAAGAAAATTAATAAATTAATTAAAAACTTGCACATGGTTTTTCGGTTTTAATTTGGGATAGTAGAAATGTCAAACTGCGATTCTGTGAAACAGGGGTGTATTTTTTTTTTGTTGTTGGTGATTGTAAGGCGCAACTATTTGCTAAGCGCCCTTTATATCAGGAAATTATTTTTGTTATTAAATCGATTTTGTACGTTTGGAGTTCGTATATTTATGTTAACATGTGCATCTTCAGAATTTTGCTCAATTTGCTCTGTAGTGAAGTTATTAGTGCAATTTTTTAATGTTAATTAATTTGTCTCTTCAAAAGTAAAAACATTTAAAATAATTTCATACAAAATTAAAAGGTTTCCGAAAGTCAAGTGGTAAAAGTATGACCATTCTGAAAGTGGATGAAGTAAAGCCACATTTGGGGTGCCAATTTTGTATCGCTGCGAATGATTTGCTATGATTCGCGTTGGTTTTGGAGAGCCTTCATTCATTAAAATGCGTAAATTAAACTAAGAAAATTTATAATGTTCCACTGAAACAACACAATTTAAAAAAAAAGTAGATATTAAAACATTTTATCGGCACCTTAGAGGGTTATCATAAAAAAAGTAAGTATTTTTTTAATCATACCGCTGAGAAGAAAAATAAATTTAGAAAATAACAAATGATTGTTATGGCGCCCTAGTAAGTTGCCATTAAAAATCACTCCGTCCCTTTTGGAATGTATTTGTGTTTGTGAGAGCAAACACTATTATGAAAAATGCTTCACTTTTTTCCACAAATGGCGCTTCCTTATATTTTTTTTTCTAAGAGCTCTTCATACTGTGGAAAAAAAGAACCTTTGGTTTGGAAAACTGAGTGAGCTTGCTGAATATTGTGGACTGAGCTTTGATCTAAACTAAGGAGGACAAACGAATTCAAGATACGCCAGAGAGGTTCTTTAAAACGTTATCTCGAAGTTAGATGAAAAGTTAAGGGGTTGGGGTCTAAATTCTGGCTGGGTCAAAATTCTTTTTGCAAAATTCTGCTTTTCAAAATTCTGCTTTCAAAATTCTGCTTTTCAAAGTTCTGATTTTCAAAATTTTGTTTTACAAAATTCTGCCAATAATAAAAACCTTCTTTTTATTATTGGCAGACTGTTGTAAGGCAATTTTCGCAAACTTGTCTCATCATATAATAGGGAAAATTTCTTACATTTGGTTTTAAGACTGCCCTTTTGTATAAGACAATAATTGTAGGTATGAGCATACAGTTTACAGTTCCGTGCACATAAACAAAAACTTTGTAAACAATTACGCACCTATTCTGTGTAAAATTTTTATAATATTCTAGACGAAAAATGTTTGCCTTGGCCTTAGCCACGCATTGAGTCATTAACTTACTCCTAATTAATAAATATAGGCCTAAAATGGAAAACAATTATTTTTGGATGCAAAAATCATTTACATGAAAAAAATGCTATGAGGTGAATATATTTTTTTTCGAAGTGTAAACCAATCATAAAAAATACTTATTATTCACCAAACTATATTTCGCACGCAAAACAAATGCCAGCCAATCGATTAGCATGAAATTCCATGAGAGCAATGGGTTTATTTTGTATGAAACTGTTAACCAACAACCAATATAATTTTGTGTTTTACCTGAATCTAACTGTAAACTACGCTTTATTCACCTTTTGTACTTAGATTTACAGCTTCATTGACCCGTTGAAGTACAAAACAAAGCGAAATATAAGTTGTGCGTGGATAGTTCGTTGTAGAAAAATATGTGCAGCAATCAAATAACATATATAAATGACGAGCAAAAACAAAATCTCTTCCAGATTGGAAGAAAGTGTTGCACTGAATTGTCTAACAATAAAGTTAAAAAATCACTTTTTTCTTTTCCGTCTTTGAGAAAAACCAGAATAAGCAGAATTTTATTGCTTAAAATTTTATTATACAAATTCTGAAAAACAGAATTTTGAAAAGCAGAATTTCGAAAGACAGAACTGAAAAAAAAGCAGAATTTTGAAAAATAGAATTTTCGTGCAAAAAGCAGAATTTTGAGAAGCAGAATTTTGAAACCAGAATTTTGACCCGCTCCCAAAGTTAAGAGTTGATAGCATAAGTGAAGCCTCTTCTTCAGTTCACAGAGTAATATACAGCAAATTTCAACAAAATCTTTGTGAACGAAATTGAAATTATTTTTGCAACGAATATGATTCAAGCTTAATTTCGGCTATTTTCAAAATGAGAGGAGAGCTTCATTCCCCATCGAGAGGACCTTCCAATATATTGCAGCCTTTGTAACATGCGAGTGAGAGAAGATGTTATCCATTTTATTGGAGTGTGTCCAATTCTGAAGGAAGAATTTTTCTTAGCGGTGACGTGAAATCTGAAGATGAAGTTAACTCCTAAACTGCGAAGGTGATCCAATCTGTCTTTTCAATTTCTATAAATCAGCAATTTCATATAGAAAGAAAATAATAAACGAAGAATTTTAAAGATGCTTATATATGTAGCTGCATAAGTAGATTATACACTAATGATTATTTATAGTATAAATATTATGAAAACTAAAGGAAATACCATTAATTTTGTTTTATATAATGTCAATCGGGCAGACGGCACATCAGCCATGCCTTAACGATTTTTTGAAAAAAACTTTTATTGTAAATTGTATTTTTGAGGAGCAAAATAAATCTATATCTATCTCTAACTATCAAAGAGAAACAGATATGATTACATTTTTCATAATTTGTTCGAATTGACATTTTCATTTTGGATATTCACTTCCAAAAACCCTGTTTAAATTGTGGGTTTACATAGTGAAAAGTCATGTCGTGTATACACTTGTAGTTTTCAAACAAAAGTACCCCTGCATTCTAATGGAATATTTTCCAACTGGAAAACTTGATTTTGAACACCGTATAAGCATTACATCTATCGACCTCTTCCAATTACATATCAAGATAGAATTCATTAGGACGCACAAGCTAAAATGATCAAAATGGAATTTAATGAAGCGTGATTGCTTACTCAAATTTTTATATTTTTTTCTTGACTAATTTCTATCTTTCCACTTCACTGATTTCATTATTGATCTATCGTCCTGCTCTAGTGAAACACAAAATCCAAACAGCTTTGAAAAATATTATTCATTGTTAATATTTTTGAAGTTTGGTTTCGAAGTAACGGGAATCGAAATTAGTGGGAGATGGTGAATAGTTTTTGTTTTCACATTTTCACAAAACCAGAATTAGCCTCAAGGTTAAAAAGATGAGAATACAGCAGAGGAGGTGATTTTAATCTACTTCTGATAGATTACGTAGTCTAAAGGGGCTTGTTGGTTGAAGCTGTGTGGTCTTTCAATTACTGTAAATGCCATCAACAATAACTACTACGGTAGAGGAAATATATTCAAGGATTCGACCAAAAGTTAAATCCAATGAAAGGAAAATGGTAGAATGTAAAATGTCGAGAACAACTATCTTAACGTCCGATTCTTTACTTAGAATCTCTGTGAATTTTAGTCCAATATTCTAACAAACATTTTTTTAAATGAACTTTGGACTTATAAAATTCACCGAAATGCACAGAAATTCAATGTAAAGGACCCTTTGCCTCAATTATTGGTTATAATTTTCTGCAACAAGACCTTGATATACAAGATTTAATGATCACATAGGTAAATGAATACCGATAGGGCTATTGTAGTTTTAAATTGTTCTAAAATGCAAACAAAAAGTGTTTAGAAACATTTAATGTAGGTCGGTTAGCTTAGTAGGTACACAACATACAACAGACAACACCGCTGTGCGTATTTGCTTGTTCCTACAACCAAAAACATAAAGGTACATTACTATTGGAAGATTTAGCAATGTTGTCTTGTAACTTAGGCTAAGCCTGAATAAGAGAGTATTGTAAATAAAATTAGCAAAAAAAAAAAAACTTCAACCCATAGCTAGCCGAAATTCCCATATTCAATGGTAACCATTGTTAGCCTGCAAAATCGGTGTGTGTTGTGACCGTCAATAGGTATCTATTGTAAGCTGCGATGTATCTATCCACAAAATACTTTTAGTACGCAATTTCTATGTTCAATCGTAAAGTGTAAGCGAGCAAATCATTTTCTGCAAAGCCGCCTCACTAATACTAGATAGTTTAGAATGGCTTTAGTCATATAAAAGCAAAGTCGTTGCTATTGAACAGCATCAGTTTCCGATTTGAATCTCTTGGATTAACATTATAGCTCCTGGAGTATTTACAATTCAATAAAAGTTTTTGAATTTATAGAAATGAAGTGGTTTGTAAGTCATAAATCCTTGGATATATATTATTGATCTTCATATATTTGTTTGTGTGAAGCTTATTTACACTGTCCTTATTGTGGCTGTGGTGGTAAATGCTGACAAATCAGATTCAGATTCTCAATCATCCCCTTCTGATCGAATTGAAATAATTTCGGAAAATCAGCAGAAAAAGCAGGAAAAACGAGGAATTGATTATAATACTCTTGGTGGATACACTAGTGGATTGGGCGTAGATGGAACGTTAGGCGGAGTTGCTGGATACAATGGCATCCCTGGTTATAATGCTGGTATTGGATACACAGGTGCTATTGGGGGTTATAACAGTGGCTATTATAGTCCCTATACCCCACCTAGAGTAGCTGGTCTTGGAGGTGAGTTGGGTTTTCATAATTTTTCGGTTGCACTCGTATGTTAGCCCTGATTTTTCTATAGGGATCTCCAGCTACAACAATCCAGCATATTATAACAGTGGTTATAATACGGGATATAATGGCTATAGTGGTTATTCCGGATACAATGGTGGGTATGGATACCCAACAGCTGGTTATAGCGGTTCCAGATTAGGAAGTCCATATGCCCGTCAAAGCTATTACAATTCATACCCATCAAGTTACTACAACAGCCAGCTTGGGAGTAGTATCGTCGGTGGGGGGCTAGGACTAGGTGTTGGACCTACGCCAGTCCCAGTTGTTGCAGGTGGTGGCTATCAATACGGACCTGGTATTTCTGGAGGAATATATTAATCTGATTGATGTGAAAAAAAAGGAAAACGGTTTTTTAATTATTTTTTTTTCATAAAGAAGCGTGTTTGATAATAAAAATAAATTGTTTGTATGAAGCCAAAAAACTATTGACTTTGACTTTTTTATAAAATAAATTTAGGCCATGTGTCGATTATTGCATTCGAGGATATACCTGAATGTATTAGTACCTCGTGGCATAATGGTTTGGACGTTGGAGTGTTGCCGAAAGTCTGGGTTTGATTCCCAGCCGCTGCCACCTAAAAACAGAAATGTTTTTCCCGAGGTACCTTCTGCCTCTTGCGAAGAACTGAAAAATCCTTCAAGAGTATACTTGTCATGAACAAGTGCTTCTCATCTAGCCGTTCGGACTCGGCAAAAATCGAAGGTCCCCTCCATTCCTGTCCTGCCAACAACAAACAGGAATGATTGAGAGTTGTTAGTCACTAGGCCCTAATTCTCCACGAGCTATTGCGCCATTAAAATTTCCTTATATACCTAAATACCTCGCTATTGTGTCAAAACATTAAACAATAGCGGTCAAATTTAACAAATTGATAAGCGATCCGTGACGTTTGTCCAACGTGTGTATCCAATATGTGTGTCCGAAATATGTATCCAATATACAAATGTGTTCGAAATGTCTGTCATTCAGTGTGTATGTCTGATATGTGTGTCGAACATGTGTGTCCGACTTGTGTGTCTGACATTCGTGTTGAAATGTGTGCGAGTGTTTGTGTTACCAAAGTAAGACCAGTCTTAGAAGAACACAACTTTGAATCAACTTGTTTTCGGGAAAATAAGCTTTTTCTTTTGACTTTTGTGTGTCAAGTACATAAGTATCGTAGGGCACACTCAGTGATGGTACATGGAAACAAGAAAAGTACCTACGGCATATACAAAATATCCCTAATTTTCCCCAACAGCCTAGTTTACAGTTCCCGTGCGCAAAAAAAAATCTATGCAAATATTCTCGCATGTCAAAAATAATTGAGGTGAAATGCAAAATTAATTGTCTGCATGATTGGTTTACAGTTTCATGCAAAATAAAAAACCATTGCTGTCATGGAATGTCATGCACAACAATAGACCGGCAATTGTTTTGCATGCGAAAAAAGTGTGGTGAATAAAATATTATTTTTTGAATGGTCAGTTTACACTTCAAAACAAAAAATATATTCAACTCTAGGCATTATTTGCATGCGAATGGTTTTCGCATCCAAAAATAATTATTTTCCACTTTTAGGCCTATAGTTTATTAATTAAGTGTAAATTAATGCCTCAATGGGTGGCTTAGGCCAAGGAAAACGCTTTCGCCTCGAACACTATTCAATTTGATACACAGATTGGGTGGAAAATCGTTTTGAAAATTTTGATTTTTTTTCGCATGGGAACTGTAAACTATGCTTACACCATCAAAACGCAGAAAATAACCCACTAAATGAAAAACATTGAGATATCATAACTTTTATCTACTTTTTGAATAACGCAACTCATAATAGATTTTGTCTAGTTCCTATGAAGGACATTTTCATTTTTTTATTTTTGAAGTGAAGCGAAGAGTGACATTAACTCAATTCTTTTCTTAATTTAGTTTTACTTTTGACTTACTGATCCTTGTTTTCTGCTTTTATTTTTTTTATATAACCTAAAGAATTTTTCGCTGCATTTGCAAACATGTTTTGTTACATACAAAATCTTAATAAACAAAATTGTAAGAAATCTATTCTACAAAAAAATGTCTTACTTAATACATACATATCTACCTATATTTTTGCTCAGACGAACAAGAGGCGAGGTAAATAACGTTAAAACCATTTTAAGCTTTCAAATTTTGACAGTGTTTCCACAGTAACTTTTATTATAAGAAAGAGGTGTGGAAGATATTTGTAGGTAAAACCTTTATAAAATATTTCAACCGATGACACTAAAAATAAAAATATTACTCTACTGCCAATAGTAGTCAGAACGTATAATTGCATGTACTTTTTTTGTTATTAAAGGAGAATGGGCAAACATTTATGGGATCTGGTCTATCACTCAACAGAGATGTGTCATACATCAATGAAAAGGTCATTGCAAATACTTCATTTTATTATATGTTGTAAACCATGGGGTTCAAAAGATATTCAGCTTTAAAGCACCAAAAACAATAATAATGCATTTCTAATTTGGTACTTGGATGACCTGCTCAACATTTATGTGTTATATATCGTTGGAAAGGTTATTGCATGTACTAAGTTTTTGTATATGGCCGTTAAACCGTAGACCCCGGGGTTTAAGAGCTACATGGACATGAAAAACTCCAAATATAACAATAATGCAGTTCTTGATTGGCACTTGGTCTACCAACTCAACAGAAATGTGTCATACGTCATTGGAAAGCTCAATGAAAGTACTTCATTTTCTTATATTGCAGCCAAGCTCCAAACCATGGGGTTCAAAAGATATTCGGCTTTGAAGCAGCAAAAACAACTAAAATGCATTCTTAACATGGTAACTGGTTGCACAACTCAACAGTAATGTGTCAGGTATCGTTGAAAAGGTTAACTTATGTGCTTTATGTTTTTATAAAGGCGCTATACGCTCAACCATGGGATTCAAAAGATATTTGGGAAAAATGCAGAAAATAGCAATAATGCATTTCTGCATTGGAGCGTGGTCTTCTTACTCAACAGCGATGTGCCATACATTTTTGAAAAGTTAATAATGTTCTTCAAATATTTGTATGTCTATCAGCTGTAGACCATGGGGTTTAAGAGCTACTTGGACATGAAAAACCCCAAATATAACAATAATGCAGTTCTTGATTGGCACTTGGTCTACCAACTCAACAGAAATGTGTCATACGTCATTGGAAAGGTCAATGAAAGTACTTCATTTTCTTATATTGCAGCCAAGCTCCAAACCATGGGGTTCAAAAGATATTCGGCTTTGAAGCAGCAAAAACAACTAAAATGCATTCTTAATATGGTAACTGGTTGCACAACTCAACAGTAATGTGTCAGGTATCGTTGAAAAGGTTAACTTATGTGCTTTATGTTTTTATAAAGGCGCTATACGCTCAACCATGGGATTCAAAAGATATTTGGGAAAAATGCAGAAAATAGCAATAACGCATTTCTGCATTGGAGCGTGGTCTTCTTACTCAACAGCGATGTGCCATACATTTTTGAAAAGTTAATAATGTTCTTCAAATATTTGTATGTCTATCAGCTGTAGACCATGGGGTTTAAGAGCTACTTGGACATGAAAAACCCCAAATATAACAATAATGCAGTTCTTGATTGGCACTTGGTCTACCAACTCAACAGAAATGTGTCATACGTCATTGGAAAGCTCAATGAAAGTACTTCATTTTCTTATATTGCAGCCAAGCTCCAAACCATGGGGTTCAAAAGATATTCGGCTTTGAAGCAGCAAAAACAACTAAAATGCATTCTTAATATGGTAACTGGTTGCACAACTCAACAGTAATGTGTCAGGTATCGTTGAAAAGGTTAACTTATGTGCTTTATGTTTTTATAAAGGCGCTATACGCTCAACCATGGGATTCAAAAGATATTTGGGAAAAATGCAGAAAATAGCAATAATGCATTTCTGCATTGGAGCGTGGTCTTCTTACTCAACAGCGATGTGCCATACTTTTTTGAAAAGGTAATAATAATATGCACGGTCGGTACATGTGCGCATGTTATATCAATTTTGTGGTATTTGTGTTTTGCCCGGCATCAAAATGGATTTACGCCTCCTACAGCTCACCTCATCAATGTCATATTGGATGACGCTATTATTTAAATATTTAAAAAAAAAATATATGAATACATTTTCTATGAATATCTCTATTACTTATTTTTAAAACTCATCCATTGATACATATATGTATACGCTCAGCTTGAATATGTATATCCTTAAACCCCAATGTCAACAGCTGATAGAAATACAAATGATTGAAGAACATATTATTACCTTTTCAAAAATGTATGGCACTGCGCTGTTGAGTAAGAAGACCACGCTCCAATGCAGAAATGCATTATTGCTCTTTTCTGCATTTTTCCCAAATATCTTTTGAGTCCCATGGTTGAGCGTATAACGCCCATATAAAAAAATTAAGCACATAAGTTAACCTTTTCAACGATACTTGACACATTACTGTTGAGTTGTGCAACCAGTTACCATATTAAGAATGCATTTTAGTTGTTTTTGCTGCTTCAAAGCCGAATAGCTTTTGAACCCCAAGGTTTGGAGCTTGGCTGCCATATAAGAAAATAAAGTACTCTCATTGACCTTTCCAATGACGTATGACACATTTCCGTTGAGTTGGTAGACCCAGTGCTAATCAAGAACTGCATTATTGTTTATATTTGGGGTTTTTCATGTCCATGTAGCTCTTGAACCCCGGGGTCTACGGCTTAACGGCCATATACAAAAACGTAGTGCATGCAATAACCTTTCCAACGATATATAACACATAAATGTTGAGCAGGTCATCCAAGTACCAATTAAGAAATGCATTATTATTGTTTTTGGTGCTTTAAAGCCGAATATCTTTTGAACCCCATGGTTTACAACTTAACGGCCATATAATAAAATGAAGTATTTGCAATGACCTTGTCATTGATGTATGACACATCTCTGTTGAGTAGGTAGACCAATTTGCCCATTCTCCTTTAAGGTGTGTGGTGAAAGAAATATATTTTGGTATATGAACTTCTGCTGGGTGTGAAGTAATACAAATTTGAAAAATCCGTCCATAGGGAAACTACAGACGTCTGTGAAGTTAGCAGGGCAACTTTCACCCACGCAATTGGGACCTTGACAGGAATTTGCAGTTTTTTTGCATTTCTATTCCCGATTTTGCAGTTCGCCAATTAACGGTGTAATTTAGTGACATGCTTACTTCACAGTAAAGTTAGCTGTTCACATGGCGTATCTCAGGAACCAAGCGTGATAGGAACTTGTAGTAAGGCCCCAAATTTGCAGTTTTTTTGCATTTCAAGAATAGGCTAGGTCAGAATTTTGAAGTCCTTTTTTTGAAAAAAATTTCATACTGACCAGCTAACTTCACAGTGAAGTTAGCAGGTCACATGGTGTATCTCAGGAAACAAGCATGCTAGGAACTTGCAATAAAGCTCCAAATTAGCAGTTTTTTTGCATTTCAACGATAGGCTATGTTCAAAATTTGAAGTCCTCAATTTAAAAATTTACAATATACAATTTTACTACAAGTTCCTAGCACGCTTGGTTCCTGAGATACGCCATGTGACCTGCTAACTTCACTGTGAAGTTGGCAGGTCAGTATGAATTTTTTTTTCAAAAAAAGGACTTCAAAATTCTGACCTAGCCTATCGTTGAAATGCAAAAAACTGCAAATTTGGAGCTTTACTACAAGTTCCTAGCACACTTGGTTCGTGAGATACACCATGTGACCTGCTTACTTCCCTGTGAAGTTAGCAGGTCAGTATGAAATTTTTTTTAAAAAAAGGACTTCAAAATTCTGACCTAGCCTATTCTTTAAATGCAAAAAACTGCAAATTTGGAGCCTTACTGCAAGTTCCTAGCATGCTTGGTTCCTGAGATACACCATGTGACCATGTCAGTATGAAATTTTTTTCAAAGAAAGGACTTCAAAATTCTGACCTTCACTGTGAAGTTAGCAGGTCACTAAATTACACCGTTATTTGGCGAACTGTAAAAGCGGGAATGGAAATGCAAAAAAACTGCAAATTCCTGTCAAGGTCCCAATTGCGTGGGTGAAAGTTGCCCTGCTAACTTCACAGACGTTAACTATAGTGTTATTTTCAAATCAAAAATCCCACGTGTAGGGATTTTTCCTTACGTGTACCATAACTGGGCACATTATCAGCTATCACCTGGTTCACACGGCAATTCAACTCACGGTTTTTTGGCAGTATACTGGTGGTCGTTAAAAAAAAGTTCATCTCAAATCGGCTCTAAATGAAGAAACAAAATTCCCTAATTTTTTCAAATTTTTATTTTCATCCCCTATAGTCGCTGTAGGGGTAAATTAAATTTCCCCTCTTTTTTTACATACTAGAAAATTCGTGTAAGATCTTCCAAAAAAATTCAGAGCATGTACATAGGTGAGAACTAGACAAGAAAAAAATCCTAATGGAGGAGGGTAATATCTCCTCCCGCTTGGACGGGAGGGGCAATTTAATAAAATATTTGCATAAAATAGAAAAAAAAATTAATTAAAAAACAACGGCAAAACAGTAATATTTTGTAGCTTTTTAGAAAGCCAGAAGTCTATTCTTACGGCTTGTTTTTAAACTAAGTTTTTTTTTGATAAACAGTTTTGGCAAAAAATTGTTTCAAACTCAACATTTTGCAGAAAAATTATTATTATTTTTTTAATTATAGGTTTGAAAACAGATTTTGCTGAAATTGTTTATTCAAAGAACTTTATTTAATAATCAACTATTAAAATGGACTTCTGGCTTTTCAAAAAGCTACAAAACATAACTGCAAGTGTTGCCGTTTCTTTGTAATTATTGTTTCTCTATTTTAGGCAATTACTTTATTAAATTGCTCCTCCCGTCCAAGCGGTGGGACATATTACCCCCTTCCCATAGGATTTTTTTCTGTCTACTTCTCACCTACACGCTCTGAATTTTTTGGCAGATTTTACGCGAATTTACCTCTACAGAGACTATAGGGGATGAAAATAAAAATCTGAAAAAATTAGGGAAATTTTGTTTCTTCATTTAGAGCTGATTTAGGCCCATCCAAATATTAAAAATCAAAAAAATCCATTATAACGACCACCTTAGTATACAATACATCCAAACGTCATCGGCAGGTGGCGTATACATTCTACATAGAACCTTTCACACGACGCACATTTGTACGTTTGCCGTTTGGATTTATACTCCCAGCAGGAAATTTACTCCTCAATGAAAAATAAAGGTGCATTCCTCGTCAAAATCATCTGTCACATTCATTGAGGAGAAGCTCTGCATAGATTTCATTCATTGAAAGTCATGCAAAAGGTAAGTAGATTGCCATTCCAGTTGCATCTTCTGCTTTGCTCTTGAAAAAAGGTAAAGAAAATACAAAACAAAGCAATAACCTTTTTTGACATCATAAACTCAAATGAATTCAATACTGAACGGGAGAGATAATTCCTGTACCTATTCAGTGGTTATTGCAATCCACATAGCATTGCGTGTTTTATGCCTGCTATGCGAAAGAGAAAACCACCTTTTCTTTTCTTCCGCATAAAAAAGTTGAATGAATTCTATATAAACCGTGATACGAAGATTTCCTGCATACAAAATTATGCATCCTTTCAGTGGTTTGTTTGCTCTGATTTGTTACGGTCGTAGCTGTAGGTAGATACATATTTCTTTTTTCTGCCTGTTGAATAAGATATTTGACCTGAAACAAAAAACTCCGATGCGAAAGTAAACTTTTTTTGTTTTGGTTTTCCTCGATCGGTCACGTGAAATTTCCTTGTTCTAGAATATTCTGGAATAGATTTTGTGATCGAAGAGAAAAGACGTATATTTTTTAAGTCTTTTTCAATCAGATTGATAAACATGTTCCTATTTGATAAAATTATAACCATGACCCAGGAGACTAATCACATTCACCTAGGTAATTATATTTTGTATTAGATTATTTTCTATAACTCTTAAAGTTTGTATTCCTCTATTCCTTAGCTCCAAATTGAACATGTATGACGATGATCATCATTTTTAAGAAAATTGCAGCCAAAAAGACGAGGAAGTACCTACTTTCTAAAATCGAACAAACATATACGTATAGTTATTTTGAATTACATTGTTTGTTCTGTTTATCTTATTTATTTTAATTACTTTAAAAAACTAACTATCTACTTTTCTCTTTAATATTTTATTAGTTAATAAACTTCTCAAATACATTATACTAGTTGAATTTATTTTATTTTATTTGTCATAAATCCAGCTTCATTCCAGATGCTTCGCTTCTTTTGATGAAATCAAAGAAGAAATGCATAATGATTTCAGTCACATTTTTTCTTCTACGAAAACATCCCCTCACAGTTTACCCATTTTTCATGTATTCATTCGCGTTGCAGAAAGCATCACATAACGAGAACCATTTTTTTCTGATAAGAAAAAGAAGTTATGAATTCGAAAGTGCCATGAGCATAGTGATTTCATTACAAAATATTCATAGAGAGAGTGTGTAGGTACTTCCTTCCAATGACAAGCCCATGTTAAATTCATGATAGGATTCCCTAGGAAATTCATGGGTGCAGCTCCTTTTCCGTGAGGAAAAACCTACTTCTTCAGCAGTGAATTTTTGGAAATTTCCTACTGGGACTGCTCATACGCACGGATTTATACTACAAACAAACATGCGGTGCATTGCCATGTGAGCTAAGGCTAAGGGTTGTTTAATTCCCAGCAAGATTTTTTTACGAAGCCAAAACTTGTCCTTTAGTACCTTTATGTGTATGTACTTATAGGGTCAATATAATATGTTGTATTAAAAAACAAAAATGTACCTACATACATTTCTATTCTTATCAGTTGTTGATCACTGTTGTTGTGGATCGAATAACAATCAAAAAATGATTGAAGCAAAAACAAAACTTTATAAAACAGATGCTCTTTTTTTTTATACAAATTAAAATAAGAACTTTGTTTGTCTTCTATTTTTACTTGCGACAACATTATGTAGGTACTATAGGGCAAGTTTTGGATTCGTGCAAACAAAAATTTTGAGATAACAATCAAACATAACATTACAATGATAGAGATCATGAAAAAAGTGGGTGGCACAATTCTGTCTGTCGGTCTGTCTATTTGTATCTGGATCTACTACAGCCTAATCCAATGATGCGATTTTCCTCAAATTTTGAACTTAAGGTTTTTTTTGTAACTCTCCAGAGGGGAAATTGAAATTTTGTTTTTAGCTCTAAGAATAACGGTACTAGCCATACAACCTTTAAGGAAAAGCTAATTTATCTCAAAAACGGCTCCAATAAAAATCCAACACACAACTTACACCAACGAAATCATAAACGAAAAATTAAGTTCTACTTTTCGTTCTGCAATATTCTGTTCGACGAGTGAAATTTATAGTTGAAGGAAGCAGATTATTTGGAGAAGTGTACACTCTTTTTTTGCACACAATTAATTCTCAGACCATTTATTATGTGCGGAAAATGACATTTGTGTTTTAATCACCCCGATTACAGAATCCCACGAATGAGCTGCGGAGGGAATCTGACTAAATTTTGACATTTGGCTCATAGTAAAAATGTCAAAATTGAGCCTGATTCCCTCCGCAGCTCATTCGTCGGATTCTGCAATCGGGTTGAATATTTTTACAGCATGGCTGCAAAGCCGCATTTAGACCTTTGTTCTTCATTCGGTGAACGTTGTTCCATCAACAACGAACACAGCTCATCCAAAATTCAGAAGGGCTTTGAAAATCTTCGTTGTTCGTGTTCGGTGTTTTCATATACCTACACCTTCGTTGTTCCACATACGGGCAACAGCGAACAACCTACACGGATGGTTAAACCGAAGATCCAAATGCAGCTTAATGTTTTGAATTGGTTAAACTGTCGATGAATATTTTGTGAATGGTGCTTTCGCAAGCATTGCGTTGCCTTGTTGGAGACCAACTTGAAACTTCGTTTCATGTCTTCACAGCCAGAGGCAGATTAAGCTAATTTGCCGCCTTTCGCCCAAAGGAGAATGGGCAAATTGGCCCATATGCAATAGTGTCATACATTTTAAAAAGGTTATTGTCAATAGTGTCATACATTTTAAAAAGGTTATTGTTAGGACATAATTTCATTATACAGGGTGTCCCGGACCTGAGTGGAAGTATTTTAGGGTGTGGTTCTTGGGGTTATTCTAATACAAATACATCTAAGAAAAAAATTGTATGGGGGAAAGTTGTATCTCCCCTCCCTGAGGCAGGGGGGGGGGTCAGTTTCTGAAACATTGACTTTAAATGCAAAACAAAACATTAAAAATCAACGAAAGAACATCTTATAATGTGCTATAGTTTTTTTGAAAGCTTATACTCTATTCTTGCATTTGGTTTTAAAATCAAGTTGTTTAAGCGAATAGTTTAAAAAAAAAATTGTGATTTTTTTTTCTTAAGTCGATATTTTTCAAAAATTTTTACGTAATTAAGGCCTTTTTTTGTGTTCAATATTCAATGCCTTCATTGTTTTTGAGTCCATTACCTAAAACCAAATGTAAAAATCTTTCTTAGTTCTTGAGAAATTAAGAAAAAACAAAAGGTACTTATACCAAAAAGCCAGAAAAAAGGGTTAAATTATGGATAATTCATGAATAAATTCATTTTTTCGGGCTTATTTAGAAAAAGTACCTTTTGTTTTTTCTAAATTTTTCAAAAATTAAGAAAGATTTTTACATTTGGTTTTCGGTAATGGACTAAAAAATAATGAGGGCAGCGAATATTGAACACAAAAAAAGGCACTTAATTACGTACAATTTTGAAAAATATCGACTTAAGAAAAAAAAAATCACAATTTTTTTTTTTTTTTATTTTGACTTTGAAATTTAATTTTATATCTCCCCACCCCTGCCTCAGGGAGGGGAGATACAACTTTCCCCCATACAATTTTTTTCTTAGAATAACCCCAAGAACCACATCCTAAAATACTTCCACTCAGGTCCGGCACACCCTGCATAGTCGTTAAGCTCTAAACCATGGGGTTCGCAAGATATTTGGCTTCAAAGCACCGAAAAGAACAATAATGCAACTCCTCATTTGGACATTGTCTTCCTACTCAACATCAATGTGTCGTTAATCGTTGGAAAGGTTATAGCATGTACTTCATTTTTGTATGTGGCCGTTAAGCTGTAGACCATGGGGTTCGAGAGATATTTGGCATAAAAAAAGGCAAATAGGTGTTTGGTATCTTTTTACAAAAAAATGTGTAAAACCTGTCAAATTTTGAAAAAATGGGACAATTCTATCAGAGTTGGGGACATTTGAAAAAAATTTAACAAACGCATTGAACCATGAACTGCACCACTTTTTGTTAGAAGCGTCATTTTTGTGTGTAAACAGCGTTCCCACTTTGCCATGATTTCTATAGATTCAATGCACTTTTTTCGTAAAACAAATCTACTGCTTTTAAACCGAGCCTACTGCACTTTTATTTTTGGTAAAACTAAAGTACTAATTTTCAATTCTTTTCTTACGGCTTCCGGCTATTGGCTTATGTTGATAACAATCGTGACAACGTATTTAGTTACATTATGTTATTTTTAATATCTTTTGTTCTTCTTTTTTTTAAATGAAAGTAAAAATTTGAATATGCAGATCTTCTGTAAGAAAACTGAATATACTGCTTTTTTTTTGAAAGCCTACTTCGGAAAATTTTCCGATAAGTGGCAACGCTGTGACAGAAACTGACCACCATGATTTTTGACAGTAGTTGTAACATTTCGTGTTCACAGAAATTTTGTTTCGAAAGTTTTCCAACGGAGGGGAAATTATTTGCGCTCTCTCGATACAACTTTTTGGAGTTAACAAACAGTAATTTGTGACAATTTTTGAGAATTTGTGAAAATTTGCAAGAAATTTCAATATAACAAACAGACCTATTATTATAAACTTCACTTACCCCACAGCACGCACCAGGGTACTGTAGATTGAAAAGAAGAATGAAATATTTTGTTTACGATTTCGTTCTCATTTTTGTATGGGATTTTCATTTCACATCAGCAGCGTCACAGATAAAAACAGTAACTTACATGTATAAATGTGTTGAGTATTTAATAAAACCACATTTTAATAACCAATTTTGTCCTTTAACCTAAATTAACATAATTATATATATTAACTTCATACAAGATGAATTGTTAAATAAAGTATTGAAGTCCAACTCATTAGTATTTATTTGATTTATTTACCAAATATACTAAAAAATGTAGATATTGCATCCAGTAAAACAGAGATAATCTAAATGTCTGTTCGCGAAGCTCCTAAAGCTACGAATTTCTACGAATTTAGCCCAAACTTCTGTCAAAGCTCAAATAAAAATAAAATTCCAAGAAATTCGTAGTCTTAGGAAGTACACGAACACGAACATACATACTTTTTCCACAACTTTTTTTTTGTAAGCTTTTTTCTTTTCTCTCAAAAACCGAGTTGATCAAACATGCTAATAACTGACAGTTGGCGTTTTGTATTTATATGTGTATATGTTTATTTGAAACTTTTTAACATCATATATAGTATATAGATCAGACAATTTGATCTAAGTGGGATGTAGCACTACGTCCCATGATAAATAATACCTTCTCATTTCTTTTTTCTTTATGTCAAGCGATATTTATGTAAAGATGCTCTTACGTATGATACATACTAGGCTATAGCTCTATAGAAGTTAACCCCCTAAGATCACGCGCAGAAAAATTTTTAAAAATTCAAAAAATATGTAGGTTGGTGCCTATATAATTTTCCTTTGTTTTAATAAAAAAAGATGCCCAGACATTTTACAGCTTTCTGCTTAGTCACGCAAAGGCTATGGGTGCATTATATATCTCGTATTATTGTTGACAAGGGAAAGGATGGGGACTATCTTAAATTAAAATTGGCGAGTACGAGTACTGCCGATTAAAAATATCAAAAATTGAATAACCCATTTCGCAAAAACAATAAAATAATTCAGACAAACCTTACAAAACAACCATAACTCAGCACATTTTGTGTGATAACAAGTGTACCTATGTATGTATATAAACTAATAAAACATTCGCTTTATTTCAACGTTTTTAAAGGGTGTTTTTTTAAGTGTTAACAGAACAATTAGTTTGTTGGCTCGTGAGCGCTTTGTGTAGGTTCAAATCCCATCCCCGAGCTATCAGTGACGGAAAAGGATTTTCAATTAAAGTGAAAATTTAGATACATACTTAGTCAACGAAGACGTTTAATTAAATTATTAAAGGCAATAACAAAATCAGATGCGGACCTCCCAAATCGCTACATAAATCGCTTGAATAGGAACTCGAACTATCAATATCGCACAAATAACTACTTCTAAAGTAATTATTAAATTTGGCCGGTGCTACTGCAGTGGCGAGAACGAAACGATAATCTTCTGTCCAACATTTATGTACATTCATATGATCCAAAATCAACCTGCGAATACAATTTAAACTTTTATACCATCTCTCGTCACAAGGGAGTGAATCCTTAAGCAAATCTAGTAACATCGTTGTTGTTGGCTTTGAAAGACTAAAGAGGTATTTAAAGTCAAGGGCATGGACGCCCGCAAGGTTTTTTCCAAGGGTGTTGGAGGATGTGGTTCGAAATCGTGGATTCAGGTAGAAAATACAAGTATTTGCCAAAAGTCAATAGGTGCATTTCAAAAATTTGTTGGTAGCCTGGTATTTTCCCGAGCCAATGGGGAACAAGCTTATTTGTCCTTCCCTCCGGATTTGTATGGTCCTGGTCGTCCTATTTTTCAATTCCAACGCACGGTGACATCTTTTACTGTCTTTTTTCAATGTAGAATGTCTCGTCAGTTCTGTAATCTTCACTTTCACTGTGCGCAAAGGATGATGGCCAATTTTCCCAACAATATTTCTATTCGTTTACTTCTTAAACTACGAGTTTTTAAGGATTTAGTCCAAGTTAGTATAAAAAAATTAAATTGTACTAAATATCGAAGACATTAATAGTTTTGGGAAGTAAACGAATAGATATAGTAATAGTAATAACTGCTTCACAACATTATAGTTTTTTTTCTGTATTTTGATAAATGAAGAGCAAAAAAGACTGAGGCAAAATATTTAAATACATTTACAAAAAAAAACAATATTTTTATGTCAACTCTCAAGTTTACTTTATGCTAACTTCTACTTTTTTGAGAGTTGAGAAAATCAGAAATTGCTCAACTCTAGAGTTGAAAATTGGCACCGGAAGTTGAAAACGTCAACTTCGAGTAAATAAAAACAAATTCACAAGTTCACTATAAAAATCCTCAAGTTATGTTCAACTTTGAAACAAAAAAAATTGCCATTTTTCTCAAAAACTAGAAGACATAGATACAATTATCTAGTTTTCAGCTTTTGATTATGAATTAATTACAGCCCTATTATTGTCACGATTCAAAACTAGTTTTAAAGTAAAACTAGTTCTATAGGGGTTTCGAGTCTCAGGTTTTGAACATATTGGTATTATTCAAACAAAAATTGACATCTAAAACTCTGATTTCGAGTTTTAGATGTCAATTTTTTTTTAATAATACCAATATGTTCAAAACCTGAAACTCAAAACACCCATAGAACTAGTTTTATATTAAAACTAGTTTTGAATCGTGTCAATAATAGGGCTGTTAGAATAAAAAAAAAAAAAAAAAATAGTATACAATTTTACAGTTTTGAAAAATTACACTTTAAACTTTCATTTATGTTTTTTTCCCCAAATTTTGAGTTTAAAACCTGTTTTTTTTTAAACTATGCATAAATTTCACTTGATTTACAATCTAGCTGATTGAACAGAGTATTGTCTTTAAAAAAGGTAAAATAGGTACTTAATTGTAGGTACAACGGTTATTTTTAAATATTTTTTTTTATTTGTAAAACGTTTTTTTATGAAATTGTCCCTACCGCCCAAACGGGGGAGATAGACCCCCTCCTATAGGTAGTAAAAATGCTTGTATTAAACTTTTCTACAAAAAAACGGTTATCATTTCTTGGCGCCAAAGTCATCGTACTGTCTCCAAGTACTTACTTATACATAACTATGCAAACAATATATACATTAGGGTGGTCGTTAAAAAAAGGTGATCACGGATGGACCTAAATCGGCTCTAAGTAAAGAAAAAAAAATCCCTAATTTTTTCAGGCGCTGTAGGAGTGAGTCATTTTATTTATATACAGGGTGTCTCGGACCTGAGTGGAAGTATTTTAGGATGTGGTTCTTGGGGCTATTCTAAGAAAAAAATTGTATGGGGGGAAAGTTGTATCTCCCCTCCCTGAGGCAGGGGGGCAGTTTCTGAAACATTAACTTTAAAAGCAAAAAAAAAACATTAAAAATCAACGAAAACACATCTTATAATGTGCTATAGGTTTTTTGAAAGCCAATACTCCATTCTTGCATTTGGTTTTTAAATTTTAAAGAAATTAAATTAAAAAATTTTGAGAAATTAAATTTCAAAGTAAAAATTAAAAAAAAAAATTGTGATTTTTTTCTTTAGTCGATATTGCTTTTTTGCTTTTGCTTTTTTTGTGTTCAATATTCAATGCCCTCATTATTTTTTAGTCCATTACCAAAAACAAAATGCAAAAATCTTTCTTAGTTTTGAGAAATTAAGAAAAAACAAAAGGTAATTTTACCAAAAAAGCCCGAGAAAGGGTTAAATTATGAATAATTCATGAATAAATTCATTTGTTCGGGCTTATTTGGTAAAAGTATCTTTTGTTTTTTCTTAATTTCTCAAAAACTAAGAAAGATTTTTACATTTAGTTTTCGGTAATGAACTGGAAAATAATGAAGGCATTGAATATTGAACACAAAAAAAAGCACCTAATTACGTAAAATTTTGAAAAATATCGACTTAAGAAAAAAAACGTCACAATTTTTTTTAATTTTGAATTTTAAATTTAATTTCTCAAAAACTATTCGCTTAAACAACTTGATTTAAAAACTAAATGCAAGAATGGAGTATTTGTATTGCCTTTCAAAAAACCTATAGCACATTATTAGATGTGTTTTCGTTGATTTTTAATGTTTTGTTTTGCATTTAAAGTCAATGTTTCAGAAACTGCCCACCCTGCCTCATTGAGGGGAGATACAACTTTCCCCCCATACAATTTTTTTTTAGCATTACACCAAGAACCACACCCTTAAATACTTCCACTCAGGTCCGGGACACCCTGTATATTGTAACTTTTCTAACAAAGTCTTATCCTATTTATATTTCCATATTGAGTGGAGTCCAAACTGATGAAAATAACCATTTTGTATTTGCATCTAACTTATTAATTTTCCTTTCAAAAAACCCAACACGAACACTGAGGGAAAAAATGCAATTTAAAATCTAATAGAAAATATTTTATTTAAAGTTGAATAATATTCATTGAATCATATTTAATTTCACGTTGAAACCCTGTTGATTTAAATAGGCAACGTAGATTTAACAAAGCCAACTTAGTTTCAAAGCGAAACGTATTCAATTTTACATTGAAATCAACTTTTCGAACATTTAATGTACACTCAACGTAGTTTCAAAGTGCAACATGCTAATATTTTTTTCCAAATCGAATTTCAAATTTCCATGCAGGTACTTTTAAAGTGTTGCATAGTTAGACCAACGTCAAAGTCAAATTGTTTAGATTTCTTAATCACTTTTTAATTTATATTTTAGCTTAATATATAGAATTTCGAGAGCGCTTCGTAATTTCACGAAGTATCTACAAAACATTTGTGAACAAAATTAATGTGCACTCAAAATTCACTTACATTTAATCAAAAAAAAAAGAATTATTACTTTTCTCATATTTATTTTTGTCATTTGTTTAATAAATTAGTTTCCATTTTATTTTAAATCAATAACTGGACGAAGTTGAATTAAAGTTTTAAAAAAGTATTTTAAAATTTGTATGTATTTCAATCAACGATGCCTGTAGTTTAATCGTCATATTTAAAATTTTTTAAATCATATTTGTTTTAAAAGAGGGAAACACTTTGAATTGATGGCATTGCTACTTTGAATTAATAGTTTGAAATTATAGTTACATTATGTTATTTTTAATATCTTTTGTTCTTCTTTTTTTTAAATGAAAGTAAAAATTTGAATATGCAGATCTTCTGTAAGAAAACTGAATATACTGCTTTTTTTTTGAAAGCCTACTTCGGAAAATTTTCCGATAAGTGGCAACGCTGTGACAGAAACTGACCACCATGATTTTTGACAGTAGTTGTAACATTTCGTGTTCACAGAAATTTTGTTTCGAAAGTTTTCCAACGGAGGGGAAATTATTTGCGCTCTCTCGATACAACTTTTTGGAGTTAACAAACAGTAATTTGTGACAATTTTTGAGAATTTGTGAAAATTTGCAAGAAATTTCAATATAACAAACAGACCTATTATTATAAACTTCACTTACCCCACAGCACGCACCAGGGTACTGTAGATTGAAAAGAAGAATGAAATATTTTGTTTACGATTTCGTTCTCATTTTTGTATGGGATTTTCATTTCACATCAGCAGCGTCACAGATAAAAACAGTAACTTACATGTATAAATGTGTTGAGTATTTAATAAAACCACATTTTAATAACCAATTTTGTCCTTTAACCTAAATTAACATAATTATATATATTAACTTCATACAAGATGAATTGTTAAATAAAGTATTGAAGTCCAACTCATTAGTATTTATTTGATTTATTTACCAAATATACTAAAAAATGTAGATATTGCATCCAGTAAAACAGAGATAATCTAAATGTCTGTTCGCGAAGCTCCTAAAGCTACGAATTTCTACGAATTTAGCCCAAACTTCTGTCAAAGCTCAAATAAAAATAAAATTCCAAGAAATTCGTAGTCTTAGGAAGTACACGAACACGAACATACATACTTTTTCCACAACTTTTTTTTTGTAAGCTTTTTTCTTTTCTCTCAAAAACCGAGTTGATCAAACATGCTAATAACTGACAGTTGGCGTTTTGTATTTATATGTGTATATGTTTATTTGAAACTTTTTAACATCATATATAGTATATAGATCAGACAATTTGATCTAAGTGGGATGTAGCACTACGTCCCATGATAAATAATACCTTCTCATTTCTTTTTACTTGCGATATAGGTACTATAGGGCAAGTTTTGGATTCGTGCAAAAAAAAAATTTCGAGATAACAATCAAACATGACATTACGATGATAGAGAACACGAAAAAAGTGGGTGGCACAATTCTGTCTGTCTGTCTGTCTGTCTGTCTGTCTGTCTGTCTGTCTGTCTGTCTGTCTGTCTGTCTGTCTGTATGTACCTGAACCTACAGCCTAAACCACTTAAGCGATTTTCTTCAAATTTTGAACTTAAGGTTTTTTTGTAACTCTCCAGAGGGGAAATTGAAATTTTTTTTTTAGCTCAAAAAATAACGGTACTTGCCATACAACCGTTAAGGAAATGCTTATTTATCTCAAGAACGGCTCCAACGATTTTGATAAAAAAAAATCAGTGTATTACTGTAGACATGATGTAAATTTCAATAAGAAAAAAAATCACCAAAAACATTTATTAACGGTACCTGCCATATAACGGTTTTTTTTATTTTTGATTTCCTCATTAACCGCTCATCCGATTTCAATGAAATTTTTTGCACAAAATCTTTGTTAGAAAATAAATAATACTGCATACCAAAATTTTTGAAAAAATAAATTTTGGATTTTTAGAAAAAGATTCAAAATTTTTTTTTCAAAATTCAATATTTCAAAAACGGGTTGATGAATTATTTTGAAATTTCAGTTTTAAATGTATATTAATATATACTCAAAATTGGCATACCAAATTTTTTTTTGAAAAATGTTACAAAAATTTTATATATAAAAAATTAATTTTTAAGAAAACGGCTCCAACGATTTTTAATTTTTTTTTTGCATTTATTCATATTTTCTCAAGTAATCAAATGGCATACTTTTTTTTGAGCTCTAAGTTTTTTATCAGGCTGTTTATACAATTAAAAGAACGATTTAAATGCTTTTTATACTTTTTCTATAATTACTTGAATATTTTTTAAAGTTCTTAAGCCCCACACAACTTGAACATAAGAGCAAGTACGTGCGATCCAGTCGTGCATTTTATTTCTTTATGTCAAGCGATATTTATGTAAAGATGCTCTTACGTATGATACATACTAGGCTATAGCTCTATAGAAGTTAACCCCCTAAGATCACGCGCAGAAAAATTTTTAAAAATTCAAAAAATATGTAGGTTGGTGCCTATATAATTTTCCTTTGTTTTAATAAAAAAAGATGCCCAGACATTTTACAGCTTTCTGCTTAGTCACGCAAAGGCTATGGGTGCATTATATATCTCGTATTATTGTTGACAAGGGAAAGGATGGGGACTATCTTAAATTAAAATTGGCGAGTACGAGTACTGCCGATTAAAAATATCAAAAATTGAATAACCCATTTCGCAAAAACAATAAAATAATTCAGACAAACCTTACAAAACAACCATAACTCAGCACATTTTGTGTGATAACAAGTGTACCTATGTATGTATATAAACTAATAAAACATTCGCTTTATTTCAACGTTTTTAAAGGGTGTTTTTTTAAGTGTTAACAGAACAATTAGTTTGTTGGCTCGTGAGCGCTTTGTGTAGGTTCAAATCCCATCCCCGAGCTATCAGTGACGGAAAAGGATTTTCAATTAAAGTGAAAATTTAGATACATACTTAGTCAACGAAGACGTTTAATTAAATTATTAAAGGCAATAACAAAATCAGATGCGGACCTCCCAAATCGCTACATAAATCGCTTGAATAGGAACTCGAACTATCAATATCGCACAAATAACTACTTCTAAAGTAATTATTAAATTTGGCCGGTGCTACTGCAGTGGCGAGAACGAAACGATAATCTTCTGTCCAACATTTATGTACATTCATATGATCCAAAATCAACCTGCGAATACAATTTAAACTTTTATACCATCTCTCGTCACAAGGGAGTGAATCCTTAAGCAAATCTAGTAACATCGTTGTTGTTGGCTTTGAAAGACTAAAGAGGTATTTAAAGTCAAGGGCATGGACGCCCGCAAGGTTTTTTCCAAGGGTGTTGGAGGATGTGGTTCGAAATCGTGGATTCAGGTAGAAAATACAAGTATTTGCCAAAAGTCAATAGGTGCATTTCAAAAATTTGTTGGTAGCCTGGTATTTTCCCGAGCCAATGGGGAACAAGCTTATTTGTCCTTCCCTCCGGATTTGTATGGTCCTGGTCGTCCTATTTTTCAATTCCAACGCACGGTGACATCTTTTACTGTCTTTTTTCAATGTAGAATGTCTCGTCAGTTCTGTAATCTTCACTTTCACTGTGCGCAAAGGATGATGGCCAATTTTCCCAACAATATTTCTATTCGTTTACTTCTTAAACTACGAGTTTTTAAGGATTTAGTCCAAGTTAGTATAAAAAAATTAAATTGTACTAAATATCGAAGACATTAATAGTTTTGGGAAGTAAACGAATAGATATAGTAATAGTAATAACTGCTTCACAACATTATAGTTTTTTTTCTGTATTTTGATAAATGAAGAGCAAAAAAGACTGAGGCAAAATATTTAAATACATTTACAAAAAAAAACAATATTTTTATGTCAACTCTCAAGTTTACTTTATGCTAACTTCTACTTTTTTGAGAGTTGAGAAAATCAGAAATTGCTCAACTCTAGAGTTGAAAATTGGCACCGGAAGTTGAAAACGTCAACTTCGAGTAAATAAAAACAAATTCACAAGTTCACTATAAAAATCCTCAAGTTATGTTCAACTTTGAAACAAAAAAAATTGCCATTTTTCTCAAAAACTAGAAGACATAGATACAATTATCTAGTTTTCAGCTTTTGATTATGAATTAATTACAGCCCTATTATTGTCACGATTCAAAACTAGTTTTAAAGTAAAACTAGTTCTATAGGGGTTTCGAGTCTCAGGTTTTGAACATATTGGTATTATTCAAACAAAAATTGACATCTAAAACTCTGATTTCGAGTTTTAGATGTCAATTTTTTTTTAATAATACCAATATGTTCAAAACCTGAAACTCAAAACACCCATAGAACTAGTTTTATATTAAAACTAGTTTTGAATCGTGTCAATAATAGGGCTGTTAGAATAAAAAAAAAAAAAAAAATAGTATACAATTTTACAGTTTTGAAAAATTACACTTTAAACTTTCATTTATGTTTTTTTCCCCAAATTTTGAGTTTAAAACCTGTTTTTTTTTAAACTATGCATAAATTTCACTTGATTTACAATCTAGCTGATTGAACAGAGTATTGTCTTTAAAAAAGGTAAAATAGGTACTTAATTGTAGGTACAACGGTTATTTTTAAATATTTTTTTTTATTTGTAAAACGTTTTTTTATGAAATTGTCCCTACCGCCCAAACGGGGGAGATAGACCCCCTCCTATAGGTAGTAAAAATGCTTGTATTAAACTTTTCTACAAAAAAACGGTTATCATTTCTTGGCGCCAAAGTCATCGTACTGTCTCCAAGTACTTACTTATACATAACTATGCAAACAATATATACATTAGGGTGGTCGTTAAAAAAAGGTGATCACGGATGGACCTAAATCGGCTCTAAGTAAAGAAAAAAAAATCCCTAATTTTTTCAGGCGCTGTAGGAGTGAGTCATTTTATTTATATACAGGGTGTCTCGGACCTGAGTGGAAGTATTTTAGGATGTGGTTCTTGGGGCTATTCTAAGAAAAAAATTGTATGGGGGGAAAGTTGTATCTCCCCTCCCTGAGGCAGGGGGGCAGTTTCTGAAACATTAACTTTAAAAGCAAAAAAAAAACATTAAAAATCAACGAAAACACATCTTATAATGTGCTATAGGTTTTTTGAAAGCCAATACTCCATTCTTGCATTTGGTTTTTAAATTTTAAAGAAATTAAATTAAAAAATTTTGAGAAATTAAATTTCAAAGTAAAAATTAAAAAAAAAAATTGTGATTTTTTTCTTTAGTCGATATTGCTTTTTTGCTTTTGCTTTTTTTGTGTTCAATATTCAATGCCCTCATTATTTTTTAGTCCATTACCAAAAACAAAATGCAAAAATCTTTCTTAGTTTTGAGAAATTAAGAAAAAACAAAAGGTAATTTTACCAAAAAAGCCCGAGAAAGGGTTAAATTATGAATAATTCATGAATAAATTCATTTGTTCGGGCTTATTTGGTAAAAGTATCTTTTGTTTTTTCTTAATTTCTCAAAAACTAAGAAAGATTTTTACATTTAGTTTTCGGTAATGAACTGGAAAATAATGAAGGCATTGAATATTGAACACAAAAAAAAGCACCTAATTACGTAAAATTTTGAAAAATATCGACTTAAGAAAAAAAACGTCACAATTTTTTTTAATTTTGAATTTTAAATTTAATTTCTCAAAAACTATTCGCTTAAACAACTTGATTTAAAAACTAAATGCAAGAATGGAGTATTTGTATTGCCTTTTAAAAAACCTATAGCACATTATTAGATGTGTTTTCGTTGATTTTTAATGTTTTGTTTTGCATTTAAAGTCAATGTTTCAGAAACTGCCCACCCTGCCTCATTGAGGGGAGATACAACTTTCCCCCCATACAATTTTTTTTTAGCATTACACCAAGAACCACACCCTTAAATACTTCCACTCAGGTCCGGGACACCCTGTATATTGTAACTTTTCTAACAAAGTCTTATCCTATTTATATTTCCATATTGAGTGGAGTCCAAACTGATGAAAATAACCATTTTGTATTTGCATCTAACTTATTAATTTTCCTTTCAAAAAACCCAACACGAACACTGAGGGAAAAAATGCAATTTAAAATCTAATAGAAAATATTTTATTTAAAGTTGAATAATATTCATTGAATCATATTTAATTTCACGTTGAAACCCTGTTGATTTAAATAGGCAACGTAGATTTAACAAAGCCAACTTAGTTTCAAAGCGAAACGTATTCAATTTTACATTGAAATCAACTTTTCGAACATTTAATGTACACTCAACGTAGTTTCAAAGTGCAACATGCTAATATTTTTTTCCAAATCGAATTTCAAATTTCCATGCAGGTACTTTTAAAGTGTTGCATAGTTAGACCAACGTCAAAGTCAAATTGTTTAGATTTCTTAATCACTTTTTAATTTATATTTTAGCTTAATATATAGAATTTCGAGAGCGCTTCGTAATTTCACGAAGTATCTACAAAACATTTGTGAACAAAATTAATGTGCACTCAAAATTCACTTACATTTAATCAAAAAAAAAAGAATTATTACTTTTCTCATATTTATTTTTGTCATTTGTTTAATAAATTAGTTTCCATTTTATTTTAAATCAATAACTGGACGAAGTTGAATTAAAGTTTTAAAAAAGTATTTTAAAATTTGTATGTATTTCAATCAACGATGCCTGTAGTTTAATCGTCATATTTAAAATTTTTTAAATCATATTTGTTTTAAAAGAGGGAAACACTTTGAATTGATGGCATTGCTACTTTGAATTAAAAATTTTCATCTTCGAAGCCAAATCGTTCCGAAAAATATTTAAATCACATTTGTTTCCGTTGATTTTACGTTGTTTTTTTTTCTCGGTGAAAAAACTCAACATGAACAACTCAAGTTTCTTGTCACATATCAGCTGTTTTGAAATTTCTCCTTGGATTGCTGAGTATCCTAGAATTTTTGGAATAACTTCAGATTCTTTTGAGAACAGATGATTTGTCCCCAGCTGTTTGTTTAATAAGGGATAACAACAACACAAAGCTATCCGGATAACTGAGAATTAACATTGGAACTCGGCCAATCACTTTTTTGATCTATAATTATCTGAGAAATAGAAAAGAAGATCATGTAACTGGCAAAAGCCTGCAACGTCCCCAAGTGATAGACGAAAAATTCAATGGATTGCGTGTTATTCGTCGGTGTTAATGGGTAAAATAAGGAAAGAATTGGCGTTTTTCTTTTTTGGCTCTGAGCAAAGCTCTGAGCAGAGGATGAGCGATCAGAGCAGAGCTCCGAGCAGATTATGATCAGATTCCTCAGTCCGAGGACTTTCCAGGTAGTCCATTTTAAATTATTTATCATAAAAAAAAATAAGTGAAGTTGGCTTCGCTCAGCGTTTCGCTCGATTCGCTCGGTCAGTTAATCCTGAGCTAATTGAGCAAGCTCTGAGCTAGCTCTGATGGAAAAAAGAAACACACTTTTTATGCTCTGCCTCTGATATGTCTGAGCTAAAAAAGAAACATAGAATTTTTGTTTGACAGTTCCGTGATCTGCTCAGAGTTAAAAAAGAAAAACGCCAAATGTAGGCTCAGTGTTAGTATTTCTACAGTCCAGAGAGTAATTAAAAGTTCTCCGTACCAGTCCAGTCTATTAGCACTAGTCGAACACACGTTTGTCACCTAACCAAATGTATGGTTTATTTATTTGTACTAATTTTTTTGTTTCTTCGTTTGTATGTGTGTATGTTATCTTTGACTATAAGTAATTTTTGGAGCTTTTTATGTTTGTCTGAATATTTGCGTTTTTTTTCTGTTTAATTCGTCTATAATATTTAGCAGTGTGTTAGGCTTTAATTTTATTTATTTATTAGCAACAAATACCACGTTCAATGATGATTGTGACAAGAAATACCCAGTTTCTAAGAAAGAAAAATAAATAATATGTCTGTTTTTTAACTTTCACATCGTACTTATTTTAACTAGGTTCTTTATTACTACCAGGACTATAGAACAGAAACAGACCCTAGAAAGTTGGAGCAAGTCTAAAGTACACCTAAGTCCAAATTTTGACTAAATTTGTCGGTGTTAACTGAAAACATGCATACATCGTTTCTTAGAAGATGGGGAAAGCAACTTCTTTTATCTATAGAAGATATTTTATAATAGATAATACAAAAAATAACACCCTTTTTATTCCCAGATCCCAGCATCCCCCTTCATCTTTCATTTTATTATCAGTTTCATATTTATTTGTGTTATATTTACGTGCGTTTAATTGATCTGATTTCATTTTTCACTGATAACTGCGCACAACATTCATATATTTGTATTTATAAATAAAGTATACATATTTACATAAGAACGTACTGAGATCAACTGCAATCAGCCTCAGTTTGAGCTAGAAAGTGGCGGGTTGCGGATCGCGATGTGAATCGGTTTATTAAAACATCAAATAATATTCAATATAGAATTTCACAATTATTCATTAAATTTCTATACAATATCCGTACGAAACGATCTACTCAACACCAAAATGGAAGTATACACATCAGATAGCAGCGATACCGATACTCGGGAACTGAAAACAATTGATTACGGTCGTATGAATTTAACCGAGATCACCCTCGAAGATGACCTGAACTCAGAAACGAAGTCCAAATTAAAAAGTCAAAAGGACATCGAAACGATGCTTTTGAATCATAATCGTTTAAAAATAATTCCACCTGCGATTAAACATTTTGTCAATTTAAAAGTTTTGGATTTAAGTTCAAATACCTTGACTGAATTGCCAGAGGCTGTTAGCTCATTGCCTTTAGTGACATTGATTGCAAAAAATAATCTCCTTACAAATAGTTCATTGCCTAAGTCATTGGTTTCGAAAAATTCATCTTTGAAAGAGTTAAATTTGAGCGGGAATTTGTTGACACACTTTCCAAACCAGATATTGGAACTGAGGTATTTGAGATTCCTTTATGTGGGTGGAAATCAAATATCAAGCATATCAAAGGACATCTGGAAGATGCACAGGTATATTGTTTTTTTAAGTATGTATTTAGCTTAAGTTTCAAAAGTTGCAATGCAAAACAGTAGGTACTTACATATGTACATGTATTTTAGATATTACCTCTGTTCGTGTACTACCAAAAACAGGCCATTTTAGTCCAAAGTTCTGTCAATAGAATATTTTTTTATATGAACTTTGACATAACTTTGGACTAAAATGGGTAGAAATTGGCAGTTTTGGGAAGTACACGCCGTGTTAATAAGAAAAAACGTAAGTATATTTTTGACACTTCGAGATAAACACGTTTTTCTGTTTGTATCTCTATCTTTTTTGTTTTGCTGTTGAGTGTTTTTCTGTCGTTTTTACAAGTAAATCATTTTTGATTGCCTTGATTTTTTATCAGATATACAAATGCTTTTATGGTAGTCACTTTTTTTTTCTTATGGCCTTTTCGATTGGCAATCCAGAAGCGTTCGGAATGCGTGTAAACCCTTCTGAAAGTGTTCTATTGGCATTCAGAGTGACAGTTCTTTTCCTGAAAAGAACAGAAAACGATTCTGGATTTCATTTCAGAATCGAAACCAGAACTACTCACACATTCAAACACATAGTTGTCAAAGTGTTGTCAAATATTGCAAAAAGTAAAAAGCTAAAAATAAGTAAATTTCACACATTTTACTGTTTCTAAGAATAATTACTTTCTGTTTAGAATATTATTTTCCCATTTTTGTGACCGCCAAGTTTCCAAATGTGAAGAAATATTTTGGCATCCGCATGTGAAGTTGCACAAATACAGAGATACGAAAACTTCAGAAGCAAACTGCACGTGCCTGTTTGTTTTATTGGCGTTCCGGATCGGAGAGTTCTTCCGAATTGCCAATCGAAAAGGCCATTAAATTGAGTGCTAAAACGTCAATTTTTCCTAAAAAAAAGCATGGTTCTTTGAACGAACGTCAGTTTTCTTAAGCGTTTAAAGCCATTACAAAAGCAAGTAAGGGCTTTTATTTTTAAAGAATAAAATAGCAAACATATCAAAGATGTCAAAACTGGCTCTAACTCAAAACAGCCAAAAAGTCAGTTAGGTTTTTTTCTCTTAACATGGCAGTATTATCTTGTGCAGGTTGTCAAAAATAAGAACTGTCAGAATTCAAGACGGCTGTCCCTCTGACCTTGTCAATAAATAACACTAAAAACCAGGAAAGAATGTTGTTTGCATAATAAAATAATATAAATAAATAAACACTAAAAACCTTGAAATAATTTTACTTTCTAATAAACAAGTAACAAATGAACAAACAAGACAGAACGAATTTTGACGTTTAATAAGTGGTGGTCGCATGTATCACCATTTTCCACTGATTTTGACACATTCACACATTTGAACAAAAATGGAAACGCCAATGATATTTCCTTTAATATTGTGTACTGTGTCAATGCAGGCAATAATCCTAAAAAATAAAATTAATTGAAAATTAAACTTTGTATTATTACATTACATAGTTGCAATTACAGCATTTATGATTAAAAAACGAGAACATGAGTTTGGAACAATAATTTCATTTACACAACATTTTTGAATAATTAGGTATTTGTTATTAAGTCCGCTTAGTCTGTAAGTATTATTAGTATGAGGATTATCCTTTTGTTATCGTGTGAGATTTTCAGATACAGCCAACATATTCTTTCCACTTTCGCACGATTTCTCCATTCAGAACTAGAAAATCTGTCAATGTAAATTAGAAAATCTGTCAATGTAAATGCTTACTTAAAGTGCCTCAACGCTCTCACAAATGGCCTTTTTCCATCGGGGACAGATAGTTCTTAATTCTGAAAAGAAGATACAATTGTTCTGGATTTGATTTCAAAATCGAAATTAGAAGCGTTCATACGTATCGAATCGGTGTTCCGGATTTCCAATCGAAAAGGCCAAAAGTATTAACACATGCCAGAATAAAGTGGACAAAAATTTCATACGACTGCCGAATTTGTGTGATGAAAACGATTATTATATTTTGCTTCCACACTTGCACCCAAACAAATCAGTTCCACCATAACCTTAAACTTCCAACCGTTCCTAAATATTTGCTTGTATAAACATATGTCAAATCGTGTAAGATGCGCTGTCAAGTTTTGTGTGATGAAATTTCATATTTTGCTTCCACACTATTATACATGATTTTCTTCACACTTTTTTGACATGTGTTAATACTCAGTGGGATAGTGTGGAAAGGCTATTAGGGATAGGGTCCAGTTTCCAGTTACCCTGAGGCCACACGAGCAAGTACTTGCAAGCAAGTTGGCTACATACACTGCCTGTCAAATTTGTAATTTGCATTCCACTTGCCTCCCACTTGCTTTCCACTTGCATTCCACTTGCTTGTCACCCAACTTGCTTCTCAACTTGCTTCACTACTGGCTTCAAAACTTGCATGCCAGTTGATAAGCAAGTTGCTTGGGTTTGTTTGTGTTAGTAAACAAATGTGTATGTATTGCAACTTGCTTGCAAGTACTTGCTCGTGTGGCCTCGGGGTTATGGAGACCAGGAAAAAACGTAACATGCCGGCTTCACTAGACATGAGCCATGCTCGGACTATGAACATGTCCAGAAAAAAAAAACAATGGAGCCAGAAAAATCCATGTCTTGCCGACGACATGTCGAAGAAAACCAACTCTTGAACACGACATGCACGCTGTTCAAAGCTTTGCCATGAGATTTGACGTTTCACGTGCATGTGAGTTTTTCTCTGGTTTTCGTTGTATCTGGAGGTAAATACTGTTGCAAAAGATAGAAGTAGTGGTGAGAGAGAAATGAAACGACATGACATAATTTGCCCCAGCGAGAAAAAATCTGCTGATTGTTGATTGGATTGTAGTTGCGATGTTGGACATCTGTGTGGCCTGTGGAGTCGGGGCTTAAGGAAAAGTTGAAAGAGCATGAAATTGAATGTTTCTTCGTGATGGAATTGTATTTTTATTAGTATTTAATTGTCGAATGAAAACATCGTAAATAATCCATTCGAAAATGTTTCCTCTTTCATTATCCTGATCACTACAACTGGCGCCTTATATAGGTGATTCTCAACAAACTGATGCATTTATGTCTCTTATGGCCAATTTCATAAACATTTAAAAGGCTTTTAAATTTTTAAATGACGTATTTTGTATGGAATAAACGTCATTTTAAGACTTAAAAGCCTGTTAAATTCTTAAAAGGTTTTTATGAAATCGGGGGTTAGTCCCCCATTACACGATGATTCTTTGCATTTAACTTTTTTCGAATATGATGAGTGCGAAAGAGAATAAAAATGAGACGTAAGACCAGGGGTTCAATTCTCGATCTGTAAAACTGTGAAGTGATAAATATGATAACGCCTTCACACCAAATGCGATTCTCAAAGTGTGAAAAAATGAAAACAAATGCCAAAATGTTTTCATATGATAATTCGTTTATCACAATCATTTCATTCTGTGAAAACCTGTGAAAAGAAAAATGATAAACAGAAACAAATTGTGCTCATAGGATACACCTAAGTCGCCATCTTGGTATTTCTATGACGTCACAATCATCTTTTTCTATGAGCAATTGGTAGCATTGGTCATGTTAGTACTTTTTAGTACTCACTTTGACAGCTGTTTTTCATAACTAGTTTGTGAAGTGATAAAATGATAAAACTCTGTGAAAACTGAAATGATAACTTTGTTTTCATTTCACAGTTTCACAGATCGAGAATTGACCCCTAGTTGCACTTTGAGTCCGCGACTTTTTTTGACGTTTCTTTTTAGCACTATCCCTATTTTAGTATACGGACAATACAAACCTAATGGTATTTTCATTGGGGACAGACTGACAGTTCTTGTTCTGAAAAGAACAGAAAATTGTTCTGAATTTGATTTCAGAATCGAAATGAGAAGCGTTCACACGTATCGAATAGCATTTCCGGATTGTCAATCGAAAAGGCCATAAGCAGTGAATTTTGGAATAAAAGAGAACTGTCAATTTAGCATCAAGCGTTGAGAATCACAGTGTAATACCGCATGCCTCACAGGATGGTTTTCAAAGAGAAATTCGAAAAAAGAGTCAGACGCAAAGAATCATCGTGTAATAGGGGACTTATCACTTTCATGTTTCAGCTAATTACAAAGAATTGGGTACGTTCAGGAGGCTTAAAGCTGCATTTAGACCTTCGGTTTAATCGTCCATGTACGTTTTTTGTTGTTGCGCGTACGTGGAACATCGAAGGTGTAAATGATAACCCCAAACACGAACAAGGAAGAAATTCAAAGTTATTTTGAATTTTCGATGAACTTTGCTCGTTGTTTATGGAACAACGTTCACCGAATGAACAACAAAGTTCTAAATGCAGCTTAAGAGACAAGAAATTGAGGCAAGTTTCATCTGTCTGGTTAGTCAGCTATCAAAATATGGCTTTCCAATTAAAGAGCCTTTCATATGAGCTGCGAATAGCGAACTGCGAATTACGAATGGTCACGAGTTTTGAATTTTCAGCGAGTGGTCGCCGTCAGACGTGAATTGTCATACAAAATAAACCAGTGAAATGGGTGCTAAAAAAATTATTGAGTTAAAATTCGAGCGAATTTTTGGCAGTTCGCAGAAAATATATCTTTGGTCTCGTAGAAAATATTAAAATGCTAAATTTTTACAATTTAAACTAATTTTTTGTCCATCATTGTACCAGTTTTAAGAGGGGTTTCATGGTAGTAATTTAAAAATATTCCCTTTCATTGAACACCCTTCTTCTACAAATATTTCTGTATACTCATTTAATTCTTGTTTCTTATGACAAATGAAATAGTGGACCAAGTTTCATCATTTGAATTTCGTAATATTTTACTTGTTTCTCTAACAATTCAGCTATCAGTTTTATAAAACAGACTGTGAATTATTTTAAGGTGGCTGTATCGGGATAATTTTGATTTCATAAGATTGGGCATTAAAAAACACCCTAAAAACATGTGTCATATGCTTAACTAATATCAGGATACATATTTTAGTTTGATATACTTTCATATCCCCCCTCTCCACCAACTCAAAAGTGATTTTTCAAAAAAACAAAGTAGGTTTTTCAATTAGCTTTGGATATAATACCGATGATGAAATTCTTTATGGATTCCAATCTTTAAATTTTATTGTTATAAATATTTTTCTTACTTTTCTCGACTTTGAAAATGTCCTTTCCCATCACGAATTTTGTCCACCCTCTTCGTGACTTGTATAAGGAGGGGTGAAAATCAATAACGTGGTTCTATAGTTTCAAATGTGTTGAGTCCAACGAGAGTTCTCGCGTCATCGTTGGACACCTGGTTCTCGATTTATAGTCCAATGTTTACAGAATTTCAGAGTTTTAACTTTGTAAAGTGGCAACCCTCTTCTCGTCCTTCTGACAGTGTTGCCATTATGGCAACACTTCTTGAAAGTTAAGTAAGGACGTTAAATATTATAATACTTAAAATCAACCCTTTAGGTTTAAGTGACAGGTGTTCCCCCATATAGTGCACTAACGCCCCTACTATAAGAAATAAGGAAATGTGAAAGTCATATTTTTGATTGAGACATACATAATTCAGCCTATATCGCCGAAACGATTGGTTCTAGGAAAAAAATTGCCATGAACGTTTGTGAGCACAATTTAATAAGCTTTAATTTTTGTATTGACATTTTTCCTCGTTTAGTTGAAAGTTTTCGAGAAATTAAAAAAAACGGGAGTAAGACCCCATTTACCCATTTTTACCCCCCTGACAAGAAAATTCTGGGGTGAAACTAAGAATACCTTTCAGGATTAAATAAAGGTTTCAACAACAAATCAGCTTTCCCGGATTTGTTTTCTACTTTTTATGGGTAAATAATGAAATATAGGAAAACAGTGTGCATGGACCTTTAAAGCACGATTTGACATCCTCCGCCACAGTAATTCTTAGTAATTTTTGGCTACAGTACTCTTATATTATATATTTTCGAATAATCTTTGCTAAAAACTTTTATCTCGCATGTGCAAGTATTTCTATTATTTGAAGGCTGTTCGGGCTTGAACTGCAGGCCTACTACTTAAGCTGTTTATATTTTTTCACTTAACAGAAAGCTATTTTTCATAAGTATTATAATTTATATTTGGCTTGCCCTTACCAAAATCAAAAAGTCTTTGATAAACGTTTTTCAAAAAGCAAATTTATAACAACTCGTGTCTCGTAAGGGGTTTGAGCTTGGTGTGAGGAAAACATTACTTGTAAGTCCTTTCTTCATGACAACTAAAGGTAAAGACTTGAAGCGAAGTTCCAAGTTTGATATTTCAAACAAAATACAGTGGTGGTCCAGTATACCGAATGCCGATATAACGAATGATCGATATTACGAACACTTTTTGGAAGCCCATTAGGTATTCTGTGTAACGAACTAATAACAAATTTCAAAAAATTTAAATAAAAAATTTAAGAATAATTAATTTACTCCTACGGACAAGAATTGAGGAAAGAAATTCGTGTAAACCGACTCCTGATTTGTATCCTTGTTTTGTTTTTGTCACTTTATTCTCTCGTCTTTGTTTAAAGGTATGAAAATGCTAAAATTTTAATTTTTGTCACGGATTTGAGGTGAAAACTAGGTTGTTTTGGAAAATGCTACCAGATAAAGTGATGAAAATAAACCAAAACTAAAACTAAAGATAAAACGTCCATTTCGATAATGGACCTTGGACATTATATCATTCGTTATACTGGACCACCACAGTAGTTTCTTTTATGAAATTTGTTCTTATGTCAATATTTTATTAAATGCAAAAATAAAAAATCTCTAAGATCTAGTCAAATTTGCGTTCTCAATAAATGCAGGTGAATGGTCAATCAAGTTCTTTATGTCTTCTGAATGTGCCCATTTGCGTTTCCGTTGGCATTTTTGTTTTGTGATGGTGAAGAGTATGGAAGGGAATTAAAAATGAGAGGAAAACAAGAAAACATTACAGCAACAACAACATGAAAAATCAGCACTGGGAAAACCATTCAATATCAACAAAGTTGGCATTAACATAAATTTTCCAATGCCCATCTATTTGTTGTTGTTGTAACAAATTGGCTCGGGATTTGGTAATTTACTACTTTTTGTTCGCAATTTTAGAACTGAACAAAATGAACATAATGATATTCAAAAATCATGAATTATCAACCCTTTTTAGTATCAAAAATTGCTATCAATAAATCGCAATTTTATCCAAATAAACCTCAGTTGCATATTATACTCAATTTGTAAATTTGCAAAAAAGTTATTGTGATTACCATTATCATTTCTTCATATTGCAAACTCAGAAGAGCAATTTTTGTCTTCCCCTTTTTTTTGGAGGTATACATATTTATTTTTTTGAAATAAATACTTTACGTTTGACACTACTTATATTTGAACTCGCATTCCTCCAGTTGCGGAGCGAGCGCGCAATCACTAGGCCAATTTGCATTACAGATCGTTGGTGTCACACAGTAATGATTAGATACATGCCATATTGTGGTGCTTTATCTCTTCGAGAAGTACATAAATTCCCACAAGAAAGTCATGATTTAGGAATTTTTTGTTTACACGACTGGAAAACTTGCAGAATAATGAGCAAAATAAAAAAAAAAGCAATGGACAAAATCATTCTTTTTGCCATACACACGGAGGCTCTTATAAGAGCCCTACACGCGATCAACGTTTCTAGTCAATATTCAGTGAAAAAGTCATTTTTCGCTGAGTATTGATCGTTCGTATGCTGTACAATGTCATTGTCAGTCAATGAACATTGACGACATCGATGAGAACCAAAATCGATTTAGTTTTCTTCAATTTAGCTGTTAAAACATTAATCATTTGGTTATGTTGACGTTTGAGTTGTGTAGTGGGCAGGGCCGTAGCTAGAGTCGAATTTAAGGCAGGGCAGCGATGGAAACAAGTAAGGCAGAATTAAAAAAAATTACTTATGACTGGATCGCACTAAATTGCTTTTCTGGTCCAAGGCTCTATCGTGGCTAGGCATTGAAGATATTTAGTTTAAAGTTTTCATAACAATAACAATTAATGTTGTGAAGGATAAGTTTAAAAAAAGCCTTAACAAAATTAAATTTTTCATTGACCGTCACTGATTGATATTCTTTTGGGGAACAAAATTTCCGTTTGGCATTTGTGTTTTCTTTTGCATAGAACTGTCTCATTGCGAATTTTTTGTAAATTGTAAATTGACAACACACAAACAAATCTTTTACATAAACGACACTTTTTCTTAAGGTTTTAGGTATAACAAAAAAATGAGTTTGAAAAATTTCGAAATGGAATGTATTGGTATTTTTGGTGTTGCTAAATTAGAACAAAATAGTTCGAGCAATAATCAAAGAAATATATATAACAGAAATAAACCGAAAATAAGACAATTTACTCCAGAAGCATGAGGACATAACAGGTACGAATTTTAAACCGAATCCTAGATATCGATACCTTCCCGTAAGAATGTATTAAGCGACATTTCAAAAATTTTAAAGGCATGGAAAAAAACCTCTGGTCCAGTTATTTATTTATGTATTTAAGAAAATAAAAAAAATTGGAACTGGATTTTCAACTCAAAATGCCTCTAAAAATTTTTTTATTACAGCAAAATACTCAAAAAAGTAACTGAATAAGAGGTATTTTAAAAATTTAAATTAAAAATTTTCAAATGTCGCTTAATACATTCTTACGGGAAGGTATCGATATAGTCTTTGAGAAAATTTGAAAGAAAATTGTGTTTCCCTTTCGAGATGAGATGCAACAAGCGTCAAGTTCGATGTACAGTGGACGCATAGACGCCCAGACGTACAGAAGCAAATTCCGGTGCACTGTGGTTCAGGGGCGGACAAAAATAATTTTTTCGACTCGATTTTTGATAGTGCAGTTTGATCATATAAAATTCCAGATAAATGAAATTTCAGTAATTTTGAAGCAAAAATTTAGCATACTTCAAAGATGATTAATTTTAGCCCTCCTCTTCCTTCCTGTTTTGAGCATATAAAAACAAATTAAATTAAAAAAAAATTGTGATGGTTGGTCCCTTTTTTTAAGTCAGATAAAAAATTCAGCTAAGAAAAAGTTAATGTTCCCTTGTCCTCCCTGGTCGTACATATCAGTGGTGTTTGGGAGAAACATGATAACTCCATTTTTAAATTTGCATCTTTTCTTCCACTTTACATCGAGCTTGAGCCTAAACGGGTGCACCGATTCCCTTCAAGTTAATAATTTGACAATCAACATGTTCATAACTATTCCAAATTTGAAAAAAAATCGGTAAGCCCGTTGGCTTCTAGCTAGATGCAAAGTGGACGTAAAGACGCAAAATTTAAAATGGAGTTATTATTTTTCGATATGAAACAAATTATTAAATATAATCTCAGCTATAAATAAGTTATTATTTTTCTCCCAAACACCACAGATATGTATCTTACACTGAACCATCATGTATCGAATACAATCAAAATAAGCTGCTAATAACTGCAAACTTTCAAAAACACCCATTTTGTCTTGAGACCCCCGAAAATGAAAAAAAATGAAATGTCATTTTTGTATGGGATTTCAAATCCTTGCCACAAATTATGGAAAAACCTATATGAATGTTATTTGTGGAGCTAGATCATTCCATTTTGCATTGGTACTATTTTCAATCCACCTTCTTAGGAACAGTATTAAGGGGCCATAAAATATCCAATTTATGACTTCCTTGACGCCCTTGACTATCGTTTACAAAATAGAGTGTTTAATTCTGTTAGTTTTAATAGGTACTACCATTGAATAAATATAAATAGAAGGTGACACCGGGCAAAATGTCCGCATCGTTTTCAAGTAGCTCTGCTTTCGCTTTAAATATTATGATGAGGTTGGTGTATAACATAAAAAATAATTTCCTTAATTATAAAAAGTTGGTGTATTCGAAAGGGAATTTTTCAATAATAGCATTGTTTGTTATTTTTGTTTATTATGAATTGCTATGGAAACGATGGGTCTCAGGACGATTGTAGTGTCTGCTTTGGATGTTAGTTGTGTTCTAATATGAAATTTAAATTTTCTTTAGAATTTTTAGTTTTGAATGATTTTCGTTGCCTTTTCAAATTAAACTTTTTTTCAAAGCTTAGTATATAAATAATAAATGTACTGATTTTCTTGATACGAAATCTGCATAGCATTGCTGAGGTATTCAACTTGAGTTCAATTGATCTGATCATTTGGATAAAGTTCTTGATACACAGGAGATAAAATAAGCTATATTCTAGTACCACTTTTTGAGATAGGCATGGGAGAAGAATATAGGTTGCTACACAGAATTTCCAAACGCCAAAAACTATTTATTAATTTTTAGAAAATCGTTCGATTTTATGATGAATATTTTAAAGATAAGAAGGTTTTTGTATACATAATACAAATTCTATATACCTACTACTGAAAAAAATAATTCAACAAGTCCAATCCTTAATGCTTAGTTACTTCTTGG